>OX381714.1:58317433-59026892 GCA_947462335.1 Harmothoe impar
CCTAACCCCCGGCCCTTCTCCTCCTCTTCGACCTGTCTCTCCTTCACGTCCTCTGTCACTACCATCTCCCCTCTGTCTCTGCCATCTCCCCTCTGTCTCTGCCATCTCCCCTCACTGCGTTATGTCATCTGTCTCTGCCATCTCCCCTCTCTGCGTTATGCCATCTGTCTCTGCATCTCCCCTCTGTCTCTGCATCTCCCCTCTCTGCGTTATGCCATCTGTCTCTGCCATCTCTCCTCTCTGCTTTATGCCATCTCTCCTCTCTGCGTTATGCCATCTGTCTCTGCCATCTCCCCTCTGCCTCTGCCATCCCCCTCTGCCATCTCCTCTCTCTCCGTTATATCTTCCGTCTCTGCCATCTCCCCTCTCTTTGTTATGGCCCCTCTCTCCCCATCGCCTTTCGGCCGTCTGTCCTCTGTCTTCTTCCATTGTCAGAACTGAGTTTTACATCCCTATGCTGTATGTGTCGGACGTAGATGTACTCAAAGTGGGACTACTGTTCCACAACTAGGCTGAGGTCGCCTCGCGGCAGAGAAGGAAATCACATTGCAAATGGCTACTAACAGGAGTTGAGGAGTCTTTGTAAACAAAGTGGTCAAAGTAAAAGCCAGGCTTTTAGTGAGCAAGTGAGCGGGTTAGTGAATGAGGGGAATGAGTCAGTGGACGAGTGAGTGGGTGAGCAATTCAATGAGTGACTCACACTAAAGAGGCTTCAATGTAAGCAGGGGAGCAGAAAGATGGCTGACCAGGTGCCTTGGCATCAAGGGGTGTGATAAGGGGAGCGGGGTGTTGTCCTGGGTTGACCTTGGGAAGAAACACCAGATTTGCTGCTTACTGTATACCATCTGGTGCCCGTGAGCTGCACCCCCAGACAGGAGATGGTGCTAAGAAGCTGCCCCCCCCCCCCCAACCCCCCACACACACACCGATAAGGCGGCCTGCTGGAGGAGGCTGCGAGCTGCTCCTGCGGGCGGCACAGAACTTTGGGAACATTATCTTCTATAGAGGTGGAAGCAGACCTTGGCTACTGGAGGAGAGCCTGGCCACACGCCAGTCCACAGGGGGTACTTTGTTGTTAGCCACCCCCCCCCCCCCCCACCCACTCCCCATACGCTCACACACAGACGGCTGGAAACTAGCATTCTCTGGTCATTCTAGCATGTTCTATACATTTTCCATCACTTCTCTGCAATTCACCTAATCTATCTTGTTTTGTTTACACAGACAATCACATGTGTACTGGACTGTACCGTCGCGATTAAGCGCCGGAGTGCTCTTCAATTTGGCGGGGCTCTTACACAGGTTCTTATACAAGACAGGTGCTTACTCAAGGTCATGATTTTAGTGCTTAGGAAACATTTGGAGGCCACTATACCCCTGGCGCTTACTCAAGACCGGCGCTCTTTCAAGACCTTTCAATTCTATTTCTACAAAAATAATAGCCTACTTCATGCTTAAGCTTTTGTTTTCTACTTTCCACATCGTTATCCTCCTGTAAAGCTCCCAAGTTGTGCTGATGATATTCAGATTCCAATTAGAGGCCCATTTGTACATTCTCAGACAAGACACTATCCGGGGATTCAAAACAAGCAGTGAGCAGGACCCGATCCCCAGATATAGAAATAGTTGGCCAAATCAAAAATAATCATATCTCAGCGATAACTATCAGGACCGCCAGACTTGGCATCATTATTTGGCAATCCGGGAATATACTTATAGATATATTTGTATACTTATAGTCTTGAGCGATCCTTTCTTATCCGGATATATGTCGGTGTTTTGATTTTCTTGTCAGGAAAGGGGGATATTTTTGAATCATAGACATCAGCCTTTGCTTACCATCCATTGGACGACAGCTATATATAGGATTGGTCTGAGCCTTGAGAAATAGAACTGGTTGGGGTCATATCATTATCAGGGATCACCTGCCAGGACCTTAGCCAGCAAGTTTGGCCATAAGTTGACTCAGAAATGTATTCATTCACAAAATCTTTTCTAATCCGCTGATAACTGAGCGCCGTGACAGCAAGCTTGTAATTATGGAGAAAATAGCTGAGAAAATAATGACAACTGATAAGCATAAACCCATAATATGTTTGTTTAATCATACACATGGAGCAGCTATATCCATGTATGTGTTAGTAATGGGGTACAATGTGAGCTGCATAAACTCACCCTGCCCCCTGATCCCCCCCCCCCCCCGACCCACCCGATCCTCCTGCCGCTAAGTCGGCCTTGATTCACTGCTGGCCGGATTACGGACGGGATCCGGTGGGATTGAGGACAAGGCCAAAAAAAGAGAAAAGGTTTGTTTCAGGTAACCCAACCGATCAAAACAGGGCCAACCGTACGTTATTTTATACAATTTTGAAGAAATGTTTGTATCTTTACCCTTTTTTGGTAAATTTTAGGGTTTTCGTAGACGCCTACAGTACTTTCATGTAAAAAAAAAAAGTAAAAAAAAAAAATCCGACCTACCGACCCTACAGTTTCTTGCCATGTTACCTGAAACAAACCTTCTTTTTGTTGACCCAAGCCTCGTGTGGCAGGGGCTGGGCGTCGTGTGACCATGGTGACATGATGAGTGGGTCAGGTGTCCATGACGACACACACGCCATTAAACACGCAGTTATTGGCCGAAATCACCATAACACTTTAAGGACGGTATAATGTCTTAATACATCATGCCCCTGTCGTCCTGATGCATGAATGCAGCTCTGGTGAGTAACTCACATACACTCCTGAAGGGTCGGTATGATGCACCAATGCATCACCTGCGCAATACTTGCCGAGGTGCATCATTACAACATCTTTTAGCGACATGCCATCAAGGACCCTATATGCTTCTTGATGCCATCCTTAAAGTGTTAAAGGGCCACACATTTGCAGATCTTGCCATCTTTCATTATAAGTTAAACAAGGCATCCATCTCCCGTGATAGATTTGACTACTTTACAGATATAATGCCACTAAGGTAAATAGGTTAGATTTACTGACAAATGGGGTGAAACCTTTTAGTGGATTAACCTGGTAGAATCCGTTTCCTTATAGAGAACATAGTAACCATATTGTGTATCTGGTAGACATTTAGTGACTTAAGGGGACAGCAGTATTAGCCGCCGTGTATACATATTGGGTTATATTTCTGTGATGCCATTCTTTGATAAAGGGCCGGAATAAAAAGTAGGCAAAAGTAGACAGTCTTACCACCTTAGTATTGAATACGGACATCAAAGATAACAAAGAAAAGGCGTGGGGGAGGGGGGGTCCTAAAACAGCAGGAAAAGTAGCAGCTTTTTCTTCTCTAAGCAGTGAAAGCAGGGTTTGTGGCTGCACAATAGGGGTTGGTGGGTTCGGATGCCGGGGTGGAGGGGTCGGCTAGAACAGTGTACCAGAAACCGCTACCACTGCCACAGGAGCTGGATGTAGCTGCTACTGGTATACAGCAATCGATACCCCCCCCCCCCCCCCACTCACCTACCTGGGCAGTGCCTCAGGTGGGCTGTGAGTGTAACTAAGACACTGAGGACTTGGAGGCCCTAGAATTAATCACCAGGCAGTAAGTGGCGGGCGCTAATTGCTTTTGCCAAGCCCTTATCCAGTCTAAACAGCAGTAATGTATTAGTGCCTATTGATTACCCGCTGTGTATAATAGGAGCTGCTCCCTGCAGGCGTCTGTACTGAGCTGCTCCCCACCACGAGCTGCTCACCTGTTCTAGGGTGTGTGAGAATAAAGGCAGCTCATTCAAGGGCCGCATTGTACATGGCCTTTGTCGTCATGATGCATTCATGCAGACCTGCCATGTAATTCGCCGGGTTGCATTCATGCATCATGCCCATCTCTTTTATCCTTTTTTTTTATCCGGTTTTATTTTTGGTCTAGGGTAAACAATCAGCATGGCTGATCTCCCTTGATGCCTAGTGGGTTTTATGTGACAAGCATGTAGCCCTTATGTTCTGCTAGTCTTATTTAAAGTTCCTTCCTTGTCACATTCTATCTAATCTACGGTAGGCGAAGTGCGTCAAACTGTTGGAATGATGCATGAATGCAGCCCCGGTGAGTTACTTGCTTAGTCTGCATTCATTCATCATGGTGTAATTGAGAAGTATGCGACCCTAAAAGGGTATTGTAGACAAAGGGGTATTGAAGTCTACATTAGACTCCTCTAATCTCTGTGATCGATGAAAACATAACACTGCTAAATCGAAGTGCACCAATGTACACTTCTACCATATATATATGGCTCTGTGACCCTGTACGATCCCTGGCATCCACACACATGTTGCCCCATGACTAGACACATCTTAAAAGTGCTCCTTTCTGAGTGAGCATACAACCATTGACGTCATTAGGCAGATTCTGTACATAGTTGCTGTCATGTTCATCACACACTTCTGACCTATTTCAGTATAAAAATGTTCGGCTTTCCCGAACCGAGACGACACATTGAGGACAAATGTATATCAAAAACGTGATTCACGTTATGGTCTGTGGTTTATGCACACAGCACCAAGTTGCTTCACGTTATGGTCTCTAGTTTGTGCACACAGCACCATGATGCTGTGATACGTCCCCGTGACATTGGTGACATAATATACGTCCTCAGCCGCCAGAGGAACGTCACATAACTTATAATTATCTCTTAACCATGCATGCTTTAACCCTTTAAGGGCCGCATCGTGCTTTAATAAAGAAAACATTTTATGGTCATGATGCAGGGAAACACCCTTGGCGAGTAACTCACCAGGTGCATTCATCCTCGGGGGGAGGGGGGGGGTCATTGTTAACCCTTTAAAAACCGCATGATGCCTGGAGGTTTATGGTGTTGTTGCCGTGATGCACTAACGCAGCCCCGGTGCGTAACTCGCCGACCAGTGCTGCATCTACTCTGTAGGGTCGGCATGATGCATGAATACAACACTGTACAGTTACTCAGCAAGGCTGCAGTCATGCATCATGACCACAGTGCATCAAAGCAATATGCTGACCTTAAAGGTTAAATTATCTTATAATAATAATCTTGTTCTTTTTATATATCATTACCCCTCGTTCCCTGTTACATTGGCCATGTTAATCTTTACTTCATTAAGGCCAAGTTGTAAAGAGTAATGCAGTTATGAATGTTTTCTTGAACGCATATTTCTCCCTTTATAATTGCCGGTAATGGTTTTTTTAACCCCGAGGTTTCTGCTCTTTCCTTTCCCTTTTTTCATATCTTCAATCTTACTTTCACTTTCCCCATATTTATGGTGTTTTTCCTTCAAATTAATAGGGGTGAGCTATCTATAGAAAGGTGGTTGTTCACTATAATAAATTAACATTACCAACTTTCTTCTTTTTTAACTTGGTTTTCTATTTCTGGTACGTGGTGTCTGCACACAACCCCATCCTGACCTGGGGTCGTCACATGTTTGCGCACGGCACCGTGTATGGTGTGCAGCGGCTCGGCACCTGCAGGACGTGTATATATAGACGCCTCTGACAGCTCCAGTACTCACTGAGCACACGGCACACAGGTAGCGTCAACCTTATAACGGCACGTAGTGGGAACAGTGGTTGGATGCACTATGCACCTTTGTCTTCATGTGAGGCATGCATGCAGCACTGGTGAGTAACTCGCCAGTGCTACATTTTAGTATACAACATGTCAACCTTACCTGGGAGATGAACCCCCAGGAGGGTCGACATGATGCATCGGCACCAACGCAGTGCCGGCAAGTTACTTGCAGCATATGGCGACAAGTGAAGATAAGGCCGCATTAAGAGATCATGCTGCCATTAAAGGGAAATGCTACTTGTCGAGATAATACTGAAATTCTATTGCTGTTTGCATGTAACTCAAGATTATATTAGCTTGATTTATTATCAAATAGAAAATGAAAAGAAATTGACTTGTCACCGAGCTAATTCTCATGATACAGCCATTTGAGCAAATGAGTACCTTAATTATAGAAATGAATGGGAAAACAGTATTTTCTCACATTATCGGTCATGGATTATCCCCCTCTATTGCAATATCAACTAAAAATTGGGAATGTTTCATAGGCATCTATAGGAACATTTTAGATGTAAAATACTAAGGGGTCACCGATGAAATAAGAAAGTTATGAATTTTTCAAAAATATTTATTTTGCCTTAAGTATAGGATGCTATGGGTGTCCCAGTGACTGATAAATGCCATACACACAGGTATAATCTCTGAATGGCAAATAAAATGGTTGATTAGGGGAAAGTACCATACATTGGAATACAAATTTAGCCAAAAGAAGAATTTTCATGAGTATGGATTTTTGCCACCAGGTGGCCTATGTGTAGGAACCCGCATTTCCCTTTAAAGGGCTAAAGATGCACTACAGAGACTACATTAAATGCCCCCTACCTGAGTCGGCGTGCCGGTGGGTAGAGGTAGATGTACCTTCCTGGTAGGTAGGTATAGGCTGGGGTAGTAGAGAGGCTACCTCCAGGTGTTGTTCCTCCTGGGTTTAGCGGAGGATGGAGAGGCCTCAGACCGTATCCTGGGGGTGGTGTTGGGAGCTGCTCCTGAGGCGGCACTAAGCACTCCTCCTGTCCATCGCTGAGCTGCTCCAGGTGGGCAGTTCGTGCATGTTGTGGTCACCTCCAGTAGGTGAGGTTAGGGGGAGGAGGGACACCATCTGGGGGTGGAGGAGGAGGCTGCAGGGTAGCATGGGCTGCCTGAGACTGGGTGTGGGGAGCCCACTGTGTGTGGATCCAACTCGTGGTATGTGCTACCTGGTGGTATGAAGGTCTTGGCGGCTGCACTGCCACTATAGACAGGTAGGGGATGCAGACAGGGGAGGGGAGGGGTCAATAAGGGGGTCGCCACTGCCTCCTAATCCTCCAGCGTCCAGTATTAAGTCTCACGGGAACACACCGGTAGTTACAGACCCTGGAGATGTGCCCCTAGGGTAGGGAGGGTGGGATCCACTCCTGGTGTCTCCCAATCCTCCAGGGTGACAACTGTCTGGAGGGGTCTGGGTGACCTCCACCAGCGGTGATATACAATGCCTATTACTCCAGCATTGTCTCCCGAGTCCTTGTGCTGTATGTGAGTGACCTGTACCCTGGAGTAAAGTGCAGACTCCCTGGGTGCTCCTCCAGTGGTGTATAGGCGTCCTCCAGGTGTTGTGTAGAGGTGTGTAGGGGACACACATACACGGGGGGCGGGGAGTAATGCAGGAGGCGTCGTCTCCTCCTGTGGCTGCTGCTGCTGCTGCACCCCTGCTGGAGGCTGCTGCTTGTAGCACCAGGAGGAATCTGCTGCTGCTGCTGCTGCTGCTGCTGGAGGAGGTACAGGGTTTACGGAGAGTGGTGCCGCGGTGGTGGTGCTGGTGGTGGTGGAGGTGGTGGTGGCCTCTCGTGCTCTCCTCCATTGACGTCATTGCCGACATGATGTGCTGCTGGTGGTGGTGGGTGTGGGGGGTGGGGGGGGGGGGGGGGGGTGTAGAGGAGGGGTGTAGGGGGGTAGTAAGGGTGCAGTGCCGTGACTGCCGAGGGACCTAGCAGGGCCTTGTGCATCCAGGTATCTAGATAAAAACCCTGTCCACAAACTAGTCCCCCCACCCCTTGGCACCCCTCCCCCCTCCTACCCCCCCCCCCCCCTCTACACACACACCCTCACTAGGTAAGAGGAGTCGCCGTCGGTGTGCTCTTACAGTGAAGCACCTTAATTCCTGTCGTCAACCTAGGACACAAACCCAGCCGTCTAAATTAGCACGGCAGGATCAGGGCGAGTGGGTCAGCAAGAAATTGTTAAAAATCTAATTTTTTTTCAAATTTCAAATTTAATCCGCGGTACTTCTTAATACTAATAATCTCATACATTTATGTATAGATAACGTCCAAGTATTGTGTCTTCATCCGATGTCGTTTAAAAGGATGCATTCGAAGCCTGTCGGTAAAAATCGCCGTGAAATGTGGTGTTTTTTTTCACTGAGCTTTAAATTAGCCAGATTTATCTTTTTTTCTTACACATAACCCATCTTCTACTGAAATCATCTTAGATTTCTAGTAAAGAAGTGGTGTTTACATTTCTATTCAGTAGCTTTGTGGTTTTATCTACTTTTACTTTCGCCCAGACTGCTTTATACAGGCAAATATTGGCTGTCTGCGGACCGATTCTGAAGTCACGTTTTTGTCAGTAAATACTTCAGGAAAGTGAAAAAAGTGTTTTTTCTAACATCAGAAAAATGTGCATATGCCAGGGTTTAAATAGTTATCCCAATAACTTACCAGTTATGAAGGAGAACTGGTGTTCCGAAGAGGCCAAGGCAAAAAATCGGGCTGAATTCCATGACATTTCCATGACATTCCATGACAAAAATCTCAATTTTCCATGATCTTTTTGCGGAGGTCGGGGGCTTGGTCCCCGAGAAAATTTCTAAAATCTAGAAAGCAAATGGTACATTCTAGGAGATTTTGTAATATTAATTCCATTATTTTCAAATTCCATGACATTCCATGACACACAGCAATTTTTTTCAAAATTCCATGACATTCCATGACTTTCCAGACAACTTTCAAATTCCATGACATTCCATGACTTTCCATGACACGTGGGAACCCTGATATGCCCTTCAGGTACCATCCACCCTTGATTAACCATGATAGCGTGTGCTATTATATAAGATACCCAGGCAGGCAGGCACTGTAGTCATGGAGGTATCGTTATGGTAGGCGAAAAACACACATGAAAACATGTGTTTCCAGTAGCATGGTCAGAATACCTGATGTAGATACCGGGTAGGTCGACTTTAAAAAGTTCCTGTAGGGCATGACGATTTTTCGAAATTGTGTTTGAATAGTACCATGGTTTGCTGAGGGGTCGCTGACCAGAACCAGTTTTGGCTTTTCAGAACCCTGACATTGAACCTGTAAGAGTGGGTGATTAAACAGTCCGTTACCCTGATTAAACTGAGATAACTACAATGTGAGACCCCCCCCCCCCCCCCCCCCCCCGGCCCCCTCCGACAAAGCTACAGGCACCCTTTTTTTACGGTCGGTCTGGGTTTAAAACAACACACCATGCCTTTCTTTCTATACCTATTTAGTCTAGATCTGATGTACAAACATAAGCAGCTGATCATTCCATGAGCGGGAAGGGCAGGTGTAAATTTGAAGGAGGGAAGAAACAAAAACAACCCTACAAAGGAGTGGGTGTTGGGGTATACTTGGCGGGGTGATATTCATCAAGGGCGTAGGTTCGAACCCACACACCAAAGTCCCCCTTTTACGTGACCAGAGCCTTGGCAAAAAAAACTAAAACGTTGACAACTTTTAGGGTGTCCGGAAAAATTTAGACCCCCCCCTCCCTTCAGTTGGGGTCGCGCGCCAAGTTTTCCCCACACTTGCACATTAACTCCCCCCCCCCCTCCCAGCATCAATACCGATTCATGATCAATCCATAGCCTGCAAATAAAACATCCACTATTTTGTCATCGGCTTAAGGCGGTTGTGCTTTATTTTTGAAACAGCACATTGACCTTCGTGTATCACCTCCTGTACTTATTTATACCGCACAATAAGGTGGCTGCTGGTTCCTTATAATAGACGTTAAGGTGTAGATCTCGGTACCCCTCTAGCGACAGTCGGAGTGGAGTCGGGACAGGTACTCAGGCCTATATATAGGGGCGCCGTGTCTTTAAGGTGTAGAGCTAATGGCACACACCGACCTCAGCGCCTCTAGGTGTGTGTGTATTTATAAGTCTACCTGTCTCCTGCCCCCTTTGATCTCCTCTACATGCCTGGTATTCAGGTGTGCATTTTCAGCCCTGGCGGAGCGGCGTGTTGTGTTCTGGTATCTGTACCAGGGGTGGGGCTGTGTGGGCTGCCGTCAGGTGGGACTACAGGGTAGCAGGGGTGTGTTGTAGGGGGTTCACTACGGAAATGGTGCCACGTACATCTGGGGCCCTTAATGGGGGGTACCCATGTCCCATGTCGATTTTAAGAAATGCTTATGTCGTCATAGATTTTAAGAAACTCGCATGTCGCCCTATCGGTTTTAAGAAATGCCCCATGTTCCTATCTAGTTATTTCTCCTGTCCCATGTCACTAAGCCCCAAAAAGGTCCATGTTGCTGTGTCGAATTTAAGAGTCTAGAGCCATACATCTGGGTAACACTAACACAAGTCAACCGTGCATAGACAGTCATATCTGTCCCTTTTGGCCTTTCTCCCCCCAGCAAATTTGACTTCAAATCTAGTGTTTCATTCCTTCGTGTGTTTGGGACTTGTTTTTTGTCATTGGAAACAGCTGCCCTTTCTGCCCTTGGTCCGAGGACCTGACCTCTATAAACTAAACCATTACTTTTTGTAGGAATACAGGCGGGCACAGTTGTCACATTTCACAGGAATGTTGCCAACAGACCCCTGACCACGGCACACGTATGGAATACATGCTCCGCATCCTGAATTGTGTTGGCGGCATTGTTATGACACTGCAAACACACCCGTAGTAAAAACGGGGATAACTGTTTAAGGACCGCATAGTCCATCGTCAGGATGCATGAACGCAACCCTGGCAAGTCTACTTACTAGGCTGCATTTACGCATCATGCCGACCCTTCAAGTGCGTATCACGCCCTTTAGTCGGCATGATGCCTGAACGCAGCCCTGGTGAGTCACTCACCAGGGCTGTATGCATCATGACGATAAAGGTAAGCATGTATTAAAGCGCTATGCAGCCTGTAAAGGGTTACTATAGAGTTGGTGCTAGCAGCATCATGATAATACAATAAAGCGCTATGCCGCCTATATAGGGTTATTATACAGAGTTGGTGCTAGCAGCATCATAATGGCGTATTAAGGCAGTATGCCGCCTTTAAAGGGTTATTATATAGTTGGTGCTACCAGCATCATGCCGCCTTTAAAGGGCTACTATATAGTTGGTGCTGGCCTGCAGGTAGGTGCCTGGTGGGGGTAGGTCTCTGGCTGCATGGGTTTATTGCACCTCTTTGTCTTTGTACCTTACCCAGATATTGACTCCTGGGTAGCAATGAAAGGGAATGGCTGAGTGACTCAAGGATTTTAAGGGCACGGCACAATAGGCAGCGGATGGCTGATATTGAACCTTACACGTAGAACCTGGTGACTGTGGGGTGGAGGTTGTGCCTTGTTTGTCCACCTGCACACCTCTATTGTGTAAGCAGCAACCTGTTTTTGTGTGCTTGTGTATGATACTTTAGATCTCTAAGGGCAGCATTTTTGAGTTTATAAAGTGTTTTATTCATAGAATGATTTTCAAAAACACAGTACAAGTCAAGCGAGATGAAATATGATCGATGTTTCATTCATATTGTCCATGGTGATATATGGAATCTCAGTTCAGATAATGTCCTTTGTTAATTTACTACAGCAATGTATATACATAACAGACACCGGACATTCATAGCCAGGTCTCAATGTGCTTCATTTAAGTGCTTCATTTAGTGCACTATGCCTTGTCGCCATGATGCTTGAACACAGCCCTGGTGAGTAACTCACCAGCGCTACATGCAAGCATCATGCCCACCCTTTCAATGCTGTGCTGGTGAGTTACTAGTCTACATGGCAATATAGGGCCACACCAAAAAAAAAAGTTGGTCAATGGATTTTGCGCACCTTATTTTCGGAAGTGCAAAATTTCTTTTTTTTCTTTTTGAAAAAAAAATTGTCAATGGATTTCGCTCGCCTCTTTTTTTTCAAAATTGAGAATTTTTTTTTCTTATTTTCTTCCCGTAATTCCCCCAGATCAACCAATAATTTTTTATGTTAGGGGTCCACTTTTGTCGGAGGCTGGTTAAAATTTTTTTTAAATTGTCGCTCGCTCCAGTTTTCCACAGACAAAATCCATTGACAAAAAAAAATTCTTGAAAAAAAAATTACCGTAAAACCCCGCCTATAAGCCGACCCCGCCTATAAGCCGAAAGTGACTTTGGGGCAAAAAATTCGGCTTATATGAAATCATTTTAACATTTTAGAGAACCCCGCCTATAAGCCGAATGTAACTTTTGGGGTCTTGGGGAGCCCCAGACCCCACCCAATCCATACCAAAAACAGTTTTAAAATATATTTTGATCGTTTTATTTCAATGAAATGGCATGTATAATAAGTTCTACTTGTATACTTTACGTGAAAATGATTTTTAAGGGCCTTAAAATTAATGAAAATTGCTGTTAAAGTTGTCATACCTTTCTACACTATTATTTAAAAATTCCTTTACCAAAACCCCGCCTATAAGCCAAAAGTGAGTTTGAAGGAAAAAATTCGGCTTATATGGAATAAAAACGGCAAAATAATTTCGGCTTATAGGCAGGGTTTTACGGTATTTTTTTTTCGCTCACTCGCACCATTTTTTGAAAAGTGAAATCCATTGACCAACTTTTTTTTGGTGTGGCCCAGACTAAGCGAATGTGTTTGGGTCATATTAGAAATAAACTTCTACATTTTTAGCCATTGAAAAGGAGCTAAAGATCGTCTATCATTTCAAAGTATCCACACAAATGTACAAGTATTTCAGTATTCCTGTGCCATTCTATAGCATATCTGACATACCTATGTAAGCGTATATTATGTAAAAGGTGGAATCCGAAACAACATTGCCAACAAAATGTATGCATACAGGTCAAGGGGGGGGGAGGGGCTCTGCACCTGTTTTCCCCTCTCAACGTGGTTACTTCACATGCATTATGGGAAAACAAGTTTCAAACCAACGATTCGGATTTTGGAAATCCATGTAATGACTGTGAGTCACACCTGTCAAAGTCCCAGAGCTGTCCTCGGACAACGACCTTAGAACACTCGGCCATCAATTAATCTCATTGTGTTCAGGCGACACACATAACGCTAGGATTCACCAATATTGATGATCAACAGGCAGCAAAAGAAAGTAAGAATAGAATTCTAAAATGTCAAATCTGGTTTATGAACTCTTGCCAAAGGGTCACCTTTCATTGGCTTCTTTAATAGTAAAACTGACAAAATCTGCAAATGTTCTCAATCTGTTTTGAGAGTGTTGCCATGGCAACTAAGGATCCTAGTTTCTGGCTGACTACTGGGAGGCGCTGACGGTAGGAGTATGTAACACAAAGCGGCAATGAGCCCCCCCCCCCCCCCCCATGTCTACTCTGGATACATGTGCTCATAACAGTCTCCTTACCCTTGTGAGGGGCGGAGTAAGGGCGGGAGGAGGCTGGGGCTGATGGAATAGGGCTAAAAGATCGGCCCCTTCTGCTATGCCCCAGAATCTATCCATCTTGCCCCCCCCCCCCCCCCCCCGGGCCCTACTTGTTGGCACCCACGTGGTAGGGTGTGGCGCTGAGGGGTGCTGGCACGCGCCCCTCTGGAGGCCCAGGTATGAGGGCGCTACGGGATCAGGTAAACAAGTTGTTGTTTACCAGCCCAACCCCCTATACCTCCTCCATTGTGGGTCAAACCGGCACTCTGCATCATAGCAGGGTTTTGGTTTTATAACTATCACATAGAAGAGAAGATGGGGACTACCTAAGTAATGGGGGTGCAGAGGGCCCCCCCCCCCTCAGGTCGGAAAGTCGCCGAAATTAAGGGTACCAGGTCACAAAGTCGCTTTTTTAGACCATTTATCCTTTGGTCGATTTTTTTCTCCCAAAGTCGCCAGGTCGCTTTTAGTATTGTACCAGGTCGCCAGGTCGCCAGGTCGCTTTTGACCCATCTGGAGCCACAGTAATTGAGTGCTCACGCCCCCCTCCCCTTTGCATGGGTCAGTCAGACTTTGACTCCCTAACTAGAGTTAGTATGTAGGGTCTTAAACGCACTTACCAGTCCAGGAGGTGCACAAGACTTGGAAATAGAAGTCAAGTGTAAACTATTATTAGATGAATGTTTCTATAAGGGTTTTGTAGGTTTAGATGTAGAACTACCTTTGTACAATATATCCACCCATGTCTTCACATGTCTGGGTGGGGCCTTTACAGTTAGAGAGGTCACTGCTCAGACAGCTCAGAGGTATCAGCAGTTGTCAAATGGTGCTCCTTGGTGATTTGGCCCATAAAGGGTTATACCATTCATTACCCGCTGACAGTGTTGTCAGATTAACCAAGCTAAATTTGGAAATTACTCTACAAGAGACGAGAATCACGGACAATGATGGCAAAAAATATACAAAAAATGTGGGTTAGCTTTTGTCTTCCCACCTGTATACCCCACACCTACGCACAGTGCAGACTACTTTGTACAGTACCAGCATTAATGCCAAACCAGACATCCGCAGCTATTTATAATCTGTACCTGAACTTTTTGTGTTAAGTTAAACCAAAAATAGAATTGTAGTGGGAAATCAGGCTTGAATTCTTCATGTCGGAGGTACACATAAGGGCCTAGTCAGTATAAGCGGGTCAACGGTTGAACGCTCTAAAAAATATTATCAGGTAAAGTTCCTCATATTTAATCATTCTTAGAGCTACCGGTAGGTTTTATAAAAACAGAAACAACCTCCCCAAACCCTGCCCCCAGTCAGAGTTTACCAAATCAGCCGGTAACACAAGAGACATTTCTTCAGAATATACCACCTGAATATAAATCACATTTAAAATACCTGTCAAATCTACGTTACTATGGTTATAAACATTAAACTGGATCAAATAACTCCAGAGCTGGATTGACTCCAAGCCACATGACTCCAATATGATATAGGCCTACCTGCCTACCAAAGTAATAAAGTTCACACCCTGATGAAGGTTAGCAATAACCGAAACGTCAGTACCTTTTGAACAGCAGCACATGCCTCATGTTTGAACTTTAAGGTAACTCTTGACCCTATACACCTGAATAAGGTTTTGGGAATATTTAACAAAACATCAAACATTTAAAATCGGTAAAAAATAATTTGGCAATATATGTATATCCTGACAGGACCTTGGCTGACTATATATATTTTTTTTATTCTTTCCTCTGCTTTAATCTGAATTCAGAATTCTACATCTTGTACAAGAAGGTTATTTTCTAGGTTGGGTTTAGCCTAGATCTGTCTGCTACAGGTGCTGTGTAGATCTATTGGGCCACCCTTAAACCCATTCATAATGTATAGCCACATAGAGGAGACAAGCAGCCTTCAGCCGTGCCCAACACACTACATACATGTACGGGCACTTCAAAGGGTGCTGATAGCGGCAAATTACAGACAGGGCACACGTATAGCATCCATCACACTCCATGTTGGTGTATAAAACAATGCCTTCCCTGTTTAAAAACAGGTTACATGATAAAAGCTTATTGATGTGGACGAGTGCGTTGTGTGGAGGGGGAATGGCTACTACCGTACCGTTGTGTATAAGCGCCAGGTATTGAATGAGCGCTTGTCTTGTATAAGCACCGGGGGTAAACACCCTCCAAAGTTATAAGCACCGGGGCGCTTAAACACGACGGTACGGCATGTAGCTGAAGGTTGCTTTACTACACCTAGTTAAAGACGGCCGACCGACCCTAGCTTTTTTTGAGGAAATGTTATCCTTTTACTAATGCAATTTTCGTCAACGCCTCCCTCCCCACAAAAAAAAGAGCGTGAAAAAAGAAAAAGAACTGTGTTGGAAACACTGTTTTCTGTCTCTAATACCCCATTTTCAAAAATAATTTCCGACATGTTATGGCTCTCTAATAAATGTCTACAGATTAAATTCATTACCTTGTTTACTACATTTCAGGAGCATTAGCAGCATTATAACAATTCCCCAAATCAGCCTCGTGTACCATGCTATGCAGTGATTTGTCCCATTAGTTACTAATTGGGTTAGTGGTATTTCTATTGTTAAGTTTCTCAGCATTTCCAACTTGAGACACAACTAGCATCCACACAATACAAATGAGACCAATTGCAACAAGAGTCGGTCTCGACTCAGTTCTGGTAGAATTATTTGGGGATGTGAGTGTGAATAGAATGCGGTCGTTATTACTATAAATAGATCTGGGAAACCCTAAAACACTCATCTCTGAAAAGGGACGCCCTTTTTGAATGCCAATTACGGCAGAGCGCGTGCCAAGTTCCGGTGCTATTTCCAACCAGACTTTGGCGCAGATTGTCTTTAAGGGAGAGAATTTCACCAAAACACAATCATCAATGATGTGTAGAATGGTCACAATAAAAAAGGCATTCGTCGGAATGGGACTATCTCTCTTTTACTACCACGGCCAACCAGAGCAGAAATAACTGCCCTGTATCGTGTGTCCCATCAAAAATAACCCGCCAACAGAATTAACTTTGCACCCTGGAGAAGAGAAGGGGCGGGGATAGGGGGTTGGGTTGAAAGACACTATAGACAGTACATGGATAGCGCTTGCCAAGGGAGACCCGCCAATTTACAATAGCATCCAGGCCGTAAAATGCCAGTGGAGGAAGTTGGCTAAACGAAGTAGAGACAACACTTTCAATTCAGGTGCCGACAGGAGCTACTGGAGGTTTCCAAAGAGAAGCCACCCTGGAAGCCACATTGAAAGGGTCACTGAAGCCAGTGGACTTTATAGTTTGGCAAGCTGCCAAGTGGTTAAGTGGTATCAGTGTGGTAACTGTGAACCCTGCTTCCAACAGGAGAAAGCTTCTTCAAGGCCCTCCCAATATCACTCCTTGTGCTCCAAGGCTCTCAGGCTTTGGCGGCCACTCCACTTCCTGTCCGATAAAGCCGTAGCTGAGTGCTTGAAGAGGATTGTGAGTAATGTGACGTAAGGTTTGCTAGAAGGGAGAAGCCCAGCATTTGGTACAAGTATTAGGACTAATGAGGTAAATGGTAGGTTTTCCTCACGTGTATCTCTGATTGAATGTTGCAAGGGTAAGGTGCGCGTCTTTACACAGTAAGCATTGTCATACGGTATCATTTCTTCTCATAAACTATATATATTCTAGCAGGGTATTAGAGGCTAGATGGTGCATTATTTTAGAAACGTTATGACTCTAAGGCAGTAGATTAAGAGGCATGGATCCAGCAGTTCTGGGCTCTGCGATCCACTGTGTAGACATCTTCTGGAGGCTGATACAAATCACTTGTAAGTTTTACTTTTAATAGTTTCCATCTCCGGACCATGGCCATGGGGTTACGAGGAGGGGGCAGATTAATTAAAGTATCGAACTGTTCGTTTTTTTAGGTTCTTTCATGGTGGATACGGTGACCACTATGCTTAAGTACTAGAAATAGACAAAGGTGCATGAGTAGAGTTCCTCACAGAGGGTTATTTCACGAGGCGAGGGGAACTCTATGAGTGTTCCTTTGTGTTTATTTCATGTTATTATCAACAATATTAATCAGAATTCCACTTAATTGCTCTGAAAAAGCAAATTCATCGTGGTTAGATCAACGATTTTGGTGATTTGACTGGCCGTGAAATACGGGGGTGGGTTATTTCATGGGGCTGTTAAATACGGCCTTCCTTGGTTGAGAATAAGGATACGGCTTCGGCTTTATTTTTGCCCTACCTAATTATATTTTGGAAGATTTGTATGTAGTTATTTCAGAAGACAGCTGAAAGCATTGTTTTTGTTTCTTGAACACAAAAGGGAACCCAGGTTACTCGAATCAAGTATAAATTTCCTCCTTTACAGAGAGACCACTAGATGTGTTGGCCATGACTTAAAAATGCCTTGTAGCGTTAACATGTCCTTAAACTCATCTCAAATGTTTTATTCTTGTAATATTTTCAATCTATGTAATCAGTTTATCTCTTGTATCATCCTGTATCTATCATTTCCACCTCATATCACATCACTTTCAAATCATTTCTGAAGCGCAAAATGTAATATTAGTAAATGAACAATTCATGGCAAATATCCAGAGGAAAATGCTTCGCTCCTCTGACTGGTTATTTTGTGGTGGAACAATATATAATATTGCATCTTGTAACCAGGACCAAATACGATTCATTATTTTTAAATGGTTTGAGGAAATATCAAGTCGGGTAGGAACTGACGTGAGAGGATCGGGAGGCTTAGTAGGGGTACGAGAGTGGCTAGGTCTAACCCCCCCCCCCCCCCTCAACTTGGGCCCAAGCATTACAAAAATAATCCAGTCCTCAAAATTCAGGCGAAGTCAACCAGATTTGTCGGATTTCACATGACATGCTCATCCAGACTGCGCGTGAGACGGGTTGCTCTTCATCTGTGTTTATCCAATATTCAGATTACCGTGAAAATGTAGATTTAATATACAATCGAGAGTACCCTCAGTGTGCTCTTGTCTTGGTTTGCCAACCCAACAGCAACTTGCTGAGCAAATACATGCCCAGTGTCCAAAAACAGTGTCAATGGCCGACGTCTAATGCCTGAACGGAGCACTTCGTCTTCGTCAAGTGCGTTCAGTTTGGCACTATTTCTCTACAAGAATTGACTGGAACATAAATATAAAGTACTGTAATAGTTGAACTTACCTATTCCGTAGATATTGCCGTCAGGGAGATCTTGAAGAAGTGATTGATGTGGATATGATGTCGACACGAACGAACCAAAACACAAGCAGTCGAGCAGCGATGGACGTCGTCTTCTGCAATGACGTCACGGACTGCATGGAAACGCTACGTCTTAGCAACCGCGGGCGCACCTGCTATTCGTCACAAAACGTACGATTTTGACATCTATTGGGGACCTAGCTTTTCTATCATGCACATTGTGAATTGTAATATTATCAGACATGTGATTTCCCTCTCTAATAGACCTAAATATGTGAATCTTTGTAGTTTGACGCTCGGATCAGCTAATCCCGTCGCTGGTTCTCCAGAAGTAGAACACTGCAGTGACCAGCGAAGCGCGAACATTTTCCCGCCGCAGCTCTCAAACTTTCAAAGCGTTCTCAAATGACTGGAGTCTGGAGGGGGGCATCTTCTGGGCTGAGGCTGAGGAGGGAAGGTGCTATAGGGACTCCTCTCCCTCTCATTGCTGAGTTTTATGGATTTTAAATAACTCAACCGTAAAGAATGTTCAGACGCTAGAGTAGAGGAGGGTCGACAGTCATTGGGGAGTGGTCATAATTTATCGACAGTTGGCGGGGAGGGGGAGGGGGGGGGGGCAAAATAATTCAGACCTCTCCAGTCCAGAGGAGGGGGGGGGGGGCAGATATATTTCACTCCTTTTCAGGGAAAAGCCAGAACTTTTTAATAGTATAGTTCAAAAGGGGGGGGGGGGGGTGACAATTTCGACCAGTCTTGAGGGGGGGGGGGGGGATGGAAAGCCAAAAGATTTTCACCCCTTTTCGTTACTATACTATCTATTGCTCAAAGGGGAGGGGCTGGAAAAAATTCTGACCCGTCTCGGGGGGGGGGGGGGTTAAATAATGACCACTCCCTTTAATAGATGCCTCTATTCATTGACACGTCATATAGGCCTATGTTATAACTCCCCCGCTCCTACATTCCTTTAAATAGCTGAGTTTAGAAAAAAAGCACATTTATAGTAGGCCTATCTCATCTGTAGAGCATTATATAAGCTGTTCGCCGACACTTGATATCCACGTGCGACACATAGAAGAACTCTGTTATCCTACCCGGTATTTGCACAGAATCTGAGACAAGTACCTGCTTTAGACTGAATCAGGATGGCTTACCCAGGTAATTCCTTGTCAAAACACTGATACTAATAGGTCTGCAGGGGTTTCATAGTTTGGTGTTTATTGGATCCCCTCCCCCCTTTTTTAAATGTAAGAGTCCACCCCTGCATCTTCTGGGGGTGCAGAGGGGTCGGAAAGTCGCCGAAATTATTAAAGGGCCCCAGGTCACAAAGTCACTTCTTTAGGCTATTTATGCTATAGGATTTTTTTTCTCCAAAAGTATAGATCTTTCATATAAGACGGTTATGTCAGCCAATCTATGGGAATCAGGATCATCAAAAGAGATGTAGGAACTAATATTCAAATAAACCAAGATACATGTACCTACCGTATTCGACATAATAAGCGCACAGTGCGCCTAAAAAATTATTATGGACACCTTTTAGTAGTTTAATTGGGGTCAAAAATTAAGATATTATTGGTTATTTCTAGTATAAGAATCAGCCAAAAACAGGGTGTGTGCGCTTATTAGGGGGTGTGCGCTTATTACGTCGAATACGGTATACATTGTTGTACTAACCCCCCCCCCCGGCCCCCGCCACTCCTTGTCATATATGCTCCCACCTCAGTATAAACTAAAACAACAACAAAAAGACGAATTGACCATAAATATTCTTTAGATTATTTTAATATAAATGTTCTCCAAATTAAGCACATGTTAACTACAGTGAGCTGAGCATGATTTACACTTGATACTTATCATTCATACAATAAAGGCATGCTCTGAGCTATGTACCTGAAATAACATAAATGGAGGCCCCAAAGGTAGTAACTAAATATTGACTGGAATAAACAAAACTGTTTAATATCTAAATACATATTATTAAGGATAAACCAAGAACACGGGAATGAATAGGACAATAATTTCCTTTCATGTTTTCTATAATAAAGCTCGGCTTGCTACACCAATTCATCTCTAGACATCAGTAGGGCCTACATGTATACTGAAATGCATTTGCAAAGTAGCCAAGAACATAATGAAGGCAATCGGTGATTCAATTCGTGTGGAAATTGACCTTGTAGCACAGACTAGGACACAAGACAACGCAGTCCATATTGGTCTATGTCCTCCAAACTACGAGGAGGAGCTAGTTCAGAAAGATAATTATGAGTTATCGTCTTCAGTTCAAATTATCAAGATAATACCGGTATAAGGAGGGGGTAATAACGAATAAGCACACTCTCGTTTTGGACGTTTAATAACATAAATTATTTCAAGAAAGTTAAATAGTAACTAAATAAATCCCTTTGTCGGCAGCAATTTGCGTTTACTAAACTGTGCCTTTTTGTCAGGATGATGCATAACTGCAGCAGCGGTGAGTTATCTGTCTATGCTGCATTTATGTATCATGCTGGACCAAATGGTTTACATGATGCATCTGGCGAGTGATCAACACAGCGCGGGCGAGTATTTATTTTGCGCACCATAGGTGCACAATAACATCAAATTAAACTTGAACCACCGTGAGGCATCCTTAAAGTGTTAACTGGCCGTGCGCTTAATAATATTACAGAGAATATGACCCGCTGTATGAAACTGCCACAGTTACCACAAGGCATAATGATTAAAATAGTTTCTCCTCATGGATGAGTGGCATCGATGTTGTGGTTGATTCAAAATGCTCTGGGATGTGCCACTCAGCGAAAGATAAGTCCATGCTGACGGGAGCAGCTCATGGTGAGGGGAGCAGCTCATGGTCAGAGGAGCAGCTCATGGTCAGAGGAGCAGTTGATGGTCAGAGGAGCAGCTCATGGTGTGGGGAGCAGTTCATGGTGTGGGGAGCAGCTCATGGTCAAAGGAGCAGCTCATGGTCAGAGGAGCAGTTGATGGTCAGAGGAGCAGCTCATGGTCAGAGGAGCAGTTGATGGTCAGAGGAGCAGCTCATAGTGAGGGGAACAGCTCATGGTGTGGGGAGCAGCTCATGGTGTGGGGAGCAGCTCATGGTCAAAGGAGCAGCTCATGGTCAGAGGAGCAGTTGATGGTCAGAGGAGCAGCTCATGGTCAGAGGAGCAGTTGATGGTCAGAGGAGCAGCTCATAGTGAGGGGAACAGCTCATGGTGAGGGGAACAGCTCATGGTGTGGGGAGCAGCTCATGGTGTGGGTGTCAGCTCATGGTGAGAGGAGCAGTCTTTTTATGAAACGTCACCAGCTTTTATTTACTTGCGTTTTTACCTTGATCGTTTTTGCAGTTCATGGTGAGTGAGCAGCTCATGGTGGGGGGAGCAGCTCAGGATGAGAGGAGCAGCTCATGGTGAGAGGAGCAGCTCATGGCAAGCATTGAGCCTACAGAAAGCCTCTATGGGTGCCACTGGGGCGAGGGGAGCAGCTCTTGGTGAGGGAAGTAGTTCATGGTGAGGGGAGCAGCTCATTGTCCTATATTGTGGCCTCTAGTGGGGCGGATATTATTTCACATTGGAGCAGCTCAGGGCTCGGGCTGTTAACTCAAACCGTCCATTAACTCTTTAAGGACCGCATAGTGCTGTAATAGTGCTTTATCATTTATAACACATGAATGCAGCCAGTGCTGCATGATGCACCAATGCAGCCTCGGTGAGTAACTCACCAGTGCTACATCGGTGCATCATGCAGACCCTTCGCGAGTGTCTCAACCCATAGAGTCTGCATAATGCTTGAATGCATCATGACGACCAAGGGCATGATGCATTAAGGTATCATGCCATCCTTAAAAGGGTTAAGCGGGCACATAACCTCCACCATGAGCTGCTCCGGCTTCCGTTATTACCCCACACCGAGTCACCCCCTCCTACCCCTACCATTGATTCTCATTAAGGCTCAGTTCTATTTTTAGCCCACATCGAGCACCTCTCCACTGGGGAGCACTCTGGTAACCATGACAACCGAGCTATAAATAGAACAGGGGCTGGTAAGGAGGAGGGGGGTGGTTCTGTCTGTGTGCCTCAGAGAATGATATTCATTTGTTCCCCTTGGCCCCCGTTAGTGGCAATCTCCCCGCAGAGGTTTGCTCTTTTCGGTTTGCCACGACATGCTGGGAGAGTGGTGTCGGGGGGTTCGCTGGTACCCTAGACGCGTCATAGAACCATGGCAATCCAGCCGGCAATCAGCAGCATGCCGCCGTAGGGGGTGACTCGTCTGATGGAGGTGTTGCCCGTCAGTGCGTGCGTGTAGCAGCTTCCGGAGAATAGCAGCATGCCAGTCAGCATCAGTGGGCCGACCTAGAGGGCAGAAACAGGGCACATGGCAGTGTACAATTACAATAGTCATTGATATTGAGGATCTCTATGTATTCTCATGACATGTATTGCTTTCATGCCAAATCAAGACATTATTGATTACAAATATGTTCAATGCATTATTGATATTCACCACTCAAGGAAAGGCGCAATAATAAACTACCATAATTTCCCGCTTATAACCGGCATCTCACAAATAACCCACACCCCAACTTTGGCAGAACCCTATAGGCTATACCCCACAACAGAGGTCTGAAAATTGCAAATTTAGTACTGAACTATGGTATCAAATACCCTCGTATTACCCACACCTAGACTTTGAACATTTTGTAGAACCCGCATTGAGGGTTTGGTTCCCTGCGGATTGTATGTGGGAATTTAGGGTAGATAAATGCAAGATAAATGTAACACATGTTATATCTCACATCTATTACTAAGTCATTTATCAGGATATTGTCTGTCCTGTCACATTCTTATCTGTCAGAGTCATCATAGTCTATCACATATTCATGTCACCAAGACGTCTGTTACCAAGTCATCTGTCACACAGTCATCTATCACACAGATATATCTGTCACCCAGTCATCTGTCACACAGTCATCTGCCACACAGTCATCTGTCACAGTCATCTGTCACAGTCATCTGTGACATAGACATCTGTCACACAGTCATTTGTCACACAGTCATCTGTAACACAGTCATCACACAGTCATCTGTCACACAGTCATCTGTCACACAGTCATCTGTCACAGTCATCTGTCACACAGTCATCTGTCACACAGTCATCACATAGTCATCTGTCACACAGTCATCTGTCACACAGTCATCTGTCACACAGTCATCTGTCACACAGTCATCTGTCACACTGTCATCTGCCACACAGTCATCTGTCACAGTCATCTGTCACACAGTCATCTGTGACATAGACATCTGTCACACAGTCATCTGTAACACAGTCATCACACAGTCATCTGTCACACAGTCATCTGTCACACAGTCATCTGTGACATAGGCATCTGTCACACAGTCATCACATAGTCATCTGTCACACAGTCATCTGTCACATAGACATCTGTCACATAGACATATGTCACACAGTCATCACACAGTCATCTGTGACACAGTCATCTGTGACACAGTCATCTGTGACACAGTCATCACACAGTCATCTGTTACACAGTCATCTGTCACATAGACATCTGTCACAGTCATGTGGCACACATTCATCTGTCACTTAGACATCTGTCACACTGTCATCTGTCACATAGACATCACACAGTCATCTGTCACACAGTCATCTGTCACATAGGCATCTGTCACACAGTCATTACACAGTCATCTGTCACACAGTCATCTGTCACACAGTCATCACATAGTCATTTGTCACACAGTCATGTCACACAGTCATCTGTCACATAGGCATCTGTCACACAGTCATCACACAGTCATCTGTCACACAGTCATCTGTCACACAGTCATCACACAGTCATGTGGCACACAGTCATCTGTCACACACACATCACAGAGTCAGCCATCACATATAGCAATCTGTCAGAGAGTCATCCATGAGTCACTAGCCTGTCACAGGATCGTCTGTCACAGGATCATCTGTCATACAGATACTAGTTCACCAATTTATCAGTCTGTCATAGAAAAATCTGTCACAGTTATTTGTCAGAGAGACATGTGTTACAGAATCATCTATCACAAGCAAATGTCACAGAGGTAGTAGTCAGAATAACCTGGCAAAGAGTCGCCGTTAGGCCACACTTTTTTTATTTGGGTTACGGCCCGCCGCACTAGGAAAGCCCAAAATCAGAATAAAAATAAAATTTGAATTTTAGACTCTTTTTTTATTCCCTCCGATGTGAAATCCAGAGAAGAAAAAAAAACAGGAAAGAAATAAAAGATTCATTACATGATATACCGAAAGAAAGCTAAAATCAACAGGAAAACAACTATCTACTTTTCATTAAGGTAAAATGGGACTTAAGAATTTTCTCGATTTTTGAAACCTTTTCAAAAAAATCTGTTTACCTAAATATTATTGTATTTCTATTGTCAGACCATCCTTTCTATTGTGGGTGGTCCTTTTTATTTTTCCCTCCGACATTGGGATATAAAGGCTTTCTGTACAAAAAATAAATAAAATGCCCAGAGGCTAACTTTTATTATTATCATTTTTTTTAAATTTCATCCTCCGTGCGTTGATAAATTTTTGAAGGATCCGTAACCCAAATTAAAAAAAAGTGTGGCCTTACAAAGTACTGTAAACATATTCCAAAATTCATGAAACAAATACAGGCGAAACTGTACTTTTTTAGCAAATTTAAGAAAATTTATACATATTAAATTATCTACGTTTACAGTAACACTCTGGTTCACAAAAAGTAGGAAATGTTGAGATTTGGTAAATCTTCTATAATAAATGTACATAATGTGTTACAGAACTGCCATCCAAAAAGTAGGACAAGTGGCATCTCTCTGCAGCAATCAGTCAGTCTGGGTGCTACTGTAAACGTATATATTTTCGCGCATGAATATTTTCGTGAATTTACTACAAAGTGCAATTTCACATGTTTATTAAATACACAGATTTTGCAATATTTTAGTAGTATGACTATACTGGATAAATATTCACGCTGTACATATTTTGGCCGATTTTAAAATCAGCGAAAATGGCGAAAATATGTACAGCGCGAAATAAAGTATGTTTACAGTAGTAGGAGACAGTTAGTTGGTGCGGCACTCACCAGGTGGGGTCGGTTGGTGAGGGGCACGGAGAGCAGGGCCAGTGTGTGTAGGAAGTGGTAGCGGTTACCGGTCTCAAACACCTGTAGGAGCAAGAGCAGCAAGGTCAATGTTTACAGCAACAGTTAATTGATTGTCTAACTTAATATCCAAGTGTACAATAACACCTCAGACTTATCTCAAGTTATCTACAACTAGCAGTAGTCTTGCCTTGCAGTAGGACAGATATTTAGATGCTGCTAGCCCAATACAGCAGTGATCGCATCTATGGATGATCGAATCTATTAAATGAATGACCAGCGTCCCATACTCTTTATGAAGGAGAGCAAATATTCTTTTATTTGCCTGGTCCTACAGACCTGGGCTAGTACCATAGTAGGCAGGGCCAGACAAACCATGGCCTTTGATATCTCAGATATGGTTCACTGAGGAGGGATCCCATGCCAGACCACCAGCCCAGGCCCACGCATATGATTAAGTGACTGATCACAGCAGTAAAACAAGAGACCCCTACATTTTTGTCGCCTTTTATGAATCTTTTTTGGATGAGGGCCTATCTTGTATAACTGCTGGGGTAAAGAAGCCTCCAAAGTTAAAGGAATTGGGGTGCTCATTCACAAAGGTACGTTATTTGCAATATTCACAATATTCCATTTCACTGCAATTAAAAGCGTCCGTTGCATGTCCTTGCTCACTTGGGATGAACACAAAGATCCAATCGGACTGTAGTTACTGATAGAACTTTGGCCATTTAAGGCCATTTAAGGTAACCTTTGCGAGTGGACTCACCAGGGCTGCATTGATGCATCATGATGTCAAAGTACATTAAAGCACTATGCACCCCTTGAAGGGCTCAACTTAAAGGCACAGACCACTTGACACCTCACCCTTTACCTGCCTTTTGACGTCATCCGCAGCTGAACCTAACCCTTTAGCTGAACTTAGCACTAATCTCAAGATTCATGTTTATTTGTCGTCATGATGCACCAATGCAGGCCGGCAACAACTCACCAGCGCTGCATTGATGCATGATGCTGACTCTTCAGGAGGGTATCAACCCTGTAGGATCGGCATGATGCATGAATGCAGCACCTATAGAGCACCTCACCCGGGCTGCATTCATGTATCGTGCAAACAAAAGGGCGTAGTACATTAGAGCACCTTGCTGCCCTTAGAGGGTTAACCCTTTAAGGACAAAATAATGCACTAGTGCATCATGCCCTTGGTCGGCATGATGCATGAATGGCACTGATGAGAAACTCGCAGTGCTGCATTCATGCATCATGCCGACTCTACAGGGTTGATACACTCCCAAAGGGTCGGCATGATACATCATTGTTGCATCGCGCCAACAGTGTTCAGTACTATGCACCAATGCAGCACTGGTGATTTGTTGCCGGCCCTGCATTGGTGCATCATGACGACAAATGTACATGAACCATGAATGAGACACTGTCATTCCTAACGGGTTAAGTTCAGCTCTTTATGACGTCAAGGCTGTTCTTAAAGGGTTAATGCAGAGGTTAATTACCTGCGGAGGTACATGAATTAGTCAGGCTGACCTACACAGGTGAGTTCAGGACACCGCTCACCTGCGTCATCTTGATAACTAATTGATACCCGAATGAGCCGTTTAAGCGCTGGTGCTTTAAATAAGCACCGGTTCGGAGTAAGGGCTGCCGATAGAGTGGTATTGAAATTGAAATTGAAGTGCTGGTTCATGATACTGTGAAACCTCGCGTATAAGCCTAACTCGCGTATTAGCCACACCCCCAACTTAGACAAATCATATAAACCGCAGAGCAGGATTGATTTTGGCGACTTTAGTATTGTACCATAGTGGCAAAAACTTGTATATAAGCTGCACCCCGACCGTAGGCCGATCCTATAAGCCACACCCTCGATCTGACCAAGGTTTTACGGTAAGCACCATTGGTTATGTTCTAGTGAAATTAATAATCTCCAAATACCGTAGCTTCTCACATAGAAGCCGTGGTCAGTACATGAGTCAGATCGCCAGTGCGGCTTATAGAATTGGCCCAGCGTCGAGGTGTGGCTTATACGCAAGTTTTTGCTACTATAGGACAATCCAGAGATGCCACTCACTTGTCAACAAAAAGTAGGAAATCCTAAGAATTTGGTCAGTTGGAAATTTAATAGCTGAATTCAATACAGAAATTCCAGCATAAAAGTAGGAATACCTGCAAAAATAGGAAAAGCAGCATCTCTGGGACATGAGAATTTAGGGTACTTGTTGTTCAGACGCCACCAGGTATTTGCATCCACCAACAACTTCTTTTACAGGTGCTAACTTTTGGGGGCTAGTCACGTGATGCAGGGACATCATCATAAACAAAGGAGAACTGCTCTCAGAGATGACCTTGGCAGTAGGGGGCCTGATGTTTGGTGGTTTAAGTGTTTTAATGTTTATTCGGCAAAATTTTCCCTGTATTTCCCGCATGAACTCTCACGATCTCGCACTGTAAGTTCTAGTGTCAAATTTCTCTTTATGATGTTTACCTTGAAGCGATGAATGGATCTAGACATATTCATCGTTTGCAGTGAATATATATGATGGATACATGTCTGTTTTATTCATCAGTCGACCTGTAAATATAAGTAACTAAGGAGATATTTGGGGGTAAAGTTTCCTGCTGCTACTGTCTCGTGCAGATCACTAGGGATCGCCGTCCTATCTTCTGCTTGGAGAATGTGTCCGGACCTTATCCCAGTGGGCGAGCGATAAAACCAAACTATGCACACCACTATTCGATGTAGATCTCAATCTATTTACACTGTTGACATTTCCGTTGGTTAAAGTTAGTCCCCATACCAATCCTATCTTACAAAATCCCTATCACTCATTGACTGTGGGACGCTGAGGTGGAGGTGGGCAGCGACCTCCGTTTGCCACCAGAGATCGGGGACCTCCGTCTGCCACCAGAGGTCGGGGACCTCCGTCTGCCACCAGAGGTCGGGGACCTCCGTCTGGCACCAGAGGTCGGGGGGAGGGGGGCGGCGACCTCCGTCTGCCACCAGAGGTCGGGGGGAGGGGGGCGGCGACCACCAGAGGTCAGGTGGGCAGTGCACACGTGTTTAATTTGACCCCTCCCCGACAGCTCCCAAAATCTAAGATTAGACCTAGGTGCATACAGGTATACCCCCCAATACTTAGGGAGTACCGTAAAACCCCACCTTTAAGACAGATTTTATTTGGGATTTATTTTTTGCACATGACGGATATTTTCCCCAAGTAAGGGGGTCGTCTTAAAGGTGGGGTTTCTAAAATTTGATTTAGAAAATGTTGGGAAAAAGAGAAGAAAATGAGCTTGTATGAAGGGATGCAAATACCGGTAGTTTTTTGTTTTTAACAACGGCTGTAATCCAGAGATCCTTACCTACATGCCATTTTTTACGGCTTGTAAATCGGACCATTATTAAGGTTTCTACAGTGTAAAACGGAAAGCTTAAATATTTTCTGTAATGTTCTTCAGTGATTTAAATATTAAAATAATGAATATTATTGTAACAAGGTAGCAAAGTGGTTTGGTGGAATAGATCAGAAAAATTTGCCATGGAGGACAAAAAATGCTCGGAGGCCTAAAGGTGAGGGCACAGACAAGAAAATTGTGCTTAGTTTAGGCCTACTCAGTAGTCAAGTGATCAATGCACATGGGCTACATAGGCCTATAGGCCTATCGCTGGGGTGAGGGTCTAAATTTTTTACCCCCCCCCCCGGTCAAGGGGCCCAAATTTTTTACCCCCCCCCCCCCTGTTATTAAAAAATGAGCAATCCCTTAGGTCACACCGAATTAAAAGGTTGGTCTACGCATTTCCTGCACCATATTTTCGGAAATGCAAATTAATTTGTTTTTTTGAAAAAAAAATCGTCTATGGACCCTGCCCACATCTTTTCCTGAAGAATTCTTTAAAATAATTGCCCGCCCTCACCAATTTTTGAAAAACAGAATGGGGGGGGGTACGGTAAACAATTTCGACCACTGTCTGGAGACTACTGTAGAACCAGAAGCAAAATGTATCATGCTGCCACCTGGTGGTAGATTCAGGAACTGCTCATCTCACCTATTATGGGATAGATGCGGCCATATTGGATTACGAGAATGGCAGTGGCAAATGGGTTCAAATGTAATCTGCTGTCATCATATTTTTAAGGGCATGTTGAGGGATAACTGATGGTAAATGATATTAAATAGTGTTTATTTATTACTTGTACACGGATATTTTTCATGGATGGACGGTAGGTCAGGATTTCTGAGCCATTCCTTCTCCCTCTTACCATCTGCTCAAAGCAACTTATTTTATTGTCCTCATGGATTCGTCAAAGGCCGAAAGCAAATTTCCTGGGGGGGTTAGGGCCTAATTCATCTATTGGGCCTCCAAATATAGGATGTTTTCTAGTGCTTAGGCTATGTTAGTGGGCGAATACGATGTCCAAGAATTATTTTTCACTGAATCAAAAACAAAACTATTTATGGGTACGAGTGTGGTGTCCAACGTGAGACCGACTCCCTCCAGAAGTTCCCCGCTGCTACTGCAGTAGCACCCGGCTACGATTTATCCCGGGAGACGGTCTCCGAGTAAAATGTCAACTGGATTTCGGAAGACGTCATGAAAATATTTTTCAACTATGCAGAGATGATATGACATGTTCTAGGCTGCAGAGCATTTTTCTTTATGACACACATAATACTATAACATATATAGCCCATGTTAGCACATATCAAAAAGAAAAAGAAATAGGTACAATGTCATATTTTGGGGAAATAAAATGATATTCACTTTGGGGAAAAGGAGGGTTTCGGCATTTGTTTGGGTGAAAATGGGAAAACTGATATATTTCATTAAATATTATATTGAGCCAAAATATAAATAGCATGTGCATTTAGGTTATGATTCTACATTTATTAACAGCAGAAAGGGTACTTTTGGTGGTACATGTGGCATTATATGGACATCTGAAAAATTCGAAAGTGCATAACTATAAGCTACGTCGACCCAGCTGGTAGACTAGAAGCAAAGGTGGACATGGTAAAAAGGTATGGCTGAGGCCTCCTCGCTAACATACTGAGGAACCCTATTCATCTAATACTTTCAGTATAAACCATTCCTTTATACTTAATTCTTATATCTTAAAGATGGCACGCCAATACCCGGGCCTGCAAAAATGAAGCTGGGCCTGCAAAAAGATATTTCTGCAGGACCGAATGCCCTGCATGGTGAAAAAGTTTTCGTATTGACTGCACTTATCCCCTGGCCCCCCAGTCAGCATGAGGATTACTGAATGGTCATAATGACAACAGGGAATTCCGAGTGGTGAGGTGCGAAAGATTCCCTCCAAACCAAACTCAAGAATGACACAAAAAAATGTCTAGAAATCATCCTTAGCAGGTTAACCATCTGGTTATTGCCCTTTGACTGCATGCACTCATTAAGAGGGTTGTCGGTTGACCTTTGCTGTATACCTCATTTAGCTTACACTCATTTAGTGCGTGTTACCGACAGATAAAAAAACAAAACAAATACCACTTACACAATCATTTTAATACTTTACGGATGGCATGATGCATTAAAGCTCACATTCATCTATAATCATGATGCAGTAATGCAGCACCAGTACATGAGTTGCTAGGACTGCATCTTTGTGAGTCTATCAACGCGCAGGGTGGGCATGATGCATGAACATGAATGCAGCGCTGTGGAGTTACTCACCTGTGCTGCATGCATTTAGCATGACGGCAAAGGGCATGATGCATTAAAGAGCAATCCTGGCCTTTAAAGGGTTTAAATGTCAGACTTGATCATTTAAAAAAACACGGTTAAGACCCGTCTTATTCCGCGTCCCATCATAAGAAAATAATAATTGAGAAAAAATAGAAAATAAACAAATTGTCCGAAGCTCTTTCTTTTTTAAAGATTTATTTTTTATCTATATTTTTTTTAGAGGCGGAGGGGAGAGGGCAACAAATGCAATTTCCATGTCATGTTTGGAGGATGGGTATGAATTTTGTTATTGGTGTTTGTGACGCCCCTGGATCAGTGCCTGCACAAAACCCTTTAGGGCCGTTTGGTCGTCATGATGCATGAATGCAGTCCGGGTGAGTAACTCACCTGTGCTGCATTCATGCATCATAGAGGCCCTAAAGGCGTGATACACTCCCGCAAGGTTGCTACGATTCACCACCGTATTGCTGGCAACTTATTTATTCGAGATGCATTGTGCATTGATGCATCATGATAACAATGAACATCAATCCCTGCGCATCATGCCATCCCTATAGGGCTAAAGCTATCAGTGTCTATTCCCGTACAACCTCGCTTATGAGCTTAACTCGCGTGTAAGCCGCACCCCTAGCTTTGACAAATCATATAAGCCACAGAGGGGTTTGAAAATTCCTAGCCCTGAGTATACATATAAAACTACTGTATAAGCCGCACCCTGACTTTGGACTGATCCTATAAGCCTCACTAGTGATCTGACTTGCGTACTAGCGGCGGCCTATACAGGACTAGCACATCCTGGTACCTCAGGTAGTCGGGGGCTATCTCCTTATCAGGTTAATCCCTTTCACACCTCGAACAAAGGTGGTGATAAGAAATTCTCCCATGATGCACTGCTCTGGAGTCGGGGGCCTAACCACAAAGCATTGCTCTGAGCCAAGATGGCGGCGCCCATAGCCTAATGTGCTAGTCCCGTATACGTGAGGTTCTATGGTCGGTGCAGCAGGGCGGCAGCGGTAGAGGCCTGTTCATACAGAGATAGCCCTCTCAGGGGCACCTGACTGCTGACACAGCAGGGTTAGTGTACCCCACATGCAGGGGTTAATAGGAGGAGCCTTTAACCCTTTAAGGATGACATGTCGCTAAAAGATAACATTTGTCGTCATGATGCACCAATGCAGCCCCGGCGAGCAACTCGCCAGGGCTGCATTGGTGCATCATGCCGACCCTTCGGGAGCGTCTCAACCCCATAGGGTCAGGATGATGCTTGAATGCAGCACTGGTGAGTTACCAAGGCTATGATGCATCAAGGTGTACTGCTTCAATGTCTCATGCCCTTTTGTCGTCATGAGACATGAATGCAGCCCGGGTAAGTAACTCAGCAGTGCTGCATTCATGCATCATGCCATCCTACAAGTATGATGCACGAATGCAGCGCTGGCATGTTACTTACCGGAGCTGCGTTGGAGCATCATGACAACAAATAGACATGATGCATTGAGGCATCACGCTGTCATTAAAGGGTTACCAGAGGTGAGGTCTAACCAAGCGTGTCAGCGCGAGGTAATGGGGAACCCTCCTCCTGCAGGGAGCACTCAACCAGCCTTAATAACCCTTTAAGGATGGCATCATGCCTGAATGCATCATGCCCTTGGTCGTCATGATGCATGAATGAAGCCCTGGCAAGTAAGTGCTGCATTCAAGCATCATGCCAACCCTCTCAGGTTGATACACTCCTAGAGGGTCGGCATGATACATGAATGCAGCACTGGAGAGTTACTTACCAGGGCTACATGGGTGCATCATAACAAACAATGTCATCTTTTAATGACATGGCGTCCTTAAAGGCTTAATACAGTACTGGAGGAACCCTGGAGGGAGTTGACCCTCACTATTGGGGTCACTGTGAGGTTTTCTACCCCAGTTGTTTTGAACAAACATATCATTTTCTTGGAATAATAGGCTATAGAGCTATGTGTGGACCTACATCATTTACACGGATGCATACTTCGACTTTTCCATAATTACTGAACCCTCTAACCATTTAAGATGACATTTGTCGTCATAATGCACCAATTCAGCCCCGGCGAGTAACTTGCTGATGCTACAATAATTTGGTGCATGATACCGACCTGTCGAGAGTGTCTCAACTTCGTAGGGTTGGCATGATGCTTGAGAGCAGCACTGAAGAATTACTCGCCAGGGCTTCATTAAAGCATCATGCCTTGTGCCGTCCTTAAAGGATTAAAGGCCGCATAGTGCTTTAGGACGCTGTACCCTTTGTTGTCATGATGCATGAGCCCTGACTAGTCTACGCGCCAGGGCTGCATTTATGCATCATGCCAAACTCCTCATGTGTGAGAGTGTCACAACCCTGTATGGTTGGCATGATACTTGAATGCAGCACTGGCGAGTTATTTGCCACGGCTGATATATGGTATAATGCATTAACCCTTTCAGGACGGCATGATGCCTTAATGCATGAATGCAGACCTGGCGAGTAACTCGCCATTGCTGCATTCAAGCATCATGCCGACCTTATAAGTTAAGAGATACTCCCAAAGGGTCAGCGTGATGCACCAATACAGCATCTGCGAGTTACTTGCCAGGGCTGCATTGGTGCATCATGACGACAAATGTCATCTTTTAGCGACATCCGTTCTTAAAGAGTTAATTAAGGCACTATGCATCCCATAAAGTACAACCTCACACCATCAGCTACTGGATGCACATTTAACAATAAATTTTATCTTCACTTTATCTATATTCATTTGATTATGAACTCCAAGATGTAGATTGATAAATTAATTGTTAGACTGGTTATCTCGTGGATGAACGATGAGTGTATCATATGGACTTTTAATCAGATCAAATAAAATCGTTTCAAAATTAAAATTAGATAACGGTCATATGAAGGGCCTTGGGGATCTCCAGAACAATGAATTAATGGCGAAACAACTGCCTTAGGTTTTATAATACAGTCTATTGAAATAGTTCTAGTTCTACACACCAACACCAGACGACAGCATTGTACACGTCCCTGGTACCTCAATATTCTGTAGCGGGAGATGGCGCCACCCGTGGAGTTCCAGTACCTCTCTGTACGGGTACGGACATCTTTATACCCCGCTGGGTAATGTTTGTTAATTTATGCAGTTGGTTGTGTGTCTAGACTAAGACTGTGCATGGAGAGTGAAGCCTCTGCTGGAGAGTTGAGCCCACAGAGAGGCCTTCTGCTCACTCCGTCCGCTGCAGAATGGCACCCCAGGTACCTGCTGACTGAGAGACCCTCATCTTTAGGGCACCTCAATCTATTGCGAGATATTGCCGATGGACGTCTCCACCCGTGTCGTTGAATTATATCTGTGTAGGCTTCAGCTCGCCATCACTCTCCAATATCCACAGGTGGATAATGGCCGCCACCCATAGTTAGTCAGCACCAAAGAGTGAAGGCTATGTGCAGCTGACCAATTGCTGCGGCCACTGTAGTCCCTAGGACTACGACGTTGCCGCGCGGACGCGCCCCCGGCTCCTACGCGTCGCTTGTCTGGCGTGCGGAGCAGGTGCGGCCGGGGCGGGGGGGGGGGGGGGGGGCGTTCTTTGAGGGGGAAGGGGGAGGGCGTGCTCAGACTTAACATATACTGCAAGCTATAGCATAGTCATGGGGGCTAGATATATAGTCCTGGGGACTACACGTGTAGTCCTAGAGACTACATGTGTATTCCTAGGGACTATATGTTTAGTCCTAGAGACTATATATCTAGTCCTAGAGACTATTATTTCTAGAACTGAGATCATATAGGCTCACTCTCACCAAATCAGTGCAACTAAAAAAGTGACGTACATGATCGGCGGACGTACATGATCGGCGGACGTACATGATCGGCAGAGTACAAAACCCATCTTTTACCCCCTGCACTACGATGTTTAACTCTCCCAACCATACCTACAGGCTGTAATGTATCTTTGGGGAGTTTATTAGAAAAAAAACCCTCCCAAAATATTTATAGGGGCCGGAGGGGGGGGCTCAATGTGTAACCGATCATGTACGTCACATGACGTACATGATCGGCTTGGAATGTCATGTAACATTTCCTCATTACCCACTGCTTCACATGTCTATGATTATACATATTTAGACCTACAACATATGTACACCTTGCTATGATTGATTTATGTTTTATATATGGTCAGAAAGGGTAATTAAGACAGTCAATAAATAATGGCCGATCATGTACGTCACATGACGTACATGATCGGGATCGAAATGTCATGTAAAATGATTTTAATAGTCGCATCTATACATTTCTAACACATAACATTTCAATACACACATCATATGTACACGTTGGTAAGGTTTATTCATGTTTTATCATGTTCATAAAGGGTAGGGCAGTCAATAAATCACCGATCATTTACGTCACCGATCATGTACGTCACATGACGTACATGATCAGTATTAAAATGCCATGAAAAATGACCTTAATAGTCGCATCTATACATTGCTAACATATTACATTTCAAGAGACACATCGTATGTACACCTTGGTAAGGTTTATTTATGTTTTATTATCTTCAGAAAGGGTAGGGCAGTCAATAGATCACCGATCATGTACGTCACCGATCATGTACGTCACCGATCATGTACGTCACCGATCATGTACGTCCGCCGATCATGTACGTCCGCCGATCATGTACGTCACTTTTTTAGTTGCACTGGTTTGGTGAGAGTGAGCCTATACCATTATGCACAGTCCTTCCAAATATTTGAATGTATGGCCTGCACAGTCCTGAGGACTACAGGTGTAGTGCTGAGGACTATAGGTATAGTCCTGGAGACTAAAGGTGTAGTCCTAGGGACTATGTGTATTGTCCTAGGGACTACCCAAGACTGCGCCTACCGTACCAGAAAGGTAGATAAGGCAGGCCTACATAGTGCTGCGGACTACAGAGGCATAGTCCTCAGGACTACATATTGAAAGTCTTTAGTCCCCAGGACTATATCTGTAGTCCCCAGCACTATGCTTATGGTCCCCAGGACAACCATTTTATTAGTCCCCATGACTGCACGTTAAATAATTAGTCCTGGGGACTACAATTGTAGTCCTGAGGACTACAGAGTGGATGTCTTTAGTCCTCAGGACTATGTAGCCCTGTAACTGTAGTCCTTAGGACTATACAGCTGGCCAAAGTAGTCCCCAGCACTATGTCTGTAGTCCTCAGGACTATCATTTTATTAGTCCCCCGGACTACAAGTTTAATACTTGTAGTCCTAAGGACTTCCTCCGTAGTCCTGGGGACTACAGATTTAGTCCCCAGGACTATGCACCAGAGGCATATAGGCCCTATATGATGTGATAAGGAGGCAGTAAGTAGCTCTATACTAAGTTATAGTCCTGAGGGCTACAAAGGTAGTCCTGGGGACTGTAATCATAGTCCTTGGGACTGCAGACCTAGTCCTAGGGACTACAGATATAGTCCTGGGGACTATATATAGCTACAGTCCATATCCAGTCCAGTAGAGCCAGCCACATGCAGGGGTGTGTGTAAGGCAGGGGGGGCAGCAGGGGGCAGGGGGGGGGAGGGCCGTAGGCGCGAGGACGCCTGTGGCAGACGCGTAAATTACGCGCGCGGCGGCACATAGTCCCGGGGACTACAGTGGCCGCAGCAATCGGTCAGCTGCAGGCTATGTTGGAGACTTGAGGCGCGCAGAGACTACTCTGCCGCATACTGAGGGCACCTACCGTAAAACCCCACCTTTAAGACGACCCCGCCTTTAAGACGACCCCCTAGTTTGAGGAAAAAATTCGTCTTGTAGAAAAAAGGCTTTAAAATTGATTTCTCTTTGGGCTATTCTATTTAAACCCCGCCTTTAAGACGACCCCCCAACTTTTGGGAAAAATCTGTCTTGTATGAAAAATAAATCCCAAATAAAATCCGTCTTAAAGGCGGGGTTTTACGGTAGGTGCTACTGACGTTCCCCCGTATTTAGTCAGGCGGCAGAGTGAAGAAGCTTCAGTTCCCAAATACCCAGAAGAGGATGTTACTAGTCAGGGGTTCAGTCAGTGCTGATTCTATGGAGCATCCACCTGTTGTTGACTGACTGAACTTCTGACCCCCAAACATGGATGCGCCCACACCCTAACGGCCAGAAGCCCTATATTTAGCTCCTCCTACAAACCCGAACCCTTCAAGGACAACAGGTTCACTATCGGGCGAGGTACTTGCCAGGGTTTGCATTTGTGCATCAATCCTGGGTTGCTGGCCATGCAAGTTTGATACACTCCGGCAGTCGGCATGATGCAGCGCTGGTGCATCATGACGATACATGGACATGAACCTTAATGCATCATGCTGTTCTTAAAGGGCTAAAGTCAGAAAAGACTTGTCTTATTTCATGGTAGACTAAACACGGTAAAGACAGTGACGTCACGCCTCTGACGTCAGCTACACTATTAACCCTTTAAGGACTTTATGTCACTAAAAGCTGACATTGGTCGTCAGGATGCACCAATGCAGCTCCGGTGAGTAATCGCCAATGGTGCATTGGTGCAACGTGCCGACTTTTCGGGAACGTCTCAATCCCATAGAGTCGGCATGATGCATGAATGCAGCACTGGCGAGTTAGTCTCAAAGGCTGCATTCATGCATTCATGCATCATGATGACAAAGGGCATGATGCATTCAGGCTGTCCTTAAAGGGTTAACACTACTGTGACAGGCGTGGGTGATAGGATTTGTATAAAAGTTGCAGCTATTCTAAACCACTAGCTATAAATGATTACAATTCAGGGATGACGCAGGAAGGGGAGAAATAATAGTAGATGGGATGACGCGCGGACACGCATCAAGGAGGGGTATATAGGGTGAAACCCGGTCATACATCGACCATTTTTGGCTATTAAGGGCCTCAATCGACTTATAAAATTTTCTCAAGGTGGTTGAAGGTCGACTTATGATTGGAGTTTTGAAAAAAATGAATACTGTAGGGTAGATTCACCATGAGTCGGACATATACCCTAAGACGGACAGGGACATTTGAGGTTATTTATGTACAATGCAACTTCTAGTGTTAGTTTTATGGGAAGAATAACACTTAAACCTAACCATAGTTCACAAATAAAGAGCTTGAATAGCCAAAAAATCAAGTGTCCGTCTCAGGGTATGTGTCCGCCTCTAGGTGAAACTACCCTACTACTGTATTCGACGTAATAAGCACACCCCCCGTGATAAGCGCAGACCCCCCGTTTTTGGCCAATTTTTATACTACAAATAACCAAAAATATCTCAATTTCTGACCCCAATTAAACTCTTAACTACTAAAAGATGTCCATAATCATTTTTTTAAGTGCACTGTGCGCTTATTACGTCGAATACGGTATACAGAGATGCCACTCGCTAGTCCACAAAAATTAGGAAATCTTGAGATCTTAGTCAAATCTTTGTAGGAAATTAAAATATGTTATTACATAAATTCCAGTGTAAAAGTAGGAATTCATGCAAAAGGAGGAAAAGAGGCATTTCTGAAGTCTACAATAATCGCTAAATCCTGTGCTTTTCAGTTTTCCTGATAAGTCTTTTTTTTGTGGGGAATATAGATTTGATTGAACATGTGGGGTTACCTATCAAAATCAAATGAAAATGATTTAAAATATTGTGGGGTTGGAAGCATTGGCAGGCCCCATGACTCAAAAGTGAGAGGGGCATCGGCGAGGGTTTGAATGCCGCTGATCGTTTGGATGAAACGTTTGAGCGTAGGCAAGCCTATAAGTTATGGCTATATATACGGGTAGAAAACAAGCTTCCTGCAGCGCGGATTGACTGCTGAAGGCTGTGTCTCACGACCTTGGGACAATGTTTTTGTCTCTGACCGGGTGCCGTCTCTGACCAGGTGCCATCTCTGACCGGGTGCCGTCTCTGACCGGGTGCCGTCTCTGACCGGCTTGGCTTGATAAGGTCAAAATACTAACAGCAGGAGGCTAATTATGATTATAACTATGATTATATAACCAGGGATGTAAGTCAGGAGAGGTGAAAAAACAGGAAGTTCGCCCATGCCCTCCCTGCAGTGCTCCCGGCCAGTAGAGCGGCCTTCCCCGCCTCCCCTGCAGTACCCCCGGCCAACAGAGCGCCCCTGGGCGGCCTCTTTGACCCTCCTGGAATCCTCCCAGTGAGTCACTGGGAGGATTCCAGGAGGGTCAAAGAGGCCGCCCAGGGGCGCTCTGTTGGCCGGTGGGGCCTGCAGGGGAGGCCGGGAGGGTGTCAGGGGGGACAGGAAACCACCCAGGGGCGCTCTGCTGGCCGGGGGTACTGCGGGGGAGGCGGGGAGGGCCTCAGGAGCACTGGGAAGACTAGTTTGGGGGTGTTCTGCTGGCCTGGGGCACTGCAGGGTGAACCGAATGTGAAAATGTTCCTTAAAGTGAAATTCCAGGAATTCCTGGAATTCCAGGAAGACTTACATCCCTGTATAACAACCGCCATAACGTTTTTCCAAATCCTTATATATATGAGTATATTTCTTTTTAAAACACCTTTTTCTGACAACTGGTCAGAGACGGCACCCGGTCAGAGACGGCACCCGATCAGAGACAAAAACATCGTCCCAAGGTCGTGAGACACAGCCTGAAGTGACGAGGATCACTATAGACATATTACCTGGTGTGGCCAAAAATGCCAGGGAATAAAGATCACTGTTTACTATAACTTGACGAGTTCTTAACTTCTTCCACATTACGGCGGACGCTACAATAGTCAGCTCTCCACCATGTATCTATGTGTTATTTAGATCACAGCAGACTGGTCCCTGTTTGATTTCATGGTATGTTCATTTTTTCATTCAGTACCATAAAACCTCAGCTAGTCAGATCGCTGGTGCGGCCAAGAGTCTGGGTGCGGCTTATACGCGAGTTTCTAGATGTATACTACAGTACTAAAGTGGCCATCGCTGGTGCGGCTTATAGGATCGGCCCAAAGTTTATGTGTAGCTACTACGGGAGTTAGGCTTATACATGACGTTTTACGGTACATATATTTATCTGACTAGAATTAAAAGGCATAAATGAGCTATATGTTGTGAAATATGATTATGATCCTCAGTTAGATCTAGAAGTAGTGATATTTATGTTGTGTCTATGTATAAAACTGTTGATCAAAAAATTCTGCTATTTGTTAGAGAAATCTAACACCCTTTTTAGGCCTCAAATCGAAATTAGTGTTGGCCTCAAATGTAGACACTCCCCTCAATCCCCCCCCCCCCCCCCTCCCAGAAGTGAAAACGTCATTGTACTACTTTGGGTATCCACTGTGTGAGGAGCGGGGTTGGTGGAAAAGTGGAACCCTGACCTAGCACACGGACACTGTAATAGAGTCAAGTCGACACCATCCTCGTATCCTGACACTGTAATATGGCACCTAGCCTGTACTGGCCTTGAGTGGCCGTTAGGGGCGGAGACTGAAATGAACATGAAAATGAGCGCTGGCCAGGGGTGGGGGGTGGGGGAGGGGGGCGGTCTGCAGTAAGTAGGCAGACAAGCTGGCTTGCGGGGGGGGGGGGGGGGGTTGTGCCACTGTACATGTATGTGGATACCTATACTTTTGTCTCTCCTATAAGGGGAAGATGGGAGTTGTGGTACGCTGCCCCACCCACTGTACATGTATGGGGATACCTACATTTGTCATCCCTATAAGGGGACGATTGGAGGTGTGGTACGCTGCCCCACCCACCTGTACATGTATGTGGATACCTACTGTTGTCATCCCTATAAGGGGACGATTGGAGGTGTGGTACACTGCCCCACCCACCTGTACATGTATGTGGATACCTACTGTTGTCTCCCCTATAAGGGGAAGATGGGAGTTGTGGCACGCTGCTCCACCCACCTGTACATGTATGGAACTACAGTAGGGACACTGAATATGGCACTGAGTGGCTTTTATGGGCGGGGGTGAAAGGGACAACTGTGTCTGGCAGGGGTGGGGTGGGTGGTCGGCGGGGGTGAAATCAACATGAAGACATGGGTGGGTTAGGGGTGGCTTTTTAGGCTCTGCAGTAACAAGGTAGACAAACTGACTGGTGGTGGGGGGGGGGGGGGCGTTGTGGTACGCTGCTTCACCCACCTGTACATGTATGTGGATACCTACATTTGTCTTCCCTATAAGGGGAAGATGAGAGTTGTGGTACGCTGCTTCACTCAGCCGAACGTGTATGGGGCCACCTACTTTTGTAACCGGTTGGTGGCTGGTATAGGTACCAAGTGACTGATGAACAGTGTACCCAAACCGTACCAAAAGGACAATGTAGTTGGTATAGGGCTACCTACTTAAGTAACAACCATTTGGTGGCTGCTACATCTTTGTGTCCTACTATACTTCATACTGACCTAAGCACCCCCACTCCCTAACACCGCAATGTGCACCATGTACATTTCACCATGACCCCCTCCCACTCTACTCCTTGCTCCCCACGTGGTGGGTTCGTAATTCAGATCTTCTCCAATGTATTATGACCCAAATACAACAGTTATGCTATTTCTGGGGGTACCCACCAACTAAGAATTTCGTACCTATTTTGAGGAAAATGTTCATGTATTTTTAAATAGGATATTAAAATTGTTATGAGCATTTCTCTTTTTGGGTGCCATATCCACCTTCCACCTTTTACACCCAACCAGTACTGTAGACTGGTACAGGGCGCAGCCACGTGCGTGCGTGGATACCCAAAGTAGTACAATGCCACTTATGTAACACCACCACATATAACCCCTCTGTCCACCCCACCTCCACACAGAGAGAGCAGGAGTTCTACCACAGCGGTGGGCAGCTGGGCAGGGTGATCCCATTGACACCCATGTTAACCAAAACGAGGCACTGGGCAGGTGATCTGACAGATCACTGCCCAGTGACTTTTTCTGTTTGGGTGGGACAGAATTTTGTGTCAATATAAGGTTATTTCCAAATTATTATGGTATAAATTATCATAAAATTGCTTTGGTAGAACCCTGATCACCCCCTCAGTGTCGGGTTTGGGCCTAGGATCACTGCCCTCGGCCTACGGCCTCGGGCAGTGATCCCACGGCCCAACCCCTCCACATCAGGAATGATCAGTTAGACCACCGGAGAGGGCAGACCTCCAGCAGTCCCACACACCCCACTCACACACCCAGGGGGTACAGCATTGAGGCCCTTGATGGGGGGGTCCCCATGTCGCATGTCGATTTTAAGAAATGGCCATGTCGCATGTCTATGTCGCTTAAAAATGCTCATGTCCCATGTCGATTTTAAGAACTGTCCATGTCCCATGTCACTATCTTTTTAAGCCTCATGTCGCATGTCACTAGGCCTCATGTCGCATGTCGAATTTAAGAAATGGCCATGTCGCCATGTCGAATTTAGGGGTCTAGGGCCATAACATTGAGGCTACACAGGAGGAAACCACACCTACAATTAAAGGTATATACTGTTTACTGTTGGCTGAGTGTCTTCACATATAACTTCTCACACCACTATTCCTATACAGGGAATGAACTTTGTAATAAAAACTAGTACTTCTCAGCAAGCGAGTTATGTTGACCTGACTTAAACTAGACTATACCTATGCCTCCTGGCCACACCCATCACCACCACACCTGGTGGGGACCATTGGAGACAACTACAGGAAACATGGTCAAAACCCCAACAATAGACTATTATATATTACACTGCTGGAGAACCTAATACACAATCGGTGTGAGAAGTTATGACATTTACAGTTAAACTTTGTATATAGTGTAATACTTTATGTAAATTTCAATTTTGAATCCCCTTGATACATAGTTCGATTTCCTGTGTTCTGAGGGTGTTTTAAGCGGAGGTCGTCTGACTCACACATGCGCAGTTTGCTCTTCTTAGAGACGCCAGTATTTTTCCCGTCAATTTCGTCCACAAATCCCTTTGAACTCATGAAAGTTGGAAATTTGGTCTGACGAAAAGTATCTCACGCCGACCAAAATCAGAGCTCCCATTTATCTTAACATCAAGTAACATGTCTACTTTAGTACAGTGTACTTTGTCCGCAGTTTCACAAATAATGACGTTTTGTTAGGCCTACTTTGGATTTTCTTTTCAGGTTAAGTGTACAGTGTTCCTTCTTGAATGAGCACATAGGAAGACAATTTTCCGACAATTGACATTTTTTACCCAAAGTAATATTTTTTCCAGTTTTGGTCCAACCCGTTTTGTGCTCATCCTGCTAAACCGTTGTAAAAGACTCAACTATGATATTTAAGCACACGTGAAATAAGGAAATGGTCTCACCAGTTTAAGTTGTGGATCTGCCGTACTGGGTTTAAAAGCTGGAGACAGAAAAAGAGAATAGCAAGCAAATTACTAAAATAGTTCATAGTCAAATTCTGTTATAGCTGCATTCCCACCACTAACGCTTCACCACATACCGTAAAACCTCGCCTATACGATCGGCCCCAAGTGAGGGTGCAGCTTATACAAGAGTTTTTAGATGTATACTACAGTACTAAAATCACCATAATCAGATGCTCTGATAGGCTTATATGATTCTCCTGAATTAGGAGGGAGTGGGTTGTATGCGAGTTAAGCTTATACGCGAGGTTTTACGGTAGTAGACTAGAACAGTACTAGAAATGTAAATACTGACGATTTTACTGCGCTTATGCTCAGACATCAAATTAGTATAAACAAAGAAGGTTGTCCTCAAGCCCTGTAAAACTCGCACAGGGCAGCTTCTAGGATCAGGACAAAGTCAAGGTGCCGCTCATATGTGAGATTTTAATGTAGACTACAGTACTAAAGTCGCCATAATGAAACCCGCGTTGCGGCTTATATGTAGGATGTTGGAGTGGAGGTGCGGCTTATACGCGAGATAGGATTATTAAACGTGAGATTTTACGGTACTAGAAATGTAGTGAGAGAATCTCACTTCAAGGCATTTTTTCAATATCATTCTTCGCCAAATCAATGTTCATGAAATATTTTTCCTTTTCTCACTTAGTGAGACTAATTAGGTACTTTAAGTAGGCTTCAGGCCCTACAATAAGGAAAGGTCAGCGACATAATCAAGTTACAATCAAGGAATATAAAGTCTGATAACTACACCTTGTTGACTTAGGATATTACTTCACGTTTAATAAAATATGTACGTTAAGGTTGAATGGGGGGGCTTCATCTTTGTGTGAAAGACCCTCTTTTATTTTAATTCACACAATAGTTTGAGGTGAGTGGGGGGTCAAATTCTGGAGAAAATGTGCGTACATGTATATAATATATGTAGATACTTTATGGAAGACCCCAAAGTTCTAGTGCATTATCATTAATGAAGTACTAAGTGCTACTGTAGTACATTATATTTCAGTGTAACAAATCAGCTTACAATGTGCGCCGTAGGCTCCGAGCCCGACTGCCAGCGCCCCGGAGATCCCGGCTAGCCGTATGTAGCCTCGTCCGACCTGCGGTAACATCTCACGGACCTCTCGGATCACGACCTTCTCCACCTCGCTACCGCCGAGCCCTGGTAGCGTCTTGCCAGCCCAGCGCACCCACCGGCCTGCTTCTTCTACAGCCCCGCCCAGAAAGGCCCTGCAGGGGGACACAAACACAAGTTATTTTTATGGCCCAACCCCAAATTTTTTGGGATATTTTAGAGGAAAATGTGTTTTTAGGGCCTAAATTTGTCGAAATATCTGTAAAATTTACAAACATATCACAAAACTATTTGACAAAATAAAAAAAATTATAAATCATAACATAGGGTTGGTAGGTCGATTTTATAACATACCGGTTATGTTTTTGGCCATGTTACCAGAATACAACAGAAATATTTCTTGGCCTTACCAGGGTTACAGCACTGCTGGCATCAGGCAAAAAATAATAATAAAGAGTTGTGTTTCGGTATCCCGCCCAACCCTGCCTTTTTGAGCCAGACCTACCAGTATATTCTTTTGGAAAAAAAATTGACACTTTTTTAAAAGAAAATTTACTGCTAAAATATTGCTGTCTTTTGTACTTCAAAACATAAACATGAAGGGAAAAGTTATGATTTGTGTTACTTCGTTAAATATAAATTCAGTACTAAATTAACATGGCCTTTTCTTAAAATCGACAGGGGACATGGACTCCCATGGTGATTATAAAGCGCCATGGACAGGGGACATATGGGACCCCTTCCTCCAGGGCCCCGGTACATGTGTATTGACGTCCATGGTATACACATTGGCCCACATGCATACAGTGTACACACCACCCCTATAATTCTAGTATTCAGGCCAAATAAAAAAAAAGTTTTGTTTCAGGTAACATTGGAAGAAACTCTAGGTTCGGTAGGTCGGATTTTTTTTTTTTTTACTTTTTTTTTTTTTTTAAAGCTCCTCTAGATACCCTGAAATCGGCTAAAAACTGTAAAAATGGGAATATTTTTTTCAAAAATTTTGCAAAATTAAATTAGACCCCAAAAAAGTCTAAAAATATAAAAATGTCTTCAAAATTGCATAAAAAAACGTAGGGTCGGCCCTGTTTAGATAGGGTCGGTCGGGTGACCTGAAACAAACCTTTTTTTTTTTGGCCTCATGTTAAAAATGGTGTATGAGCTAATAGACTTCCCAAACCTTTTCTTCAAAATTGATATGATTTTAATGTCAAGGGTTTTATTATTATTTTAGCTCATATGCAGTGCTCAATGTTAAATATATTTGTTTATGAATGCATGATTTGAGATAGAAAACAATGCTGCTTATTCACCTCACTGACTCAGTGTCCTCCCTATGTGAGCATACCAGGAACTAAGCTAATAGGGAAAGCACTGAGCCATGCAGTATAAACACATGGGTAGTTAAAGTGGCGACCTACAGCAAAAATATATTGCACTGCATGTGCTCATCTTGTAGATTTAGACTCTGCCAATTCTTTTAAAATTTAGGGAGTATGTATAGGATAGGATATGTAATAGTAATATGGCACAATTAAAAAGTCATGAAATTTTAGCTGACACACCAGCTTTAACACATTGTTGCCGAACACTTTTTTCGCACACAGGCCAATGTGGCCTGTGTCCCGAGATCTTACACAGGCCATTCGCCTTCTACACAGGCCACATCGCCCCTCTTTTGATAGAAAGCAATACAGATCGTAATAATTCTTTGATACCCTATTACAAAATCGATTTGAAAAGGCTTAAATTCACTGAAAAAAATGCTTATAAGTTAGATGTACCAAACTCAGCTTCTACTAGGAATATTTGAAAAAATCTTGCATTGATGGAAAGCTGAGATCATGGCCGGCCAATGTGGTGTCTGATGTCTGATGGCAAAAGCCGATGTGTCAATGTCATTTCGGCAACACTGTTAACGTGAGGAAGAGTCATCTATAACTTGGCTGTGTATGTATGGAGGTATGAATGCTGTTAGTATTAAGAAGTTTCAGTTATGTTCAACGCGCATTGATGTGTAAACCAAAGATACAGTGTAGAGATTTGACATTCTAGTAAAGGTCATTAAATAGCGTAAAATCAGAGCGAGGTATTGTCTCTACACTTAAACCTCCCTAGAGGAGACATGCAGGAAGATCGTTTGAAAAATTGATGTACTCGCCTCTAGGAAAAAATAAAAATATATTGAACTTGAACTTGAACTTGTATATGGTATGGGGGGTCATAACTGGATTTTGTTTTCATTCTTAAACACAAAGATGTTGTACTCAGACAATAGAGGGGCCCTTGATGGGGGGTCCCCATGTCGCATGTCGATTTTAAGAAATGAACATGTCGCATGTCTATGTCGCCTAATAATAGTCATGTCCCATGTCAATTTTAAGAACTGTCCATTTCCCATGTCACTATCTTTCTAAGCCTCATGTCGCATGTTGCGAGGCCTCATGTCACATGTCGATTTTAGGAAATACCCATGTCGCCATATCAAATTTAGGGGTCTAGAGCCATAAAAGATCTACATGGCCATAACTTGGACTCCAGATGTGGGGGGGGGGGGGGGGGGGGGTGCTAGCTGTGTCCCTTGTCGGTTGTAAGATATAGCTGTTGGTACTTGACGTCAACACCAAGCATTCCCTTGGCACTAGAGTTACAACAGTCTCCTTGGCAATCTCAAATTTTATGTCCCTAGATTAGGCTAAAAAAAGGCAGGTAGCCTATAAATGGAGTATCCCCTACCCTTTAAATGTATTAGTTACCGGTAGTACCAGTAATGACCTGTTTATGTGACGTGCCACATGGTCATGGACTCCACTAGTATACGAAAACATAATTCTTAGGTACCGGGTACATGGGCAACCACCTCTTGTTAGAATTCCTACTACCTTTACCGGCGATAGTACTACTAGTTACGTACTGGTAGTCATGCACGTCTGTTTTCTGCACAGTCTGGTAATTCTGATAGGCTGGTGCAATCATATTGATGATGATGTCATACCATGCAGTAGCGTAACTATATTAAGTGATGAGCGATATCAATTAAAGGCAAGTCTTAGCTGATCAAATAAAATGAGTAATTTTTAAGAGGGTGGACTGCAATCCTCCCTCACTGCCTCAGTCAGTGACAATGTGGGCCACATTATTATTTTTTTATTTGTTGCCACCCCCCTCCCCGGGGGGGCCACTCCCACAGCATTACTGACCATGTGTGAACACGATTCCAAGGGAAAGGGTATGTTTTTGGGCCCTAGGCAAGGGCCCGCGAGGGCCCTTGAAAAGGGGTGCTTTTTAGACAATTTTGGAGGAAAAGGGGTATATTTTATGGCTGCATTACTTGAAAAACTCTCAGATGAGACATTAATCAAGCTTTTCTCAACATTAAGACCCGGGGATTAATAAAGACACATATTTATGCACAGAGCAAGGGTAAGACCTACCATTTTCGGGTTATTTCTTTAAATCTCACAATTCATAAGAGAATTTTTCTCAGTCTCCCTTGATTATGTTATGTTTTTTGCTCAGTTTCCCTTGAAAAGGGTGCTATTTTGTTGATTTTTCTCCCGTTGTTGTGTTTGAAGTCACGTGTTTATTCAGTGAACGGTATCATGTAGTAGAGACCAATATAGGTTAGACAGAGGTGCTGCCGTTCATTAGGTACAGAGTAAACATGGTCGCCGGTTGACGTACGTATACACAACACTCCTCCACACTTAATATATATGCTGGAATAAACATATGGTTAAACATCACCTTATTGGTGTCAATGAACTTAACGTCTTTGAGTCTCTTTGATATTACTGCAGTATAGTATAAGGAGTCTTTTATCTCTTTGAGATTACTGATAACGATAACTCTTATCTTTATGTAATGTTACTTTAACATGAACAATAATACTGTCAGAAACACAAATATATCAGTCTCTGAAATAGAACAGTTATTTAGGCACATAGTCATTGAACCTTGCTGGAGGCCTTCTAGGTCTCACAGATACACGTCTTGGAGACGGCACTCTCGGTGGAGTAGCAACCACCTGGGGTGGAATAGCTCTAGGTGGTTCCTCATAGGTAACCACATCTTCCTGTGGCATGGCCGTAGCTGGCGTTTCAACAACTACAGGGTCATTACCACCTTGGGTATATCACTTATGATATCCGTGATTGGCCTTTGCATAGGCCTGAGCTGTTCGTCATCAATGTCATCTTCGATGGCTTCGCCGGACTTTCGAAGATGGTCGACATGGACGTAACGGATGTTACGGCCGATTCGTACCAAGTACTGTACGGGACCCTTCCTAGACACTATGGATCCTGGTACATACTTTACGTCGGTGCCTCGGCAGTTCTTTACTCTCTCTCCTTGCTCGAACTCTCTTAGCTGTGGCACTCGCTGGTCTCGATACTCTATCATTTTGTCCTGTTTTCCCTCCACCGTCACATGAAGGTCGGGTTTTATCATGGACAACCGTGTGTGGAGCTGTCTCTTGAGAAACAACTCGGATGGGGACACCCCTGTCACCGAGTGAGGCGTCGAATTATACGACAGGAGGAAACTACACAGCTTTCTGTGAGTAGTCATGCCGGGTTTTTCGTCCAAGGTATGCCGCTTTAAGGCATTTTTCAGGGTCTGCACCGCTCGTTCTGCAAGTCCGTTGGACGCTGGATGGTAAGGAGTGGTCAAGGTATGTTTTATACCCTTGTTATGCAGGAACTCGCGAAACACTTCTGCGATGAATTGTGGGCCGTTGTCGCTCACAACTTCTCTTGGGAACCCGTTATGGGCGAACATCCGCTCCAGTACCTCTATAGTCTTTTCTGCGGTCGTAGATTTCATGAGCACTACATCTAACCACTTTGAGTGTGCGTCTACTACCACTAGGAACATTTCAGATTTGTACTCTGCAAAGTCTATGTGCAGTCGGCTCCATGGCCTTTGAGGATATCGCCATGGATACATCGGAGATGCTGGTGGATCGTTCTTGAGACTCAGGCATGTTTTGCATGCTCTTATTAATGCTTCTATAGCATTGTCGATGCCGGGAAACCACAGGTAGCTACGAGCTAGTGCTTTCATGCGCACTATACCGACATGCTCGATGTGTAGCTCTTCTAGCATTCGCTCCTGCAGTTTCTGTGGAATGATAACTCGCATTCCCCACAGAAGACATCCTTGGTCACACGATAGCTCGTGTCGTCTGGTATAAAATGGTAACAGTTCATCGTCGTCAACATGGTTCGGCCAACCATTCATGGTGAACTCGTATACCTTGGTGAGGATCCGATCTTTTCGGGTCGCTTCTTTGATGTCTCTGGCGTTGATCGGTAGCTTGTCAGTGTGGCTAAAATAGTTCACTTCAGCTTCCATATTCTCTTTGGCTATGTCCACTGGTGCCCGACTCAGATAGTCGGCATTGGCATGATCCTCTGATCACTTATATTTGACCTCATAGTTGTAGGTCATCAGTATGAGAGACCATCTCTGCAGCCTCAGTGCTGCCAACGTTGGCACATCCGTTTTCGGACCCAGTATTTTGGTCAGTGGCTTATGGTCGGTCAACAGTGTAAATGACCTACCATACAGGTACTTGTGGAATTTCTTAACTCCGAAGATAATGCCTAACGCTTCGCGTTCTATTTGGGCGTAGTTCCTCACAGCTTTCGTTAGAGTCACTGACGCGTAGGCAATTGGTCGCTCCTCTCCGTTCTCGTCAACGTGTGACAGAACCGCACCAACTCCGTAAGGAGATGCGTCTGTCGCGAGGAGAAGCTCTTTGTTCACATCGTAATGTGTTAACACTGTTTCACTGGTAAGGGCGTCTTTGACTTTCCCGAATGCCCCTTCGCACTCCTTTGACCACTTCCAGGGGACGTCATCTCGCAGGAGATTATTTAACGGAGCGAGAATAGTGGACAAATTCTTAACGAACCCACCATAGTAGTTGACCATCCCGAGGAATGTGCGAAGTTCTGAGACATCTTCTGGTGCTTTGGCGTCTTTTACTGCGCTCACTTTTTCTGGTACGGGCGTACGACCCTCTTTGCTTATCACATGTCCGAGATATTGGACTTCGGGAGCCAAGAAGGAACACTTCTCCCGTTTCACTCGGATGTCATGCTTGTCTAGTCTTTGAAGTACCAGTTGGAGGCGCTTTAGGTGCTCGTCCTTTGTGGGAGCGGTTATCAGGATATCATCTATATAGCAGCAAACACCAGGAATTCCTTGTAAGACCTGGTCCATGATCCTTTGGAAGATGTGTGGTGCTGTCTTTACCCCATAGGGAAGCCTAGTAACTTCGTAAAGTCCTTGCAAAGTGTTGATGGTCAGGTACTTTCTTGACTTTTCCTCCACCACCACTTGCATGTAGGCACTAGACAGGTCCAGTTTCGTAAACTGGCTACCACCCGCCAGCGTAGCGAATATATCCTCAGCTGTGGGTAGCGTATATGGTTGATCGACAACCGCACTGTTTATAGTCACTTTGTAGTCACCACACAACCTCATCTGTCCATTATCTTTTGGAACCACTACTATTGGAGATGCCCAATCACTTCTTTCAATGCGGTGATAAACTCCACTTTCTTCAAGCCTATTTAGCTCTTTCTTTACACCGTCTGTGAGGTTATAGACAATGGAGCATGCCTTTTTGAACTTTGGCGTGGCATCTGGAGTAGTATAGTATGTATCGGAACGGGACTATAGTTAACTACTGTTTATTACTCAATCGACCTGCAGCCAATCAGAGGCCTCCATTTGGTCACGTGACCCCCTCATTTGCATAATTACGTAATAGGCCACGCCCCCTCATTTGCATAATTACGTAATAGACCACGCCCCCTTGATCACCAGCCAATCAGGGGCCGCCATTTGGTCACGTGACCCCCTCATTTGCATAATAAGCCACGCCCCCTTGATCACGTGACCCCCTCATTTGCATAGTAGACTACGCCCCTTTGATCACCAGCCAATCAGAGGTCGCCATTTGGTCACGTGACCCCCTCATTTGCATAATAGGCCGCGCCCCCTTGATCACGTGACCCCTTCATTGGCATGATAGGCCACAACAACATCACGTGGCTAGCTTTGTTTGTAAACAACACCACGTGGCTCTCTTTGTTTGTAAACAACACCACGTGGCTCTCTTGTTTGTAAATAACACCTACTAAGTTTAGTCATAGGTAGCAGTAGTGTTTGTAAATAACGCTTACTAAGTTTTCAGTCATAGGTGTCTAGAGCAGCAGCAGCAGCAGCATCTTCAGCAGCAGCAGCAGCAGCAGCAGCCGCGTCATAAGTGTCTAGAGCAGCAGCCACGTCATAGATGACTAGTGCAGCAGCAGCAGCAGCATCTTCAGCAGCAGCAGCAGCGTCATAGGTGTCTAGAGCAGCAGCTGCAGTAGCAGCAGCGTCATAGGTGTCTAGAGCAGCGGCAGCAGCATCTTCAGCAGCAGCAGTAGCAGCAGCAGTAGCAGCAGTAGCATCTTCAGCAGCAGCAGCGGCAGCAGCAGTAGCAGCATCAACAGCATCTTCAGCAAAAGCAGCAGCAGCCGCGTCATAGGTGTCTAGAGCAGCGGCAGCAGCATCTTCAGCAGCAGCAGTAGCAGCAGCGGCAGCAGCATCTTCAGCAGCAGCAGCAGCGTCATAGGTGTCTAGAGCAGCAGCCGCAGCAGCAGCAGCATCTTCAGCAGCAGCAGCGGCAGCAGCAGTAGCATCTTCAGCAGCAGTAGCAGCAGCAGCAGCAACATCTTCAGCATCAACAGCATCTTCAGCAAAAGCAAAAGCCCGTAACTTAGCATCATGTGCATCAGCCATAGCCGTAACAGCGACACTGCGACTAGCATAAGCAAAACAGGCTATTTTTTTAGCAGCTGTACAAGCATTTATAGCATTAGCCCTAGCAGCAGCCGCAACAGCGACACTTTTAGCAGACGTTGCAGCATCAGTAGCAGCAGCATCGGTAGCAAGAGCGGAAACGGTAGCAAAAACATTAGCAGCACGAGCAGCAGCGGCGAGAGTAACAGCAGCGTTGTTAGCAGCATTGGCAACTTCGTATGCAGCATGTGTAGCACGAACAGCGATACGAGCTTCACGTTTTGCACGAGCAGCAGCAATAGCTGCAGAAGTAGCCATCACACTTTCCAGCCACCCGTACGAATCTTGATAAAAACCAACCTCCACCTTGCTACTTGTTAACTCATCAGTAAACATGGGCGTCTCCTCGTGTGGTGTTGTCGCGGCTCTGTAGTAGTGTTGGGATTGCTCACATTCGGTAGAACGTAGAGTGATTCCTGATGACGCCATGCTGAAGGTGGTAGAAGAAGTGTGTGGGACTCATGTTTCACTCTCGCTTATGTACTAGGCTCCGAGATAAGCTTCTTAACTCAAGAGGAAAACTCTCACTAGGAAGGCGACCAGCTGTCTACCTGTGTAGGTGCGGGTTCGTTACATCTTTAATCCTGTTCGACCCCCCGAGGAAATAGATGAAAAAAACAAAAGACCATCTTTCAAGCACTCGAATCCGCAGTCAGTAGGAAGCTATAAGGAGCTTAACTTGTGTTTGATTTAAGCTGTCTACCACACGCACGCGCTTGTAGTCACAGCTAGAGTGGCAGACTTCTGTCCGCCCGCTGGCGCATGACAATCGACTTTAGACACCCCCTGTAGTTTTTTTTTGCATACACAGTTGACTAGCATCTTAATCTCTTACCCAGCTATAAGCCCATATACATGTAACGCGCATTACTCCGCTTTATGGTAATTATCAGATCGATTTAAGGGTGGAAAAGGCTTAGGTGATTTAGGTCCCTCTCTAGCTGAAAACAGGCTTAGACCATAGCATGTAGGCAGCCGGCCGCGTTAAACACCCCCTGTAGGTTTTTTTAGTTTTTTGTATACACTCTCGATCCCCTCTCTAGGTGAAAACAAAGCTTAGAAGATGCGGTGATCCGGCCACCGGCTGGCGCGTCACACCTGTCGTTAATCACCCCCTGTAGGCTTTGTATACACTCTCTAGGTGAAAACAAAAGCTCCCTCCACGGGCTGGCGCGTCACACCTGTCGTTAAAACGCCCCCTGTAGTGTTAGTATACACAGTTGCCCCGCCTTATCTATTCACCAGCTATAAGCCCATATACGTGTACATGTGATTTTTGATACCCTCTCTGGAATAGGGTGGGGCTCAAGGTGAAAACAAGATTAGACCATTCGCTCTCTCAGCTATATAAAGAGCCTCAATTGTTCTTGCAACAGCACTTCACCACCGGTACACTATCAGTCACGAGGCAGATGTTTGCGGTATGGGTCATACAGGTTACCTACTAATAGCGGTTTGGTGAGTAGATCACTTTTTTTTCCCCTAAAAAAAACAACAAAAACTCCTCACTTATGACTCAGGTATGTATATGTAGCACTGTTAGTGTAAGTACACAGTAGAATCTACTGTACTATAGACTCAACCCTCTGAAGACGGTGGAGCGCGTTAATGCGCAGGTCTGTGTCGGCGTCACTTGTTTTTTATTCTAACTAAAAAAGAAAAAAAGTCAGAAGTCAATCTACGACCTATCAAAGACAAATTTGTGATAAGTTCAAACTAAATAAGAGACAGTTTGAGCGTCTCTTAGTCGCTGTCAAAGATGCGAATAACGAACGCGCTGAGGGCGGGGTTCAGGTCACGTATAGTTCCCCGCTCTTTCGTCAGATGGCGCCACAATAGGGGTTTTGTACATTCCTACGATGCTCGCGAACATTTCAACGCATAATGAGCTATATAGGCAACAAAGTGCGCTTCTGAATATATTAAAATATAAAAAACAATTCAATATTGTGTATTTCTGATAGAAATGAGGCAGTTTCTTTGAATACCAACTAAACTATAGCGAGATGAAAAATACCACACCATATCTAAGGCTTTATAAAAGATACATAGTCAGAAACTCTCGCCGAGTCGGCAATCTGAAAAACGGATCAACTCGTTTTGACTCGTTGTGCCACAAGGGCCCCCATCCAACGGGGGCCCTTTGAGGTCAGTCTGTCAAACCACAGTGATCCATGCTGCTTAACACTAGGCGTAATTAATTACGCCCATGTTGTGCAGCATCTAACCAACTGACAGTGTCAGTTGGTTGGCCCCTCTTTAGGGGCCACACAATAAAATAAAGAATAGAGGCCTAAGGGAACGTTCACAAGCGTCTCCCCTTCCTACGGGGTGGGTGGGTCTTTGGGTTTAGTGACAAAACAGCGACATGTGAGTAGGAGTTTGCATGTCAGCTCTCTTTTTTTTCTTTTTTTTTCCAAGTCTACATATTATTTATGATTAAAAATTTTTAAAAAAAAAAACCACGATAATATAGTGCGCTGATCAAAAACTGAATAGAAAAATAACCAAAAATAGGTTGGGGAAATCTCTGCTATGTAGCTGATCGGTCGTTGTCACACGGTGCAGAAAATTTACTTTTTTTTTTTTTTTTTTTTTAGAAAATCTATATTAGGACCACAGACGGGGCACATGTGTCACTTGTCGAATATAAGAGATACCAATGGGCCTTGTCGAATTTAAGAACTAGGTCTTGGCCATTGGCATTGTCTATTTTGAGAAGTAGTCTTGCTCGTCTTGCCCCTTGTCGCCAACTCCCAGCACCCCCTGTGTCTCTTTGTCCATATTGGCTAAAAACAGGACATTGTTGCCTTGGCTATTTTACCCCCCGTCTGGGTATCTTATTACTTAATCACTTCGTCTTGACCCTGTGGGGCAGTGGGTATATGGAATAATCGTGTCCAGGTGTACTCTATCTGACACATAACCGAAGGTTACTGAGTTATGTAATAATACCTGACCTATGAGGCCGCCAGTCAGTTTGCCGTGATTATTTTGACACACTCTCAGTTACTCGTAGGACATCTAATACATAATTAGACTCAGCATCATATAAGACAGTCTCGGCCACGCCGGCTGCATATCGGACCAGGGGGATAGTCTGGCAGCGACTCGCCACCCCGTCCACAAGCTGTGTACAGCACCCCGTTTCTCTTTGTCCATATTGGCTAAAAAACAGGGCATTGTTGACTTGGCTATTTTACCCGTCTGGGTCTTATTATTTAATCACCTCGTCTTGACCCTGTGGGGCAGCGGGTATATGGAATAACCGTGTCCAAGCGTACTCTATCTAACACATAACCGAAAGTTACTGAGTTATGTAATAATAACTGACCTATGAGGTCGCCAGTCAGTTTGCCGTGATTATTTTGACACACTCTCAGTTACTCGTAGGGAATCTAATACATAATTAGACTCAGCATCATATAAGACAGTCTCGGCCACGCCGGCTGCATATCGGACCAGGGAGATAGTCTGGCAGCGACCCGCCAGCCCGTCCACAACCTGTGTACAGCACCCCGTGTCTCTTTGTCCATATTGGCTAAAAAAACAGGTCATTGTTGACTTTGGCTATTTTACCCGTCTGGGTCTTATTATTTAAATCACCTCGTCTTGACCCTGTGGGGCAGTGGGTATATGGAATAACCGTGTCCAAGTGTACTCTATCTAACACATAACCAAAGGTTACTGAGTTATGTAATAATAACCGCCCTATAATCCTATGAAGTCGCCAGTCAGTTTGCCGTGATTATTTTGACATACTCTCAGTTACTCGTAGGGTATCTAATACATAATTCGACTCAGCATCATATAAGACAGTCTCGGCCGCGCCAGCCGCATATCGTACCAGAGGGATAGTCTGGCAGCAACCCGCCATCCCGTCCACAATCTGTGTACAGCAGTCTGGACCAGACCACCAACTCTGGGTATAGCATTCGGGATGACTGGAGCAAGACTGGATCTAACCCTTTAATAGTCGCATAGCGCTTTAATGTGCAGTGCCCGTTGTCGTCATAAGCCATGAATGCAGCACTCAGAGTTCCTCACCAGGGCTGCATGCATGCATACACTGGCATATCGACAAAGAGCGTAGCGCATTAAAGCACTATGCTACCTTTAGCATTAAAGCGCTGAGGGGTTATTTTTTGATAGTGTAGAACCAATATCTGTCTAATTAAACCCCTTATCAGTCCTGTTTTTTTTTCACATACAAAAGGAATTAGGTAATGGCGCTCCGCCATGTATTGGATAACCACTGCAGCGCGACTCTGAAAAGCGGCGGCGGTGAATTTCCATTTAGATCCTGAAAAGGGGGGCGGTCAGATGTCGTCAAGGCTCTGATAAGTAGGGCAGTTCAAATCATATGATTACATTGAGCTAATTTTCTTGCTGAAAGGAATGAATAATTGTATTTGTATAAAATTCACACACACACACACACACACACCCACCCGCCCACCCACCCACCCACCCCCACCCCCACCCCCACCCCCACACCCACACCCCCCCCCCACGCACGCACGCACGCACGCACGCACGCACGCACGCACGCACGCACGCACGCACGCACGCAGCTCCTCCAGCACGGCGGGCGGTAGTCCTTCCTCCATGCAGACTTGCTGCTTGACTCGCTCCACGCACTGGCGGATGAGTTGATCAGCGACGTTCGCGATCAGCTCATCCACCACACCCTCTGCTTCAGCAGCAGTCCGCTGTCTCTCCTCTCTCTGTAGCGAGGCTACGAACTGCTTCTCCACGGCCGCATCGATCATAGATCGAGAAACGGCCACGAAGTTCTGTCTCTCCGCCTCCTCTCTCTGTAGCACGGCTACGAATTCCTTCTCCACGGCCGCATCGATCATAGATCGAGAAACGGCCACGAAGTTCACTCCGTGAGCCATTTTGTCGAACTGACTTCCTAGCCGCCTGAGAGATGCTGACGTCACACTATTTTCGACGACGCTATGACGCGCACGAGGTAGACAGACGACGTCGTTTCACTTCCTTATTTGGAGTTTGGGACCTTGTGACACCGAAGTCATACCGTACGGTCGCGATAAAGCAACTAGTGTTGAAAAGCGCGCCGGTCTTGTATAAGCGCCGGAGTATAAGAGCCTCCAAATGTTTTTTCTCAAGCACTAAAATCGCGACTTTGAATAAGCGCCAGCGCCTGGCTTGTATATAGCTCCTGAGTAAGAACTTCACCGAATTGAAAAGCGCTCCCTCAGAGCCCTTAATCGCGACAGTACGGTACAAATCTGATGTCAACCCGCGCCAAAACCAAAAAGGATGTTCCGGTCACACGTACCTACGACGAGCGACCTTCAGCTATCACCACGTGAAGAGTTGGAAATAAATTTTGTACGGCAAGAAAACTGAAAACTGATAACGATTCCATTAGATAAGTATTCGGTTCCAATCTATGGCGAGATATTTCCACCAGAGCGATTGATTTATATGTCTGTAAGGTTCAGCTCTCCAACACTCTCCAATATCCGCCGGTGCACGACGGTCGCCGCCCATCATTAGTGACAACTAAACTTCTGCTGGAGAGTGAAAGTTACGTTGAGTCTTGAGGTGCGCAGAGATACTATCTGCCGTGCCTGATTTTAGTTCCACGCTATTTAGATAACCGCCCCATTTAAAATCTCTCTCTCGATCCTAGAAAAGGAAAAAAAGGCTAGAGTTTATCATGGACGCGTCTCAGTTTTAGTCAAGCCGTAAAGTGAAGAACCCGAGCTTGTACATATACCCACGTGAGGAGTGACATAGCGGGGCGTTCAGTTAGTACTGAGTCTATAGTCAAGGTCAAGTTCCACTCTCTAAACAGAGCTTTAGCGACTCCGTCATCTAGACTAGACCGCGCGCGCGATTTTTTTTGCTGAAGCAGCTAATCGATGGAAACGTAGAGAAGACGTACTCGATCAAAAACTGCTTCAGAGGCTTGTTATCAGGTATTATCAGTTAAATCAAAATATTTCAAAACATCCAGAAAAGCAGAATGTCATGTCCTACGGGCTACAGCCGGGCACTGACGAGCAGACGCCGCTGACGTCATTTCAATCAGGTCGCAGCGCTTTTTAGACACCTTTTCTGTAGGACCCGTCTCATACCTTAGTATATAATACCGTAAACGCCGGGTGATTAGTATATGATCACATTGACAGTCGCGGATCCACGAAGAGGCTGGATAAGCCACGAGCGGACCCGCGACTGCAATGTGACATAATCTTACCATGCGCTTTTGTTTTGTTTTTGTTTCTATTTACAACAGCAAACATTTCAACAGCCTATTGTTTTTTTAAAATGATGAAAAATCGGCCCAAAAAAAAAGTAAACATTTTAGAGCTAAATTTGTGGAGGATAGCCGGACATGCTGATGTCACTAGACCCCTAAATTCGATATGGTGACATGGTCATTTTCTTAAAAATCGATACGACGACACGGACACGGACATCTAAGTGACATGGGCCATGGGGCATTTCTTGAGTCCGACATGTGACATGGCCCATAGTGACATGAGGAAAAAAAAATGTTCGAAGAGTGCATCAGAAAAAGTACCATTTCAAACCTAAGCATTTCGCCAAATTTTTTTTTTTTTTTTTTTTTTCTTGGATGGTACCCGGCTTTGCGGTGTCTGGGTCCTTAAAAATGTACCAGAATGCTCAAATTCGGGTTCTAAATATTTTCAAAAAACGTTTTCTCCCTTAGTGACGTGTGACACGGGCATTTCTTAAATTCGACATACGGCTGCATGGGGAGGACCCACCCGTCAAGGGCCCCATGATGACTCATACCCGCCGCGTTCAGTCAATCAACCGAGATCTTTTTCTGTGGTGGTGTAGAAGGATCTCCCCCCTGAGGTTACAAAGTCACCTCTTTATTTAAGGGGCTACGAGCCGCAAAGTCGCTTTCGCAAAGTCGCAAGAAATATTCAAGTCAAAAAGTCAAATTCATCAACTATCAGTACAGTCGTTTGAAAGTCATCAAGTCACCGAAAAACTCCTCTACAGTCACCTCCGACTCGCCTCCTCCCTACCCCCCTAAAGGGGGGTAGGGAGGAAGCGATTCCCTAGAGATCAGATAATTTTTTTTTTTTTCTCCCGAGCAGACCCCAAAGGCCCCCCCCTCCCCCCCAAGTGCCCGCCCACCCCATAAATAGTGCCCCCCCTCCCCCCCCCTCCCCTCCCCATGCATCTTAAAGTGCCCCCCTCCCCCCCCTCCCCTCCCCTCCCCCCTTATAGAAGCCTCCCATTAGCTAGTCCAAGTCATGTGACCAAAAAGGGAGCGTAGTCTGTCTATTGTCTATATTATGCAAATGAGGGAGGGGGTCAGGTCACGTGACCAAGGGGGTGTGGCCTATTTTCCAAATAAAGAGCGCTTCCAGTCACGTGACCAAAAGGGTGTGGTCCTATTATGCAAATGAGGGGGTCACGTGACCCATTATTATGCAAATGAGGGAGTCACGTGACCAAATGGAAGCCACTGATTGGCTGGTGATCAAAGGGGCGTAGTCTACTATGCAAATGAGGGGGTCACGTGATCAAGGGGGCGTGGCCTATTATGCAAATGAGGGGGTCACGTGACCAAATGGTAGCCCCTGATTGGCTGGTGATCAAGGGGGCGTGGCCTATTACGTAATTATGCAAATGAGGGGGCGTGGCCTATTACGTAATTATGCAAATGAGGGGGTCACGTGACCAAATGGAGGCCTCTGATTGGCTGCAGGTCGATTGAGTAATAAACAGTAGTTAACTATAGTCCCGTTCCGATACATACTATACTACTATCTGGTTTTAACTCAATTGTCGCTTCAAAGCCCTTTATCTCTCCTATCTCTCCTTTGAACACGGACTGATACTCATGCAGGAGCTGTTCCAGGGGAGTTGCATGTATCGCGAAGACATTTTCCCAGTCTATACGTATGGCTTTTAGCCAGGTCCGTCCGAATAACGGTGTACGGACGCCTTTCGCGATCACCAGCGGCAACTGTCTCTTTTGACCCTTGTACTCCACATGGACGTCGATTTCACCGAGTAGCTCAACTTTGTGTCCGGTGTACGATTTTAAGTTGATAGAAGCTTCGCGTAACTCAAAATCGGGGAAGAATTCTTTGTAGTCGTCCTCACCGACAATCGAAACTGCCGATGCCGTGTCTAAAGCAAATGTCATTTCGTTGTTTTCGACACGGGCATTCACTGTTATTTCTCCGTATTTTCCGCTTTTAACTTCAAACAGTGATGCGTAACTGACCTCTTCCTCTTGTTTTTCGTCATCATCGACGTAATGTGCACGGCCTTGGCCTCGCCCGCGACCTCTTCCGCGGCCACGGTATGGACGTGAGCTACCTCTCGACTGAGATTGACCTTGAGCCGACTTTGTTTTGCAAGCCTTGGCAATGTGTCCAATTTTATCACAGTTGAAACACTTTTCCGTTTCGAATGGGCACCGGCCCTCGTGGTCGCCATCACAACGATAACACTTATTTTTAGTGCGGGCTTTTCCTTTGTTCTTGTAGCCACCACGTTGAACCCGGTTGACCTCATGGGTAGGCCCCATGAGCTGATTACCATGGCAAGCCGTGTCCATTGACGTGCCTATGTCTACGGCTTTCTCCCATGTCAACCCTGCACCCAAACCTAACAGTCTGTTTTTAATTGCAGCGGATCTCAACCCGGTAACCAGGCGGTTTCTTAGCCTCTTTTTGATTTGGTCTTCATCCCCAAACCCGCAATGTATGCTGATTTTTTTTAAGGCCACTATGTAGTCTGCAACAGACTCATTATCACCCTGTTTCCGCTCATCAAACTTGAAGCTCTCGATTAGCTCATTTGACCCTGAGGTATAGTGGTTACTAATCAATGTTGTTAGCTGGGCATATGTTTTGGTCTCAATTTCAGCAGGGGCACACAATGCAACCAAAAGATCCACTACCTCAGGTCCCACCATAGATATGAAGGCATCAATTTTTTCATCATCCTGGATTTTGTTTATTCTCATCCAAGCATTAAACCTTCTTTGATAATTAGCCCACTTTTCTTTATTGGGACGAAACTCTCCTATGGCACTCACAACATTCCTAGCTTCAGCCATAGTTTCTAGATGTAGACTCCCAGCCTCAGATTCAAGATCACTTATTTCAGAGTCACTCATTTGTAGATCAACACTTGTAGATATAGGGCCTAGCCTACACAAATGCACAGTCACTTTTAGTTTCAGAGATCTACTTTCACTTTCATGGAGTTCACTTTCACTTTTGGGATCTGGAGTCTACTTTCAGTTTCAGGGACTTCACTTTTCACAACCAAGTTTTCACAGTGTATCAATGGGAGTTCATCCAATTTTGGTAGGAATGGCTTCTTGGCCCTTTTACTTAGCTTATAGTCGATTTCTGCAGGAGAATCACTTTTTGTGAAAGCAAGAAAATCGACTTTTATGCGTGGATTCTTTCATCAACATCCTCGTTCGCCAAATGTTGTGTTTGAAGTCACGTGTTTATTCAGTGAACGGTATCATGTAGTAGAGACCAATATAGGTTAGACAGAGGTGCTGCCGTTCATTAGGTACAGAGTAAACATGGTCGCCGGTTGACGTACGTATACACAACACCCGTGATAAGGGTACAGAATTTGAGGTGATGTTCACACATAGTAGTGACATAGTTACTATAGAAAAGATAGGGAGTGGCTCCCCCCGGGCCCCCCTCCCCAATTAAACCCACATGATTCACCCTGTTGGCAGTGTCGCTAAAAACTTTTAAAAGGTGACCACTCTCTTGTATATTTGAAGAGAATAAAGAATAATGAAATGCTATAAATGCTTACGTAATAGGCGTGCCTCATTGGCGGTAGGCTATGTTATAAAATCAATAACTTGAGACTGGAGTTGACTGTTGAGTGTTGTGTTGAAGAACTTCAGGAAGGAATGAACAGTGACAGTCAACTGGATGGACAGTCAACTGGAGTGAAAAAGTGAGGTCATACTTACATCGGGTTGAAGCTATAACTTTGCTGTTTGTGTGGACGAAACTGTCAACCTCGATCACGGCTTTAATTGGCGTTAAAACTAATGTTTATGCCAACTGTCAGAAAGGAGGCCCTTGCCGGTCTACTCCGGATGCAGTAGCGACTACATGCCTCCTCCACTGAAGAACTCCACATACATTTCATTCATCAGATGGCGCCACTGGGCTGATTTATGGTTCATCAAGCTTACAAAAGAGGGCGCTACTGTTTTAGCTTCCCGCCATGGTGTTGGTGTTGGTTAGTCTTCAAAATTCTTCCCGGCTGTCAACTTGTATGTTCCCCCCGGGATGTTCCCCCACCCAGGGCTCCTCCACACCTGTTCAACTTTATGTCTTCCTGCCACACTATATGTATATGGCCAATTCTCGCCAAAAAAAGGACATTATTCATCAGGGGAGAGGGGGGAGAGGGGGGAGAGGGGCGGAGGGGGGTTGAGCCAATTTTCTTATTTTGAAAAAATGGTTTCACCAATAATGAAGTGTGGAAGGACATAGGCACTGTATCCATGAAAAAGAAAAAGATGTGTTTGTTTAGGGAAAAAATAGTGCACGGTACTTAATGTTATTTCACATAGAGAAAATGATCACCAAAGTTGAGTATTTTTAACAGTTGAGTGAATTTTCTTATTTTGAGGAAATTATTTCACCAATAAGGAAGCCCAGAAGTATATAGACACTATATTCACATGAAACATATTGATCTGCCTGTTCAGAAAAAAAAATATTCCAAGGTCTTTAAAGTAATTGCACATAGATAGAATGGCCACCAAAGCTGAATCATTTTCATAAGTGACCCAACTTTAAGCACCCCCAGTGCCCCCTGGATTGTCTTTTTTCCGGCGATTCTTTGCTCAATACATTAAAACTATATGTGTAGTTATTACTTTTAACACATTTCAGTATGTTTTAATCAAAAATGTGACTTGAGTGACACTTCCAAAGATTGACTTTGTCTATTTACGCCTCATTTCTTCCTGACTTTGGGGTCCTCATGCGCCTACAAGTTGATGCATATCCACAATTCTACACATCTTGTCCCATGTCTATATATATAGGAGTTGGTGGGAATAGCTGTGTGTCTCCTAGTTGACAGAGTTTTCATATGAGAAATGTCTGAAAATGGACCAACCTTAAGAACTGATTTTGATGAGCCCACCCTCCTTCACTTGACGAGGCGCCATGCGTAAACCGTTCAGAATTTGGAGTCCATATTTACAGATGACATTCGGGACATATTGGGCTATCATCCTACTAAAGGAGGATGAAGTCTGAGATGGTCACCCGGGAGCTGTTAGTCCAATCTAAATGGACTCAGCCAGTTGTTAAAGGCAGCGCATGCCAACATACAGACCTGGTGTCATGATGTGAAGCAGTGTGGGAATATGCAATGTGAAGAAGACATGTAAGTGGTGAGTTTGTTAGGCAAAAAATCCGCCTATTTAGTGAGTTACTAAACCAGCGTGCCTGTAGCTTCCGGTAGAAGCTTGCAAGCAACCAGTTACAGCCTGCTGAAGCCTGTTCTTTGCGAGGATTTACCGGAAGCAACAGGCACGCTGATTTAGTAACTCACTAAAGAGGTGGATTTTTCGCCTAATGAACGCACCAATGGTGTACTTCAGAAAAGACTGAGCCGTGAGCTCTGCTGGACTATTCCCCGCATAGCACTATGGAAATATTTTAAATAACCATTTCTATATACATTATATTCACTATAGAAGGCTTAGAAATAAAATTTGAACAAAATGAACATATTTGACAATTCTAAATAAGGCCACACTTTTTGTTTTATTTGGGTTACGGATCCTTCAAAAATTTATCAACGCACAGAGGACGAAATAAAATATTTTTAAAATAAAGTAAAAATTAGCCAATGGGGATTTTATTTATTTTTTGTACAGAAAGGCTGTACATTCCAATGTCGGAGGGAAAAATAAAAAGGACCACCCACAATAGAAAGGATGGTCCTATAATAGAAATACAATGATATTTAGGTAAACAGATTTTTTTGAAAAGATGAAAAAAATCCAGAAAATTGCAAAGTCCCATTTTACCTAAATGAAGATTAGATAGTTGTTTTCCTGTTGATTTTAGCTTTCTTTTGGTATATCATATCATGTATCTTTTATTTTGTTCCTGTTTTTATTCTCTTTGGATTTCACATCGGAGGAAATAAAAAAAAAAGTCTAAAATTCAAATTTATTTTTATTCTGATTTTGGGCTGTCCTAGTGCGGCGGGCCTGTAACCCAAATAAAAAAAAAGTGTGTCCTAATCCTTGTAGAAGGCTTTTGAGGTAGGTTAGGACCAGCCCTCTTGGTATTACTATACCTGGAGGACAAGACCGCAGGAGAAAAACTTAGAGCTTCCCCCAACACCCCTCTGTGGTATCTCAAATGGGGCCATCTATCTGTATTAAAGATACATTAAAACTCGCCCTTACACCCCCTTATCCTTTTGAACACTTCAAAAATATAGGCTGTCCTCCAACATTGAAAATTTGCAGGACCAAATGTCCTGTGGGAAGAAAAGTTTTCGCAAAGACTGTAATACATACATTACAAACATCTGTCATCTAATACATAGATTACACCCATCTGTCACCTAATACATACATTACACCGATCTGTCACATAACAGATTATTCATCTGCCACATAATACATATATCACATGCATCTGTCACCCAAAACAAATCTGTCACCTAATGCATACATCACACCCATTTGTCACCTAGTACATGATAATGATCTGTCATTTCATACATTACACCCATCTGTCACTTATTCATAACTTACACCCATCTGGCAACAAATACATTGCACCCATCTAGCACCTTATTCATTCATTAGGGAGTGGTCATTTTTCAACAACAGGGGGGGGGGGGGTCGGTGGATTTTCTCACGAGCGGGTTGAAATTTTTTCGGTCCCCCCCACGGGAGGGGTTGTCATTTTTTTATTCCCCCCTCAGGCAAGTTTAAATTGAGTGCAGCCGACCCCTTTGAGCTATAGTAACACACAGGCTTTTTTGCTAAAAAGGGGAGAAATATTTTTGGTCCCCCCCCTCAAGAGAGGTCCAAATATTTTTGGTCCCCCTCCTTCAAGGGGTCCAAAGTTTTTTGGTCCCCCCCCAAATCCACCAGCGCCCCCCTGTTGTTAAAAAATGACCACTCCCTTAAATCATTATACACGCAACTTCAGTTGCAGGATGACATACACCAAGTTGTTTGCGCCCAGCCTGTTGGTAGGGGGTTCCACGCAGTCAGCAGAGCGTGGTCCCACTGCCCCCACTGTGAGTACAGGGGGGCTGTGGCACGGCCCTCTGTATTATCATGTAACAGAAACCTCTCATTTAATGCTAAATCCGGGGAAATCTAAGCATTTCTCATCAAATCAAAAGGCATGTCATTATTCTACACATTCAGGATCACATCTCCAAACCACCCCTTTTTTTGTACCATGTTTGGTTAATTAATTATGGTTAAAACAGAATTAAATGTTGCTGTATGATTGAGACAGAATAATAAATGAAAAAAAGGGGTATGGTCCTCTTATACACTAGATTTATGAGAATTGAATGCACAAATAAAAACTGATCTAATTATTACCATTTCTCCCGGATTCTAAGCCTAATGAAGGTCACAATAAAATAGCCAATTCCCTACACAGTAATAACAAAAGATATGTCCTCTGAAAGATATTGAATCATATTTTATAGTGCTAAAATAATGAGATACATATACCATACGGTTGCTAACCTATTGACATGTAAACTTAATGTATTTTCCCCCAATTGCTCTGTGGCTGCACGCAGGGTAATTACTCAGTGTGCTGCATGCCCCAATATACACTCAGTACAGGTGCCACAGGCCTGGTAGCCACAGTAGGCAGCCAGTGGGGTAAAATTATAGGGAGTTTTCTATCTTCCAAAGGCTCTCAATCGTTTACTTTTATATCTTTCATCATTCTTTTTTCTACATTGGATTAGTATAGATCTTCTCCATCGAGTCTATGTTCTGAATAGTTTGTACAGTAGTTTTCCTATTTTCGATGGAACCCCCTACTGTTGGCTTGTCTGTGTGGGGTGTCTCTGATAATGCTGGCAAGCCGCTTCTCCGCATCTCAACTCGCATCTTTTACCACAAACTCAGGTAAGGCTCAAAATATAACGAAGGCAACTTAAAAAATATATATGGACTTTAAGCAAACACATTTTACACTTCAATAGTTATTGATGTACGAATGTTGATAAAATGCAAGTTATTCCTAGCCCAGTGCATTACTGATAGTTAAACCTGTTACCAAATATGCCAACATTCCTCAATTTTGAACACATTTTTCAGTTGAAAGATTCTTTTTTTCAATAAGTTTTCTTGAACAAAATGCTCTTAATGGCATGCCCAGTGTTGAAAAACCAGCATTTTTATGGAGTGGTCTAAATCCTTTAAGGCAGCTTTTTTACTTGGACTGTTGGGTGGCCTACTGGCCTTTGATAGTCATGAATGCAGCCCTGGTGAGTAAGACAACAGTTTTGCAAAAAGGATTTAACGGTCAGTATACTGCTGCTGAGTAAATAGCTGTCGCTGTATCATGAAAACAGATGAATATGAAGCCTTGTTTTTGATAGTTAAAATACTTGAGGCAATCTCACCAATAATATTCCCTCAGAATGGAAGGTGTAATTACAAACATGTGTTATTGTGATGGAGCCATGATGAAGGTAACTCTCCATAGGCTTCTGATTTGCCACTCGCTGCATGATCATGATGTGTAACTTCAGGCAATGGGAGGTTCTTAAGTACAAAATATCTGGGACAGAAACAATATCATCAGCACAGCTGTACCGTCAAGACACTAAGTACAATACCAGCACAACTGTACCGTCAAGATATTAACTACAATAACAGCACAACTGTACCCCTATTCCCAATCACTACCCACTCAACAAAAAACGCTATTTAACATTTGCAAACGTTTTCATTGGCTTTGCAGGAAAACTTCTTAAATAACGTTGTTTAAACGTTTCTATAAAGTTCATAATACAAACGTTGCTATCTAGAATGTTATTTAACGTATCTAAAAGGTGTAGAGAAAAATGTTTGTTTCTATACCGTTATTAAATGAAAACGTTAGTATCTAAAACGCTATTGAACGTTTCTGTATGGTTTAGATGAAACAGTTGGATCCAAAACGTTTTTGGACATTTATACATGGTCTGGGAAAAACGTTTATCAAAAAAGTTTTTTAGATGTTTATTAACGTTTCTATTGATTCCAGTATCTGCAACCAGGAGGCAGCACTATCCATTTGATGTTTTTTTGCTTGTGCTTCAGCGCATTATCTCATTTAAAAGTGCCACAACTATAATTATCCTACCTCTTTTTAACCAATGTAATTGCGAAATTTCATATCAACATTTTTTTTCACAGAATAGCAGCAAGATAAATGGTATTTATGCAGTCAACGATCTGAACATTGGGCCTTTGGCTGCCTGGGTCTCATATTATACAAAAAAATGTCCTGGCAGGTACATTTCTTGCCCTACCTTTCTGTTTGAGGGGTACACTGACATTTTATGGTCATGTAGGAGTTCCGATATTGCGTATATTCCGATATTGTGCGTGACATATGGCTCACTCTCACCAAATCAGTGCAACTGAAAAGCGTCCGTACATGATCGGTGGCCGTACATGATCGGTGGCCGTACATGATCCGTGACGTACATGATCCGTGACGTACATGATCCGTGACGTACATGATCCGTGATCTATTGACTGCCTTACCCTTTCTGAGCATGATAAAACATAAATAAACCTTACCAAGGTGTACATATGATGTGTGTCTTGAAATGTAATATGTTAGAAATGTATAGATGCGAGTATTAATATCATTTTACATGACATTTCAATACCGATCATGTACCTCATGTGGCGTACATGATCGGTGACGTACATGATCGGTGATTTATTGACTGCCTTACCCTTTCTGAACATGATAAAACATAAATAAACCTTACCAAGGTGTACATATGATATGTGTCTTGAAGTCATTTTACATGACATTTCAATACCGATCATGTACGCCATGTGACGTACATGATCGGTTGTACATTAAGCCACTCTCCTTTTGACCCCTTTCTAACCATGTTTAAAACATAAATCAATCATAGCAAGGTGTACACATGATCCATGTCTTAACATGTATTATCAAAGACATGTGAAGCAGTGGGTAATAAGAACATTTTACATGTCATTCCAAACCAATCATGTACGTCATGTGACATACATGATCGTTTGTACATTGAGCCCCCCCCCCCCCATTTGGCCCCTATAAATATTTTGGGAGTTATTTTTTTCTAACAAACTCCCCAAATATACATTACAGCCAGAAGGTATGGTTGATAAGTTAAATAGCAGAGTACATGGGTGCTTAGTTTTTTGTTGTTGTTTTCCGATCATGTACGGCCATCGATCATGTACAGCCACTGATCATGTACGGCCACATTCTAGTAGCATTGATTTGGTGAGAGTGAGCCATATATACAACGTTAGCAGTGTTTAGTTCCAGAGATGGTGTGTGAGAGTATACGTAAAATCACATCTTTTTGTTAGCTGGAGTAGAGCAGTGTTGCCACTTGATACTTTAAAAACAGTAAATACTTTATTTCATCAGTTTTCCAAATTTATACTTTATTCATACTTTATTTAGCCAGAACAAGCATGCACACAATTTTTATCTTTCAAGGGAAGCAATTCGCCTCGCTGCTTGCAAAATATCAGTCTATATTTGATCTGAACCCCTTGCTCCTGAAATTACCAAAAATGAATGCACCGTGATTATACTTTATTTGAGCTAGATTTATACTTTATTTCAGTTGTGCTGATACTTTATTTTCATGAAGGCCCAGTGGCAACACTGGTAGAGGCAGCACAGAGGGAGCGGCAGGGGTCCATATCTGCTGCGTGTAGACTACGGAACCATTTCGCACTGAACGCATCACTGCCCCTCCAGAACCAATTTTTTTACATGGTTGACGACCGCTACAAGGCCATCTACTGCTACATCCCTAAAGGTATTAAAAGTTGTTTTTTTGTTATATCATTGTAACTATATTCATATAGATTCCAGCTACCATCAAACCCAAGAACATAGCTGCTTTAGAGGAGGTGGTCTTTTCTTTACTCCGAGAGTATGGCGAGCACAAACGATCATAGCCAAACAAAGTGTATTCTTATGAACAGATTTGAGTGTGTCTGTAAAGTAGGTCTTGTGGTAGGTCTTGTATACCCTGAACCAGAATCTGGTCGGCGAGTTTTGTGAGGATGCAACTGTCTTATATGCCAGCAGTCCATGGGTGGCACCATCTATAAACCCAGGCCGGGTTACATTAGGCCACTCAAAAAAAGAAAGTGGTTTCTCATCACCAAGGTCTGAAAAATCTGACGAGGGAGGCTTTTTTTTTTTTTTTTTTTTTTTTACTCGCGGGTTAAAATGTATGGGATGATATACGTGTTTCATGACCAAAATTCACATTTTAGAAGTTAAGAATTTAAAGATCTTTAAAAGTAGGGAAAATGTAAGTTATTTCTATCCTACTGCATTACTGGCAGTATTAGCTTTAATTTGATACCAAATATCCCAATATTTGTCCATTTTTATCAAATTTTTCATAAAAAAAATAGCAAAAAAAAAAAAAGTTTTCCTCAAAAGCTGATTTTTATGATGCGCGCGGTGATGAGAAACCATTTTATTTTTTTGAGTGGCCTTAGTCAATCTGGGCTGGGAATATAGAATAAACAGGTAATCCTTTGCCAGACCGGATATTAACTTGGACTGGAAAATGGATAGCTCCAAAAGGTCTAATGGTGTATTAATGTTTTGTACATCACCACAATATCATATTTCTTTCCCTATCATATGTATAACTGGATTTATCATGGATGAACAGTCTTTGTGAAAACAAGCAGGACAGTGGCAATGTCCACATAAAATGCCACCAGTCCAGCAGATTGACAAGTGTAGCAGGACTGAACGTCCAGTCACATCTTGGGCTTTTCTGAACAGAACAAATTTAGTATAGATTTTAAAGTTGTAATATGTTTGTCAATATACTGTATAAAAGTAAGTATCTATCCTGATCTGGCCATAAATGTTTACAAATACATGTATAATGTTTTTTAAGTGGACAATACTATTTTATACATCTTTGTATGCATAAATCATCAGATATGTAGCTATCCAGTCCTTCAAAAATGTAGGCGGTCATGCAACATTCAAAATTTGCGGGCCGAATGTCCTGTGGGATGAAAATGTTTTCACAAAGACTTGATGAATATCCTAGCCAAGTATAAGGCCCATCATACAAGCATATAACAATTATAGCCTCTGAATTTACATGTTGTCATATGAAAGCAATCGTTAAGAAAGAAAACTTATAACAACAACCCAAGTCATTAATCAATGCTGTATGTACTCGCATACAATTTTTCCATCTGAAAAACATTAAGGTTTTGCCCCACCCAATTTGTTGAAATAGGAACACTTGTGTACTATTAAAGAAACAAACTAATTAATTGTAACTTACCTTAAAATGTACAGCAGGCTGCACAATGTGGAAGATTAAGCTGGCCAGTCTGCACACCAAGAGCGGCACCGTACCATTCCATAACACAGCCATTCATGATGTACTCAATGCTAAAAATAGGTAGGTCCTAGGCATGGAGGGCCAAAGGGGGGCGGGGAGGCGGTGGAGATCACTCTAATATTTTTGATTTTATTACCTTTTTTGGCATGCCATATACAACCTTGAAAATAAGATGTATTGTATTTATGTATTTTACAAATAGCTTGGCCTAAAGAAATACTTTTTAAGTCATTTATATTGCGTCATTCACTAAATCTTCGCTGGTGACAGATGATTTGGCCTAAGAGTATTTCTCTATAATATCAGCCAAGGTGGATGGATGTCCAGGTGGATCTTTAGAGTTGACAGTACATAGACAAAGGTGCACGAGTTGACTGGGTTATTTCACGAGTTGACCTTGGGCCGTATTTCACGAGGCCGTAGGCCGAGTGAAATGCGGCCCAAGGGTCAACAAGTGAAATAACCCAGTCAACAGACTGAAATGAGTGTACCTTTGTGTTTATTTTTTATCTTTTTCGATTCAAAATACTGAAATTATGGCAGGGGGGAGCCTAAAAGGGCTATTTCACAGGGGGTGTTAAATACGGCTCTCCTTGGTTTAATCAATGAAGCTGTCGTATTTGATAAAAAATAAATAGACAAGGGTGCACAAGTTTTGGTCTGTTGACAGGGTTATTTCATGGCCTCGTGAAATACGGCCCCACCTCCAACAAGTGAAATAACCCTTCAACAGACTAAAACGAGTGTGCCTTTGTGTTTATTTTTTCGATTCAAAATACCAAAATTATGGTAGGGGGGAGCCTAAAAAGGCTTCTTTCTACGCAGTTCAAATGTAAACAAACTGCACCGCCATTTTGATGACGTCACAGGGCCGTGAAATACGGCAATGGGTTATTTCACGGGGGTGTGCAATACGATGATCTTTAGTTAAATCAATAGCACTGCCGTATTTCATAAAAAATAAAATTTAGATCGAACTTGAAAACATCATTATCTTTTATATCACTGTTTTTCACAGATTTTGCTAAAAATTTAAACTGTCAGTTGCACCAGTTGCACAACCGGCACGATCTATTTGGTCTGTGGTAGTGAGCGAAACGTCATTAGAAACATCCTATCATATATTTTGTGTCTGTTCCTTGTCAGGTATGGTCCGCGTAGATTAGATAAATACAGTCAGAGAGAGCGTGCTGAGCGTCTCAGGACATACTACACCTACACCATTGTGAGGCACCCGCTGGTGCGCCTCGTGTCCATCTACAGACAGGCCTTCTTCACTGCTGAATACTGGATCAGACTCATCCCTGACATTCTCACACATGTCAGGCCAAACTGGACAAAACAACAAGTCAACAAGAAGGATAAAATGAACAATTATAACTTTACTTTTACAGAGTTCCTAAATTATACGTTTACGTTTGCTAGTCCGAAATTTAGGTCCAATATGCACTGGGCTAAGATGGTGGATCTGTGTAGACCCTGTCGTTTGCACTATGACTATGTCAGTAAACTGGAGACAATCAGTGTCGATGCTAGCCATCTGCTGTCTACCGTGTACAACAGCACGGACAGACACCTGGTGGTGACTTCACACAACAGGAACACCAGCCTCACTATGGCCATCCAGCACTTCAGGCAGGTCCCAGAGACTCTGCGGCACAAAGTACTGCAGTACAGTCAACTCCCTCTTAATGGCCACCCCTCCAGTGCAGCCAATCCCTCTACTGCAGACACATAGTACAATGTATAGAAATTGACTCCCCCTAATGCAGCCACCCCACCAATGCGGCCACTTTTTCATAGTCCCAAGGGTGGCCACATTAGAGGGAGTTGACTGTACTATAGACCTGATGCTGACATGTTTGGCTACAGCTATGCTGGGTTTCTCTGAATAACAGGAGTATAGGTACTACCTGAGTGACATGTAACGCAAAAGCCAGAAACTTAATGAAAAATAAAATTGGGTATCCAATTTTGTGTGTATGTTTCAGACTTTTTCATGACTTTGTGTCAAGACGGTTAAACTTTGTGTTCCTTCTGTAAGAAGAGGTTACTGATGGCAGGGATTCAAACTTATTGGTCAATATTTGAAGGAGGTTTATTGTGTCTATCTTATAAGATTTTGTATGCACAAGAAATTTTATTAGAAATATAGTCAAGACGATACAGCATATTGGATATTAAATGATAATATGCTTCCTGTACCTGGCACTGGACACATATTGGATTTGATTGGCCTCTTAATGTGACATAAGCATGGTGACAGTCCTTCCAAAATAGGCAAAACATGCCAAAAGTACAGTACTAAAGTCACCATAATCAATAATTGTAAAAGCTCAAACTGACTGACATAGACAACTTACATTTAATGGGGTGTTCTCGTGTATGAAACTGGTAGAGTACCCTGCGTAACGCACATGATATTATTTCTTTCATAGAATCTTTCCTAAATCAATTTAGCTGGAGACCTTGTCACAGGGCAAAACAGTGCTTGGTAGTGTTTGTTGGAGACAGAAGTATTTTCCCGTTTTCCACCTCTCTGTTGTCATGTGAGGGCCACTTCATTGCTTAATTGCTTGCTTGCTCCCTTCCCCTCCTTGCTTTCTTCCTCCCTCCTTCCTTCTTGCCTTCCCCTTTTGCTTGGTTCCTCGCTTGCTTCCTTGCTCCCTTCTTTCCTACGTTCCTCCCTCCCTCCCTTGCTTGTTAATTCATTCTTTCAAAAGATAATTCCTTATTCAAATGTGTTTTTATGTCTTTTAGCCCCATGCATTGTCTATGATTATATCAAATTGAGTTTAACTTGTTGACAACTGCGTCACTGGGGCGCACAGCCTCAGACATCTATATCAGAACGTTCCTGCATAGTGTAGACTTATTAGTACCATCATGGGTCCTATAGACCAATAAAGCTACTATACCTATCATATTGGTAATTGCTAGAAATAAAAACATTTCCCATAGAGATCCCCAAATGTCACTTTTATGAAGGCTACAAAGTACTATTTATGGGGACCCAGAATCACACCCAAGAGGACTGTGTGGCCACCATTCACCCACATAGAGAGAAGAAACAGTGTCAAATGGGAGTCCAGGTTGCCTCCAAAATGACTCCCCTGTTTAGGGGAGTCCAAGTCGCATAAGGGAGCCTAGATGACTCTCTGGCTGACCTAAGGGAGTCACCTGGGAGTCATATAGGGGAGTCACCTGGGGGAGTCATATAGCTCTCTGGGTCATATGACCCCCCCAGGTGACTCCCTTAGGTCAGCCAGAGAGTCACTTAGGCTCCCTTATGCGACCTGGACTCCCCTTAACATCGGAGTCATTCTGGAGGCAACCGGGACTCCCATTTGACGCTGTTTCTTCTCTCTGTGCACTGGGCTCTGTGGTGACTGGGGCTGAAGATCCAGCAGTCACTCTGCTGCTAAATCTCGACCAATACACCCCTAGGAGGTGGTTATATAGGTTGATGCTATTTTTCTCCTTGATACAGATAGCCTGAGTTTCTGGCAGAATCAGTACCCACAAGCTCAGCACTATTGAGCCCAACGGCTAACCAATTGCTATAAGGGACTCATGCAATGACGATAGTTACCCTATAACATATGTACTGCTTCTGACATTTTGAGTGCAATCAGTAACGGAATATGAAAAAAAGAAATCGAAACCCATTTTATCAGATGCTATAAACGAGAAGTGCTCAGTGTCCCAACGGCTGAACCATAGAGCTGTGTGTAGTTCTCGGTATTTTAAAGTGACATGGTCCGATTTTTTTCATATTTTAAATCCTGCTAAAATGTGATTCATATGTTAGCACAATATCATATTTGGAGAATAGGGCCCAATAAAATGTCATCTATGGGCAATAAGAGCCCAATTAGAGGTTCAGATGTGGCCCAAATATAGTATCTTACAGTGTATTTTCAACGGGGGAATTATAGCGTGCACTCCAAAATTAGTTAAATTGAGCCATAATCTGATAACTATATTTTTTATAGTTGGATTCTAAACTGAATTCTAGGAATGAGATAAAATAAAGTAGCTAGCACATGAAGTATGGCCATAGGTAACATTCTGGTTCATTTTTAACAAAATTGATTTTTGAGCCCTAATCATCGGACCATGTCACTTTAACCTAAAAATGCTATGTAGGTTATCAGGACCCTCACTGAGGTGGGGGGGGGGGGGTTCTGCCAGGAGGTCCCTCACCCTTGTCTGTAATGAAAGGAAGACTGACACTTTACACAGATTTATAACGTCATCAAACCAACCCGACAACAACCCAAACTCCTGCCACAACAAGATAAGGGTCCTGATGGTACCTAGTCCTACCCAAACTCGTGCCACATCTAGGTAAGGGTTCTGATGGTACCAAATCCTACCCAAACTCCTGCCACATCTAGGTAAGGGTACTGATGGTACCTAGTCCTGTATACCTGCCACAACTAGGTAAGGGCCCTGATGGTACCTAGTCCTACCCGAACCCCTGCCACATCTAGGTAAGGATACTGATGGTACCTAGTCCTGTATACCTGCCACAACTAGGTAAGGGCCCTGATGGTACCTAGTCCTACCCGAACCCCTGCCACATCTAGGTAAGGATACTGATGGTACCTAGTCCTGTATACCTGCCACAACTAGGTAAGGGCCCTGATGGTACCTAGCCCTACCCAAACTCCTGCCACATCTAAGTAAGTGCCCTAATGGTACCTAGCCCTACCCAGAATCCTGCCACATCTAGGTAAGGGAAGTGATGGTACCTTTTCCTGTATATACTCCTGCTGATCACCCAGGGTGATTATATGTGATCATCTAGACAGTTCTTTGTGGACTAGTATCTTTTTCTATACAAAGTATAATTCAAACAAAGTTCTCCCCACCTCACATTATCAAGACAAGAGCACTTTCTAGCCTTAGCCATCCACTCCTCACACTTGTGCCTATGGTTTCACAGATACATGAGGTGTCTATGTTTACACATCGCTCTTTTTTGATCATTTACTGAAAACTTTAATATTCCAAATACTCCTCATAACCCCCTATATTTTATGAACACCTATGATCCCAATTAGTATAGGTATTAGTCAGTAAATCAACTGTAGTAGTTGCTGCATATTGCATTATTGTCTAGGCCTAGTAGGGCCCTTTACTGGCAAAATTGTGTCCTCAAAGTGATCACCTCAGGTAATCATGAAGATCACATCAGGTGGGCCTGAACACCCAAAGTTATCAGCATTCAGGGTGAAACGGGAAAAGACTTCTTGTCCCTACTTTGCACAACCACTTGTTGACAAGGCTCACTATGCTGATGTGTACCATGGTTACCCAGTGGCTCTGGCCAATCAGAGCTCAGGGATTTAGTCTGTGACATCACTTCCTATAGTCACTCTCCTAGCAGAGTGTTGTTGGACTTCCTAATATGGGAAACTATCTTAGAGCAGATGTTTAGGACTTAGGAGAAATTTTGTGAATATCATCTAGGCCCAGTGCATGATAGGGGGCCTCTATCTGTCACTGTAATCAGTGCAGTGTAGGTGGTACAGTTAGTGGTTTCGACTTGAATGTCTCATCAGGTGTGAATCATTTGGGGAATGCTGAGATTGATTAAGTCCTTATCAGATTCCCAAGGTTTATATGTTAGATGAGTCCAGTTTTGTCTGTTTTATTTTGATCTGGTTATTTGTCTGAACAATAGGTGTTAGTGATTTAGATTAGTCTAATTTGTCTATAATCCGTCTTTCCAACAAAGTTATCAGCATGAACACCTTCATCCAGGCCTGGGATTTTAGTGTAATCACAGTGAACACCTAAAATGTTTCCTCGGCCATACAGGCCCGTAACTAGCCCTCTTCCCGGGCTGTTTTGATTTTTGATAAGGTGGAACTAGATAAACTCAATGGTGGAACTTGCTAGGTTTTCATTAAAACGTTTTGCAAATAATGACATGATTTGTACTCAAAACTATAATTCGAATGAGCCATATAACAAAATGGACCATGCTTTCACATTTTACTCTCTAGAGACCTCAATGATTGTCCAATTTATAAGCCGCGAAAACAGGCATGGAGCAAATTATCTCCACTTCCAGGCCAGCTAGGGTGGAACTATCAGGGCTGGGGGGGGGTTCGTTCGAACCAATGAACCCCCGCTAGTTACGGGCCTGCCATAAACACCCAGTGGTCAAGAGTGAACAGTGATGACCCAGCTAGGGTTTTCAGTGTAGCCAGTGCTACAATGCTTGTTGGGATGACCTCTCGACAGTGCCTCGACATTTGTAAATGGTGCGTATACTGAATATGCAAAAGGTGTATTCTTGCGTGCTACTTCTTGAGGACTACAATGGTGCATCACAACGATAAAGGGTATAACACATCAGAGCACTAGGCAGCCCTAAGACTACTCGAAAAACAGGCTAAAATATATAGGGAAGTTAAGACTTTCCGCACATGATTTTCACATTTTAGTAGTTAAGAGTATGTTGATCCGTAAAGGTTGTGTAACGTGTCGTGGAAAAGTCGTATCCCATGGGGAATCGAACACCAGCTGCGCCGCTCAGAGTAGAGAATGCTGACCACTACACTTCATTCACGCTTCGCTACGGTACTTGAGCTACAAGAGGCGGGCAGTGCGCTCTGCAGCCATGCTCGGGCTGCCCCGAGTGATACCCGCCTGCTACATACTGCTATTATAATGCAAGTTATTCCTAGCTCTCTGCATTACCAACAGTGTTAGCTTCAATTTGATAGCAAAATGCAGATATTTCTCCACTTTTTGACAGATTTTTCATTAAAAATCTAAAAAAACAGAAAAAGAGTTTTCCTGAATCATGATTTTCATGATGCGCACAGTGATGAGAAACTACTTTTTTTGAGTGGCCTTATCAGATTCTGCATTCGCCAGGCCAACTTAACCTGAAAGATTTATTTAACAGATTACAATAATAACCTTCCTCGAAGTTGACTTTTTTACAGGCGAGTCAGCGAGTTCACTGACTCGTCTCGCTTGAAGTCCATTTTCCACGACTTATCATTGTTTCTCCTGCCTTAAAAGCTGACAACGTAAAGAAAACATATTATTCTTTGATAATCCGCAATAATTTACTACTTACATGGTCAAATTAAGGAGGATTGATTGATTTTCGGCCAAGTTAAGTCGCCGAAACTTGACTCGTCGGATTCTTGAAATTTGTCCATTTTTTTACGACATCCGCAAAATCTCGATATATTTTATTTTGCCTATTATGACATGAAAACATAATCAAAATACTTAGAAATTTATTGCCTACCATTCAGCAGGGCGATAACTTCCATATTTAATCGTATTTAGCCATTATCAAGGCTTTTCCTACGTTCGACCCGACGACAACGTCAACAAAATGGCTATCTCGCAGATTCACGGGATTCCACGAGATTGCGTCGCTCGGGAATGCTCGGGTATCATTTTATCTTCCAAAATAGAGCAAATTGCGGATATTCAAGGTAATATTATTACTCCTACAGTTAATATAGAGGCAGTTGCGGACATTTCGGACAGTATAACCGTCTTGATAAAAAAATAATTTGTTTATCGAGCGCTTCGGCAATCTCCGGTATCAAAATCCAACATGGCGGACAGTGGGACGCCGAGGGACGATGACTCGGTACCGATTTGGTTAATTTCATGGATTACAGCTCAAATATGAAAGGTAAGTCTGCAATTTTTGTTGTCATTGATAGATTAGGCTCCTCTCTTATGGGGGTTGAAATTGCGGACAGCTCAGTAGCGGGTTCTTCCGCAAAATGACGATGACCGGGCTCTAAACTTGCCAAGTTAACAGAGCCAATGATCAGCTGATCTGCGCCAAGCAGTTTCGTGATACCCCCTAGCCAGATATCCCTTTAGCCTTATATGGTTGGGGGTGACTTGAAACCGACGCAGACCGGACTGTCATTTGTCAACTTGAATCAAATGTCTTGAAAATGGCTCATATCAAAGGTAATTCTCAACCAACATTCACCTTATTAGGCTCGTTAGATGCAGAAATGTCATCTTTATTAGGCCCTAGTGTGTCAGCCCTCCACCCCCCCTACTTTTTGAGAAATTTGACATTGTTTGGGAATTTTGGCGAGTAGAACGCTTCGACTTAGACTCTTTTGCATAGCGCCAAACGAAGCATCTCGGCGAGAGGATTTCAGAAATGTAAAATTTGTCTCTCTATCATTTTTAGTTCTATAGATACGGGTATGTCTTTCACAAACATTTGGTTTGGGGCAGGGCACCCCCTTGAAGCAAAAAAAAATTTGAGCCCCCCCCCCTCTTGTCAGGTTTCAGGATTGAGACGCTACCCGGTAGTGCTTTAACATAGGGAGTCTATGGGCGCCGAGTGACAGTGGCTCGATGCAAACATGAAAACTGCTCTTTAAAATTGTACAAGGGGGGGGGGGGGGCCCAAAATATTTTTTTCTGAACTCCCAAGTCTTAGGCCTTTCTAATGATACGATTAATTAAGAAATGCAACATGTAGAAGTCACTTTTCACATACGGGCACGACCCTTAAACATGAATACTACTAGAATAACTTGAAAATTTGCTCAACGATTTTTTTTTGTTTGGGGGGGTTGGAGCAATTTTTGGGATCTGCCCTTAATATGTATCAAAGATGACATGTTTAATATCCCAGATTGCGATATCCCATTAAAAAAAAAAAATCTTTATGACCCCCCCAGCCCCCCTGAGTTTGGGTCAATTCACCACCCCAACCCTGTTGAAATCCTATATACAGCCTCGTGGCTGATCAACTGAAAATATGCTCTAAAATATTGTACAAGGGGGGGGGGGGGCCAAAATATTTTTTAATGAACTCTCCTGTATTGGGCCTTTCTAATGATACGATTCATTAAGTTATCCAACAAGTAGAAGTGACTAAACCAATAGCGGCAGGACCCTCAAACATGAATACTACTAGAATAACTTGAAAAATTGCTCAACGACAAGCCCTTTTTTGGGGGGATTAGAGCAATTTTTGGGATCTGCCCTTAATATATGCCAAAAGAAGACATGTTAAATATCCAAGTTTCCGCTATCCCATTGAAAGAAAAATTCTTTATGACCCCCCAAGCCCCCCCTGAGTTTGGGTCAATTCACCATCCCAACCCTGTTGAAATCCTATATACGGTCTCGTGGCTGATCAACTTGAGTTTGCTTTTTTGGATTTATGGATATTTTGGGGCCCCAAACATTTCTGAGCCTCAGATAATAGTAAAGTAGACATGCTGAAGTACCACCTATTTTTTTCCTGACCCAAAAAGACCCATTTTTGACCCAAATAGAGCAGGCGAGACTCTACCCGGTAGTGCTTCAACATAGCGAGTCTATCCGCGCCGACCGACAGTGGCCCGATCCAAACTGAAAATATGCACAAAATTTGAACACAAGGGGGGGGGGGGGGCCAAAATATATTTTTTTTGAACTCCCCTGTATAAGGCCTTTCTAATGATACAATTCATTAAGTAATCCAACAAGTAGAAGTGACTAAACCAATAGTGGCAGGACCCTCAAACATGAATACTACTAGAATAACTTGAAAAAATGCTCAACGACAAGCCCTTTTTTGGGGGGGGTTAGAGCAATTTTTGGGATCTGCCCTTAATATGTGGCAAAGAAGACATGTTAAATATCCAAGTTTCCGCTATCCCATTGAAAGAAAACTTCTTTATGACCCCCCAAGCCCCCCCTGAGTTTGGGTTAATTCACCATCCCAACCCTGTTGAAATCCTATATACGGTCTCGTGGCTGATCAACTTGAGTTTGCTTTTTTGGATTTATGGATATTTTGGGGCCCCAAACATTTCTGAGCCTCAGATAATAGTAAAGTAGACATGCTGAAGTACCACCTATTTTTTTCCTGACCCAAAAAGACCCATTTTTGACCCAAATAGAGCAGGCGAGACTCTACCCGGTAGTGCTTCAACATAGCGAGTCTATCCGCGCCGACCGACAGTGGCCCGATCCAAACTGAAAATATGCTCAAAATTTGAACACAAGGGGGGGGGGGGGGCCAAAATATTTTTTTTTGAACTCCCCTGTATTAGGCCTTTCTAATGATACGATTCATTAAGAAATCCAACAAGTAGAAGTGACTAAACCAATAGCGGCAGGACCCTCAAACATGAATACTACTAGAATAACTTGAAAAAATGCTCAAAGACAAGCCCTTTTTTGGGGGGGTTAGAGCAATTTTTGGGATCTGCCCTTAATATGTGGCAAAGAAGACATGTTAAATATCCAAGTTTCCGCTATCCCATTGAAAGAAAAATTCTTTATGACCCCCCAAGCCCCCCCTGAGTTTGGGTCAATTCACCATCCCAACCCTGTTGAAATCCTATATACGGTCTCGTGGCTGATCAACTTGAGTTTGCTTTTTTGGATTTATGGATATTTTGGGGCCCCAAACATTTCTGAGCCTCAGATAATAGTAAAGTAGACATGCTGAAGTACCACCTATTTTTTTCCTGACCCAAAAAGACCCATTTTTGACCCAAATAGAGCAGGCGAGACTCTACCCGGTAGTGCTTCAACATAGCGAGTCTATCCCCGCCAACCGACAGTGGCCCGATCCAAACTGAAAATATGCTCAAAATTTGAACACAAGGGGGGGGGGGGCCAAAATATTTTTTAATGAACTCTCCTGTATTGGGCCTTTCTAATGATACGATTCATTAAGTTATCCAACAAGTAGAAGTGACTAATCCAATAGCGGCAGGACCCTCAAACATGAATACTACTAGAATAACTTGAAAAATTGCTCAACGACAAGCCCTTTTTTGGGGGGATTAGAGCAATTTTTGGGATCTGCCCTTAATATATGCCAAAAGAAGACATGTTAAATATCCAAGTTTCCGCTATCCCATTGAAAGAAAAATTCTTTATGACCCCCCAAGCCCCCCCTGAGTTTGGGTCAATTCACCATCCCAACCCTGTTGAAATCCTATATACGGTCTCGTGGCTGATCAACTTGAGTTTGCTTTTTTGGATTTATGGATATTTTGGGGCCCCAAACATTTCTGAGCCTCAGATAATAGTAAAGTAGACATGCTGAAGTACCACCTATTTTTTTCCTGACCCAAAAAGACCCATTTTTGACCCAAATAGAGCAGGCGAGACTCTACCCGGTAGTGCTTCAACATAGCGAGTCTATCCGCGCCCACCGACAGTGGCCCGATCCAAACTGAAAATATGCTCAAAATTTGAACACAAGGGGGGGGGGCCAAAATATTTTTTTTTGAACTCCCCTGCATTAGGCCTTTCTAATGATACCCTGTATTTAACACTCAGAAAGGTTAATAGAGCTGTCTGCGGTTTAATACATGTAAATACCCAGTAGTGACTTTGAATAAGAGGCCATGGTTCTTCAGAAGTGAAAGTTCTTTTTCTGCCATTTTATATGTAAATTCTTATATTTTCCAGTGAACGTGAGCGGTACAAGTGGGAGTCGCACAGACGGGAGCCATGGGAGCGGGAGTCGCCGGAGTCGCAGGAGCGGGAGCCCTGGCCACGTGGACACAGCACTCAGAACCTTGATCAGGGGCCCCACAACACGTGTAGGGGCTCCACAACATACCTAGGGGCTCCACGACATGAGTAGGGGCTCCACAACACGTGTAGGGGCTCCATACCACGCCTAGGGGCTCCACAACACGTGTAGGGGCTCTACAACACGTGTAAGGGCTCAATACCACGCCTAGGGGCTCCACACCATGACTAGGGGCTCCGTACCATGCCTAGGGGCTCCACAACATGACTAGGGGCTCTACAACACGTGTAGGAGCTCCACAACACGTGTAGGGGCTCCATACCACGCCTAGGGACTCCACAACATGACTAGGGGCTCTACAACATGTGTAGGGGCTCCACAACACGTGTAGGGGCTCCATACCACGCTTAGGGGCTCCCCAACACTCATACTAGCCCTTTAAATATGGACTTCATGAGAGGGAATTTCAGATACAAGTCAGGCAAGAAACCCATTGGGAAACTGTTCCACATATCTAGGAAACTCATCCACATGTTTAGGAACTCTTCAATGGGTCTAGAAACTCTATATCTAGGAATTCCACTAGACATTTAGAAAGTCTAGGAACTCTTCAATATATCAATCTTCATGCAAGTCATTGCTGCCCCTCTAATTATTAATAAAATTGGTTTCCATTATAACAGAAGGAATTCCTTTGTTGTCATTTATAACCTCTATGTCATCAAGTAAACAAATTTCCTCACTATCTTTGAAATAAATCCCAAACACACCTCCAAATGCCTAATGTGTTTCCAGTATCTTCTCAAACAAGTGAGGGCTAGCAAACAGATGTAATCTGTTTGCGCCCTCACTTGTTACTTATTGATAAATCAATGTTAAAACATTTATCATTTCAAGTGAAATTGATCAGATTAGCCGTTAAATAATAGTGAGCAATGCCTTGGGCTAATATTCATTGTTAACTGGGTCATCTCACTTAAATTGGCCTGACCCCCAGACCCTTGGAAGTCTGTATCTTAAGGTGATTCTGTAGTAGGAGAAGCAAGATTGGAAATTTTAATATCGATTAAAATGTCACAGTCACAGTTTCTTTCATGAGACACAATTTCACCTGTTCAGGTGCATTGGGCCCCCCCCTTTGTACCCAACCAATTACCTCTTTAATGACAGATGTTGCTAAAAGTGACATGATGCACCAATGTAGCCCTGGCAAGTAACTCGCCGGGGCTACAATGGCACATCATGCTGACCCTATGGGAGTACCCCAACCCCATAGGGTCGGCATGATTCTTGAATGCCACACTGGTGAGTTACTCACCAGGGCTACATTCATGCATCATGATGATCAAGGGCACGATGCATAAAGGCATTATGCCTGCTTTAAGGGTTAATGAGCTTAGTTGTCAATTGTGCTCATGCATGTTGATAGGACTACAAGGGCCAGTGATAATCTCCTATTCTTAACAGAAATACTATTTCCCCAAGAATATTGCGTTTGGCACCAGGAATTTGCTACAGACAAGCTAAACAGGTACAACTGGATTTCACACCTTTTTATTGCATTGACAAGTAAAACATCACACCGAAAATGTTGATGATAATAATGTTGCACATGTTGAAATATATGTGCTGCTGATATGTTGCATGCTGGAAATTATGTCAAGTAGATCAACCACTTACATATAGAAGAAACAAATACGGATACAATAATTAAAGTATTGATACACCATTTCGCAATGACGGTATCCATGGATGAATCAAGATAGATCATCAAAGACAGGATTAGAATAGTCAGCCACAGAATTAAGCACACAGTGGCAGATACAAGGTTTTCAATGAATGGTTTCAGTAGACCCCCAATGTCTGCCGTAATATTCTCACCACTTTTTCTTCTCTGTACAATTACATCTCTCATGCCTATGACTGTACAGAATATAACTAATATATTAATTAGGACTGTCATACACACTAACAAAAGGAAAAATATCCATTCCCATAGGTTTCCCATTGAAGGTACCAGACAGCCATGGTATGAGTCAGCATGGTCGTCATCATTCATCAGTCTTAGAACTATGTGTGATATACTGCACAATATTGCAAACACCCAGCTTAACAGTACACACACAAGAACTTTATGCTTTGATAAGCTGCCAGTCTGAAAAGGATCAAGGATTGATATAGTCTTCATCATGACAATAGCAAAGGCTATAAAGACAGAGCCTAGTGTTGGTAGGAAAGCTGTCACAAGAACTAACTTGCAGAGCATGCCTTGCTGCCATCGCCTTTCATAATTCACAAAGTTCCCTACAAGGTAGGCATCAGCACTTACTACTATGACAACGTGCAGTATCAACAAGCTTAGATTCACAATATGGTTAAGTCGATTTATCATGAAATTTGAAATATCTATCTGTGGATCTGTTCTAGCTCTAGTGTAAACAATAATTCCTATGTGTAAGGAGACAGTGAATACAAGTGCAGCAGATAAGGTCCATAACAACCAACGGATACTTGGGTTAGGAAACAACCAGAGACAGCCTCTGAATGGAGGTTGATGAGGAATAGTTGTACATTTAGAAAGTTCCCTCACTATAAAACAACACCATTTGTTATCATTAAGCAGAACCTCTAACAGCATAGGAGCAATGTGAAAGGCATCTGGGGCTATGTAGATTAACAGATTCCCCTGCAGATCTAGAAACATCAAATTTCTCATGCCTTGAAAAGATCTTGAAACTATTTTCATTAGCTTAGCTGATTTTAAGGAGAGGGTTTTCATGTTAATGAGCACAATGTCTGTGTCCTCAAATAATTTTCCTAGATATGTATAAGACATATCTAAAACATGAATGGAAGGAAGGTCTACATAGCCCTTTGATTGAATCCTACTGATTGGATTGCCATTGAGTACAAGGACCTTTAGAGAGGTGAAACCACTAAAGGATGACATTGTTAACTCGGAAAGCACATTGCCCTCAGCATATAGCATAGTTATTGTATTGTTATATGGAAATGATTGTTCATCAAGAGTGGTGAGGCTATTATAAGATATGTCAAGAATGTACAGTTGATAGAAGGTTTTCACAGAAAAATGGGGTGATGTTATTTGGTTTCTAGAAATATTCAGCATCTTTGCAGGTTCTGGGTTTCCCGGAATGATGGTAAGTTTTCTATTAGTGCATACAATTGAATAGCCATGGCATGTACATTTATCTGGACATTCTTGTAGATCACAAAGTTCTTCATCATCTCCCAAAGGACAATGTACAACCCCATCACATATGTTGACATGATGAACACATATTGTGTGGCCGCTACACCGTAGAAGATGCTTACAAGTTAACTGCTGACACAAGACTTCATCTTCTCCCCAGCGACAATCAATCTGGCCATCACAAACCATGTATGTTGGGATACAGTAACTCTCTGGACACTTAAATAAGTGTTCTTCACATTCAAAGTTTTCACACATCAATAGGTTACCTCCATTTAAACAACTGGGCTTCAAACTGTCAAATATACACGTATGCTGTATTTCAAATCTTGTACTATCTACGTTATTGCAGTGCCAGTATCTATTGGTATTAGTAGACCTATCTTCATTGCCAATAGCAGCATGGGTCATTCCCCGACCTGTGGGAAAGTTGTGGGTTATTTCAGGGACAGTGATGTTTTCATCTTTACAATTTGAGCAGTCACAGAAATCATTCATAATCATTGATGTGGGGATACTGTGACCATCACCACACTGGAAATAAAGACCATCACACAGTAAGCTATATCTGCTGACATTGACTGAAGCAGAATACAAACAAGGACAGTTTTGTTCATCTGACTTGTCAGGACAGTCTATGTTACCATCGCACCAGCGATGTTGAAGGATGTATGTATCATCCTTACAAAGTCTCAGACTACTCCTTACTTCTCTAACCAGATGTGGGATCTTGCACAGTCTGAGGTGTGGGAGGTTTGTCATATCAGCATATGTTTCAAGTGAATTGTCAATTTTGAATAGTACTGTTTGTGTGTATAGTGTCATGTAAACTTTTTCTAGTTTCACAATCTTTGAAATTTCCAAAATCCTTCGATCTGTAATATAGTTCTTATGCTCCTGCTGAGCGCTTATACATTTTGCCTCATAAAATTGCTCAACAAGTTTGTGGATAGACAAGCTGGAAATATATACCCAACAGTATTGAGGGGTATTTGTACCCTTTACAAAAGTCATGGTCCAATGTAATGGGCATTTAGCTTTAGTGCTCTCAAGGTGAATCATCTCTCCATGTTCCATAGAAACCATTGTAGTGCAGATAACGTTCACCAATGGGTACTTTCGATCACAAGGTGCAGTTATCCATGAAGAATTATAGGAATCAATAAATAAAGCCAATACACAGTCTCGGTCTGTTGTTAAATGAGGTTGCGTCTGATTGATTGCTTGTCTTAAGTCTCTGTCATGGATTTCTGTCACAACTGTGGCTTGTTTTCCTTCAAGAAAGGTCCTCACATTTGCTCTGTTGATCTTCAACATATTCTTTTGGTAATAGATAGGATGAACATTCCAATCATTGATAGCTCTGTGATTTCCTTTCTCCAAGCCTGAATGCTTATCCTGAAATTGCCCGAAAACAGAAACTCTTCACAGTGACACCTTTTTACACACGCACGGGTTAGCTCTCCCACGTGAGAGGACAAACGTTTAGAGTGTTATCTTAATAAGACCATTAAGACAGTCTTAATGGTCTTAATGTTAGTTCCTGAAGTGGCCACCTTACCTTCTACATAATCCCACAGATGGAGCCACCCTTACTTCAAGTGCCACTATTTGTTCATATCATGGGGGGCTCTGCCCCCCCAACCCCCGTTTTTATTCTATTTTCTTCCTTCTTTATTAATGGTGAGTACTATTAAGCCTAAGACTTGATTAAGACCCGAAAGTGGGTCAGGGGTGCTGGAGTAAACCAGGAAGGAGGGGCCCCTGCATTAAAACTTTAAGACACTGAATTAAGACCTTAAGACTTAAGATTAAGATAACGCTCTAAACGTCTGTCCTCTCACCTAAGAGAGCTATCCAGTATTTGCCCTTTTTACCCTACTATGCAAAAACACCTTGGAGGGTGGAATAGATATATATCTATTACAGTAAAGCTCAAGTAGAAGCCATGGTTTGTATCAGCTTTAATTTGCATACCTTATTCACACACTCAGTAAAGTTATCTTGTCCTTCCCAAGGTAGTGTCCAGATAAACAATGTATCCTTTGTATCTCATTGAGTTGAGCTGCTAAATTCTGACTATTATAACAAGTACAAATGATTACTTACCTTTCTAAATTTAAGTCCTAAAAATATTGGTAGAGCTTGCTGATATGGTGAAAATCTCAATGTATTTTCTGGTACCAAAAGGGTCTTATTTTGTGATTCACAGATATGCTTTGCATTGTTCCATGAAACATTAGTATGGATATTAGCTTTCTTTTGCGATCTATGCTGTATGTATGAACTTGATATCTTTATTATCAAAGAACAGTGCTCTGTAATGTGTTTCATATATGCATTTCCTCTTAAACTTAAGGTAATGTCTGCATTATAGAAATACAATGTAATTTCTTCCCTCTGTATTTCTTTGAAGGTATACCATACTGTACCAATTTTGACACGACTTAAAGAGTTATACTGAAATTCAAATATATCCAGAAGGTAACCACTTAGACAGTTTTTTTTTTCAGTTGAAAAAGTAAAGATGCTATGCGAAGAGCCTGTGTTCACATGATATATGTTCATTTCAACATTTGGTATGGAGATGATTTGGGATTTAAGATGGTGAGGAATATGAACTAAAGTTTCAAAATATGGAGGGCTTATGAAATGTAAAGATCGGCACTTAAAGCAGTATCGATCTCCATCAACATTTGGCTGTATGAGAATAAATAGTCCAACACTGTAATGAAGAAAACAGTCATTGACAAGCCATGTCAGTTGAAAATTCCTAGAGTGGATGTTGAAAGTAGTTTCCGAGGTGTCCCCTGTGAAATTGTACAAAGTCTTTTTATTTGAATCCTGTAGCTGAAATATGGCTTCACAATCCCCTGAAGTTTTGGGAAAAATAGTATTCCCACCGTCAAAAGAAACCATACGCATGCTGACTTTATGTGTTACCAAGATGGCTAACCTTATATTTAGAGAACAAGAATGGGTAGCCATTAGGGAAGCCCCAAAAAATCCACGAGTTGCCATGGAGCCAACAATAAGCTCATAAGTGCTATATCCAGTACAAACCCTTGTTTTGAATCTCATTTTTGATTTACTCCATGATATTGAAAAGCTTATATCAGATAACCCTTCCAAGGTGTAGATAACCAATCGGTTGTATGCTTTCATAATGAAGTTATACAATTTAGTTTTCTTGATGAATTTGGGATTGTGTCTCTGGCAAATATGAATAGTTCTGGCTCCGATAATACCCACAATTGCTAACTCACCAAAGTAACAATCAGCAACTTCAAATCCACTATAGAATAGATTTTCCACTTTAAGGAGTCTTGACTTAAAGGTAAATACATGGTAGGCAGATGTATTACTCTGAAATTCTAAAGTGTTTTCTTCCAAAAACACTAATTTATGATATTTCCTCATGAATTCAACCCCATAAGGATGAGAATTTGTCAGAGAAAGCATGATTATTCTGATATACCTGAGAGCAGGTTTCCTGAATAAGACACTCCCATTGCAACCACCTTCATATTTATGAAGAAACAGTGTTGGAGTTAACTCAGAAAGTCCATTGTATATATAAATACTTCCTCCTCTCTCCCCAATACACTTTACTGATATTAGTAACTGAATGTTATATTCTGTAATTATATCATATGAGAAGACTGAATATCCAAGATAGTGACATATTGAAGATCCATCTTGTAGATATCTGTCACGATTTGTTAACTTAACTCTCTCAATATCATGTGAAGAATATAAGTTTTGCTTATCAATTATACTATAGCTCATAGTAACCTGGGCAGACTGGTATGTGTAACTCAAGTCCAGGACGATGATTACATAGTATCCAGATGTGTATTCACTCCAAGGAGGTCTCACACCACAATAATGTCTGGAATCAGTAAAGTGGGTTTCATGAAACTCCAGCCTGTTATACCTACATCCCTTTGACAGAGGAAGGGAGAATCTACTCATTGTAATGTTAATTATAAAACTCTTATAAACTTCAATTTCCATTGTATGCTTTACAAGTTCATGACATGAGGATACGAAGATACTCCCGCACTGATGCTCTAATGAGAACTGTCTACCTTGCTGAGACTCCATTATATTCTGATCTACACAGAGTCTCATTTTCCTGCTGATGCTTCTGTTTAGTCCTAGGTACACCTGTAACATAACACAAGGAGAATAATGTTATAAACCAGGTTCTTTATTACTTAGCCAAGTCCAACAAATGTCAGTGGCCTCCCACTGACATCACCTCCAACTACCACAAGATGTTCATACAGGGCCTGCTCCCCTTCTCTGGTCTCCAAGCTCATCATATTGACTGTACCTCTAGACACATAGGGAGGGGCCTACCATGCAGGGCTCTCACCCTAGGTCCCAATAATGGTGGTACCTCTGCCCCGAGTGGTCCAAGTCTTTGTGGAAACATGCAGGACAGTGGCAATGTCCACATAAAATGCCACCAGTCCAGCAGATTGACAAGAGTAGCAGGACCGAATGTCCAGTCACATGTTTGGCTTCTCTGAACTAGAAGATTCAGTTGGGCTTCTAATACTGAAATACGTTTGTCAATATATTGTGTAAGACTACATGTCTATCCTCATTTGGCCATAAATGATTACACATAAAATGTATTTTTAATTGACAAAACTTTTTATACTTAAAATGCATAAATTGTCAGATATGTGTTTATCCAGTCCTTCAAAAATGTAGCTGGTCCTGCAACATTGAAAATTTGCAGGACTAAAGGTCTTGCGGGATGAAAAAGTTTTTGCAAAGACTGCATGCGCACCCGTGTCATCCACATCACACCACTACCACCCTCCCGTCCCCCTGTCTGGGCTAATTCCAAGAACCTCGAGGGGTGCAGAGGAAATCACACAAACACACCAATTAATTATCCTACCTGGAGTATACATGCTCAGTGAATAATGATAGTAATAATGATAATAATAACAATAATAATAATAGTAGAGGGTAATCATGGTTATATTACAGACCTGATAGATAGATGGGTAGATTTCTCCAGACAGCTGCCGCGTGATAATAGAATCAATCAAACACATCCATGTTTTTATGAGGTTTCGTCCAGAGCCAGTATTCACAATACTATTCAGCGTTCCAGGCATAAAGGATAAAGCTGTGGTTCTTGGGTTCACAGACACAGCCAAAAGGAATACCACTATTCTAAAGTGGAAATCCATGATGGTGAATCTTGTAGTAAATTATCCTAAATAGGAGTGTGTAAATCCTTGGTTCCTGGCTATAGAAATACACAATATAAGGAGTGACGAATGTTTGTCCCAACTTGCAGAGGAGACCGCAGCAGTTGAATGGCTGTCCAACACAGAGTCATGCAGGATCTGTGGGGATTATGGACAAAGCATTTATTGTCAAATGGGGGTCTTGCTGGATACACTGGCAGTCTATCCGAAAGGTTATTTTTTTCGCTTGGAGGACATTTGATCATGCAGGTTTTGTCATTCAGCAGACCCAGCTAGATATTAGCAGGCCCGGATACCCGTGGGAATTAAATGTTTGGATCTAGATATCAATTAAAGTCAAATTTAGTTTGTCAAATTTAGTGTAATTTTCTACAAAATATTCAGGCTTTCTAGTTTACTCTCTAGAAACCTTAATATTGGTCTGATTTATATGCCATAAAAAATGGCATGTAGCCCGGGATCGCAGCTAGTCATTGGGGTCAGCAGATGCTGATTTCAGCAGATAGGTTTTCATATTGAATACAATGGGGGAGGGGGTTACAACTAAATCTTGTGTAGTTCACCTTGTCTCTCCCCTAGACAAGCTTTTCTATTTTGAAAAACTCAACAAAGTCCCCCCCCCCCCCATAAAGCAATTAATGGCTTTTTGCTAAAAGGCAGGTGTGGTTCATTTGTGTGAGTGTAAGTTGAGAGACACTGAGTGTAAATTTGGCTAATTCTGAGCTTTGCGGCGTGATATCTCCGAAGGGAGGGCCCCATGATTATGCATTAACATACCGTTAATTATTGGACATCATACTGTGGATTTTGTTACAAGTTAGGATAGATTAACTATAAATGAACTGTAGCAAATCCAGATAGGTAGCCCTTGATATGGGTATTTGACAACCACCTGCCACTATCATTTCAAACCATGATATGAATAATGGCCACACCTATATGAATAATTGGCCACATAGTTTACTACAGCATGGGAAACAACTCAGTTTAATAATAGATTAGCCTCATAATAGTATTTGTACCTGACATATTGATCAAATTAGGTGTTGCATTTATACTTAATTATCAGCATGCAGTGTCCAAGAGAGAACCTATGCAGTGGTTGTTTCTGATTGGTGTCTAGTAAGATGGTCTAAAGCCACAAAGAATGCACAATTAAATGAAGAAAGTTTTATGGTTCAAGGCTTTGGTAAAATGGGGTCGGGATAATAGCATAGGACCAAAGGGAACATAGTTATAACAAAGCAGTCACCTTCTCCAGACTTGACCATCCATATATAGCCATGGTCCATGATCCATGAACCATCCATTAAAAACAGATATTACAGGCTTTAAGGGCGGCATAACTCCTTAATGCATCATGTCCTTGGTCGTCACATTGTATGAATGCAGTCCAGGCGAGTAACTCACCAAGGCTACATTTAAGCATCATGCTGACCCTATTGGGTTGAGACACTCCCAAAGGGTCAGCATGATGCACTAATGCAGTGCCAGTGAGTTATTCACCGGGGTTCCATTGGTGCATTTAGTGAGCAGCACCACACCCACCAACCAGTGCTCCACTAGCCTAGAGGTGCCCTTCTGATGCTGCTGCATGAAAGTATTTAAACCAAAGAGCAGAGGATACTAAGAAGGTCCACTATTTAATTTCATGTCCCCCCAAGAGCACATGACGCCCCCTGGTGTACAGCCCACATAGCTCACTCAAACTCTGCTATCGATGAAACCACATCTCATGTGCTATGCATTTTGCTCAATTTCCATCTCAAATTTTGAGGAAATAAAATCAGAAATAGTCACTCCAGTGGGTTATAAGTTAACATGGTTTCAGGTGGTAAGAGTGGACTGCACACTCCATCCACCAGGGGGTGCCACATGCCATACAAGACCAGACATCCGCACTATTCCCATGGAACCATTCCTAGAAATATTCAAAGTTTTTAGATCAATAGAGTCAGCACATATTGGACCTGCACTCCAAGCATGTTATCACCCTTTTTGGGTTATTTTGAGGTATTCTGATTGCCGTGGGACAATGCTAACTTGGGAAAACACCTCTTAGTTTCATTTGCTCTTTGGTAAAACTGATACAGGTAATACAGGCATATCATCCCACCAATGCTTCACCTGTTTTCTGCTCAATCCACCCCATGTCCACTATCCTCTGCACTTTGTAGTTGCTATTTTGTTGAGTTTACACATTAAATGGCCATTTCTTTTTCTTGATTCTTGCCATCCAACTGTGTGGAATTGGTACTAAACAGATAATGAATGTGGTCTGTACAGGACTATGTACCATCAGGACCCTTACCTTGTTGTGGCAGGGGTCTGCGTGGGACTGGGTGCCATTCGGACGCACACCTAGTTGTGGCAGGAGTCTGGGCAGGGCTAGGTATCATCAGGACCCTTACTTAGCTGTGGCACAGGTCTGAGTAGGACAAGGTACCATCATAACCTTTGCCTTGTTGTGGCAGGAGTTTAGTTATGACTAGGTACCATCAGGACCCTTACCTTGTTAGGGCAGGAGTCTGGCCAGGACTGGCTACCATCAGGACCCTTAGCTAGCTGTGACAGAAGGGCAGGAGGGACTACGGTATCCCTTTTCCATCAGTCCCCAAATGGACCTGTATCCCACAGCTAATAAGGTGAGCTTTACATTCAGGCCATCAGGGGGCACTGCTGATGGCCCCTAGGGTCACCATAATTAGGTCACTGCAAGTAGGTGTCACCACAAATAGCAGGGTCCATCATGAATTCCTGTTTTTTTACTTTAAGGAGATTCTAGATGGAGAAGATTCATTAATGTGTTTAGTGTGCTGTGGCTGATTCAATTTAGTTCCTTAGTGTTGACTACAAGTGAAGGCACCCTAAGTACACTATTTCTCGTGGATCAAATTAGGAGTCAATATTATATTTCAAATCTACTAAGTAGAGAAAATGCATTAGTAAAGTGATTTTTCAGTTCATTTCAGATGTAAATTCAATCACCAGTCTTTACCCCCCAAAGCCTATGTAGTGGCTATATATGGCCATACAGTGACCAGTCTTTATCCCCCAAAGGCTATATAATGGCTTTATATAGTCATATAGTGACCAGTCTTTATCCCACAAAGCCCAAATAACGGTTATAGGCCTATACAGTGACCAGTCTTTATCCCCCAAAGCCAGTTACATTTAGGTTGTTGTTTTGGGTGTTTTAAGTCGCCAAATGGAGGAGCTCTGTGGTGTTTTGGCATCCTATAACAGGAAGGACATCATCACTCTACCTCTGTACACAATAGACCAGGTAATCAAATGCAAAGTTTTGCAACATGATTATGCTTGGCATTTGGCACACTAGTGGTAGGTGCAAGTCTTTTCTCACCCGACCCGATCATTTCCCACTATACTCTCCATTCTACTGTCATTTCTTGCTGACCCTCCTTTTCATTTTCAATCCATATTTCCTTCTTGTTTCCTCCTTGTTCCTTCCTTCTACACCACCCTTTACCCTCATGCACTTTTCTCTCGACTACACAGGGAGGCTTGTGGGGTCTTTATCCCACAAACAGTCTTTATCCCTCAAATTAATACTACTATGAGGGATAAAGACACCCACGGGTCTTTATCCCTCAATTATGGCGTTAAAGCCCAAGTGTCTTTATCCCACAAATGTCTTTATCCCTCAAAGCCAATATAATAGTCTTTATCCCACATAGCCAATGATAAAGGCTTTATCCCACAAAGCCTATATAGTGTCCCTATTTGCCGAAACAGTAACCAGTCTTTATCCCACAAAGCCTATATAGTGGCTATATATATGGCCATACAATGACCAGTCTTTATCCCACAAAGCCCATATAACCGTTATATGCCCATACAGTGACCAGTCTTTATCCCCCAAAGGCTATATAGTGGCTATATAATAGTCATATAGTGACCAGTCTTTATCCCTCAAAGCCTAAATAATGGTTATAGGCCAATACAGTGACCAGTCTTTATCCCCCAAAGCCTATATAGTGGCTATATATGACCATTCAGAGACCAGTCTTTATCCCCCAAAGCCTATGTAGTGGCTATATATGGCCAAGCAGTGACCAGTCTTTATCCCACAAAGCCTATATAGTGGCTATATATGGCCATACAATGACCAGTCTTTATCCCACAAAGCCCATATAACCGTTTTATGCCCATACAGTGACCAGTCTTTATCCCCCAAAGGCTATATAGTGGCTATATATAGTCATATAGTGACCAGTCTTTATCCAACAAAGCCTAGATAATGGTTATAGGCCCATACAGTGAACAGTCTTTATCCCCCAAAGGCTATATAGTGGCTATATATGGCCATACAATGACCAGTCTTTATCCCACAAAGCCTATGTAGTGGCTATATATGGCCATACAGTGACCAGTCTTTATCCCACAAAGCCTATATAGTGGCTATATATGGCCATACAATGACCAGTCTTTATCCCACAAAGCCCATATAACCGTTATATGCCCATACAGTGACCAGTCTTTATCCCCCAAAGGCTATATAGTGGCTATATATAGTCATATAGTGACCAGTCTTTATCCCACAAAGCCTATAGTGGCTATATATTGCCATACAATGACCAGTCTTTATCCCCCAAAGCCTATGTAGTGGCCATATATGGCCATATAGTAACCAGTCTTTATCCCCCAAAGCCTATATAGTGGCTATATATGGCCATACAATGACCAGTCTTTATCCCCCAAAGCCTATATAGTGACTATATATGGCCATACAATGAGCAGTCTTTATCCCCCCAAAGCCTATGTAGAGGCTATAATTATATGGGCATACAGTTACCAGTCTTTATCCCACAAAGCCTATATAGTGGCTATATATGGTCATACAATGACCGTTCTTTATCCCACAAAGCCCATATAACCGTTATATGCCCATACAGTGACCAGTCTTTATCCCCAAAAGGCTATATAGTGGCTATATATTGTCATATAGTGACCAGTCTTTATCCCCCAAAGCCTATTTAGTGGCTATATATGGCCATACAGTGACCTGTCCTTATCCCCCAAAGGATATATAGTGGCTGTATATGACCATTTAGTGACCAGTCTTTATCCCCCAAAGGCTATATGGTGGCTATATATGGCCATACAGTGACCAGTCTTTATCCCCCAAAGCCTATGTAGTGGCTATATATGGCCATACAGTGACCAGTCTTTATCCCACAAAGCCTATATTGTGGCTATATATGGCCATAAAATGACCAGTCTTTATCCCACAAAGCCCATATAGCCGTTGTATGCCCATACAGTGACCAGTCTTTATCCCCCAAAGGCTATATAGTGGCTATATATAGTCATATAGTGACCAGTCTTTATCCCACAAAGCCTAAATAATGGTTATAGGCCCATACAGTGACCAGTCTTTATCCCCCAAAGCCTATATAGTGGCTATATATGACCATTCAGAGACCAGCCTTTATTCCCAAAAGCCTATGTAGTAGCTATATATGGCCATACAGTGACCAGTCTTTATCCCACAAAGCCTATATAGTGGCTATATATGGCCATACAATGACCAGTCTTTATCCCACAAAGCCCATATAACCGTCATATGCCCATACAGTGACCAGTCTTTATCCCCCAAAGCCTATAGTGGCTATATATAGTCATGAAGTGACCAGTCTTTATCCCACTAAGCCTAAATAATGGTTATAGGCCCATACAATGACCAGTCTTTATCCCCCAAAGCCTATATAGTGGCTATATATGACCATTCAAAGACCAGTTTTTATCCCCCAAAGCCTATATAGTGGATATATATGGCTATACAGTGACCAGTCTTTATCCCCCAAAGGCTATGTAGTGGCTATATATGACCATTTAAAGACCAGTCTTTATCCCCCAAAGCCTATATAGTGGCTATATATGGCCATACAATGACCAGTCTTTACCCCCCAAAGCCTATGTAGTGGCTATATATGGCCATACAGTGACCAGTCTTTATCCCCCAAAGGCTATATAATGGCTTTATATAGTCATATAGTGACCAGTCTTTATCCCACAAAGCCCAAATAACGGTTATAGGCCTATACAGTGACCAGTCTTTATCCCCCAAAGCCTATATAGTGGCTATATATGACCATTTAGTGACCAGTCTTTATCCCACAAAGCCTATATAGAGGCTATATATGGGCATACAGTGACCAGTCTTTATCCCACAAAGCCTATAGAGTGGCTATATATGGTCATACAATGACCGTTCTTTATCCAAAAAACCCACATAACCGTTATATGCCCATACAGTGACCAGTCTTTATCTCCGAAAGGCTATATAGTGGCTATATATGGCTATACAATGACCAGTCTGTATCCCACAAAGCCCATATAACCATTATATGCCCATACAGTGACCAGTCTTTATCCCCCAAAGGCTATATAGTGGCTATATATGACCATTCAGTGACCAGTCTATATCCCCCAAAGGCTATATAGTGGCTATATATAGGCTTTGTGGGATAACGACTAGTTACTGTATGACCATATGTAGCCTCTACATAGGCTTTGGGGGATAAACTGCTCATTGTATGGCCATATATAGGCACTATATATAGGCTTTGGGGGATAAAGACTGGTCACTAAATGGTCACATATAGCCACTATATAGGCTTTGGGGGATAAAGACTGGTAACTGTTTAGGCCTATAACGGTTATATGGGCTTTGTGGGATAAAGACTGGTCATTGTATGGCCATATATAGCCACTATATAGGCTTTGGGGGATAAAGACTGGTCTCTGAATGGTCATATATAGCCACTATATAGGCTTTGGGGGATAAAGACTGGTAACTATATGGGCCTATAACTGTTATCTAGGCTTTTTGGGATACAGACTGGTCACTATGTGACTATATATAGCCACTATATAGCCTTTCGGGGATAAAGACTGGTCACTGTATGGGCATATAACAGTTATATGGGCTTTGTGGGTTAAAGAACGGTCATTGTATGGCCATATATAGCCACTATATAGGCTTTGTGGGATAAAGACTGGTCATGGTATGGTCATATATAGCCACTATATAGGCTTTTGGGGATAAAGACTGGTCACTGTATAGGCCTATAACGGTTATATGGGCTTTGTGGGATAAAGACTGGTCATTGTATGGCCATATATAGCCATTATATAGGCTTTGTGGGATAAAGACTGGTCACTGTATGGCCATATATAGCCACTACATAGGCTTTGGGGGATAAAGACTGGTCTCTGAATGGTCATATATAGCCACTCTATAGGCTTTGGAGGATAAAGACTGGTCACTGTATGGGCCTATAAAGGTTAGATGGGCTTTGTGGGATAAAGACTGGTCACTACATGACTATATATAGCCACTATATAGCCTTTGGGGGATAAAGACTGGTCACTGTATGGGCATACAACGGTTATATGGGCTTTGTGGGATAAAGACTGGTCATTGTATTGCCATATATAGCCACTATATAGGCTTTGGGGGATAAAGACTGGTCACTGTATGGCCATATATAGCCACTACATAGGCTTTTGGGGATAAAGACTGGTCATTGTATGGCCATATGTAGCCACTATATAGCATTTGGGGGATAAAGACTGGTCAATGAATGGTCATATATAGCCACTATATAGCCTTTGGGGGATAAAGACTGGTCACTGTATGGGCATATAAAGGTTATATGGGCTTTGTGGGATAAAGACTGTTCATTGTATGGCCATATATAGCCACTATATAGGCTTTGTGGGATGATGACTGGTCACTGAATGGTCATATATAGCCACTATATAGCCTTTGGCGGATAAAGACTGGTCACTGTATGGGCATATAATGGTTTTATGGGCTTTGTGGGATAAAGAACGGTCATTGTATGACCATATATAGCCACTATATAGTCTTTGTGGGATAACGACTGGTAACTGTATGGCCATATGTAGCCTCTACATAGGCTTTGGGGGATAAAGACTGCTCATTGTATGGCAATATATAGCCACTATATAGGCTTTGGGGGATAAAGACTGGTCACTAAATGGTCATATATAGCCACTATATAGGCTTTGGGGGATAAAGACTGGTCACTGTATAGGCCTATAACGGTAATATGGGTTTTGTGGGATAAAGACTGGTCACTGTATGGCCATATATAGCCACTACATAGGCTTTTGGGGTAAAGACTGGTCATTGTATGGCCATATATAGCCACTATATAGGCTTTGGGGGATAAAGACTGGTCTCTGAATGGTCATATATAGCCACTATATAGGCTTTGGGGGATAAAGACTGGTCACTGTATGGGCCTATAACTGTTATTTAGGCTTTGTGGGATAAAGACTGGTCATTGTATGGCCATATATAGCCACTGTATAGCCTTTGGGGGATAAAGACTGGTCACTGTATGGCCATATATAGCCACTACATAGGCTTTGGGGGATAAAGACTGGTCATTATATGGCCATATATAGCCACTATAGGCTTTGTGGGATAAAGACTGGTCACTATATGACTATATATAGCCACTATATAGCCTTTGGGGGATAAAGACTGGTCACTGTATGGGCATATAACGGTTATATGGGCTTTGTGGGATAAAGACTGGTCATCGTATGGCCATATATAGCCACTATATAGGCTTTGTGGGATAAAGACTGGTCACTGCTTGGCCATATATAGCCACTACATAGGCTTTGGGGGATAAAGAATGGTCTCTGAATGGTCATATATAGCCACTATATAGGCTTTGGGGGATAAAGACTGGTCACTGTATGGACCTATACCCCCTATTTAGGCTTTGAGGGATAAAGACTGGTCACTATATGACTATATATAGCCACTATATAGCCTTTGGGGGATAAAGACTGGTCACTGTATGGGCATATAACGGTTATATGGGCTTTGTGGGATAAAGACTGTTCATTGTATGGCCATATATAGCCACAATATAGGCTTTGTGGGATAAAGACTGGTTACTGTTTCGGCAAATAGGGCCACTATATAGGCTTTGGGGGATAAAGCCTTTATCATTGGCTATGTGGGATAAAGACTATTATATTGGCTTTGAGGGATAAAGACATTTGTGGGATAAAGACACTTGGGCTTTAACGCCATAATTGAGGGATAAAGACCCGTGGGTGTCTTTATCCCTCATAGTAGTACTAATTTGAGGGATAAAGACTGTTTGTGGGATAAAGACCCCACAAGGCTGCCCTCTGTTGTAGACATCCACATAAGGGTGCCGGGAGTGTGCTGGTGCTGCTGGAGTGTACACAAGATGAGCTGCTCTGGGAGCTGCTTGCTAAGGGCCGGCAGTTAGGGACCCCACAGGAGGGGTCAAAATTTTTTCGGTCCCCCCCATGGCAGGTAGAAATTGCCCGCAATCAACCCCTTTGCGTTTAGTAACGAGCTGGCTTTTTCGCTAAAAAGGGGTGCAATTTTTTTGGGTCCCCCCCTTTTGAGGGATCTAAAATGTTGGTTTCCCCCCTTCAAGGGGTCCAAACGTTTTTGATCCCCCCCAAATCCCCCATCTCCCCCCTGTTGACCACTCGCTAAGGGCCTGTGTTGGCCCTAGTTGGGCTGTCGCTCACTTAGGATCCCCTTAACTGACGTCAGGATGACGAATAACAGACTCAGCTGCCTCAAGCACCCGGCCTCCCCTGCCCTTACTGTAGTCTAAAGACATTGTATAGTGATACCTTAAGTGAAACTGATGCTGTGAGGCAAAAAGGGTAAGATAGATACACCAGGGTAAAAGATGAATCAGGATAGCTCAGAGGAAAAAACTCGCTTTTGCTTGAGCAATTATACACTTGCTTTAGCTTCAGCCATTGTACAATTGAGTTATGCCTTTCTCTTCAAGCTGAATAACCTACATCGTAAATTGAAGGGAGTGTCCTAGCAAATTGGCTTTGGTGAACATGCTAAACTAGCTTGAAGGGGGGAGAGATATTTTCGCCAGGAGGTGGGTGGAATACTCCGTGCATTCTCAAGGGAGGGGGTAAAATATTTTTGAGTCTCTGCACAAGATTTCACCACACCTCGTTCTAATAAATAAATGAACACCCTTAATTCATGTGACATGTAATATACCCTAGAGAGCCAGTCAAACTGTTGTTGTTGGCTAAAGATCATGTATTTGAAGTTGATTTATGTATGTAACCATCCCCATATTCATCTACTTCACTGTTAGACTTGTTAGGTGTTAGTTTATGGAAGGGAGAAAAATCGAAAATTGAATACAATTATCTCCCAATGTCAGAGATACCATAAAGCAAGAAGGAGTTCTGATTTCCCTTTATTACGGACAGCGTGATACTCAAGGTATTGTCCAGGTTTGGTTCGTATGGGCCCTGTAAACTTGCTGACCAGCCTTCGGCTGTGTTGGTTTTAAAACTATATCTATATCTCATGTCTCATATCTCATAGGTATCATGTCAATTGCTAACTATGATGTACCAATGCAGCACGATGGAAACAGCCTGTACTTATGCACACCTTGTGGGAGTGTATTGGCCCTTTACACTGAAAATCCACTGAAAAGGTTGAAAGGGTTAGTCAGTACAGACTATCCTAGGTTTGTCATATATATGTCAGTCACAATGGCAAAGTTATATTCAAAAATGACTAAGGGTTCAGTCAGTAGTGGCTAACATAGGTTCATCATTGGTTTGTTGTATATGCATACCACTAGTTGGTTCCACCTGTAAGATACTATGATGACCACTCAGTGGCTCTCCCTGGAAAATAAAAGACTAAGATGGGTTGGACAGTACTGACCAACATGACAATAATAACTTACCTGGGTTGGTTGTTTAGGGAGCCAAAAAATTACTAACTAGGTTAGGTACTAGTGTATGAGAGATTGGTCGTATAGGGAGCCTAGGAATATCAGTGTAGATGCATAATTGCAGCACAAGCATTAAGCATATTAAGTTTCAAAATCAAAAGCTAAAGCTAAAAGGTATCTGGTTGCTGGTAGATCCTGGGAAGTAGGTGGTAAATTTGCTATAGCCACACCATGCCCAGCCTACTGCATAAAACATAAGCTCCTCTGCCAGCTTCCATCATTCCAGAGAAAAGAGACACATATCTACAACACCCTCTTTATTGCTCTCTTGTACCCACAGCACAGCTCTAAGAATCCATGGCAGACCCTTCTAATGACCTTCTAGTGATCGTCTGGGGACCTGCAAAATCTGTATGGTCTGCAAGACATACACATCTGTGCAGAATAAGCTCCATTATGCTCAGACTTATCTATAAAACTGTTCAACTTCTATTTTCTTGTGCTAAATATCTCTTTAACTATTTCACTTGCATAGCTTTGCAATTGTTATTCTATTGTGGCTGGCTATGAATAGGCTGCAGAAGATAACCCTGCGTTTTCCCTCAAAATAGCACATGCTTTACTAAGTATGTCAAAATACTGTATATTAATGAAATAACTATCAGAAGAACCCATCATGAAGATCTACTTGTATTTTCTTGTAATGCAGTTCAATTTTGAGATCCTATTGACAGAAATGTAATGTGAAAATATCTTGATCAATGTGACAAGACCTAATACCCAGTTCTCTGCTTTTAAATGATCAAAGGACAAAGATCTTTAAACAAAGATTTGTAATGATAAAAACAAATGCAGAAAGACAGTTGTTATCATTGTATTCAACAGTTCCTGTTCCGTTGCTGTTTTGAATAGCCTTTCAGAATCACTTCTCACATGTGATTCATATTCTTGTACCGTAAAACCCCGCCTATAAGCCAAATTTTATTTGTTGTTTTATTTCGATATAAGCCAAATTTTCCTCTTTAAACTCACATTCGGCTTATAGGCGGGGTTTAGACAAAATAGATATTGAAAATGAGCTGTGGAAATATCAAGGAAATATTAAAGATTATAATCATACATTTTGGAAAATATTTCTTGAATATTTAGGTATTTTTTACATGGTATATCTGCACTGATAATAAAACCTATAGTCAGTACTGACTATACCATCATATTTTGACCCCCGTAGTCAGGAGACTATACAACTTAGTCACATATTAGTCATAAAGATAGTCAGTAGTGACTATATGTGGATCACACAAATTGATGATGTCACAGGAATGTGTGCACAGGAAACAGTTAGGATTCAAATTTGAATGGTCCATGGACTTCAGGTAGGCACATCCTCTCCAAAACCACTGTTCTATGGATATCCCTGCTTGTTATATGTTATGTTACAGTTGACTATGACAACTTAAGATGTTATAGGGTGCATAAGTTCTCATGTTTTATAGAGTTATCATGGTAATTTGTTCCAATTTTGATCACATAGACATACATGAACAGTGGATGTCTAGACTGACAGAGCATGACAGGCCTACACAGGAGCCTGTCCCCTGGCATCTCTCATCCTAGCTTGTGCCCTGGCCTCTCTTATCCTAGCTTGTCCCCTGGCCTGCCTTATCCTAGCCTGTCCCCTGGCCTGCCTTATCCTAGCCTGTCCCCTGGCCTGCCTTATCCTAGCCTGCCACCTGCCCTGCCTTATCCTAGCCTGTCCCCTGCCCTGCCTCATCCTAGGCTGTCCCTGCCCTATCCTAGCATGTCCCCTGCCCTGCCTTATCCTAGCCTGTCCCTACCCTGTTTTATCCTGGCCTGTCACCTGCCCTGACTTATCCTAGCTTGTCCCCTGGTCTGCCTTGTCCTAGCCTGTCACCTGCCCTGCCTAATCCTAGCCTGTCCCCTGTCCTGCCTCATCCTAGCCTGTCCCCTGCCCTATCCTAGCATGTCTCCTGCCCTGCCTTATCCTAGACTGTCCCTGCCCTGCTTTATCCTGGCCTGTCACTTGCCCTGCCTTATCCTAGCCTGTCACCCGCCCTGCCTTATCCTAGCCTGTCACCTGATCTGCCTTATCCTAGCCTGTCCCCTGCCTTGCCTTATCCTAGCCTGTCCCCTGGCCTGCCTTAACCTAGCTTGTCCCCTGCCCTGCCTTATCCTAGCCTGTCATCTGCCTTGCCTTATCCTAGCCTGTCCCCTGCCATGCTTTATCCTGGCCTGTCACCTGCCCTGCCTTATCCTAGCTTGTCCCCTGCCCTACCTTATCCTTGCCTGTCCCCTGCCCTGCCCTATCCTACTAGCCTGTCCCTGCCCTGCCCTGCCCTATCCTACTAGCCTGGCCCCTGGCCTGCCTTATCCTAGCCTGTCCCCTGGCCTGCCTTATCCTAGCCTGTCCCCTGGCCTGCCTTATCCTAGCCTGCCACCTGCCCTGCCTTATCCTAGCCTGTCCCCTGCCCTGCCTCATCCTAGGCTGTCCCTGCCCTATCCTAGCATGTCCCCTGCCCTGCCTTATCCTAGCCTGTCCCTACCCTGTTTTATCCTGGCCTGTCACCTGCCCTGCCTTATCCTAGCTTGTCCCCTGGTCTGCCTTGTCCTAGCCTGTCACCTGCCCTGCCTAATCCTAGCCTGTCCCCTGTCCTGCCTCATCCTAGCCTGTCCCCTGCCCTATCCTAGCATGTCTCCTGCCCTGCCTTATCCTAGACTGTCCCTGCCCTGCTTTATCCTGGCCTGTCACTTGCCCTGCCTTATCCTAGCCTGTCACCCGCCCTGCCTTATCCTAGCCTGTCACCTGATCTGCCTTATCCTAGCCTGTCCCCTGCCTTGCCTTATCCTAGCCTGTCCCCTGGCCTGCCTTAACCTAGCTTGTCCCCTGCCCTGCCTTATCCTAGCCTGTCATCTGCCTTGCCTTATCCTAGCCTGTCCCCTGCCATGCTTTATCCTGGCCTGTCACCTGCCCTGCCTTATCCTAGCTTGTCCCCTGCCCTACCTTATCCTTGCCTGTCCCCTGCCCTACCTTATCCTAGCATGTCCCCTGCCCTGCCTTATCCTAGCCTGTCCCTACCCTGTTTTATCCTGGCCTGTCACCTGCCCTGCCTTATCCTAGCTTGTCCCCTGGTCTGCCTTGTCCTAGCCTGTCACCTGCCCTGCCTAATCCTAGCCTGTCCCCTGTCCTGCCTCATCCTAGCCTGTCCCCTGCCCTATCCTAGCATGTCTCCTGCCCTGCCTTATCCTAGACTGTCCCTGCCCTGCTTTATCCTGGCCTGTCACTTGCCCTGCCTTATCCTAGCCTGTCACCCGCCCTGCCTTATCCTAGCCTGTCACCTGATCTGCCTTATCCTAGCCTGTCCCCTGCCTTGCCTTATCCTAGCCTGTCCCCTGGCCTGCCTTAACCTAGCTTGTCCCCTGCCCTGCCTTATCCTAGCCTGTCATCTGCCTTGCCTTATCCTAGCCTGTCCCCTGCCATGCTTTATCCTGGCCTGTCACCTGCCCTGCCTTATCCTAGCTTGTCCCCTGCCCTACCTTATCCTTGCCTGTCCCCTGCCCTGCCTCATCCTAGCCTGTCCCTGCCCTGCCCTGCCCTATCCTACTAGCCTGGCCCCTGGCCTGCCTTATCCTAGCCTGTCCCCTGGCCTGCCTTATCCTAGCCTGTCCCCTGGCCTGCCTTATCCTGGCCTGTCACCTGCTCTGTCGTTATCCTAGCCTGTCCCCTGCCTTGCCTTATCCTAGCTTGTCCCCTGGCCTGCCTTATTTAGCCTGTCCCCTGCCCTGCCTCATCCTAGCCTGTCCCCTGCCCTGCCTCATCCTAGCCTGTCCCTGCCCTGCCTTATCCTACTAGCCTGGCCCCTGCCCTGCCTTGTCCTAGCTTGTCCCCCGCCCTGCCCTATCCTAGCCTGTTCCCTGCCCAGCCTCATCCTAGCCTGTCCCCCACCCTGCCTTATCCTAGCTTGTCCCCTGGCCTGCCTTATCCTGGCCTGTCACCTGCTCTGCCGTTATCCTAGCCTGTCCCCTGCCCTGCCTCATCCTAGCCTGTCCCTGCCCTGCCCTATCCTACTAGCCTGTCCCCTGCCCTGCCTTTTCCTAGCCATGTCTACCCTGCTGAACCTTGACCTGCCTTCAGTACTTAAGTTTCCCTTATTTCTCATGATTGACTATATATATCAGTCATGGTGACTACTTTAGACCATGAAACCATTAAATTCATAGTCACTTGACTATATAGCCCAAATCAGCCGATTTAATGGCTGACTATAGGTTGACTATATGACTAACTTACTATAGACATAGGTGACTAACTTGGTATAGTCGTTTTTGCTACATTCATGTGACTATAGAAATGTAGTCCGTAGTGACTAACATTTCCAGGTCCATTATTATCAGTGTGTTTATAGTTATAAGGTATCGTCTACCTAGTTATTTCTACTAAAAACAGGGTTTAAAATTGGGTTGGGGAGCGGGGTCAGATGGGGCCCAAAAGTCCCTAAGATTCCAAAATTAGGGGTTCGACTTATAGGCGGGGTTTTCTAAATCATCAAAATGATTTCCTATAAGCCAAATTTTTGTCCTTAAACTCACTTTTGGCTTATAGGCGGGGTCAGCTTACAGGCAGGGTTTTACGGTAGTACTTTGATGTGCTATGCCTTTCATTGTCATGATGAATTGGTGCAGTCCTGGAGAGTAAAGCGCAAGTGCCACATTCAAGAATAATGCTGACCCTATGGAAGTATATCAACCCGTAATGTCATCATATCACACGAATACAGCACTGGCTACTAACACGTCAGAACTGCATTCATCCATCAACACTACATAGGGCATACTGCATTGATGCACAATGTGGCCCTCAAAGGCTTAAGATCCCATAAATGCCTGTTCATTGGTTATTTACCTACTCCTTTGGCTCATTATCAGTGGTTCTATCAACATTGGTTGGCAATAGAAAGCTATGCTGAAGGTCACTTGTTTGTCAGAAGACCATGATTAATCGTGCTTTTTGATGCAGACCTCTTGAAAGCTATGTTATTTTTTATTTATGCTGTCCCCTGTGACTATTTGAAGCACTTTATTTTTATTGCTTGAAGTAGCTGGAAAGGCAAAGTTACAACCGCAGGTGCAAATGAAACACCACTTCTCAATCATGGCCTAGTTGCCCAATACACTTTAGGCCAAAAACAAAGAACACCCTACATTAAATTTGATCTTATGTCCTGGGAGATGCTCGTATACACCATCTAATGGCTGGTGGTACCAAGCGACCTGCTCCTGGATGTAAATATTCATATGTAAAAGTGGTTAGCTCACAGATAATGTCTACATCTAAGGGCAGGTGCATCAAGGATAGGGTAGTGAGTTCTCCCTGCTGTGTCTCATGGTCTAGATTGTATCTACATAATGAGTCTATAGTATTAGAGCCTGTTATGATCTCAATACATCTCACCCTCATAAAAACACAGCCTAATCTTAGCTAACAAAAAATACGATCTTTTACGCCAAAATAATGTTTTAAACTTAATATAACGTTATGCCATAATAAGAAGCCTTAGAGAAACGTAATATAATGTTATATAACGTTATATAATGTTATATAACGTTATATAACATTCTTTGTTTACTGGGATGCCCTCTATAGATGAGCGGTTCAGTGGTAGAAATAGAGATTCCTTAGGCTGTGAAAGTACAAATAATTCAATATGGCTCATGAATTATCTTAATCATTACTAATCATCATCACTGTGCAAGTTTATACTTGGTACATTGCCAGACCCACTCAAAGTACCCTCACTATACATCTTTTAGGGTATCATATAGGAATAGGTTCAGAATGAAGGGTGTGGTAAATTACTTGCCTCTCACTCTGACTGTTAGGTGGTCTGGTGAGCCTTGACTGATTTACATTCATATAAAGGAAATTATGAAGCAACACGATGACCATTTGCCAAACTAGGTAAAAACAGAAGCCACAGAATGAATTACTTTAACATGCATCACCACTAAAAACATTGGCACCTGCCAAGCACTTGTGGGTCTTACAAGTATTTCACCGCTCCATTCCACCTTAACCAAACGGCAACCCACCCACCCATCCCTACCCCCTGACTGAACCCCCCCCCCCCACACACACATACCCATCACCCTTGATGTCTCCTGGTCCTCTTTCAGACACTGAAAATCCATAGGTTTATGTGGTTAGTCAGTATTGGCTATCCTAGGTTTGTCATAGGGGTATTCAGCCTTCATCGGTCAAAATGAAAAACTTATATTCAAAAAAATGATTAAGGCAAAAGTAATGCCTTAGTCAAAATAACTAATCCTAATATGCATAAAAAAGAAAAGACTAAGGTGGGTTAGTCAGTTTGACTAACCTAACAGAATTGGCTAACTGATTGGTTGCATAGGGAGCCAGAAAAGAAATCACAGAGAGATATTTTGGTTCCCTATATGCCCAGCCTATGTTAGTAAATTCTATCAGGTTAGTCAAAATGACTAACCTACCTTAGTCTTTTCATTTTAAAGCGACTTAAGGTCAGTCATTTTGACTAAGGCATTAGTTTTGCCTAAGTCATTTTTGGATATTTATAAGTTCGTCATTTTGACTAATGTTCCTATGATGTAACTTGGATAGCCACTACTGACTAACATCTTAATCCTAGATTATCTGTGGAAGCCTTGTAATGAAGGTGAATGATTAATAGGACATGGAAGCATATGATCACTCAGGGTTGTAATAATAAATATCCATTAATTAGCTTTGGAGACCACATAGCAATATGCCAAGAAAAAAACAACCAATAGAAAAACAGAAAGTCCCATCGCCTGCTGCACAAATCACTGGTCGTTAAAAATGGCCACCCACCAGTCCTAACCGATTCCTCTCTATAAACATCTTAGTTTTATTATGGCATCTAATTACAGTGGTTTTATGTTTTCAGGGCTTGGTTTCCCCATTTGGGTCCAAGTAATTAGCTCTGTAAATGCCAGTAATTTATTCAATTGCAGAGTTTTATTGTGTTAATGGTAGCTTGTAATAAAATCATGTACCGTGAAAGTATCTATATTCATCTTTATATATCTTCACAGTGGTGGCAAAAAATGGTAATTTGTGGGTAGTTATTCCATACACTATACTGTAGTATACAAAGAATTCACCAATTGAGAATTTATATGAATTTAGTGAAAATATATACCAATCTAAATAAAGTACAACCTTTGGTGTTGTTTATTTCAAAGAGCTGGCTGATGAGAGCTATCAGACTGAGGTAGCAGTTGTAGAGATAAACTTCCTGTTGTGACCCTTTGTTAAAGAAATTGCCATGTAATTGATATAGGACCGGTTTTAATGGTGATTCATGAATGTAGGGCAGACCCTTATTAGTTTTTGATCCTAGATGTATTACTTTTAAACATTCTTGCCATTTGCTTTAGATGAATTTAAAATATTTAGGGTAGTGTGGAAAACAGACCACTGAATGTGTTTCCTTTTAATGGTTCAAAGATACAAAGTTCTGAAGGCTCTCTCCACAGACTAAAGGGAGATTTCATTTGATTTGATAAAAATTGGTAATCTTGACCATTGTGGCTATTAGATCAAGTGTTTTTAAAAAGAGTACAAAAGACGAGAGAAATTTCCCTCCCCGTTTTGCTCACATCTAGATTTGTTTTCCTCCACACATATTCAGCATCCATATGCATGTACCTTCGCAGGCCTGCATTTATGAATCAAGATCACATATGACATATCAGAAATGCATTTACAACGATTAAAGAAGTGTAATGCCCTTAAACCCCCACCACCCCCTATTCTTTGTACCGTATTCAACGTAATAAGCGCCCTGGGCACTTATAAAATTATTATTATGGCGTTTTAAGTTTTAAGTCTTCTGACTGCTCCGCTGCTGCAGGATGCACTGAAGCATCCAACTATGGTTGGCCCACGGCTGTGTAAACCCTGCATAAGTTCATCAACACCTGTGGGTAGACTAGTTCATGAATACAACCCTGGGAAGTTTCTTACAAGGGCTGCATTAGAGTTAATGTGTGTACAGCAACCTAATTGTAATTATGGTTCCGGGAAATTCTATCTTTGTACAGCACTAATAGAATCATTGATTTCTGAGAAGGCAGAAAATATCCATGAAATTAGAACTGCCATGAAATAAATGAGGTGCTTTTCAGATTAGCTTTCACAAACATTCACTATTATTGGAGGTTAATGTACAAATTGCATTAGGGGCTTGCCAAACGATTCATGAATCAACATCAAATTTTTACACTGAAAATTCTCTCCTTGCACGGATCCGCCATTGTTACCTGTGTCCCGGATGTTATCCGGGTGCAGCCTTATCAGCATAGTTCATCGAAGCAGGATCGTCGGGAACAAGCCAGTCATTTGAAAACGATGTTGAGGCAGTGCCAGCGCCATTGTTCCCACCCTTCAGCCTTACAGGCGATCTATAATGGCCATAAACAAAATATTTATGGCTCCCTAACCCTAAATGAACTTATAGACGAGGAGTCATGAATGAAATCTATAAGTAATCCAAGTTTTAGGGCCTTTGGTGAGCATTGTCAAATGCTATTAGTTCCCGAAAATCACATGGGCGATAATATGAGCTCTGGTCACATCAAAACAAATCCCATTCTCACAAAATATAATTATTTCCAAACTGGGAAGGGTATGTATCAACCTAAATTACTAATCTACTTACATATCCCTTATAATTACCAAGGTAAATGATGGTAAATACTAGAATGAAAGACTTTGATTAGCTGTTGATTCAGACGCCACTGCCTTTGCCTCGTTTTGGAAACCAAGAAAATGGCAAAAGTTGCGTCGAAACACCACATCGATCACAGCGCCCCCGTTATGTGCAAGGAGAGAATAGTATCCTAGTAACCTGATGATATAAATACTATGGGAGCTATCAAAATGTTTCAACTATGATTAGATTTAATAGATGACAAATTTGATAATCCATATACCTTAGAACCTCGCATACAGGCCTAACTTGCATATAAGCCGCACCCGGACTTTGAGCCGATCCTATAAGCCGCACTGCTGATGTAAATATGGTCACTTTAGCACTGTATATGAGGTATACGGTATTATGGCTGGTATAGATCACAGCCATGAAGATATTAAGTGTAGAAAACATGTACCGTATTCGACGTAATAAGCGCCCTGGGCGCTTAAAAAATTATTTTGAGTTGAAAAATCAGCCCCAAATATCCATTCTAATAAGCGCCCCCCATGGCTGTATTATACAGACTACTTGACCACCTCAGTAGGCTCTACAGTGCTTCTACTCACCCCTATGCCTTCACACTTGGCTTGGCATTAACACCTGGATAGGTGTGAAGTGTTTCATGTCACACAAGGTGTGAAAAACAGTAACAAAATTGGACAAACATCTTGAAAAAATCTGAAAAAAAGGGGGGGGGGGCGCTTATTAGGGGGAGGGCGCTTATTAGGTCGAATACGGTATATCACTGACCTCCTGTAATTTGTAAGCCGAGACTGTGTGCATGAGTATGGATACAAAATTATTTTGAGTTGAAAAATCAGCCCCAAATATCCATTCTAATAAGCGCCCCCCATGGCTGTATTATACAGACTACTTGACCACCTCAGTAGGCTCTACAGTACTTCTACTCACCCCTATGCCTTCACACTTGGCTTGGCATTAACACCTGGATAGGTGTGAAGTGTTTCATGTCACACAAGGTGTGAAAAACAGTAACAAAATTGGACAAACATCTTGAAAAAATCTGAAAAAAAGGGGGGGGGGGCGCTTATTAGGGGGAGGGCGCTTATTAGGTCGAATACGGTATATCACTGACCTCCTGTAATTTGTAAGCCGAGACTGTGTGCATGAGTATGGATACAAAGCACACTAGTGCTGCCAGGACTGCTTGGGCATCTCTCCTGACAAAATGAGAATATATGAGGGTGCCATAAACTGTGATACTGCTTTTCTATGTCCCAGGGTTCAGTAGCCCTGCTGAAATCAGCTAAACTGCTAAATGTATCTAGCCTGTCTTTATCTTGAAGATTGTTGATGCATTGTCGGAGTGCTTTGTTGATAAAATGAGTGAAACAGTTCTGTTCTACTAACTTAATCCATCCAGCGTAGAGTAATCTGATGAAATTGTATTTCTCCAGAGTTATTATATACACATTAAGAAATGTAGCATTTTCTCATCAAATTCACCTTTTTAAACCAATCTAGATAATCAGGACAAGATTTACAATAATATTATTTGCACATAATAGACATAGATAATGTGATTGCAATTCACTGGTTAATTTATAAGAAGTCAGCCTGTGATATCCACAAAATGGCCACTTATATAAAAAAGAACTAGATATCAGAAAGAAGATACTATTGTGTCTATTCTTGTCAATTTTCAGTATTTTACTCCAACCAGGCACGCAATGGCAGAAACTAAATATGGACCTTTCTATACAAAGCTGTGTAATTCTAACAGTGTAATTCCTTACCGTTTGTCTGCTGTCTGGTGCCCTGTGTGTGATCACTAGCACTAAAACCTCCTCAAGGGAGGCTAAGCCTTGACCAGATTGATTGCACATTGTTTCATAATGCCACGTCTGCAGCAGCTGTTACATAATACCGTCGTTAGCAAAATTATGATTTACTATCTATAGTTATATGAGTATTCTGTTTACCATAACCAATTATAGGAATTAGCGATGCTTTAATGGTGTCATTACAATAGCTGAATCATGGTTAGGCTAAGGGAAGCTAAGCCTTGACCAGATTGATTGCACTTTGTTTCATAATGCCACGGCCCCAGCAGCTGTTACATAATACCGTCGTTAGCTACCTAATTAAAGCTTTAGTATCAACAGCAATTATTGGACATTCACTCAGTCTTTTGTGGTGGTCTAGTGAGAGATTCTGGTCATTTGTCAGTTGTGAAACATTAGAAAAATAATTAAGATGAAAGAAAGCACTAAATCTATTTCAGGGGGGTAATCTTATCCCAGGGTAAGATGATAATTGATTCCCTTTGTTGTCTTTTGTTGTGTCTTATTTAGTCTAGAGGACCTTGTCTTCTTAAAGCACTATGCTAGCAATACCAAACTTAACATATAGAAAGCTATGCACCTCTCTGTAGCTAGCAGGTCAGTCTCCATATCCTCTTTAAGATAGGGTAAAACAGAATCTCACTGTGATATCAGAAGATGATGGGAGGAAAGATGAAGTGATCTTAAACAAAAAGGAAACATTAATACAAATATACCTCTGCTTGTTTTTTCAAAATTTTCATTATCAAGCCATGCAGTGTAACTATTACAGGGGTAAAGGCACAAAGCAAAATTATGATTTACTATAGTTATATGAGTATTCTGTTTACCATAACCAATTATAGGAATTAGCGATGCTTTACTGGTGTCATTACCATAGCTGAATCATGGTTAATGAAATAATGACCATGTAATTGATGCAATATGCATGTGCATGGATTCCCTGGTACTCCCGTCCCTCACACTTTTTCTGCAGTATGACCAGGTCATCTCCCAACACGTACTGGTCACTTTGGTTTTATTTGTACAAGATGGACACCGTACGCTAGTCCTTCATATCACCCAGGGGCATTACTGGGTCATCTCCCATCCCTACAGGCTGCCTTGGTCACCCAGATTAGCTGTCAGTGCTGACACTGGCTGCCCATGATTGACAAGCCTGTAGCTGGGGACAGGTAGCCGTGAGCAAACCCTCTCAGCAACACAACATAGAGTTACTGTGACTTCCTTTAAAGAGTCAAGGCTCTTTTTTGGGTAGAGATACCCCTTCCTACAGAGTCAGATAAGGTTAGACTCTCCTTCCCAGGATCTCCCCTCTGCAGAACCAAATCTTGTCTGACTCTCTTTCAAAGAGTCAAGCACTGATGGAGTCTTCTTCCAGAATCCTGCATTACCTGACTCCAGAGTAATGCCTTTATTTTCAATCTGTGTATAGTCAGAACCTTCCATCTATCATTCACCCAAGGGTGGTAACAACCCATGATGTGATTGGTTAGCACGGCGTGGGTCATCATGTGACGCTCCGTCTTCTGCTGGACTAGCGGGCATACATCAGCTTATGTGTTGTGGGTTTGGGGGATATTGGTGATTATGCACTGTGAGGTCTCTATCTATAGCCACTGCCTACCTCAAGACCTAGAGACCTGAATAACCTCATCTTGGTGTGCTACAATAACCCCAGTTAGCTCCTGGGATAAATACAAGGTGAGCCAGATTGGAACATCTAGTTTTCATTTTTATATGTATTGTCTGTTTGAGTATATGAGTTAATGAATATTGATGTTTCAACTTAATTCATATGCAATTATACCATCTCTTGGATGTTAGTCAAGAGATAACCTTGGATTTAGGCAAAGCATTAATACCTCAATTTCCTATGTGGAAAACTGAGGGGTGTTTCAGAACTTTAACTTCATCAAAATGGTTATGAAAACCACTTCACTCCAACTTGTGAAATATGGCCCATGGGCAAATTGTTGATGAAATTGACAGGATAGGTTCTTGTGGATCTAACCCATTTCTCATATGTAAATGGGCATGATAAGGCCTCATAGCTAACCCATTTGACCTACAGGAAATGCCCAGGGTAAGGCCTTGCTCTGCAATCTTGTAAATCACTGCAATCAGGCAATCACATCATGACTTAGCTCTTAGCTGGGCTCCTCCAGCCAGTAAACATGGCGGCTCCCCAGGGGCTGAGCTCTACTTCAGATGCTAGCCTTTACCCCTTAAGGGGATGCACTATGACCTTTGCCATCATGATGTCTGAATGTATCACAGGGGATTAATCTTAACCATCATATCAATCCTTAGAGGTTGAATTACTCCAGAAGAGTTGGCATGATGCATGAAGACAGCCTTGTTGAATCTGCTCTACACACTGAGGGATCACTTCTGCTAAAAGAAAATGTCGTGTATAGGGGACTAGCGCATCCTGGTACTTCAGGTAGTCGGGGGCTAAACCCCTATCTCCTTATCAAGCTAATCCCCTCCTTTCACACCTAGAACAAAGGAGCTGATAAGAAATTCTCTGCACTGCTCTGGAGTCGGGGGCCTAACCACAATGCATTGCTCTGGTTCCTCCATGTCCTTATGCGCTAGTCTCGTATTCTGAGCTTTAGTCTGCAGGGAATCTGCTAAATGTGCTTGACATGTGTCATGACCCCTGGTGTGAAAGCTTCCAACCAGGCATATTGAGGTATATCGAGGTCTTAGATAACGTTTGAGACATAGGACTGTGAACATGCAGCAGGGTGCTCTGGGAGTGGAAAATACAGGCAGGTGCTACAAGAATCCTCCTGGTCATACTTGTACTAATTTCAATCCAATTTCCTTTTTTTTTGTTTTGTTATGCATTCATATCGGTTTATTGATTTTCAGCAGATAAATTTTTTGTCCGGGCATCCATGGTATGAAGTAGACATCATTATAACAGACTGCAAGCAGTCTCTAACAACCTTGGGTATTTACAGTATGACAATCAGAATATACAAGGATAATATACAGTATTATACAACAAACAGTTGTTTCTGTATAATTGTCGGGAACAAAAGGGTTTCAAGAATGATTTCTGAACTCAAAACATTCTTATATCAACCAGGTCTATTTAAAAAAACAATACTCAATAAAGTAATTAGATTCTATATGGTAATTTCTCCTGATTGTTTACTCATAGAGCAGCCATTTTGTCCCTTGCTTTTTTTGATATTATGTCTGTGTTGGCCTTTAAGCCCTATATACCCATGTTAAAAGATAAATTGCACCAAGCATTATTGACATATTGATGTAACTATGTGATGCTATTGTGTAGACAGTTCCTCGGGCCATAGAAGTACATTACCATTTCTATTGCTTTTTTCAGTGGTGATAACTAAAATCTTATTATCAAAGCCTGTAAAAGCAGTCGTATTGTCTGCCATTTTGACAGTGTTCAGTGATAGGCATTTGATTACAAGACTCAAAACAGTGATTAGACCAGCACAAACAGATTAGTGGATTCAACCTGCACGAAACAAGATTTGGCCTCACTATTTTTCTGCCTCTAGGTGGAGCTACCGATTCAAAGGTAAATTTTAATGTCTAGTTGGCCATAGTGCAGCAATGATGCCTTAATGTATTACATTCTTTTGTCATATCGGGCCATCGTCAATTAGCAGTGTACTAATATCTGATATTTGATATGCACGAAAGTAAGTAACACTACAATCGGCGATTAGGTGTGTAGTTTGGGTTTATTGTACATTAGGTATGCGATGGTATGCACCTAGTACCCTACCCAGCTCTCTCTGAGTGGCTAGTAGCGCTTGCCCCTTATAAACGATAGGGTGGTGTAGCGCCACTGGTGGCAGGTGTAGGTAGCAGGTAGCAGGTGTGGATATGCTTTGTCCTCGACTTGTAGGCGGAGACAAAGCAATCGTATATGATATTCTTGTAAAGTACAGGTTGATTAATAGCGGTTTGAGCCTTCATAATATTACATAACTTTCCCCCTTGGGAAAAAATTATTGCATAATAATTTGGTCAATGTAATGGTGTAATGGCACCGAAATTGCATTCATAATATCTTATTGAGTTTGTATGTACACACCTAGTTTTCTCCAAAATCTAATACATTACAACGTTTATACGCGATTATAGTCATACATTTTTCAAATAGGATAACTTTGATAATTTCTTTTGATTAAATACACACACATTCATTTCAATAGTCTACTAGATAACATATATCATGAAATGAACAACCTTCAATTGTTAATTCAAACACGTTAACTAGAACATCTAGATAAAACTAGGTTATGACATGCTCATATTTTTATAAAGGGAACACTCATGTCGAGCACAGAAAAGTATACGATATTTTGAATATGGTCATATCAAACAATGATGCTTGAAGATGACTGTAAATTAAATGCTCTTAATAAACGATTCTGTGGAATTTGCAATCTCGATTTAGTTATATGCATACATAGATAAAACTATGCTGTCCTCTATGTATCGATTTACAATATACACATTAGAGTGTTAAATATTTTCAATTATCTCTTATGTCGTGAGATAATTAAGGAATTGGAGACTCCTTTCGTGAGAGACTTCCAAGTCCCTATTGCACTATATGCTTTGGTTGGATGTTTGATCTGTTCAAGACTGTTATCAATAATTATATTGTTTCTTGTAAATCCTAAGTTCCGGTTCGGTAACTTTTAAATCATGAATAACAAATCCAACCTGCAGCATATTAGTGTAGTGAGTAGAGGGATAGTTCAGTTTTAATGTCTAGTTGGCCATAATGGAGCAATGATGCCTTAATGTATTACATCCTTTGTCTTGACAATGCTTCAAATGCAGGCTAGCCAGCCCACTTCCAGTACTACATTCATGCATCATGCCAACCCTATAGTGTGGATACATTCTGAAGGTTTATCATGATGCATGATGCATAAATGTTGTCCTGTCAAGCCGACTTGTCAGTACTCTATTCAAGTATCATGCTACTCCCAGATAGTCTTGATGATACACAATCAGGCTCACTAAGGCTAATTCCATGCATCATTTACCATACAGGGTAAAGTAATTTAAAGCACTATGTGGCCCATGTCAAGTATATAGGGATGCGAGGCGTACTAATAGTGAGGATGATCGACGCATTGCTGATTTCTATAGAAATAGGGTAGAATCCCTTATTTTTTATAGTAGAAAAGAAAAAATTGACACCCTTTTATTAAATAGGAAAAATGATCCAGCCAAATTCTGGGAGGGGATAAGAAAATTATTACCAGTTAAGACTAAGTCAACCTTCTTGAAACTAAAAAATAGCCTTACTAATCAGGTAATCCCTGCAAATGAATGTTGTGACTATATTAATAAGTTTTTCGCTGAGGTTGGCGAGAAGCTAGCCGCGGTGCTGCCACCTATTGATGTTAATGAAAACTACAGACATCCAGCTACTGTGCCTGTACACAAGACGGACCTATTGGCTCCAATGAGCTATCTAGAGACGATTAAGCTAATTAAATTTATTAAGATAAACAAACCATCAAGTATTAAGGACATTAAGACATATGTCTTAAAGGACGCTTTTCTGTGTATACCAGATATTATTATGTGTTTGTACAATAAATGCCTAAGCGAGTGTCACTTCCCTGGAGACTGGAAATCTGCAACGATTGTACCCATCCCCAAGAAAGCTAATTCATTAAATGTAAGTGATTTGAGACCAATTAGTCTCCTCCCCCTCCCTGGTAAACTGTATGAAAAAATAATTTGCTCCAGATTACAACAATATATGGAAACTTATGGACTTCTTACGAAATTTCAACATGGATACAGAGCTGGCCACTCTACTATAACTGCTATAACAGCACACCTTAATAACATAATAGAGAATATAATTAATAATAAATCAACCCTATCCCTCTATCTAGATTATAAAAAGGCTTTTGATACAGTATCCCACCCAATACTTATAAAAAAACTTGCAGGTTTCGGTCTCAGTGAAAACACATGTCGTTGGTTCAATAGCTACTTATCTGGACGATCGCAGCGCACGATAGCCAATGATAGTGTTTCATCTTTTAAATCTGTCTCATATGGTGTACCACAGGGGTCCGTCTGTGGCCCAATATTATTTTCAATATATATAAATTCATTGCCTGATATTGATAATTTTGACATAACTTTATATGCAGACGATGCAGTCATATCTGTGCATTCTCCTGAGAAGATGCAATCAAGCCTTAATGCATTAGCTGTATGGTGCAAGAAAAATAGCCTCACTGTTAATGAAAATAAGACAAAGTGGATGTACTATAATAATTTTAGAAATTTGAATCCTGTTTTAACACTAAATAATGTTGTTTTAGAAAGAGTTGAATCATTCCCGTATCTTGGTGTGACCATAGATTCAAGCTTAAAGTTCCTAGAGCATAGGAAGAATGTACTGGCCAACACTCGACATAAATTAAGACAGTTAGGGAAAATTAGATATCACACAGATTGTGACACAGCTTTAACTATATATACCTCTATGGTACTCCCCTCTCTTGACTACGCTGATTTTGTTTGGGATAGGGAAAATAAAGGGGAATCAGAAGAAATTCAAGGGTTACAAAATAAGGGTTTGCGCACGGTATATAATGTTAAACTTGAGAAAAATCCGGTGATGAATACTGTACAAATACATGAAAAAAGTAACTGTGATTGGCTTATTCATAGAAGGGATAAGCATTTGTTGTTTTACGCATATACGTTAGCCCAATGTGAGAAATATTTAGATGTAAGAGCCATTGCCACCAGGTTCCACCAAGGAAAAAGGCTACGAGTGCTAAGGTCCTTAAGACCAATTGTAATAAGGAGTTGCATGTATAGAGCTATCACCAGGTGGAACAACCTCAGACCGCTATACACTAAGATAGAGACGCTTTGGAAATTCAAATTAGCTATTGAAAAGGACTACCCTAATTGTTTTATAAATGCTATTTAAAATCATTTTATTTAACATACATCTGTCAAAACCCATCTCATCTCATCTCATCATTACGTCTGTTTTTTACTGTTAAGCAACAGAAAGTTTTTATAAGATAGACACTTGTACCGCTTTTATAACATTTTGAACGATGATTGGAGTCATAGCATATCAAAACAAGACCGCTAAAATACATGTAATAGTCAGGGGTGCTGGCGGCAGAAGGGCAATGCGCCCAAGCTAGTTTTTGACCCTCACGGGTTAATTAGATCCAATAAATATACTTCAAAAAAAAAAGTGCAGGTGCGCTCCTGTGGCCGATGAATGGTCCAGACTATTGTCAGCAATGACCCAACTAGGCCTCATTAGCCTGTGCAAAGATAACAATTGACCACCTGTCAGTCAGGAAGGTGTTTCACAAAGGCGGTATTAGAATATTCAAAAACAAAGTGTTTCTAAAGCCCCACCACTTTTATAATAGACTTATGAGTGTTCAGTTAGTACACTACTCATAAGTCTATTCATCACTCATAAGTGGGGAGTACAGCCAGTGTTTCATAAGCATTTACTAGCGGTTCCTACTAGTGGTTGGACCAATATTAACAAACTTACGAATGCAATTTAAGTGTTTCATAAGCCCTAAACGCGGGGAACTATATACCATCTCCTGTTAGGAAATATTCCTGCATTTATTGAAATTCTCCCGCCAAAAATTATTTCGGTTGAAGTGTACATAGTTACAACTGTATTTGAGTTTTTCTGGTAGTGTATTTAGTTGTGAAATAAAATCTCAGTCACAACAAATGGTTATTCTTGACTATTCTATACTCACTATGAGTGCTGAATAAGGTTCGGAATAGAACAGAATAGGAATAGATGAATTTTAAAGTGTTTCATCAGGTCTATTTTATTGAGAGTGGTATTCAGCACTTGTAGGGTCACTATTAGAATATTCCTTGTGAAACACTTTTTAAAATGACCATTCTACATTCTTTTCCTACTCATATTCGGCATTCATAACTCAAATAGAATATTCACTAATTATAATTCCTTGTGAAACAGCTTCCAGGGCATCTCTTTTTTCCTTTCTTCAGTAATAGAAGAAAATATAATCAGAGATCCTATATTCCTATTGTTGTTACTTCCATTAAAGGTTTGGATATTGATTTTACATTTTATAATTTCAAATGAAAATGAGAGCAATGTTCGCAACTCTGAGGGCTCTGCAGATATTAATTACTCATTAGCTCAAAAGTAAATAAAAACTGCAATGGGAATAGAATAGGATATGACAGTTAACCAATATAGTTTGATTTATGGAGGGTTTTATGATGAGAGTTAGCTGAAGTAAAGAAAAGCAGACATGGCTTATTTTGTGAGGCATTATGAATTCAATTATGAACAAATCATTTATGTGTAAATATATATATTGGATTCATATAAAAGCATTAAGTATTACTGCTGTCATATCAGTACCAAGTTAATTACTACAAAATAAATATGCAGTCACAGAACATGAACAAAAAGATTCACTGAGATAAATCCCTGACATAAATATTGAGCACATTTACAGAGCATCGCAAATAAAACAGGACAGAGACTCGGATAAACCCTCAACCTTAATGGTGATGCATGTCTTTACCCCATCTTTAATGCGATTGGTAAATGAAAAAGCTGCTGTCTGCCTACTTCAAAACCATTATGTTAAAACCTTAATCATGGCCACTTTTATTAATAGGCTAACTGTTTTATTTTTCTTATGAGACCCAGCAGCCAATGACAACACTGGTCAATCTAACGAATCAGAGGAGAGCTGCACAAGTAAATACACCTGTACATGCTCTCTGGTCTAAATGGTCTGTGGTAGTCAAGTGGACTACATCAATTACATATGATAGGCTAACTGCACAAAATGTAAAAGAGCTGCTCAATTGTTACTAACCAGAAACACAACATGGCGGCTGCTGGTGTCACAACGAGGCAGGTTCCTCCCCCATCCATCACGCCCCACCTGTAACTACTTCCTGTCCCAGCAGGCAGCAGCAGCTGTAGTGTCAACAACTGCCACCAGGGGGAGACACGCTGTCCCCCTGACGTCACCAGGGGCAGGGCAGGATGGATGACATTGTGTGACAACATTCACTCAGCATATACTGAGCACGGCTTGATGTAGGCTGTTAAGCTTCTGCACAACAAACAATGGCTACTGGCAGCCAGTTATGCCATGGTAAGGAGCCTTAGAGAAACGTTATATAATGTTATAAAATGTTGTATAACATTTTTTGTTTACTGGGTAATGCTCTTTATAACATTGGTTTAAAGTAAATCACAATTTTATTTCTATTAGTCAATCTTTGTAGTCTTGATACACTGATTCTGTATTGGAAATGTAAACATAAATGTTTTGGCCATTAAGAAGGAATCCAATGGTTTCAATCCCTATGTTTGTGCAGCTGTCTCCAAAACATAATATACCGGATGGAGTAAATAAATTATTAAATAAAAGGTTAGACTCATTTGATATTTCTACATAACAAGAGGGTACCAAAAACATAGTAAGCGTCAAGTCTCACAGTGGCTCTGTATGGAGGCAGAAGTGCCAGGTTCTCACACCAGGCTGGGAAGGGCCACTTGTGACAGATGACGTCATTATACTTCCTGTCATGAATGTTCACGCCAGTCCTATGTCTCTGTGATTGCAATGCTGGCAGTTTGGTCTCACTGCCCTACTAGGCCAGTACTGTGCCGTACATAAACAATGTCAGTACAGTGATATACAGTAGTTACTATTGTGGGATGGTGTAAGGACCGGGGTGTTAGTGCCACCATGATATTGACATATTTAAACTGGGTCCTGAGCTGTTAACTCAGCCATCACCATAAAGGGATCTATGTGCTACCAGGGAGCACCAGAATGGAAAAATAGACACACATGGAAAGAGTCTCTAGGATAACTTTATATAAGAATATGTCTTTTTAGAGAATGTGGAAGTATCACATGACACATTCTATACATTTGTTTTATAGAAAATCAGTGGCATTTATGCTGCTGTTTGGAAGACATATGGACAGGGGACAAAAATATTACAGGATTAGACTGATAAAGCCTTTATTGGTCCTTCATTAAAGGTCTACAGGTTGGCCTTTCAAAGACCCAGATGGCATGTTCCTGCTTGAATTGTAAATCTAGACAATACTCGTCGTTGTGTTGGTGAGAGTATAGGAGAATTCAGAACCTCTTCCATCGCAGATAAAAAAAACACTCTTGGCATTCTAACCAGCATCAGAATATTCTCCCCCACTTTAGGTAGCTCCCTGGTGGATGATCAGCTCTCCAGAGATAAGGGCTGCAGACTACAACCGATCCACACCTCCTAAGGGGATTCTACCACCAACTGGGATTCTATCAGTAGGGTAGTGAGGGAGGGGTGACGGAGGGAAGAGTCTGAATATAAATATAGAATAAATAAATAAAATCATATTTCTGCTTTATTTTGTCATTGAAATAATCAAATATCATGAATGGACAATACTTCTATAAAAGCACACTTAAATATACCCAGACACCTATAATATCAATACCACATATATAGTGACCCAACATGAAGGGGAGGGGAGCCCCTCAACGGTTTTATATGTAGGACTTCCCTGCTCTGGTTGAGACTTGTTTCCTACAGATGCATTGCTTTCTTCAGCGCTTGTTGATTGGTATCTACCCCTGAGACTTCTATCAACATGCATACCAATGCTGGTGGGACCTCTCCTATTTGTAACAGGACTAAAACCCATTGGGCATTCTCCTTCATATCAACCCTCCATCAGTCTAGCCCCCAGCCTTACAGACCAATCACAGGACCAAACATCATTTTCTGACCGGCCACTTCTCTGCTCAGTTTTCTTTTTTGTCTGATCCAATCTTGGTGCGGCTCTCCGACAAAGCTCCCTTGTGCATCTCCAAGGAACCACAGATCTGACTGGTCCTGTCAGGTTTTACTGATAACCTGGGTTTGTGTTGGGTTTGGCGGTAGAGATACGTGGAGTCCTTATGTGATGGTAGAGGTGGAGGGACAGGGGGAGATAAATGAAGGGCAAGGAAGGCAGATTACAGGCTGGGTTCAGTGAAATCAAGAGGAGGGAGGGTGGTTGCATAGAAGAAACACTGCAAGTAAATTCAATGGAGTTAGACAGGCACACAGCACCAGACAGTGTTGGATGAAAATGAATATTGAGTTAAAAGTAAAAAGAAGTATGCCTCATATACACCCATAAGTCTGTAAGTCCAATAAGTGGTATTTGTGTATTGGATACTGTTGCGGTGAGGCCATCAGGGAGCATTGGACCCGTACCTTACTCAAGCTTATCTAGTAGTGGTTGCTTCAGGAACCACCACCAGAGTTTATTGTGAAAGGAAGGCACGTCCCACACTGCCCGCTTCTATTATCCCTAACAACATTATCCAGGAGCGACCCAGAATTATGCACGCCGATTACCTGCCTGGGCCTTAGGGTGTAACAGGCCATGCTGTGTGAGAACTGGCCACTGACCAATCAGCAGCAAGCTTGCAGTCCTCATCCAGATTCTAGCAGCCAATACGCATCAAGCTTACTGAGCATGTGTGGGTGAGCGGCCAATCACATGGCTGCTCTCGGAGATGTTAGGCTGTTGGGAAGGTAGCAGATGCTATTTGTGTGGATTGGATAACTGGTACCTAAGTATGTTAGCTACACGGGAATCTGTATGCAGAACATGGGTGTTCAGGGGAGGCGGGAGATATTTGGAGATATCTACTATCTAATCCCATACAGCACCCAGGGCATAAGCAGCATATATAGTTATTAGCACACAGGTCTTTCCATGTTTCCTATTTTGAAAATAGCATAGGCATAATTGGTATTATTCCTCCACAATAAACGTACCATAAACAAGTTGTAAAATGTGTGTCATATCCTCCTAAAGATAGCACAGTGGATGGACGCTTTGTGCCATCAAGATGCACCCAACACATCCTTTAAGGGCCGCATAATGCTTTAATGTATTATACCAATCGTTGTCATGCTACATGAATGCAGCCCTGGAAAGTGTCTTGCCAATTTTGCTTTCAAGCATCATGCTGATACCACAGGACTGACATGAGAACAATGGGCATGGTACATTAAAGTACTATGTGGCACTAAGATAGCTAAGTATCCTATAACCATTTCCTATGTCTCATAATGCTCTTTACAGGCTGGTGTAAGGCCCTGCTGGTTGTATATGTGTGACGGATAAATGTAACCACAACAATTTGTACAATGTGTCTTATATCCTCTCGAAGATGGCATGGTGCCTGGACGCTTTATGTTGTCAAGATGCACCAACACATCAGTGAAAAGTATATCACCAGCAATAGGAAGTGTTCATTTTTATCAGACTACACTTAACATGGCCTATATTGGCGCCAAAGCCAAAACTTAATGTAGAAAATACTGTAGCATTAAGAATTTATAGACCATGTTCCTTGATTGGCCAAATCATCTCACAGATATGAACATCAATTTCCTCTTTTCTCCTCTTTTACATCCTAAGCAAGCAAGATATGTTTAAACGACTAACTACCTTATCAAGTGGATAGATGTTCGCAGTAAAAAAGCATGGTCTGTTACAACGTAAGCCAAGATAAGTCTAGCCAGTATATTTTATGTATAAACACAGCTGAAGGCTGACCACCCTCTAACCATCTAAAAAACAGAAGTCCATGTGTTGTCACATCCAGCAACATGTCATCTGTCTATAACGCACCTCATTGGGGCCTTAAGCTGCAAATGGCAGCCATTGTTGGCACTATGGGCACCCATGTTTGTTTTGGTTGAGAGCAGACGATCTGGTGATCAGCCTACGCCTTTTCCTGCCAAAATAACCCCCTCCGTTCCCCTCTTCCTGCCCACATCAAAGTCCTGCCAGACTGGTTCTCACTGTGCCCCCTGGGGGACAGGCTAAACAGACCCCAGAATGAGGTTAGCCCTAGACACAGGCATCTTATTGGTGAAGTTATAAATTAGAAGCAAAGTTAATGGCAAAACATCTAGTGGCACTGTATTCAATGTAATAAGGGCAAAGTATTCTGAACTGAAAAGACAATAACTTTTTTTTCTAAGCACACACCCTCCAAAAAGGTTTTCAGTTGCAGTACCGTATTTGATGTAATAAGCAAATTATTCCTAACAAGTTTTTAGTAGTTTTGCTTGCTTGTGCTCAAATTTAACATATATTGGAGTTTAATAGCTTGTTGCTTTTTGTATCTGCATAGGAAAAATCAGAAACATGTTGAAAAAACATCAGTTATATCCCTGCTAAGAAAAAAGAGAAGGAAAGGGTAGCGGACTAAAACAGAGAGAGTGTAAATTCCCATAAACCATACAAATTGTCGGCCCGCGTGTTGATTCTGCTGAATTATGGCAGAGGTGGGAGTTATGTAGCCCTCAGCATGCGCAGCTTTTCGGCCAAACGGGAAACAAATCTACCAGACTTGACCTTTGACCTGTAGTACTGGATGCTGACACCAGGGGTCAGTGGGGTTGGGACTGGTGGCAGCACTGCAGGCAGTATTGGTATAACACTGGTTCTAACTGCTAGCGTCAAAGAGAAGGAAGCAGTATAGTTCAGCCCAGACTACCAGGCCATGTGATCACATGTAAACTACCATTGCCTATTTTACATGCAAAGTTGTATATTCTGTCAAATTTTACCATGTGCCTTGGTATACATAGACTGAGGCAAGTATTAGACTGGGACAAAATCAGGCAAGAGGCTACTTGATCTTACCAGACTACACTGAGACAAAAGAGCCACAGACAGAGACTTAATACTGAGATGTTCATTAAACAACCAGTGCCTCATTGAGCATTAGGAGCACGGCAGAAAAGAGAGCCTCTGACTCAAGAATGGGGCTAGAACATGCTAAATCAGACACTTTGCAGCTTTTATATACAGTTCACTCGCACCTCTGCGCATGTTATGTCACCCTTTATGATGTTTTATGGCATACAACTATATACTCCAATCTAGGTTAATAGCAAGGCCAATGTGCATAGCGCATGCTCACCGAGAACAAGCTCCGGCTACACGAGGGCAGGGGTGAGGTACTAACTAGTTTATGGTCAGGCTAATAGGTGGCAGCACCAGACTAGTTAACATAATGATTACTTTCCATCTCCTGCATCCCATTCCAACTAAGAAGGTGGCACCCCAGACAAAAAAGGGAGTTTATTATATATGGCCTTTTTCTTTTCATTTAGGGCTTTATGGGATGCTTTTTATGAGAGGTCAGCACCAAAGTGGTCCATGTTCTGGGTAAGGTCTATTATCTATCATTTTGCTTCTAGCCTATGAGCAGCGTGATTATCTCTGGGGAAACACAATTGTGCAGGTAACTCAGACCATATGTCATATATCATGATTTTAAAAAATATCACTAATTGATAGTAGTAGCAAGGCAACAATCAATCTTCGTTTCGCTCTCAGATATATTGTGCTTACCAAGAACATGGTCAGATGAAATATAACTAGGTCCAATGCAGCTCAGACTGTTGCAGATGCATTAATAGGTGACCTTAAATTTGACACTGTTCTGAAGGCAATTTCACACAACATTTATCTCAGTCCAATTCAATTTAGAACTATCACTAATTGATAGTAGTAGCAAGGCAACAATCAATCTTCCTTTCGCTCTCAGATATATTGTGCTTACCAAGAACATGGTCAGATGAAATATAACTAGGTCCAATGCAGCTCAGACTGTTGCAGATGCATTTATAGGTGACCTTAAATTTGACACTGTTCTGAAGGCAATTTCACACAACATCTATCTCAGTCCAATTCAATTTAGAACCAGAGACTGCAAGATGGACAAGGAGACACCTGCTGATTGAAGTAGAAGTATATTGTCAGATACGACTAGCCAATGAGAAACAACTTTTCAAGCTAAACAAAAAAGGAGAAGATTGCAATATTTTACAGTTGTTCCTTGTACACAGGGTACTTCCTGCTTTTTTTTAACCTAATCTAACCTAAAACCTGTTTCACTTTATTTCCTAGCCAAATCCTGTTTGTTTTACAGTGCCTGTGTTACCATATACATAGAGATTTCTTTAATCTGCCATGCCTCATTGCTGGCTTATATTGGTCGGATAGTGAAAGTGGCAGTTTGTAGAGTGTAATTTGTAATGTATGATATCAAAACCATCCCCTTTTTGACCTGGCAGTAGGTGGAACTGGCAGACTATTGGGTGGTGGTTTATCTCCCTGTATTGCCTTAGAAGCATGTAATTATTTTATGCTGCATGTACATAATACCAGTGGTTGCCTTTAGGCTAGACTATGCTCCATTACTTATTCTGCATGCTTTGCCTTTGACTATCTATAGAACTGAACAAATCTGTCTCCAGATTAGAGGAAAAATGATAAAAAGTGCAAAAAAAAAGCAGACTCACCTGTGTGTTTGCAGTGAGCACCTGTCATGGCCTGGGGCACACATACACTTATACCCCGCGACCTGGTTGTAACACCAGCCTCCATTTTGACATGGACTAGACCCACACTCATTGATGTTAATCTCACAGTGAAGACCTAAAATTGCAGGAAAAGGCTGTGAGATCAAGACATACAGATCTGATATTCTCTCTCCAAACAGGTAATTCATAATTTCTATATTGTCCATCACAGTGGGCACAAAATTCAGTTCAACATCGAATTAACATTGAATCAACATTGACAATCAGGTATCAATGTTGATTGAAGTTTCTGTGCCCATTGAGATATGCAATAAATGAGTGGCGTAAAACTCAGCTGAAGCTGGCAAGAGATGGAAATTTATCACATACTTATGTGTGCATATTATCTTGGGCTCCAAGGGTTCAGGGCATAATGAGATAATCAACAATTGATGAAACGCCCTCCCCCAAAGGGTGTGTTTTAGATGAACGTGAACAAATTTTAAGGAAAGGTCATATTGACATTTTCCTTGATATCTATATAATCCAACTAGAAGTGTCATTTACTGGAATTTAAGTTGTTTAATTTTCTGCTGATAGTTTGAACCATTCAATATATATATATGTGGTTCAAGGTGCCCCAGGGGGTGGGTCAACCTGCCTAGGGCATGGGGCACATTGAACCACCCAAAGATTTTCTTTTTCCAAAATTCAAAATAAATACAAAAAACGACCATACTTGCATTGCTATAGGTGATCATATATTGAAATGATGTAAGGTAACTGCTAGATCCAAGATAAAAGTCCAGATGACTTTGATAAGGTCAGGAAAATATAAGAGTGCAAAAGTGGTTCAACGTGCCCCTCTCTCCCCTATATATGCCAGTGCGCTGTAACTGAGGTACTTGCCTGCCAACAGTAGACCACACCTCACATCACAGAAAGGGGGGCCAAACAGACCTCAGCACACCCACCTGAAGTATAGATAAAGTAAATAATTATGTAATTGTGCCCTTGCATATAGGTGCCCATATATGGGGATGTACTTCTAATGAAATACACTCACATATATAGGGTATTATATTCATATCTAGTTGTATTTAACTGGATACATTAAGTACTGAAACAACCATGTATTATTCATTGCTAGTACTCTACCCATACTATTACCTAGCTTGAGTCCTATCTTTTCATAAGGAGGAAAGCTATAATCATTCTTTAATACTAACCTAATCTTGGTAAATATACCATTAGAAATAAAACATTCTAACAAAAACGTTATAAACAAGATAGGTAAGGTATACATAGCTCCTAAATGAGCATATCCCTGAGCTATCGCAAACATTTTGCTAGGATAGATAAAAGACATTTCAGTTCAACTCAACCTCTTCAGTACAATTGAATTTACTGTACCGCCCTTAAATTGGTAAATGGTATATTTAGTCTTCAACTGTTTATGGAAGTCTGCTCATAGTGGCATTTGAGATAATATAATATCCATGGTGAAAGTTGTGGTCAAACAGGATGGTAAATGATTGCGTCACATTTGAATAAAGAAGGTTACTAGGAAGTTGGATCTCTATATCTAAAGTAAACGTCAAATTAGCCCATGCAATTTGTCATGGAATCAAACAAATAATGCATCGGACCTTGTTTGAATGTAATGCACCAAATGCACTACATGAAATATCCATTATCACAATTTTGAAACTGCTTGGTATTATTATACTGAACCCAAGACACCCTTTACCCTTTACAGTCCTGAGAGCCACCATGGGAACATGTGATTGAGTCTGTTGGACGAAGGGTGTTAAAGGTCATCTAGCTTCCACATAAATAGTTGGGTTATTCAAACCACTGGGAAATACTAGAATGGTATGAGGACTAGCTGTAGCATGGCATTTTGGAATTTGTCATTAGCCTTACACCGTATAACCCCTACTTTAAGACATACTTATGTTGGTATTTTTTAACTGAAGAGTTTTCATATGCAGACTAAAAGGAAGACTTAAGATTTTCCTCATACAAGGGGGTCGTGTTAAAGATGAAGTTATCTTAAATGAGGGGATTCAAGGTACTTTTGGTTCCATTATAAAGCGATTGAGACCACTTGCTATTTGTAGAGGAAGTCCAGACAAGACTAGGAGTTGCCTCTGTCCTGTCAAGCCCTCCACTAAACCACATAATAGGCATAGAAGAGGGGGCTAGCCCTGACAGATACAATTGATCAAGCTGAAAGGGAATTGCCTACCCCAACCAAACCCTATCCCCATTTTCATCCAAAACTCAACTCTGTATGGGTACAAACCACCAAGAAAGCCACAGCAAAGTGACGGAAATAGCTTTAGTGACTATCAGGTTGGGGAAATCCTGCATTTAATACCTTGCAGGGAAAAGTACAGTGAGGGGGTTTCTCCCCTTGATTTTGGGTGGATATACATGTAATTTGAGGGTCAACCGGAAAATCCTATTTCCTAATACTTTACCATTATTTGCTGAAAATTATCAACCTACAAACAGGTTGACAATATAGTTGGCTGGGTGTATATGAATGGGCCTGCATAGAAGTCTTGTATTTCTTGAGATATAATGATTTAAATGACAAAATATAGCCTAAATAAGGTATATTTAAATGTGGACTCCTACCCCCCTCCCCCCTCCCTCACCACCCCACCTGTATTAGACCCAGCACTGGGAGATCTCCCATTGAAGGTCCAGACCGGGGGCGGCTCTTATCTCTACCGGCGGCCCTTATCTCTGTAGAGATAAGAGCAGGACACCGACCATGGGGCTGCTTTAAGTAGAGGGACATCTCCCCTTGCTGGCAGAACCTCCCTGGACGGGATTTCTAACTGTGATGGAGAATTCTCGGGATTATCCAAGCCTGACTTTGTGGGTAGAAGGTCTGGACAAGGATGATTTGAATTTTATATAACTATACATTGCTAGATAAAAGTACTCAAAATCTCCAGTTGAAAAAATATAATAATTGTACCTTAATACTGCAGTTGTCACCTGTGTAGCCACGACCACAGTGACACTCCCACCCATCCTCCTTGTCTATACAAAATCCACCCCTTTTACACAGATTGGACCGACACTCATCATCTTCCTTTTCACAAAGACATACCTCCGTGTCCTAAAGGGAAAAAAACAAAACAAATAATTGATTGATTATCTCAACAGTGGAAAAAGTGATGTAGAGATTCCATGACTTAATACAATTCTACTCAGCTCCATCAGAAATTTAACATACAAATATGTGGACCTGGTATATACATAATATATGTAGGCTGAATACTAAAGTATCTCACAAGTGTAATTCCGAATTGCTCACCAGGAATTCCCCATTTGGGGAACTGTGCCAATTGTGCATATCACATTCAAATCCAAGAGGAGGATCACCAATTTCAGTCTAATCAGTTCCATCAGAATTTTAAGATCCAATTTTCCACTAAATAAGTCTCAAATGCCATAATAGTGTCACGCGCAATATCGGAATTTGCGCAATATCAGAACTTTGAAAATCTCAATAACAAGTCTTATAAAATAAGTTAGTGCATTGGACAAACAGGAAGGTAGGGTAAAAAAAGTATTTATAAAGACATGGTACAGTATCAATTAGCTCTTTGTCAGGTTACAAGCAATTGAACTACCATTGTTTTATCACATTAGAGGGATTACTGCCACACCTAATTCACACCTACAGTGAGGTGTGGGATAAATGGGGACCTTCTACTGAATGTTCTCACACCTCCAAGGTGTGGCACAGCATTCCCAAACAACATTGGAAAATGTATCTAGTGTTATATGTGTAGATTAGCTAGGAATTCTTAAACTGCCCAATGTAAGTAGGGAGCAATTCCGGAATTGCCCTGCGCAGTTCCGGAATTGTACCTGGGCAATTCCGGAATTGGGCTGTTTCCTATTCTGCGCCTGACAATAGCATTGTTTATCAAAGTTCATTGACCTTCCAAAGGTTTGTGCTTAAAGTTAGGTTATATACAAGGTGTCTGTCAGAATCACCTTAATCAAAAGTTTTATGTTTAAATATCCACTACAATAGCCTCAAATATAATGAATAATCTGTTACCAAAGGTCATTGACTGGTTTTCTATAGTTTTTAAATTAGGTAAGACTCATGGTGTCTGTCCTAGTCAGGGTGCCAAGAATCAGAATTCTAATTCAATTTCCAAAGGTTTCTATAGCCTTTAAGTTGGGTGATGCTCAATATGATGCAGATTGGTAGAGTGTTGTATAATAAAAGATAGATGTATCCGTTAAAATAAAGTTGTCCCATAAGTACCTGGAAAATTAAGAAAGCTTACCAACCGTGATCACTACATGAATGTTTCCATTTGATAAGATTATACATGCTTAAAAGAACACTGTAAGCATATTCAATTCATGTAAATGCCACTTTAATGATTTTATGACCCTTCTGACACATTTATGTGGCCTCATGGAACTTAAAGTCAATTAAAGTGTTCCCTTAAGCCATCTCAAATTAGCTTAAATGCAAACGTTCTTGCAGTGAATGGTTAAAGTGTGTGTCATAAAGGTTTCAGAGCATTAAGCATCATGTATTGCCCATATTAAAAGAATACAAGCTATAAGACAATAATTCTCATAGTATTTTGCAATTTCTATGAATATAAATATCTTCCCAGCAAACTGGGGTCATGTATTGTCAGCTTGGGTCATCCATGTGTTGGGTCATAACGCAGTGGGTCAGCTTGGGTCATCTCCTGTCACTCTGACCCAGCATGGCGCATTCTGACCCATCTTCCAGAACTGGTCATGACACACTATTTCAGTTTGGGTCACGCCCAGTCAAGTCTAACCCAGTTTGACACATTCTGACCCATCTCATTTATAGTGGTCATGGCCCAATGTGTCGGTCTGGGTCAATTCCTGTCAGCACTGGCACAGTATAGTATATTCTGACACATCTCAAATAGTAGTGATCGGTACAATTCATTTGTGGAAATATTGAAATATTTCTGGGGTTTAGCCTTTTTGTTTATTACTAGATCAACATTATACAATTATACTATATGACCCCCGACCTCCCTGTCCTCCCCCATGGCCCATATATCCATCATCATATATAGTGAATATACCTAATCCCTAACCCCTTCTACCTCCCCCCCCCCCACACACACCCTCACTGATGCTTCCCGCCATCTAGGTCACGTGGTGACGCCATCCAAGCATGGGTGACGCCATCTTTGTATCCCAGCACTAGTACTGGAGTAGCTGCACACACAGGAGGACAATGGAGGACGATGGAAGGAGGTTTCACAGAGTAAGGAGGCCTTTGAGTATGGGGGGCTAAGCAAGAAAGACTGAGGGATTCAAGAACATCCACACAACTGGAGGAGGACGTCCAGAGGCCGGGGAGAAGACTGAGGGGGTCGGGAACATCCACACAACTGGAGGAGGACGTCCAGAGGCCGGGGAGAAGACTGAGGGATTCAAGAACATCCACACAACTGGAGGAGGACGTCCAGAGGCCGGGGAGAAGACTGAGGGGGTCGGGAACATCCACACAACTGGAGGAGGACGTCCAGAGGCCGGGGAGAAGACTGAGGGATTCAAGAACATCCACACAACTGGAGGAGGACGTCCAGAGGCCGGGGAGAAGACTGAGGGATTCAAGAACATCCGCACAACTGGAGGAGGACGTCCAGAGGCCGGGGAGAAGACTGAGGGATTCAAGAACATCCACACAACTGGAGGAGGACGTCCAGAGGCCGGGGAGAAGACTGAGGGGGTCGGGAACATCCACACAACTGGAGGAGGACGTCCAGAGGCCGGGGAGAAGACTGAGGGATTCAAGAACATCCACACAACTGGAGGAGGACGTCCAGAGGCCGGGGAGAAGACTGAGGGGGTCGGGAACATCCACACAACTGGAGGAGGACGTCCAGAGGCCGGGGAGAAGACTGAGGGGGTCGGGAACATCCACACAACTGGAGGAGGACGTCCAGAGGCCGGGGGGAAGACTGAGGGGGTCGGGAACATCCACACAACTGGAGGAGGACGTCCAGAGGCCGGGGAGAAGACTGAGGGGGTCGGGAACATCCACACAACTGGAGGAGGACGTCCAGAGGCCGGGGGGAAGACTGAGGGGGTCGGGAACATCCACACAACGGGAGGAGGACGTCCAGAGGCCGGGGAGAAGACTGAGGGGTCGGGAACATCCACCCACAGACAGGGCAGGATTCCATGGACAATTAAAATGATGTTAGAAATAAAAGTAGATGATGAAACAGATATCGTTCAACCCCTACCCCTATCCTCTACACCAAGAGAAAAATAAAAAATCCTCCCCATTTAAATTGAGCACCCTCCCTCCCCTCTATAAAAGAAAACACAAAAAGAGCAAAGTATTTCAAGTTTCCCTGGTGAGGTTGGGTCATGACCCAGCATGTCAACTGTGGTTAGGCTGGGTCATAACCCAATGCGTCAGCCCAGGTGAAGCTGGGTCATTACTCAGTGTGTCAACCCTGGTCAAGCTGGGTCATGACTCAGCTTGACCAGATTCCAATTCAACTAGCGCACTGTGTCAGGCATGTCCCAACCCTGTCCCAGGATCACCTCAATTTGCTGGGTTATTAACAAAATTAACAAGACCTTTTGAACATGGATATATGCTGCACAAATCTGATGTATTTTGTCACATTTAAGTTCTTGTCAGTTGAACTTAACTGCAACAACATCACCTCCTAAAATCCAGTTTTTATTGCTGTATTTGTACGTACAACCTGCACAACAGTACTGGAGTTTGGCTGATAGGCCTTTCCTATGTTGTGGACAATGACATTACAAATATTGCGTAATATGTTATGGGCATTATCCTGCCTGCTTATGAGGAGATACTACAAGGTAACACCTTATGTCATTGCTGCCGCTCAAACTCCTGGGGCGTATGACTTGGCTCTGTTCCTAACCATCCATGTGTCTGGTGTGACTGATGGGATAAGCAGAACTGTAAAAATAACATTGGGTAGAGAGGAACAGTGGATTTCCTATGGTGGAAGGTAGGGATGTCATTGACATTTGCTATATTGACATATCTTCATTATGTCAATATATTATATTGACAATTTTGATATGTCAAAATATTACATTGACAATTTTGATATGTCGAAATATTATATTGACAATTTTGATATGTCAATATATCATATTGATAATTTTGATATGTCAATATAATTTTGTCAATATATGTTTCATAAGAAGTTGCTCTCTGACAGTTGAGAAAAGAAAGTATTTACTTGTATCATGGTACCTGAATGTGCCAGCATCCAGTGCACCCTCAAAATGGTGCTTTTCACTATATTCTGTAGGGGAGGGTGGGGGGGGGGGGGGTTAATGGGCATAGTGTTCTAAGTCTGCCAGATGAGCTAACAGTCAGTTATCCTTTCAACCAGCCATAGGTCAGTTTCAACAACTATTACATGAATATTTTCAGTTAAAACTGGTGTGCAACTGCAATTAACCATTGTTTTGGTTATTTTTCTCAATCTAAAAAGGGAATAAACAGTATTTTAGATGTATTTGATAGTGTAGGGGCACAAATATTTATGTTATGAATAGAACGCCTACTCAGTAGTATGTCCAGCCTGAACCAGGGGTCGCTACGAGCGTTGACAGTTAGTATAAAAGCTGCTCCCCTTCCCCCGGTTCAGGCAGACTTCAGCAGGTCTCATGCCCCGAATGATTACTCATTGAACGATACCAAATTATATTGAAAGACTACACTAGCGACTGCTAGGCCAGAACGTTTAGCCTCTTTGCACAGGTTGAAGCAATAATAAAACATATCCTATTCTTCGCATCTCATCAAGAAGTCAGCGGTTCGTGTATTTTATTTTGAATCCTAATTACTAAACAGACGAACTCTACAATAGTTCGAATATTATATCTCAATACATTACCATATTGACAACTACATGTCAATATTTGTCATTGACATAAATTGGTTATCAATGACATCCCTAGTGGAAGGGTTTATTGATATAGATATAGTGGGACAGGTTTTGTAAGGGATATTGGGAAACAGTTATTTGCACTTCGACAATGAGAACATGCAGGAGGGCAATTTCAAAAATGAACTTTAAAGGGTTCTAGACAGTTAAGATGCACTACCAGGTCTGGAGGCCCCAAAACTCAACTATCTGGCATAACTCCTGTATTGGGTGTAGTCAATTCACTTTGAATTTCCTGTAGCGGGCACGTATCGCTCGGGGCAGCCCAAGCGTGCGTGGAGAGCGCATTGCCCGCCTGTGGTAGCTCAAGTACCGTAGCAGAGCAGTGAGAAGCAGCTGGCCCTGTGGTGCAGCGGTAGCATTCTCAACTCTGGAGCGGAGGGACCGGGGTTCGACTCCCCGTGAGGCTCGACGTTTTCACTGACCTGTTACATTCCCATAAAATGAACACCCGACCAATGGTTTTAAGCCTAACCTTAGGCCATCAGCCAAAGAGTTCAGAGCTCTTCAATTATTTTCCTTCTTATTCATTTCTTTTTTGCTTGATTGTGCATTCTATTTTATACCCAAAGCATTACTTGATGATGCATCGGTTTTCAATCAGCTTGTCTCAAATCTGAATACAAACTATTATCTCACAGGTATTAAGTGAGAAGTTGGAGACCAATTCAGTGTCTACATGTCACAGTGTCACACTGATAACACTAGTGTGCTGCAGGTGTAAGGAGACAGGCTGGGTCCTTACAGCTGAGTTATGGGTGGCCAATAGCCGGGTTGACGGCCACTGCAGGTCATATAATGACCAATACTGGGTGATTGGGGCTGTAAGGTGGGCAGGGACCAGGGTCAGGGGTCTGTGGTGAGGTGTGGGGTGGGTGGGAATCGCTACATTCGACATAGTTAACTACAACTGTTAGCAACATCTAATATATGCAAAATACTCTGACCCTTTTTAAGTAGCTATTATGGTTTTGATGTCTGCATTAGGACATTAAAAGTGAATGTGAAAAGGACTTTTATATAAAATTGACTTCGCATTCATGACTGCTCTCTGAGTAAATCACCAGGAAACACCTTTGAATTTGAAAGTCACTATTCCATAGTAATCTGAAATGACTAAGTGAGTCATTGTAATTTGTATGTTGGAAACCTTACTTACTGTCAGATGATACATTTACTATTTAATATTGTTTGTTATCTGCCAATCTAAAAGTAAGAAACCAATCTGTTACCTTTTTCTGTAGGAAAACTCCACGTCTGACTGATGATGCCCCTGTGTGTCATGTTACTGTGTATGTAGGATGATACCCAAGTGGGCCAGCAGTCTGTGAAGTCTCATATTTCTCTTTTAGCTCTGTGACAGAATGTTAGGTTATGGATATCCCTGTGGGTCCAACATCTGTTGTATCTTCCCACGCTACTCTTTCACACCCTTACCATCTCTGCTCTACTGCCGGGGGTGTGATGAAAGTATCCTTCAATAGCATAGCTAATATAGTGGAATAATGCAATCATAAAGCTGCCCTGTCCAACAATGTCCTTCTGTAACTCAAGTCCCGAGATTAATGAGGATTCAGGATTCAGAGCACTGACAAGCTATTTATTGTTGCTGCATTCATGCATCATAATGACAAGTGAGAAGAGTGTATCAAAGCACTATGCTGCCTTTATGGGGTTAATGCAGATATAGATGTGAAAAACTGACCTCGTGGGCAGGTGCATGTGTTGGCGCTGCTCGGATTGTTAAATTCTTCCTTACACCCCCACCTTTCTCTTACAGACTGCTTGCGCATGCATCAAGGTCTTCACAGTGACTCCTGTGTAGCCATGACAACAGGTGCACTCAAAAAATGGCTATAAAACACACAAAGACAAAGACCTGTTATCACTTTATCAAGAAGTCAACAAAACAAATATATATTGTTTCCTCTATTACAGTATTGGTATTCGCATTGTGAATCCTGAGGGCAGATTGTAAAACACACCACACAACTAAGAAAATTCTCATAGCAGGATCTACTTTGACGACATTGCAATTGATACCCTTGAAAGGCTTTTCTTGAGGACTAGGCAATATATTTAGAATTTGTAATCAAGAATAGGTGCTTTACCTTTGATAAGTGAGAATTTGATAGTAGCATGAACATAAATCCAAGCTAGAGGTATGAGCAAGTATATTTGAAAACAGGTAAGTAGTTTATAAATTCATGCCCTTGTTAAAGATGCCTTACCTGTATAGGACTGACTACACAGCTGTCTCTTTCCTAACATATCAACAGTTCTCCAGGGCCCTTAAAGTCTCAACTCGAAAGGCAAGAGGTCAAGTTCTAAAGCAAATACAAAGTCAGGCGATCTACTCTTAAAATGAGTGTGTACTGTACTAAAGCAGCTCTCAGCTATGGGGCTTTATCATGTGTGCGACATTAAATAAATTACACGATTAAAGAAACTGTGTGCCCTCCCCTTTTCAGGCAAAATTCTGAAATTAAATTGTCTATAATTTCATAACTATTATTCAGAGAGTTATCTATAATACACCAAAATGACCGTATGATACACCCCTTCCATATTTATTGAATTAGAATGACCGTTGCTAGGGTTGGAATGTGAATGGAATAAAAATGTTCTTTTTTAGGTTGTTTTTCTTTGAACAGCCCTATGGGATGGAATATCTATAGAATATATAATTTTGAAGACATGGATGCAATCTAGATATGATTTCCTAGGGAACCATGTCTCATTTTATGGATATTCCAATAATTAAGGTCTACAGAGCTGTTCAAAGTGAGAAAATTGGGAAAAATTGAAGAAAAAAAACCAAACTTTTTTTCAACCTTAGAACACCTGTGTAGACCTTAATAAGAGGAATTACCACAAAATGAGACACGGTTCCCTAGAAAATCATATGTAAAGGACATTAGAACCATCAGATAATTCTGAGAAAATTCCATCCTTTAGGGCTGTCCAAAGAAAAATAACCTAAAAAAGAACGTTTTTGTACACTTTGAACCCCATAAATGAATGAGGCATAACATACGGTCATAGTGGTGTATGATACACAATGCTCTGTCCATAAATCATCAAATTATACTCGATTAAATGTCAGATTTTTGTCTGATATGAGGAGGGTACACAGTGTCCTTAATTGATTTTCCCACACTAGCTTTCAGGTTGTTTTACAAGTGCATATCTTTCGTGTCCTTGGTGGGTACTTAATTATCTAGGGTCAAGAGGCCAGAACATGCCTGCTAATGAAGGTGATTAATTAATAGTACATGGTAGAATGTGGTTGTGATAATAAATACCATTGATCAAACTTGGAAACCACATAGCAATTTCCCCAGAAGCAACAACCCATTAGCAAGTGCCATTAAAGGCTGCACAAATCAGAGGTTGTTAAAAACGCCACCCATAGGTCCTAACCTATTGCTGGTTATAAACATCTTAGTTTTATTATGGCATCTAATTATGTACAGTTGTTTTATGTTATCAGAGCCTGGTTCCCATCTGGGTGTAGGTAATTAGTTCTGTAGGTACTGGTACATTAGTTAATTAGAACGGTTTTATTGTGTTAATAGTTGCTCCTAGTTTGCATTACAATGATGACTGTGGGCTAATATGAAGTATTGTGATCATCATTGGTTTTAGATCAAGTGTTTTTAGATTTACAGACCTAGTCCAAAATCATGAGTAAACAAATCAAGTTCCAATCCATTTTAGATTGCCTGATATCTAGATTTCTTTCCCCAATATCTATTTCTATTGAGAATTTTTTTTTCAAATCTAATTCTCATTTAACACCAGAAAGGTCATGCTAATGGTGAAGGGCCAGTCCATGTCCAAGATTAGCCCTTAAATGTGCTAGCAGGAGGTGTGGGGATGGGACTACCCCATGTCAGCAGGTGCTGGCAGGCAGTCAGGGGCCCCCACCCTGCAGGCCGACCCTGATTGGTTTATAACAAGGGCCCCCTGCTGGGGTATGCAGAGTCTACATTGGTATTCATTGGACCTGGTGCAGAGCTGAATTGGCCACTTAGGCTGTGGACTGAGTAGGCTTACCCCAAGAACACCACAGACACTCCTACTGCTGCACTACCATTATGTACTCAGAGATAGCTCCTATTGAGTCCAATTAGTATCTGTATGGATACAGCAAATGTTATCCACCATTGGATAATGTATATCAATTTATGCAACTAGCTTTGAATCAAAAGATGGGCCTGAATATAGGATCTTCAAGCAGAGTGGGGCCTCTAATAGAGATTTGAACCAAGCTGAGATACCTTCTGACAACTCATCTGCTTCAATTATACTTAAAATCAACCTAGATGAGTACAGCCATGAGGAGAATAGGTTTAGCAGACCATGTTACCAGAGACAATCCCAACTCGGCCCACACTAGATCTATTTCCGAAACACGAAGCACAATTCCCAGCCATGTGAGAGTGTGTGTGGGAGTATAATTGTGATGGCAGTTCCAGAGAACCCTACCTTTATACAGGGCTATATTTGAACCATTGAGTAAAGAGAAGGCCAAAAATATCCACCCAGATATAGATGAAGGTAAGTAGCATGAGTAACAAATTGGATTAACATTGGCTGAATAGAAGACAGGTGGAAGAAGTCCCAAAAGATGCCTTTTCAAACTCAACTAATTCTAACAGCCTGTGGCCCAGCTCTAGTCTGGCCTGCATGGAGCTTTACTGTTTATATCCCTTTTTTTTTTAAAGTATATTTATTGGATTAAATTGGTTGATACCAAAACTAGCTTGGGCGCATTGCCCTTCTGCCGCCAGCACCCCTATCTATACAAAATCATTGACGGTCTTAAAGTTGTTTATACATGGCTATGACTTCCTATGAATTCAAATCATGTTAAGCGACAGTATGTACTTAATACAAAAAAATTACAATTTCCTTGTGAAAAGATCTCCATTGACACAATGATGAGATGAGATGAGGTGATGGCTTGATTAACAATAAAGATGAAGTTTATACAGCGTTAATAAAACAGTGTGGGTAGTCCTTTTTAATAGCAGTTTTAAATTTCCAAAGAGTCTCTATGGTAGTATACATGGGTTTGAGTTGGTTCCACCTTGTAATAGCTCGGTACAGACAGCTTCTTATAACAATTGGTTTTAATGACCTAGGAACAGCGAGTCTCCTGCCTTGATGATATCTGGTGGGAAGAGCACGGTGATCGATGTATTTCTCTAGTTGAGCTAAAGTATAGGCATAGTACAGTAGGTGCCTGTCCCTTCTATGGTTAAGCCATGCACATTTACTCTTTTCATGTAATTCAACAGTGTTCATTAACGGGTTCTTCTCTAACTTCACCTTATATACCGTACGTAAGCCCTTATTTTGAAGCCCCTGCAATTCCTCTGATTCCCCTTTATTTTCCCTATCCCAAATGAAATCACCATAATAATATTATAGAAGTCCCCCTCTGTCCCATCTACTTATTATACTAAATGATCCAGTTCACATAAAGTAGCTCTACATCTCAATTCCACCACCTTAATGTATCTAATAAACTTATCTCCCTTCATCATAATAGCATTACTAGTGTATTTGCTATATTCACCTTCAAAATAGAGAACTGTAATGCATTAAATGAGGTACTTTTCCCATTAACCTCAGAGATTAAGGTAAAATTGCCTTATGTGCTCACCGAAAGCTTCATATACCAAGATCAAACTAATTTTACGCTGGAAATAGAATCCAGTTATCTTTTGATTATAACCAGAGAGAATAACCCTGTTGAAACGATTTCATCAAGGATTTAATCTGATGAATCAGAAATGTAATAACCCTGTTATTATACCTGGATTATAACACAGGGGTACAGATGATGTCTAACCTAAGATAGTTGTATGTATATACACCGGTGAATTCCTCCAATTTGTAAGCCTTGAGTGAGCTGGTTGTTCCTGCAGGAAATAGAGAAGATTGAGCACATGAGTATGGATACAAATCACACCACTGTGCCCAGCACTGCCAGGCCTGGCTCCCAGTATGGGTGGTTTATGAGGGACATTTGCCCTAACAAAATGAGAAAGTCCAAGGGTGCCATAAATTATGATACTACTTCTGTTGTCCCAGGGATTAGTAGCCATGTTGAAATTCGCTGCCTACCCCGTTAATCAAATGCTAATCATGTCTAGCCTGTATCGTTCAGGAACAAGGCTTGTGGTTGCTCCTAACACTACATTCCATCTGGTCCAAGGTAAGTCGAATTTGCTTCTCCTAGCCTTGACATGGTCAAATGATACCCTCCCATTAATCTCATCGACTTTTAGGTGTGTCACTGATTAAATGATCACCCCAGATAATATTTTTTAGCCCTTTTTTAATCTAGAAAGTATTTACTACCTTACAGTTTCATTGTTGGGTTTATCAAGAGTCTGATTTCCTCGTTCTGAATAGCCTCAAATTATACTGTCTCAAGGTAAAACATGTCATAACAGTTTCCCAATATTCCACATTCACTTTGACTCTCGTTATATTCATATCCATTTATTGTGTAATGTGTGTTTTATGAGGGCCCCAGAAGGGAACAGGGGACAAGGGAACAAGGCCCCATTTATGAACATCAGACAAGGAAACCTTGGGGGTTGATGACAATCGACAAACCGACTTCTTTAAATCGACATGGGACAAGACCCAATTCCTAAGTTCGACAAGGGACATTGGCATTTCTTAGGATCGACAAGTGACACAGCTACCCCTGTTTGGGGTCCTATAATATGATTGTCTTGATGTGTTGATTGTCTAAAATGTTATTCGATGTTAGGTCTCCGAAAGATGATGTGCACATACGTTACAGCAGAACCGTTTCCAAATAATGTATTATTGTCAAAACATACGACAGCAATCACAATAACATATATATATTGAAGGAAAAATGTAACTGTTTCATTCTCAAGGTATAACTGTTTTATCATAAAGAAATTTACTTGTTTGTCAGACAAAGCAATAGTCACTGTTATTCTTCAATAGCAATACAAAAACCAATATACGATTGTATTATTTATTTGTTAAATTCAGTTTCAATAATATTTATATTGCTTTTAAATCACACAATATATTTTATGTGCAAAATTGGGCCGACATATCCTTATCCAATAGTAAAGATCAGGTATTGAAAAACAATATCATAATGCAAGGAGGCCATAACTATGTAATGTATTTCAGAAATCCCCAAGATTGTGCCTTTCTATTCTAAATAGCGAAGTGCACCAGTACTGTGAATAGTAAGTGTATAGTACATAGTAGAACCTACTGTAGTTTTACAGCAACTACTGTAGATTTATTGTAGATTCTACTGTTTACCTACAATAAACTCTACACCTACTGTAGATTCTACTGTACATCTACAATAATGGCAGCTAACTGTTTACAGTGTGTGTGTGTGGCCTGGGTGATAAGTTAGTGTTTGTGCCGTTAGGTGGCGCCTCTGTGCCGCTCTGCACCATCCCATGATGCCTCACATCACCTGTTGCTGTATCACTCATCACAGGCCTACACTGAGCGTGTGGTGGGGGAGGTGGTCGGCAGGGGGTTAGTAGTATTGGGGTAAAGGCCTGCCACTGTGGTGGACCACTCATCTGGAGACCTACCTTCAGACCTGTAGTGTAGTGGGTAGATGGCTCTAGTGTAGGCCTGATCTGAGTTTGGTGCCCACATGAGTGGTCCACCAGTGCCAGGCCTTTACCCTATTATACCACACTTGGGTGGAAAGACAAAAGGAACTGCCTGCTTGTATAATGCATACAAAAGGTGAGGAAAACACTCACCACTGGTGTGGCATAAGTTAGTTAAACCACTTCCAGACTCCCCTACTGAGGATAATGGCTTAGTCATGGCAAAGCACACTCGTCTGCGACATGTGATCAGCCTTGACTGTTGCCATTATCCTACGTACAGGGGTCTGGAAGTGGTTTAACTAATACATACTACTGACCCCCTGCCGACCATCTCTCCCACAACACGCTCAGTTTAAGCCTGTACTCCCTGCAGGCAGCCACTCACACCTCATCTCTGCCGATACTATGTACCTACAGACTGCTGAAGGGGTCCATTACCTCTCTGTGCGACCATACCTATCCACTGGATGATGTATTCTAGGAGGTTGGGGAGTAAAATCAACCCTGTAGAGTCGGCATGGTGCTGGAATGCAGCACTGGCGAGTTGCTTCCCAGGGCTGCATATATACATTGTGACGAGAAAGGGCATAATATAATGTGTGGTCTCCAAAATGTTAGGTCCTGACAGCCAGTTTCACAATTGTGCTAAGGGAAAGGGGCTTTAGGGTTGAGGCCGCCCCTCGTCCCTCGTGTACAAAAGGATTGAGTGCCATCCTCGCCCCAGTCCTACTATGAGTTTTACTGTCGGGGAAGCCTACATCTTTAACCTGTGCAGTTGGATTTGAGTCAAGCCCAAGCATCCGCTTGGAGATTGATGCCCCTGTTAGGCAATACAACTCAGCAGAGAGGCCCTCTGATCACTGACTCTGCTCCAGAATGGGGGGAGAGGAGCTGGAGTGCTTCTCTGCCTTGTGGCACGTCAGCCATGAGTGGAACATGACCATATAGGGGTTAGCCTCCGAGGTGCTGAGGATAGGGGGTTGAGGAGGACATGAGAGGATGCAGGGGGAGGGGGGTGAGTGAGACTTATAGACATATAGATGAGGTGACATACACAGAGAGGCATAGAAGGGAAACGTAGACCCAGGTAAATGCGGTGATCGAGGCAGAGACAAGATGGCATATATATATAGGAAGAAACAGACAGATATAGACAGATATAGACAGAGACAGACAGAGACAGACAGACAGATAGAGAAGGAGAGAGAGAGAGAGAGAGAGAGAGAGAGAGAGAGAGAGAGACAGAGGGAGAGAAGAAGAGAGAGAGAGGGGCGGGAGGTAGTGATATGGAGTGAAGCTAAGGTGAGATACAGGTACACATGACTAGGAGGGTGGGGAGTACACTCAAAAAAAAACTTGTCTCCAGACTCTTCAAAGCGACGGTCATAAAATAAACGAGTCAAAACCTTGTCTAAGTGACAAGGAAGCGGGTCTTCTAGCTGGAGATAGAAGACCCGAGGGAGGTGAGGGTGGGGAGTAGAGGAGGTGGGACAGGTGTTGTAGCAGTGGGAGGTGAGGGTGGGGATTAGAGGAGGTGGGACAGGTGTTGTAGTAGTGGGAGGTGAGGGTGGGGAGTAGAGGAGGTGGGACAGGTGTTGTAGCAGTGGGAGGTGAGGGTGGGGAGTGTGGGAGGTGGGACAGGTGTTGTAGCAGTGGGAGGTGAGGGTGGGGAGTAGAGGAGGTGGGACAGGTGTTGTAGCAGTGGGAGGTGAGGGTGGGGAGTAGAGGAGGTAGGACAGGTGTTGTAGTAGTGGGAGGTGAGGGTGGGGGGTAGAGGAGGTGGGACAGGTGTTGTAGCAGTGGGAGGTGAGGGTGGGGAGTAGAGGAGCTGGGACAGGTGTTGTAGCAGTGGGAGGTGAGGGAGGGGAGTGTGGGACAGGTGTTGTAGCAGTTGGAGGTGAGGGTGGGGAGTAGAGGGGGTGGGACAGGTGTTGTAGCAGTGGGAGGTGAGGGTGGGGAGTGTGGGAGGTGGGACAGGTGTTGTAGCAGTGGGAGGTGAGGGTGGGGAGTAGAGGAGGTGGGACAGGTGTTGTAGTAGTGGGAGGTGAGGGTGGGGAGTAGAGGAGGTGGGACAGGTGTTGTAGCAGTGGGAGGTGAGGGTGGGGAGTGTGGGAGGTGGGACAGGTGTTGTAGCAGTGGGAGGTGAGGGTGGGGAGTAGAGGAGGTGGGACAGGTGTTGTAGCAGTGGGAGGTGAGGGTGGGGAGTAGAGGAGGTAGGACAGGTGTTGTAGTAGTGGGAGGTGAGGGTGGGGGGTAGAGGAGGTGGGACAGGTGTTGTAGCAGTGGGAGGTGAGGGTGGGGAGTAGAGGAGCTGGGACAGGTGTTGTAGCAGTGGGAGGTGAGGGTGGGGAGTAGAGGAGGTGGGACAGGTGTTGTAGCAGTTGGAGGTGAGGGTGGGGAGTAGAGGGGGTGGGACAGGTGTTGTAGCAGTGGGAGGTGAGGGTGGGGAGTAGAGGAGGTGGGACAGGTGTTGTAGCAGTGGGAGGTGAGGGTGGGGATTAGAGGAGGTGGGACAGGTGTTGTAGTAGTGGGAGGTGAGGGTGGGGAGTAGAGGAGGTGGGACAGGTGTTGTAGCAGTGGGAGGTGAGGGTGGGGAGTGTGGGAGGTGGGACAGGTGTTGTAGCAGTGGGAGGTGAGGGTGGGGAGTAGAGGAGGTGGGACAGGTGTTGTAGCAGTGGGAGGTGAGGGTGGGGAGTAGAGGAGGTAGGACAGGTGTTGTAGTAGTGGGAGGTGAGGGTGGGGGGTAGAGGAGGTGGGACAGGTGTTGTAGCAGTGGGAGGTGAGGGTGGGGAGTAGAGGAGCTGGGACAGGTGTTGTAGCAGTGGGAGGTGAGGGAGGGGAGTGTGGGAGGTGGGACAGGTGTTGTAGTAGTGGGAGGTGAGGGTGGGGAGTGTGGGAGGTGGGACAGGTGTTGTAGCAGTGGGAGGTGAGGGTGGGGAGTAGAGGAGGTGGGACAGGTGTTGTAGCAGTGGGAGGTGAGGGAGGGGAGTGTGGGACAGGTGTTGTAGCAGTGGGAGGGGAGGGTGGGGAGTAGAGGAGGTGGGACAGGTGTTGTAGCAGTGGGAGGGGAGGGTGGGGGGTAGAGGAGGTGGGACAGGTGTTGTAGCAGTGGGAGGTGAGGGTGGGGAGTGTGGGACAGGTGTTGTAGCAGTGGGAGGTGAGGGTGGGGAGTGTGGGACAGGTGTTGTAGCAGTGGGAGGTGAGGGTGGGGAGTAGAGGAGCTGGGACAGGTGTTGTAGCAGTGGGAGGTGAGGGTGGGGAGTAGAGGAGGTGGGACAGGTGTTGTAGCAGTGGGAGGTGAGGGAGGGGAGTGTGGGACAGGTGTTGTAGCAGTGGGAGGGGAGGGTGGGGAGTAGAGGAGGTGGGACAGGTGTTGTAGCAGTGGGAGGGGAGGGTGGGGGGTAGAGGAGGTGGGACAGGTGTTGTAGCAGTGGGAGGTGAGGGTGGGGAGTGTGGGACAGGTGTTGTAGCAGTGGGAGGTGAGGGTGGGGAGTGTGGGACAGGTGTTGTAGCAGTGGGAGGTGAGGGTGGGGAGTAGAGGAGGTGGGACAGGTGTTGTAGCAGAGGGAGGTGAGGGTGGGGAGTAGAGGAGGTAGGACAGGTGTTGTAGTATGCGGAGGTGAGGGTGGGGAGTGTGGGACAGGTGTTGTAGCAGTGGGAGGTGAGGGTTGGGAGTAGAGGAGGTGGGACAGGTGTTGTAGCAGTGGGAGGTGAGGGTGGGGATTAGAGGAGGTGGGACAGGTGTTGTAGTAGTGGGAGGTGAGGGTGGGGAGTAGAGGAGCTGGGACAGGTGTTGTAGCAGTGGGAGGTGAGGGTGGGGAGTAGAGGAGGTGGGACAGGTGTTGTAGCAGTGGGAGGTGAGGGTGGGGATTAGAGGAGGTGGGACAGGTGTTGTAGCAGTGGGAGGTGAGGGTGGGGAGTAGAGGAGGTGGGACAGGTGTTGTAGCAGTGGGAGGTGAGTGTGGGGAGTAGAGGAGGTGGGACAGGTGTTGTAGCGGTGGGAGGTGAGGGAGGGGAGTGTAAGACAGGTGTTGTAGCAGTGGGAGGTGAGGGTGGGGAGTAGAGGAGGTGGGACAGGTGTTGTAGCGGTGGGAGGTGAGGGAGGGGAGTGTGGGACAGGTGTTGTAGCAGTGGGAGGTGAGGGTGGGGAGTGGAGGAGGTGGGACAGGTGTTGTAGCGGTGGGAGGTGAGGGAGGGGAGTAGAGGAGGTGGGACAGGTGTTGTAGCAGTGGGAGGTGAGGGAGGGGAGTAGAGGAGGTGGGACAGGTGTTGTAGCAGTGGGAGGTGAGGGTGGGGAGTAGAGGGGGTGGGACAGGTGTTGTAGCAGTGGGAGGTGAGGGTGGGGAGTAGAGGGGGTGGGACAGGTGTTGTAGCAGTGGGAGGTGAGGGTGGGGAGTGTGGGAGGTGGGACAGGTGTTGTAGCAGTGGGAGGTGAGGGTGGGGAGTGGAGGAGGTGGGACGGGTGTTGTAGCAGTGGGAGGTGAGGGTGGGGAGTGTGGGAGGTGGGACAGGTGTTGTAGCAGTGGGAGGTGAGGGTGGGGAGTGGAGGAGGTAGGACAGGTGTTGTAGCAGTGGGAGGTGAGTGTGGGGAGTGGAGGAGGTGGGACAGGTGTTGTAGCAGTGGGAGGTGAGGGAGGGGAGTAGAGGAGGTGGGACAGGTGTTGTAGCAGTGGGAGGTGAGGGTGGGGAGTAGAGGGGGTGGGACAGGTGTTGTAGCAGTGGGAGGTGAGGGTGGGGAGTAGAGGGGGTGGGACAGGTGTTGTAGCAGTGGGAGGTGAGGGTGGGGAGTGTGGGAGGTGGGACAGGTGTTGTAGCAGTGGGAGGTGAGGGTGGGGAGTGGAGGAGGTGGGACGGGTGTTGTAGCAGTGGGAGGTGAGGGTGGGGAGTGTGGGAGGTGGGACAGGTGTTGTAGCAGTGGGAGGTGAGGGTGGGGAGTGGAGGAGGTGGGACGGGTGTTGTAGCAGTGGGAGGTGAGGGTGGGGAGTGTGGGAGGTGGGACAGGTGTTGTAGCAGTGGGAGGTGAGGGTGGGGAGTGGAGGAGGTGGGACAGGTGTTGTAGCAGTGGGAGGTGAGGGTGGGGGGTAGAGGAGGTGGGACAGGTGTTGTAGCAGTGGGAGGTGAGGGTGGGGAGTGTGGGACAGGTGTTGTAGCAGTGGGAGGTGAGGGTGGGGGGTAGAGGAGGTGGGACAGGTGTTGTAGCAGTGGGAGGTGAGGGTGGGGAGTGTGGGACAGGTGTTGTAGCAGTGGGAGGTGAGGGTGGGGAGTAGAGGAGGTGGGACAGGTGTTGTAGCAGTGGGAGGTGAGGGTGGGGAGTGTGGGAGGTGGGACAGGTGTTGTAGCAGTGGGAGGTGAGGGTGGGGAGTGGAGGAGGTGGGACAGGTGTTGTAGCAGTGGGAGGTGAGGGTGGGGAGTAGAGGAGGTGGGACAGGTGTTGTAGCAGTGGGAGGTGAGGGTGGGGAGTGGAGGAGGTGGGACAGGTGTTGTAGCAGTGGGAGGTGAGGGGTGGGGAGTAGAGGAGGTGGGACAGGTGTTGTAGCAGTGGGAGGTGAGGGTGGGGAGTAGAGGGGGTGGGACAGGTGTTGTAGCAGTGGGAGGTGAGGGTGGGGAGTGTAGGACAGGTGTTGTAGCAGTGGGAGGTGAGGAGTGTGGCAGCTGCCTGGAGCTGCTCAGTGAGGTGTCCCCGGGCGGCAGGTGAGCTGCTCCTGATGCTGAGTGGAGGCTGCAGGAGCTGCTCACAGCCACTCTCCGTGTTATACACCTCAGTCCCCTAGCGCCCCGTCCTTCTCCCCTGTCACCTCCCAACGTAGGCTGTAATACCTGGCCCTGGGAGAAATGTTCATTTCCATACACTACTTGCATTTGGGCCCCATTTTCATACACTACTAGATACACTACTTGCAATTGGGGTCCATTACCTTATCCCACTCTCCCCCTGGACCCCATCTCTGTTCGCCTCCCCAGTTCACCTATTCTCTGAATTCTTCTAAACATGGTTCCTATTCTGCCCCCTCTTCGCAATGCCCAATGCAGCAATAAAGGGTGACTTTTTCATAATAAAGTTGTGTTTACATTGGTTTTAGCAGAATCCTCATAACATTATTTGTAATGGCTATGTTTGCAAACTTTTTATATCAGGAGATTCACAGGACAATTATCTTTCAAATAGTATATAATAGATTGCATGGTTTTGATGTTATATTTATGTATTAGTAGGTAACACTCCAGAAATGTTCAAAAACGTTATCAATAACTTTTCTGAAAAGTCACCCTTTCTTGCTGCATTGGTCTATAGCTGCTCCTAGCCATGAAGCACAGCATATCGGCTATGCGGGGGCCCACAGTCACCCTGCACTGTCCACATACAGGAGGCCTACAGCGGGGGTAGGTGCAGTCAGGGGCTGGACGAGGTACACAGAGTGTGTCAGCTCAGTTACAGCAACCACCTGTTTACCCTGATCCCCAGTGTCTTTTACTGCTACATCCCCATAGTAAGCAGTTCACAGAGCAACTAAAAGAAGAGCAGCTCATAGGGCAGCTCATAGGGCAGCTCATAGGGCAGCTCATAGAGCAGCTCATAGGGCAGCTCATAGAGCAGCTCATAGGGCAGCTCATAGAGCAGCTCATAGAGCAGCTCATAGGGCAGCTCATAGGGCAGCTCATAGAGCAGCTCATAGGGCAGCTCATAGAGCAGCTCAAAAAAAAGTTCAAAGATCAAATCACCGAGCCAGTCACAAAGCAACTCATATAACAACTCACAGAGCAACTCATATACCTTGCCCGATCCCTTACAGCAACATGTTTAGCCCGGCCCTTACAGCAGCATGTTGGCCATTATAGGGTTGGAAAATACTTTTATTAATTGTCTCACAATATAGAGAAGCAGATAATAAAGCGAAGTCAACATGTATCAAAATTATTAATTTTATATCAGATCATTCAATGGTCTTATGAAAGTAATGTGCGTGACAAGTGTTTTGATAATGATGGTACTTAAAGGGTTAACCATGCCAAGGCTAAGATGCTGTCCATTTATAAAGGTTTACTTTACCGCTGCCCAGTCCCTATACAGCTGGTAGTCGGCAGTCAATAGCTGTTGCTGCCCCCTGTGCATCAGACCGTCCATCCTACCCGGTGACGGCTGTAGTGTAGGGCCGTAGCAGTAACAGCCGTGACTACTAACATAAAAATGAACATGTCAAAATACAACTGGATGTACGACGACGAGTTTGGGTTGCCATATCGCACGGTGTGCAAGACTGCGCAGCAGGAGTGCGCACCGTGCGATGCGGCAACCCAAACAAGTCGTCGTACATCCAGTTGTATTTTTACAAGTTCTTTTTTTGTCTTATTATACCTAGCATATGACATTACGATAAAGACGACCTGTATTGCTCAATATCTATCAATATCTGTCAATACTAGGGAGTATTTCGCCGTAGAAAGGTTGAGTGATGCCATTGATGGCTTCAGTCGACTTTTCCGTATCGCACACGTTGTGATACAGAGGTCTGTATCGCACACGTAGCTTGTCCGGCACTCCTACCTTGTAGGAATAGACTTGTCATATGCTAGGTATAATAAAGCATTCTCCGCAGCCTCGGCACAGGCATATTATTATCAAAAATCTATGTATTCTTACACAAGGTATGTCTTCAACAGAGCATATGGCCAGTTTCTATTGGATGTATACATGTATGTGCCAGTGGGCACAGAACATTGAATCAACATTGATTAATGGTTATCAATGTTGATTCAGTGTTGATTCAACATTGATTCAACGTTGAACTGAATGCTGTGCCCACTGGGATAGGGCTGTATGAAAACACACTTGCAACCTTTAGAAATAAAGGCTATGGGGATATGGGGTTTCCAAATAATTTGTTTTGGCGCCTGGAATGGGCATTTCTGACATGGCTCTATTGGGATTAGTTTGATGGGATTGAATGATCTTAGACCCCTTTTAGGTCATGTTATTGCACATCAAATTATAGTGCAAAATGTGTTGGTGGCCCGAGACCTATAATAGGGGGATATGCCCATGTCGAGGCACCAGCTGGTGAAGCTGCAGGGTGTAACGTAGGAGGTTAGGGGAGGCTGGGCGTGTAGGCCAGCCTCCACATCAGCTGCAGCAGCAGCAGCAGTAACAGCAGCAGTAGTAGCAGCAGCAGCAGCAGCGCGGCCTCCCTCCTACACCCTCCAGTAGCCAGCAGACAGCTGTGGCCGCCACATCAACAGCCGCCACACACCACACTGGAGGAACTAACCGGACACAATCTAACTCAGTATAGAGGAGGAGCAGGAGGAAGCAACATGTTACCCCTGTCTATACCCTCAGTACTACCACCCACCCCTAACTCTACCCACACCCACAGCACCAGGAGCACCCACCCGGCAGGACCTACCTCAACCCCCACACCTCACCCACAGGAGGAGGCAGACCCGGCCTTAACACCTGTAGCCGGGGCCGCACGCAGGAGGAAGGGCACGCTGCTGAGCAGCCCATCCATGGGAGACAGGAGGGGGAGGAGGAGGAGTGGGGGGAGCTCCCTTAGTGTTAATACCATGACCCTCCCCTCCTCCAGGGTGGACGTCAGCTGTATGGATGCCCAGGCTGTGGTGTACAGAGGGAGGTGTCAGTATCAGTTATGTCAGTATAAGGGACCCAGGAGGAGGCTGTCCCCCTACTACCTGTGTCAGCTCCTCACCACCCTGCTCCTCCTGGGCCTCATGTCGGGCTGCTCCACCGCCCTGGAGACGACCACAGAGCGGGTAGGAGGAGGAGGGACCCCCACGGGAGGCAGCAGTGTTAAAGGTGCGGGGGGACTCCCTCCAGCAGCCCCGACCGCCACAATGACCAATGTTAATACCAACAATGCCGGATTAATCCCCATGACAACAGCAGCTTCACCCGCTGGAGGAGATAATGCCGCTATCAGCAGCAGCAACCCCCTTACTGGAGGTATCCCAGGTAGCAGTAACAAGCCTGGGACCTCCTCCCCTGGAGGAGGGGACCTCATGTCGGCAGGAGGCCCCTCCAGTGCCCCGGGACAGGAGGGGGGTGTCGGGGAGGGGGGCAGCGTGGATGTTACCGCCCCTGCTGTGGGAGATGTGCCCCCTGTGCTACGTCTCGGCCCCATGCCGGGGTGTACGTCACAGCGTCTGCCGTCACGGGACGCCGAGTGGAGTGACGTCACGCGCGGACGCTACGTCACCGTCAAGTGGACCTACGGAAACGTGAGTAACGTCATGATTACGTCATCAGCTGTACAGGAACGCTGGGTGTATTACAGGGGCGTGGCAACGTCCCCACTCCTCACAAAACCCCAAAAATGGTCACATCCGAAAATGGTCAAAAATGTCAAAACGGCCCGAAACTCTTGACACCCTAAATCAAAAAAAGTCAAAACTAAGCCCGAAAAGGGTAAGGAGAATGGCATAAGCCCCTCTGCCATTTCCATCTCACTTTAAAACTGCTTGCCAGGCCCTTGTACTATGTTTGGATGCAGGAGCACGTTTAGATAAGTATGAAACACACATGGGGTGGGGGCTAGTGCACCAATCAAGTACTACAAGTATTACTTTTCAGTGCACACCTATTAAAAGCCTAAAATATTTGATGTTATCAGCCAGGGGCGGATCTAGAAGGGGTAATCTATGGGGGGTGGGGGGCACAGCCAAGAAAATATGGTCTAGGGAGATCGGGCACAGGCAGGGTTCTGGACCGCATTTCCTATAGTTAAGAGTCATAGCAAGGCACATTTTCAGGGAGTCTAGGGGGGCATCCCTCTGGGTAAACTACTGTCAACTCCCCATCCCCTGCTCACGGCAATGTGCGTTGTCTCTATATTCATATAATCCTGTATCCATATTCCTGTACGTATTTAAGCCTTAGTGTGGGGGCTAGAGTAAGGCCCACACAGAGGTTATTGCATTTCTAAGGTTTTGATGTAATCGACCCTCCTCCCACTCCTCCCCCCTCCCCCCACACAGACAGACCCCCAATCAAGGCGATGTGCGTTGTCTCGGTCGCTGACATGTATCCACATTCCTGCAGGTGTTGAAGCCTACAGCATAACGTCAAGTAATAGGGCCTGAGAGACATCTTTTCAAACATGAGTCAGTGGCCGCCCCGTGTTATATCACCGCACACACATGCTGCGGTATCTCTACTGTTTATGAATAATGCATCCAGACAATGGAGTAGGAGTAGACTCGCACCCCGGCTGTATACCTCCGTGTACCACCTGGTAACAGCAGCTGCATTAAGGGAGTGGTCATTTTTTAATAACAGGGGGGGGGGGTGGTGGATTTGGGGGGGGGGGAACCAAAGAAATTTGGACCCCTCTTGAGGGGGGGACCAAAAAAATTGCACCCCTATTTACTGAAAAAGCCTGCCCGTTACTATAGCTCAAAGGGGTCGGCCGCGCTCAATTTCAACTTGCCTGAGGGGGGGACCAAAAAAAATTAGACCCCTACCGCGGGGGGACCAAAAAAACTTCGACCCGCTTGCGCGAAAATCCACCAACCCACCCCTGTTGTTAAAAAATGACCACTCCCTAATAATGCCCTACTCCAGGGTGGGGGGGGGGGGTAAACCCTGACATCCTTATAAATCCAACACAATTATGTATGCTTTAGTTGATAGCTTCCAATAAAGTGTCCCTATCAAACTAAGCTGCCACCTGGTGGGCAAACTTTTAACATGGATTCACCGTAAATGGAAAAAAATTGTTTCACTGTACTGGTTTACGGATGTTCAATGTAAAAGTAATGGGTGTATCATATTACAGGTCTTGACAAATTTTGGGGGGGCCCAAACATATTTAGGCCCCCCTCCTCCTCAGTGATTTGGGGGGGGGGGGGTGGGCCCGCCCCCCCTTTCCTACGCCACTGTGGTTAGTTACTCAACAGGGATGCATCCCAGTGGGCACAAAATCCAGTTCCATGTTGGATTAACATTGAATCAACATTGGATCAACATTGACAACCATCTATCAATGTTGATTCAATGTTCTGTGCCCACTGGGATTTATGCATGATAACGACCATCGGCATGATAGAAGAAGACAGCATTCCTGCATCATGACGACAATTTAAACACCTGCCGCCCTTGACAATGTACCTTAAAGGGTCAATAGGTGTTGGGGTTATTGTCGCAGGCCGGACACCTGTTGCAGTCCCCACACAGCTGCTGGGCCGTGTCTATGGTGGTATAGATGTCCATGTATGGTTGTATTGATGTACGTGTTTGGTCAGAGGCCACCCCGACATACATGCACACAGCAGAGTTAATATAACAATAATATGGACCTAGACCCCTAAATTCGACACAGCGACATGGGTCATTTTGAAGCTAAGTGGCATGGGACAGGAGGAAACAGCAGATCATGACATGGGACATGAGGCATTTATTAAAATCGATATGGTGACATGGGCATTCCTTAAAACAAATATAGTGACATGGGTATTTCTTGAAATCGAAATGGAACATGGAGATCCCCCATCAAGGGCCCTAATAGACATCTGAAAGGCTCTATGCTTGGACTATTCTAACACCTGAACAAGGTGTCTGTGACACATATGTGAGCATGATAGATTCCTTCTGTTGGAGGCACTCATCATTATTTCTGCTGGGCTATACTGACCTTATCAAAGAAACATTTCATGTAAAAAGAAGAAAGTATGTCTTTAGTATGAGTGTTCCCGATAGGGATTGACATGCAAACGTTGACACGATTTTGAAATCATACAACTATATTGGACACAATTCGATATATTGTATTTGAAGCCCCAGTATTGGGGCATCATCCATAATATCTGTATTATCTGTTATCTGTAATATAATATCTGCCATCTTTGATATCTGTAATATCTGTGAACTATAATACCCGTATTATCTACACCAACTAGAATGATATGTTGAAATATCAGGGCTAAGTCACATATTGTAAACAGTGAACCGAAAATATCTCTTCCCTTTTTTTTGCCATATAAGATGTTATTAGATTGTAATATCCATATACGCTGGTATTATATAATGTAGAATTACAGTAGATTCTACTGATCATTTACACTTACCATTAATAGTGCACACTGGTGCAAGGTACGCGGCTTATGACTCACATTTTCCCAATTGCAACATATGAGCAGAGGGGGAAGTCATTTATTAACGATGGCCACGCCCTAAAGTATCTTGGCATGAAATATGCAAGCCGCACATGGGAGCAACCCAGGGCAGCTGTTATTACGACTCCAACCGGTCCAAGCACTTTCAAGATCTACTGATGCCATCTTCGTTAGAAAAAAGGGTTATGCTCTTGTAAATATGTAAAGTTATACATGTCTGCGTTTTCCTGTAAAACGGGATCACTTTTCATCGTTAAATGGGTGGATTTTGAAAATATGGGTGTCTTTTGACCTGCTTTTATTCTCAAACATTAATGACTTGTCATTTAATAGCAATCTGCTCATAAATCCCCATAAAAAGAGGTATATCTATGAATATCCTATGAATATTGGTTTGACAGTTCATCCATGTTAAAACTACATGTATTTCAATTGTTACTTTTATGAGGGTTCTGAAATTCTGAAACATGTCAGTGTTTTTGCGGAAAGAAAAAAGGGTATTTTAAGGACCCCAAAAATCTTGATTTTGCCACAAAAGGGGTATAGTTTTCAAGCTAGAACTCCAAGGGGAGGGGGTATATTTGAAATCTATCAAAATGGATGGTGCTAGGTGTGTACTAGCAGTGCGGGGACCGGGGACTCCCACCTGTGGGGGGTGTCATCGTACAGATCCCTATTGTGATGAATAAAATAATGCCGCACAGAGAGAACCATGGCACAGGGACCTAGCTATAGGGCCACTGTACCACAATAGGTCTGTGTCCACTAGCAGATATAAATCCCTTTGTCGTCCGCTAGAACGTGAATTTGAATACAAATATGAAATATATGGTTTGTCTCCCTGTGGACACAGCTGGACGACAAAATTCTCAAATACAACAGTGGGATAGCAATTTGGAGGTATCAAAAGTGGAGGACAAAAGTGAGCATTTAGAAATCTAACATGTTTGATTTTTAGTGCAGAAATTGGGCGATATGCTCTTTGTTCTATTGTAATAGCTCGTCATTGTTTGCCCTGGGCAGTCTGGGCAGCAATCTATAACGCCTAGTGGACACAGCCTACCTACAGTCAAAGTGGAATATATCTCGGTAATATATTCCCAAATACACACACATTGCTGGATGACAAATAACGGAAATATTTCACTTCCCTTGTCATATAGTGGACACAGGCCTATTGCTTGGCCATCCCGGTAGTATGGGGCTGATTGATTGATAACTCATTAAAATGTATCCTGATGATACATTAGAGCTTGTATTTATAAACATATATCTTAAGTATGGGTTTCGGAGGTACACACCCTATATGTCGAGTCTCGTTAAAGTGCTAATATATATATTCCAATACAGCTGTACGTCCGGTCCTTACACAAGACGGTGAAAAGGCCCACGCGTTACTATAGCTCAGATGGGTAGGCCACGATCAATTTGAGGTCACAAGGAAGTAATCATTATTCCTCTATCTTTCTATATAGCATAATGCACAAAATCAGCCATCTACAAGTTTTTTCGACCATAGTCTTAGTCGTAGTCTCGTTAAACAATCCCTCACACACAATGTTTCAGCCTAAATAAAGTGCATTACCATGAACATTTCAAGAAAGTCACTTTTATCCACAGGTAGTCCTATTTGCCCTGTTTTAGGCCTAAAATCGACCTTTGGCAACCTCAGTCTTTGTGTGCCTCAGAAATTCAGCAACCCTTTACATGGCATAAAACTACATGTGCTATTCTATCCAAAGCTCATTTGGGAACACCTGTGATTTTTTTCACAATTTTAGCCATTTTAGTTTTATCTGAAATATAGCCCAATCAGCAGCCAGAACTCCCTTCAATGCAGACCAGAATACCATATGACTTGGTGTGTCCATTAGGCCGGTGCTTATGGGAATGCCTGACGATTAAATGTGCCAATCTGGTATGAGGAATGATGGCCATGCCATACGGTTGTCGGAATTGATCCTCATTGTGATTGCACAAACAGGAACAATGATGAGTATAGGGGTCTGGGGTCGTGAAGAATTCTGTTATAGTATTATACATGAATGGGACTAAGTTGGGGACCAGGGGTTGGTACAAGATTGAGGGTGGGGCGCTATTGTTTAAAAGAATCTCCACTAAATTCTTTCAATAAAAGAGCACAAATTCTGGGCCAAATAGGAGGAGCGCACACCAGGTTTGCCCCCCCCCCCTACCCTAATCCCGCGCCTGGTCAGACAGCCAATGGCTCAGTCTCATGAGTTTGTAACAGTTGAAACATCTTTGACCGGGTGTCATCTTTGACCGGTGTAGTCTTTGACCGGGTGTCGTCTTTGACTGGGTATCTAGAAAAGATTTTTTTTCCATTTTTTTAAATATCATATATGTATATGATGTGATGTACTTGGTGGGACTTCTTATTATACAATAAATTGCCCAATCTCTTTGCTATTATAGTACTTTAACCCTACCCGGTCAAAGACTACACCGGTCAAAGACTACACCCGGTCAAAGACGACACCCGGTCAAAGACGTTTCAACTGTTACAAACTCATGAGACTGAGCCACATGCACCACAATGTGTGGCCACTCCCTGCACTGCAGCCCAACTCCCCAGAGAGCCTTCACTCTGTGTGGCACAGATGTAAAATACAGCAAAGTGTAAACTTCACAAACACAGACACATGTAGCTAAAGCTGCAGTAGACACCGTGGTACCCTGGGGAGGAGAACACCCGGGGACCGGCCTCCCCACCTCCCCAGCTCCCCCCTGCTTCACTGATAACCTTCAGGCTCCAGAACTTAGTCAGTACTGGCTAACAAATAAGTCAATAGTTCCTAACATAGTTGGTCATTTTCTGGCTCCCTATACGACCAACTTAGGTTATTAATATGGACAGGGTTGTCTGTGCTGATCAACTCACCTTAGTTTCTCCATTTTAATGAGTGTTGTTAGGCTTGGTCCTTTTAAGTGAGGCATCAGTCATATGCTGTTTTGCCTCAGTTATTTTTGAATAGACTAAAGTCCCTATGATTAATCTGGGCTTAGCCACTACAGACTAAGGGCCGGGACTTTTAGATTTTCTGTGTACCTCCCCAGCTCCCACTTCTACCCCCACTGGAGAATACCAAACAGCCCCCCCCCCCCCCCCGTCTGGGCCGATCCTCCTCCCCAGCTGCTGCCCTGTAAGCTACACTGACGGCTGTACATCGGAGACACTACTGCTGCACCCGAGGCATTCAGTGTTAGCCTTCTGTAGGAATCAGTTCAGATACCCCTTTGCTCCCACATCTTATAAATACACCCCCTTGCATTTTTAAACGAAACGTTTATTTTCAATAAGGTGACACACCAAAGCTATGGAGCGAGTGGCTTTTTAAAAATTAATTTATATCAAATTATATTTTAAAGGCTGTATCGTTTTAAACAAACGATGGCGTCGCAAGCCATGTCATACGTGGATGATGAATTCAATAGAGGCCATGCAATTTCTAATACATAACGCTTTAAGGACGGCATGTCGCTAAAAGATGAATTGGATGGATGAATCATGCATGAATGGTGCATCATGCCGTCTCTCCGGGAGTGTCTCAAGCCTTTAGGGTTAGCATGATGCGTCAATGCAGCCCTGGCGAGTGACTCGCCAGGGCTGCATTGACGCATCATGCCGACCAAGGGCATGATGCATTGAGGCATGATGCCGTCCTTAAAGGATTAAGTAGAGTAGTGATCGTCGTATTCAGCATGACGTTATTGACCCCCTCTCTAGGTGCGCAGTGTGACCGCACCCCACACACCAGCTGTTCACGTTAACCCTTTAAGGACGGCAGCATGCCTTAATGCATCATGCCCTTGGTCGTCATGATGCGTGAATGCAGCCCTGTATTCAAGCATCATGCCGACCCTATGGGGTTGAGACACTTCTGAAGGGTTGGCATGATGCACCAATGCACCTCAAGCGAGTTACTCGCCGGGGCTGCATTGGTGCATCATACTGACAAGTCATATTTTAGTGACATCCGTCCTAAAAGGGTTTATTCACGCCCCAGTTCTCCCCCGGCCTACAATAACACGTGTGTGGTATCGACCCCCAGCATTCCCCACCACCACGTGCCATAACTGGTACAGAATGCCACTTGTAAACGCCGCTATGACCAATCTGCGCTTGGCAGATTGGTCTATACAAAAACTTTTTCACCATGAAGGACATCCGGTCCTGCAGATTTTGTTTTGTTGCAGGCCCGGAATAAATTTTGCAGGTCCGGATATTGGAGTACAATCTTGTAATTTAAAAATGAATTATAAAGCAAGGGTTTGTACTGATAATTATATTGGATATGGTTGCCTTGTATGTTACAATCATATAAATCATTTTTATATGTTAATTACTGAAAAACATGACATAAAATATACTAGCTTTCTGTTTTATACTGTAGAACCCTAGACACCTTTCTGCCAGACCGGCAGACCTTTTGCCGACAGGTTTTCGTATAGACTGGGCAGATATTTCGCTCTGGTCCCTCCTCGTCAATCTATACGCTAAATCGTCGGTGCTCACCTCACACTGTCAAATGCCGCATGGTGCTTTAATGCATCATGCCTCTTGTCGTCATGATGCATGAATGCGGTCCTGGCGAGCACACATGCCAGGGCTTCATTCAAGCATCATACCGGTTTGATTAACTTCCAGAGGGTCGGCATGATGCATGAGTGTAGCACCGGCGAGGCCTGGCAACCCACGGGTAACAACTCTAAAGCCTACATTATTTTTTAATGCAGAATAGGTGCCCTTCTTTACGATTAATATCACACCACTTATTGACCCTGCTCTAGTGCCAAAAGCCTAAAAAAGTCTTTTAAGAAAAAAAAAGAGAAAAATGCATCATGGCGTCCATTAAAGCACGATGCGGTCCTTAAAGGACTAATGAACTGTCCCTAGTTTGGCAATCAGTCCAGTTCCGCCTCAGTACACATTAGGGCTCCCAGCCTCCCTAGCTACCCCCAAAATAACATCCCTCCCCGACCAAACCAATGTCCAATATCGATCCTGCAGCCCCCCCCCCCCGGGCCCGCGTCTGGCACGTGTTAACTGGGTGGCCTTCTAGTGAAAATGTCAGTCCAATTTGTGTGATAATGACACTAATATCCGGGGCTACCAGTGGTAGGCATCTAACCCTTTAAGCACAGCATCAGGTTGCATTGCTGATATAATATAGATACACCATTGCATGATGCACTAATGCATGATGCATTGGTGCATCATGCCGACCCTTTTCGAGCGTATCAAGTTAGTAGGTTCGGCATGATGCTGGAATGCAGCACTGGCGATTTACTTACAATGACTGCATGTATGCATCATGCCAACAAAGGGTAAAGCACAGTTAATAACTCTGCGGCCCTCAAAGGCCCATGAAGGCTGTGGTCGCGGACATAGAGGAGATGAGTGGACGGTGGGAGGCTGGCTGGGGGGGGGGACTGGTGGAGTTGGGACACAAAAAGTAGTGTGGTGTAAAGTTGTGTACTGAGATCCAGGGTCCGGTGTGGTGCTCGTGTGTACTACATGTGGGTAGAGATAGTTAGCAGCCTAGTTCCCTTCAAAGCATCAATGCATCATGCCCTTGATGTCATGATGCATCGATGCAGCTCTGGCGAGTACCCTGCCATTGCTGCATTCAAGCATCATGCCAGGTCGTCCCCGGCAAGTTACTCGCCAGGGCTGCATTGATCTCTTTTGTCGGCATGAGTTTTAATTATTTTATTGGCTCAAAGTAAGCTACATGATACAAAATTAGTCTTAATCAACAATAGCCTCGGGGTATTATGCGGTTTCTAAATGATTTGAGGAATCATAGTGAACAGACAACTAAAGACGGTTTGAGAAATAGTGATGATAAGAAACAAAGATTAGGCAAAATATAGAAGGAGATAAAGATGAGCTACAATGTCTTGGAGCCTGATACGTGGGTTCATGTCCCTATACTACTCACATACTACTCACAGGAGGATCTTCCTATACTACTCACTCCTCACAGACGGAGCTTCCTATACTACTCACACACTCCTCACAGGCGCCTCTTGCTTTATATAAGAATGTAGGACTGAGTACATATAGTGGTCACTTAAATCGTCTCAGCATGTCTCTCCCTGCTCCTGCCACATAAGGCCAAAAAAGAGGTTTGTTTTAGGTCACCCGACTGACTCCATTTTTGGTCAATTTTAGGGTCTTCTGAGAGGCTGGCTAATACTTTCATGTTAAAAAAAATGGTTTTTTTTTTACCGCCCCTGCATTTTCTTCCTATGTTACCTAAAACATACCTTTTTTGGCCTAATATATCATGACGATATATGGAAATACTGTATTAAATTGTAAATGCGGTCCTTGAAGGGTTAATAGGTTTTAACAAGACCTCAATGCCCTACTAATAGACTCTACAAACCAGTAGTATCCACAACATGCATTAAATGGCGCTAATGCATACCCATGGTGCTAGTTTCGGACACTACTGGTTTGTAGAGTCAGTTGGCAAGGCACTGAGATGACCGTGGACATTTTGGTTGCACACCCCAGCAAATCGTTGTCACACTTGGCTATGATTGGCCAATTTTGGGTATGACCAATTGGGTCAAAACTAAACCCCACCAAAGTTGCAAAATCTATTCATGAACAAACTTAACCAAAGTTGGCAAATTTGTTAAGGTTTGGTCTGACCAAATTGGCCAACCTGTAAGCCAAAGTTGGTGTGGCTGGTCAAAGGTGACCACGATTTGCTGGGTCTTCCTATAGTACAATATGACTATCCCCTACTCACTCACCAAGCTCAGTCTTGTTACAACCTGTGCCCATGGGCGTCCCTGTCTTTCTCCCTAACTCCGTTTCATCCTGCCATGCTATACCTGCCCCTCCCTCCCTATAACAGGCCGCCCACTCCCCAGCCCACTCCTTCACCCTTAAAAGGCAAAAGCAATAAGGATGGGAGGCATGTACTTCAGGAGGTCCTTATTGTAAAATTACCCCCCAACAAAGGAACCTGAGCGACCGGTGCCTTCATGCCTGGGGGAAGGGGGAAGGGGGAAGAGGGAAGGGGGGGGGGGATAAAAAGCTATAAAACCAGGAGGAGCGACGCCACTTTTAGCTGCTTTTCCACTTTTGGTTTTGTTTATTCGCAGATCAAAGGGTCAGCCATGTCAGCTTGGTTTGATTGGGAAATCAAATCAGCCATCAAATCACGGCCAGGCCGAGGCGGGGAAGGTGGGGGTGACATTAATACATGGTCCAGCCGGGTTCTGTGGCCCTTTGAAGATTTTCTTTTCTTTTATTTTCTTCTTTACTTTACCTCTCAGACACATTGATTTCTTGCAAAACTTTCATAGATGTTGTAGTTGATCTTACATCACTCAATGATTGCGTGTGTTTAGGTTTCTATTGGAGCTACTAAGATGTCCATGTGAATAAGGAGAATCCAGCAGAAACAAGGTAGTCCAGTGAGCTATACTGCATGGAGCATTGTGGCCTTTGCTGCTATCTTAAGTATTTACAGGTAGCTCCTGATAATCCGTCCCTCGATAGTCCGACATGCACAGGATCCTACATGTTGTAATTTAGAAAGCTATCCATGATCTCTGTTCGATAGACCGTCCCATCCAATACCCGCTCACATTTGCCACGCGGCAACGGTGGTCAGACCGATTAGCCCTTATGGGGTGTCCTTTACAAAAGATTAAAAGTGCGCCTGCATTGTAGGTTTCGCCGGGTTTCGAACCCAGGACCTTTCGCGTGTGAGGCGAACGTGATAACCACTACACTACGAAACCCAGCTGATATGTGTCCAGAAAATTATTTTAGAGAATTGAGGCGAAAATAAAGACAGAGACAGAGAGTAAACGAAAAGAGTAAGAAAGTGACAGGGAGAGAGAGACACAGAAATAGCACAGGACACAGACACAGACATAGACAGATATACAGGCAGACGGAGACAAAAAAGATAAGAGAGAAATTAGATGTGTTTTAATACATGTATTAGTATTAGCGGCGCCAGTGAGTGATTGGCCCTCATGGTATTAGCATACTAAGTACACCTAGTTTAATGTGTACACTACATGTATCCAGTACACGGGGTTCACGTGTAACATGCAGCATGAACAACAATGTGCCACCTAACAATAGACATGGATCCTATCCCGTTAACCCTTTAAGGACAGTGTGTCGCTAAACGATGACGTTTGTCGTCATGAGATGCACCGATGCAGCCCCGGCGTGAAACTCACTGGTGCTGAGTTTGAGTTTTGAGTTAACATTTTTTATATTTTGCAATAATAAATCACATATCGAGGGGCATTTATAGACTATAATACGCAATCACGTGTCCAAGATAGAGTTTGTGCAATGTATAATTAGTGTACTACAAGTATGTACTACCGGTAAGTTGTCACTGAATCAGTTGTTGCTTCAGCAGTGTCTCAACCCATAGGGTCAACATGATGCTTGAATGTATAGCACTGGCGAGTTACTTGCCAGGGTTGTATCAATGCATCATGACGAGCAAGGGTATGATGCATTTATGCATAATGCCGTCCTTAAAGGGTTAAGGACCACATCGTGCTTTAATGCTAAAATGCCATGTATCGGCATGATGTATGAATGCAGCCCTGGCAACTAACTCGCCAGTGCTGCATTCAAGCATGATGCCGACCTAGGGTGTAGCATATTAATGCACTATGTGGTCCTTAAAGGGTTATAGACATAATAACACCCACTACACTGACGTCTGTCACGTGATCAGCTCAGGAGAATTACTTCCGGTGTCAGATCCCCAATATGACCCCAGAGGCCGCTCCGAGCTATCATGATACTAGACCCCGCCCGGGTAGCCCTATGACGTGATGAGTTGACAGAAGGGACAAAAAAACTCTTACTAATTAGATTTTCTCTTGGTGGATGGGACAGTTGGTAATGACAATTATTCAGAATAATAAGACATGGTGCCAGAACGTACGCGGAATTAGTCTGATATTCAAACCGGGAGAAAAGTCAATAATGAACTGCAGAAACTTTGTTAATGAACACTGTCTAATCATGATTACGGAATTGGAAAGGGTGGGGACAGAATTAAGAAGGCGAGGGAGAATCTTGCATCTAGAAAGCTGGCGTCCTATGAGGGTTTCCCTTCTTGATTGCATCGTCATATTCAATATATCATTTCCTTTCACCTAGAAAAGAAGTAGTAGATCCGTAAGTATCACTGTGACTCCTGATTTGATCTCTGAGGAAAATCTCTCCATGATTCTAAAGTGACTCCCTAACATTAGCAGGGCTCTATAATAACTCTTTAATGACTCCTATTCTAAGACTCCCTAATGATTGGGAGTTCACTAGACGGGTTATGCCTCAGGCGTCATGTCCATCTGTCGGCAGGATACACCAATGCAGTCCTGGTGAGTAACTCACCGGCACACCATGTTGACTCTTCGGGGCTGTAACAATTAACCCAAATGGACATTATACTGTTTCATTTTGCTCATGCCTTAGGATCTGGACATGGACTGGGGAGATGAATAAATTATCAACTTACATCTCTTTACCTGAAAATGCCTAAACATAAACTGCAAATCTGAACATTTGGGGATTTAAACACAACACCTGAAAGCTAGACACTTGATGATGAGAACAAATTCTAGACCAAGCACCTACATTTCTAATCACTTTAGCTAATCACATTAGGGAGTGCTCATTTTTTAAAAACAGGGGGGGGGGGGGCGGTGAGATTTCGCGCGGAGCGCGCACATTTTTTTCACCCCCCCCCTCTAGAGGGGTCAAAATTTTTTACCCCCCCCCCCCCGGCAGGCCGAAAATCGCGCGCGTTCGCGCCCCTTTGTAGCATAGTAACGCGCGGGCTTTTCCCCTCCAAACAGGTTGAATTTTTTTGCCCCCCCCCAAGAGGGGTCTGAATTTTTTACCCCCCCCCCGGTCAAGGGGTCCAAATTTTTTACCCCCCCCCCAAATCCACCACCCCCCCCCCTGTTGTTAAAAAATGAGCACTCCCTTAGTGAGCCAAACATGTTTAGAAAAATATTGTGCTTACAAATATGTGGCAGTGTCTGTGTCTGTAAAACTATAAGTTCGGCAAACTACAGAAATGTTATGTTGAGAAAGATGCGCCGTAAAATCTCAACCCAAACAGCACTATTAACATATAAGCAAACCATCCTCCCCGTATTAGAGTACTGTGGCTACCTATATAATGGTATACTAGTATCCCAGCACAAGCGCATACAAATGGTGCAAAACTGGTGTCTACGCACCTGTCTTGATGTACGTATGAAATACCATGTACTTGATCTACACTCTGATGCTAATGTATATCACTTAAGTGTCAGGTATCATCTCCAACTACTCTTGTTTACTCTTGTTATGATATAATAATCATGTACTGACAGCGGTTGAAAAATCACATATAATTATGTCATACCTATCTATTTTGCTCCAATCAAATGTATAACTTGATGCATATATCATGACATGTATATGTAGCATATATTGATATTGAGGCCTCTACACAAATACTTGGACTCTGTTGATATATTAGCATGTATGGTCATAGTCTATGAGATCAAAAGCAGATGCATACCAAACATAACCATGCAACAAACAGATCAACCGCAACTGATCTGATTCTATGTTGATGTAACACCATGAGAGTGTATATCAATACGTAGAAATACTGTCAATGTTATGTTATCATTAGAGATGTCAAATACCATCATGAATACATGATATCAACATTCAGTCATATACCATCTCATTGAACTTGTACTGTGTTTTGAAAATCATTCTATGAAACACTTTATAAACTCAAACAGTGTAGTGCTTTGAACCCCGGGCTTTGAAGCTCTATGCTACCCTTACAGGGTCCAACATGTACCTGCTGCATGCAGTGAGACAGGTAGCGTCTCACCCCTGGCTCTTGTTGTCTGCCTCCTTTCCGTCCTACTGTAAAGGTCACCCATGTAACAGAGGTCAAACAGCAAATGTCAACTCAAGGTCACGACCTCCACCAGACATGGGGAGTCAACAAACATAGACTGATTGAAAGTCCACATACACTGTTAAAGGGGTGATAGGTATATAACATGAGGTATAAGGGTCAAGCTGATTGTACTGTGGGCGCGGCCATTACTGAAGCTGATACTGGCGAGATAAACACTGATAAGAGCGAACGCAATGGCTACCAGTTGTTACATAATGCACGCTAAGAATTCTGCAGTGAATGGAGGGAATTGTCTTATTAGTCTGCGGATGTATTCCGCTAATGTCCTTTTAGATTCACCATGAGTAGAACACATATTTACCTACAGACGGAATTTGTAGGTATTCATGTACAATGAGTCTTTTAGTGGTTCTTTTGCTGGGAATAATGGCACTTTACCATTGATCCCAAATAAAGACTTAAGACTTGAGACTTAAGGTAAATCTACCCTGGTGACTCCATGGTAGGGGTCACGGCACCTTTCATCAAAATGTCAGTGTTTCAGATTATCCTACCAAGCAGAACAGGGCCGATCCTATCCCGTTTTAAAGAAAGTAAATGAAATGTCCATGTCATTTTTCGCAACTGACGATGCAATTAGCGAGTAGACACTGTAAGGCACTGTGGGATGATCCGGGAAAACCTCAAGGTTCAAATAAGGTCAAAGCAAAAAAGAAATAGTGGCGTGTTTCGGGTTACCCGATCCTACCTAGCAAACAGGCTGACCGGAGAAGTTCTTATAAAATTCTGAAAAAAAGACATAATTCTCATTTTTGGGCTATTTTAGAGTTGGGTTGGGGCTCCGAGGGTCCAGGCAAAGTTTTAAAAAAGAAAGTTGAAATAAAAAACCGACCTACTTTCCTTTTTAGACCATATAACCTAAAGCACACCTCTTATTCTGATTATTGGCCTAAGGAAAAAACAGAAGAGTAGAGAACGCCAAGCCGTAACACAGTACCGGTACTCCTAACCTGAATCTCATGCAGCTTCTATTCCCGGCCCATACAGTTTGTGTTGGTTTTTAATGACGTCGGCATTTCTATATCTGGACGGCTTTCTGTTTAAAGCATATAAAGTGTAGCGGCATAATGATTGATCACCGACAGTTGGAGTAGTCCCATCTAGCGCCGGCAGGGGGCGGTGATTAAAAATGCAGCGCTGACGTTTGGGATATCACCTTTAACCCTTTGAGGCCAACAGAGTGCTTTATCATTCAATGTACTTTGCACTTTATCTTCAACATGCATGGATGCAGCCTTGGGAAGTAACTCACCAGGGCTGCATTCATGCATCATGCTGCCGGGACAAGGTTGATGTACTCCCGGGATACACATACTCCTGATGGGTAGCCATTGTTGGTGCAGTGTGCGCAAGTTAGCTGTTGGCAGAGCGTTGGTGGACCATGACGACACATGATGCTTTGAAGCAACATGCCGTCCTTAACACTTTAAGGCCGGCATGATGCATTAATGCATTAATGCATCATGTCCTTGGTCATGAATGCAGCCTTGGCGAGTTACTCGCCAAGGCTGCATTCAAGTATCATGCCGACCCTACAGGATTGAGACACTCCCAAAGGGTTGGCATGATGCACCAATACAGCACCGGCGAGTCACTCGCTGGGGCTGCATTGATGCATCATGATGACAAATTTAACTTTTAACGACATCCGTCCTTAAAGGGCTAAAGGATTTGGAAAGCCGCTCAGTCCCCCGGGAGTCGCAGTCAGAACGGCCCGGGGGCGGCTGTCTTCCACACCCCATTAAGGGATGTAGACAATATAGACATGTATTAATTTGTTGTTGGTACAATGGTGTGCCATACAGTGCTATCCCGCAGGGAATGCCTTGCCATTAGTGTATATTAGATGATGAGGGTGTCCCGGAAGAGCCATATACTGTTTTAATGCATTATCCATTTTGCCGTTTATGCTTGAATGCAGCCCTGTCTATATTAGCTTTACTCTCAACGCCATGGCTGCATGCAAGCATTATCTGTTCCTTAGTTTGGGTGTAAACTACAAAGCGTCGACAGAATGCATGAATGCCGACAAAGGGCATGTAAAAGCACCATGCACCTTTAAAGGGTAACATAACCCCCCTCCAAACAGAACTCAAGTATGACACAAGTTAGGAACATGTGCATTTCTTGGGAAAAGCACAAGCTGTATACACAAGATAGACATGGGAGATTCTCGAGAATGGAGAACGTTCCTAGTGACATCTTCAATGGTTGTGTGTATTTCCCGAGTTTTATTTGTGTAAATGACAAGAAATTCCACAAGTAAGATGATGACATGTATCTCTCGAGTTTCACTATAGATATTCCACAATATGGCACAAGAAAATGTCCAGAAAACACGAATGGCACGTGTTCCGCTGTTGCAGGGTCGTTATGTGCAGACGTCCTACCGCCACACCCCGTGATATCCTCATCTATATTGTAGGCGTTTGGCATTCTCCAGACGCAGACGTAAGGAGAGTATAGGTGGGGGGGGGGGGATCTAGAGTAGATTACCTTAATTATTTAGGTGTTAAGGGAGTTGTCATGCACCCCTGCATCATAATGACAAAGGATATAGCACCTTAAATCACTGTGAGGCATTTGTAGAGTTAAACGAGTGGCATGCCTTTTCAACCTTTTGTCAAGCATTTGGCAGGTTGGCAGTGGGAACACTGTTTCTGGCCTCGGCATGAAGCATTAACTTATCTGGCCAATACTGGGGAAGAGGAGTGGATTTGACCCTTGATGTAAAACCACTGTCCTATAGCGGCTGATAAGTAACTATTACGTACGTATGGTTTGCTTGTATTACAGTGGTGTTGAGTTGACGAATAATGCCAAATTACTTTGATGCATTCGTGAAGGGTTGGCATGATGCATTAATGCAGCGTCAGCAAATTACAAGCCTGTGCTGCATTAATGCATCATGACGCTCTATGCACATTAAGCCATGAGGCTGCTGTTCAATCAATCACTGTCATAAAATAATCTTATTCCATTTTATTATCATTCTATAGTCATTGGATAAGGAAATATGTAATTTTATCACTGCGTATATTTTATAAGAGCTCTCTGTCTAAATAGATTTAATCACTCTCATAGAATAATCTTACTGCATCTTAAATCTATTTAGACAGAGAGATCTTATGAAATATACCCGGTAATAAAATCATATATTTTCTTATCCAATAATTAGAAGGGCTTCATCCAATAAACTAGGATATGATATGTGCAGGGACTTGATTAAATTATACTTCTATCTGGGGAGAGGATCAGATGGCGGTACTGTTGTAATTCAATAAGTAACATCCATTAACCCTTTAAGGACGGCATGATACCTTAATGCATCATGCCCTTCGTCATGATGCAGGAATGCAGCCCTGGTGAGTAACTCGCCCAGGCTGCATTCAAGCATCATGACGACCCTACAAGGTTCAGACACCCCCGAAGGGTCGGCATGCTGCATTGGTGCATCATGACGACGAATGTCATTTTTTTGTGACATTCATCTTAAATGGTTAAGGGTTAACCCTTTACAGACGGCATGATGTCTCATAAAGCCATGTTGTTGTACCCTTATGATGCAGCAATGCAGCGATGGCGAATAACTCATTATTGCATCATGCCTTCAGTTTAGTGTATCAACCCTTAAATAGTCGGCATGATGCATGACTGAATCACTGGTTAGCTACTAGCTTGGGTTGCATTCAAGCACCATGCACACAAATAGACAGACGCCTATAGTTTATAGCACGTTGCTGCTCTTCAGGGGTTAAAACCTCGAGTTGGAGTTAAGTCTTGATTGTTCGATTTTCTTCCAATCACTGTTTGCGGCGAGTTCGTGAGTTGTCATTAAATTAAATCAAACAGTGAACCACCCTTAATGCAAGGGGTGCATAAGGCTGGTTTTCCCATGAACGGCCACTAATCACAGGGATGAGGGCGTAAGGGTTAATGCCCAAACTCAGCAGTGCGGTACATCAAGCTCTGAGAGTGTATCAATGTTGGCATGATGCATGAATGCACCACTCTTGAATTACTGGCAAAGTCGTTCAAAACAGGGATGCATTTATAAATACATCACCCCAGGAAAAGGTTCACAGCGCCTTGAAGTACTTATCGATGTAATGGTTCACATGCATCGATAACGATTAGTGATTTGGAGGAGTTGCTCCCCAGACGACCTGCTCCGAGCAATAGATACCAAACCTGTTGAGGCGAGACTAAAGAGCGCCTTAGTTATTGAGTAACCCCTTTTAGCTAACCCTTTAAAGGCCGCAACATGCTTTAATCTCCTTGTAGTCATGGTACAAAAATGCATCTCCTGTGAGTAATTCGCCGCTGGTGCATTCAACCCAACGTGAGTAACGCCCTACGGTTGGCATGATACATGAATGTATCCCTGACGAGTTACTCACCAAGGTTGAATGCATGCATCATGCCGACAAATCAACATGAAATAATGATCGAGGCATAGTACCCTTTAACCATTCAAGGACGGCACAATGCCTTTGGTCATCATGATGCATGGACGCATTAACACACCAGTGCTGCTTGCAAGCATCGTGCAGACCTTCTGTGAGGATCGGCATGATGCATGAATGCAGAATGGGCGAACTCATGCATCATGACGACAAATGAACATTGAAGACCGAGGCGTAATCCCAGTGGGCACAAAATCCAAGTCAACATTGAATCAACGTTGCATCAACATTGAATCAACATTGACAACCATTTGTCAATGTTGATTCAATGTTCTGTGCCCACTGGGATACAGTCTTCAACCCTTGATACATCTTGCCCTTAGTTGTCATGGTGCATGAATGCAGTCTTGGCAAGTAAAGTTCTCACAAGTGCTGCATTCAAACATCATGCCGACCCAACGAGGAGACACACCCGTAGGGTCGGTATGATGCATGAATGCAGCTGTGGTGAGTTACTCACCAGGGCTGCATTCATGCATCATGCTGACCAAGGGCATGATGTATTAAGGCATGATGATATGCTTACAGTGTTAACTTGTTCCGGGTGAGCTGCTGTCGGTGAGCAGCTCCCAGGGAGGCTGTATAGTCAGACAGACGCCCGATGGACGCCCAACTCCCACGATCAATAACATACAGGTTCAAGGCCAAGTCAGTGAGGCAGGAATCAACGGTGTGTGTCTCTGGGGTAACCCTTTAAGGACGGCATAATGCATTCATGCATCATGCCCTTGGTCGTCATGATGCATAATGCAGCCCTGCTGAGTCTACTCACCAGGCATCATGCCGACCCCACAGTTTTGAGACACCCCCGAAATGTTGGCATGATGCACCAATGCAGCATGGGCGATTCAATAACAGTACACATTCAAGGCCCACATAGAGAACAGAAACGGTCAAAAGGGAGTCCAGGCTGCCACCAGAATGAACCCGGGTCCTTATGTGACTCACTTGTGTAAGTCAAGGAGCTATGTGACTCTCATAGGTTACTTCTTTAGGTCAGTCAGGGGAGTCACCTAGACTTCCTTATTCAGCCTGGGCTCCCCTAAATTGGAGAATCATTCTGGAGTCAACCTGGACTCCCTTTTGACTCTGTTTCTTTTCTCTGTGCAGTCAGTAAGGCAAGATTGAAGGGTGTGTGTCTGGGGTTAACCTGGAAAGAGCTATAGGAAAAACTATCGGTCGGATTCAGGGTAAATCAACCCCCCAAGGTTCGCATGATGCCTGTTTCATGTATTGGCGCGATCCATGAGTGAAGTATTGGCAAGGTACTTGCTCTTGCCGACAGATGGAGATTCATTGAGGCCTAAAGATGACCTTTAACCATTTAATGGTTTTATAGTGCATCGTTAGTGCAGTATATCCTTCATTATCATGCTGTTTTATACCAGCCCTGGCGATTAACTCGCCAGCCCTGCGTTAATACATCGTGCGGACCCTAAGGGGGTTTAAATGACTCGCGAGGGTTGACATGGTAAATGTATGTAGGCTTAGTGAAAAGACTCCCCAGGGCTGCATTCATGCATCATTACGACATATCAGAATAAAGCGCAATGCTGTCCTTAACGGGTTACTTAGATCAAGGCTGATACCGTAAGGTAAGAACCGGGGTGCTTCATGTTTAACGGCACAGGTCGATCACTGCAGGCCGGGCTATCTCTTCTAGTCCGCTGCACGGTGCCTGGGCGTAACGCCAGGTACAGATAAGGTACTCAGTACGGGATTGGTGTTATATATATATAGCACTACTGCCGGCCTATCTCTCCTCTATCAGGCTGGTATAGGCAGGTGTATAATTACATTATTGCTAGCCTTAAGGCCTACAAATGAAAGGTGTGTTTTATGTCGAGAATTCTGGGGTAGGTAGGTCGGACTTTAAAATGTTTTTTTAAACTTTTAAATTATTTAAACTTTAGTTTTAGAGATTGATTCACGAACGCCAGTGCTGACTCACCAACCTCGGCTTCGACTCGTGGAGCCTCAACTTGATTTTAAAATAGCCCAAAAATGACCAAGGAAATTGTTGATTTTTCAAAATTGGTTGAAGACTTCTAGGGTCGGCCCTATTTTGCCAGGTAGGGTCGGGTAACCTGAAACAACAAACAGTCCTTTATCAGGGTAGCATGTAGGTGTATACATATATACGTATACATTACTGCCAGCCTATCTCTCCTCTATCAGGGTAGCACGAAGGGGCTACAAGCCAATTCTCCTTTGGGTTAAGAAGTGCAGGATCAATCAGTAATAATGTGTTAGCTATACCTTTGTAACTACCGTTAAACTAAACGGCCTACCTACTATGGTGGTAGGTTTAAATAACGATTTGGACCGTCACAAAGACTCCCTTGGATCCTCACAATGCTAATTTGGATATTCATGAAGATTTTCGCTTTTGGTAGTGTTTTAGAAATTGACAACCTAAAGTTGCCGGTACTTTCACTGCCCATGCCATGGGGTTTCAGTGCAGGTTCTCAATAGCTCAGTGACTAACTTCAGTAGCCATTAATATACGTACCACACATTATGATACTTGTTTCGTTGAGTGATTCTTATAAATCAATTCCTATTTTTATAGTCAATCCCCTGAACCAGCTTATTGTGATTGTAACATATTTGATTTATTCTCAGAATTATAAATAAAGGGAATGGTAACATGTGGCAAGTATGGTCCTTATTATATTTGTGAGAATGGATCATACGTATAGCATAGACACCCCGTGTGAGCAGCTGAGGGTGCGGGGTGTGAGAATGGACCATACATATAGCATAGTCACCCTGTGTGAGCAGCTAGGGGTGTGGGGTGTGAGAATGGACCATACATATAGCATAGACACCCTGTGTGGGGAGCTGAGGGTGTGGGGTGTGAGAATGGACCAAACATATAGCATAGACACCCCTGGTAAGCAGCTGAGGGTGTGGGGTGTGAGAATGGACCATACATATAGTATAGACACCCTGTGTAAGCAGCTGAGGGTGTGGGGTGTGAGAATGGACCAAACATATAGCATAGACACCCCGTGTGAGCAGCTGAGGGTGTGGGGTGTGAGAATGGACCATACATATAGCATAGACACCCTGTGTGAGCAGCTAGGGGTGTGGGGTGTGAGAATGGACCATACATATAGCATAGACAACCCGTGTGAGCAGCTGAGGGTGTGGGGTGTGAGAATGGACCATACATATAGCATAGACAACCCGTGTGAGCAGCTGAGGGTGTGGGGTGTGAGAATGGACCATACATATAGTATAGACACCCCATGTGAGTAGCTGAGGGTGTGGGGTGTAGTCGGGGAGAGCCCCAGACGAGTCTGATCAATACAAAAGCTGCTTCCACACCTGGGCGGCCTGAGGGTGGGGGGGGGGGGTTGATGGGAGGAGGGGGCGGATAGGGGAGCATCCAGGCCTGACCCAGTTCCCGCCACCCCGAGCTGCTCTCCGCCACCTTGAGCTGCCACGAGCACCTATACAATCTCCCAGCAGATTCTCCCATCCATTTCTACCGGCACTACTTACATCTCTGCCAAAACGCGACAGAAAACTCTGGAAACTTGGCTATGACATGATTTTGAGACGCTTATTTATACGACTATGAACCAATACAAATATCTAAAGGAAAGTATGAACCTATCTTGTTCAAAATCAGATAAATATTGGCCATATTTGTGATAGGAATTTGAGATAATTGTAAGACTATTTTTCGTGTATCGACATTGCAGTTGGTGATAGAGATTGGAAAGCAGACAAGTAGTAACGTTTTCCTCCCTTCTTCCAGGGAAGAGCTCATGTAGTCCAAGCTTTTTGGCAGAGTCTTATTTGAGACTGTGCTGGGAGAGTGGCACCTATAATTATAAACCACTGCACTCTCACAGCACAGTCTAATCTAAGACTTTGCCTACAGGCACGGACTACATCACTCTTTTGTGGATGGATATGTCCCCAACTAACGACTAGGCTGCATGTTGAAGAGTCCATAGCCCAAACTTAGAAAATGCCATGTCACTAGGACAAACCAATAGCATTTTCACTGTAAACATTACTATTTTGTGGAAAGCTGTAGTTTCAATATGGCATGGTCAATTACTTCTATACTAAGCTTGGGCATTGATTATAGGTTTTAAATGACATGCAATTTTGAAATACACCTAATTTACCCTAATTAATCATAGAAAATCTACATTGTACCCTGTACCTGAAGCCAGTCTACCCTTTAGACGTCAGAATAGCAGTATAGACATCACAATACCAGGTCATATAGTCCATGTAACTAGGCAGCACTGGGGATTGCTTTGTAGCTCGTCATATATTAATAAGCCAATGGAATATGAAGAAATTATTTATATGACATTAAAATCACCAACTTCTGTAAATCGATGGGATCAAATGTAATCATATATGTATACAGATTTTCAATTTCTTAAAATTTTAGAATATAAACTTGTCAAATTGGAATGGATTGAATGATAACTCACCAGTGTTGCATCTCTGTACATGTATACAACGCCGACCTCATACGGGGTTGATACATTCCCGAGGCTATATATGGGAGGCATAACATTGAGAGTGTTCAGATTCAGATTCCATGAATCATGCATTTTACCACCAACGTTTATTCCAAAATTGAATTATTGTATGTCCTCGTGAAAGGAGCTTTACTATTTTAATAAATTCGTTTGCGGCATATGCAATAGCTCCAACAGCTTCCCGGTTTTGATATAACACAGAAATGCCATTATATATTCAGGCATACAACAGCATAAGTGGTTTATAACATCAGCGTAAGTATTGAAGCTACATGTAGATGGACATTAGGGACCTTTAGCAACCACGTAAACGCTCAATAAACGTAGACGTAGCCTATCCCTTTAGCACTACTACGTCTGCGTTTAATGAGATACGTCGGGTTTGCTAAAGGTCCCTATTATGTGCAGCCACCGTGGCCCAATGGATAAGGCATCGGCCTCCTACAGCCGGTAGGTTGTAGTGTACAACAACCTCACAGAGTTAGCCGGGGATTGCGGGTTCGAGTCCCGCCGATGCTTCACTGTTAAACCTTTAAGGACTACATAGTGCCTTAATATCACTGTGGTGTTTTGCACAGCAAATAACGATACTGTTAGCCCTTAGAAATGATATGATAACGATCGCCTTTTGGTAATCGTTGCAAGTGTATTTCTCACTAGATGTCATACCTATCCTAGGGGACACTTAAATAACGATTGCTTTTAAAGATAGAATTAGGGTCGTCAATTTTGTAATTTTTTAGATAAAATCTTGCTGTGATACAGACCACAGTGCCCTTTATCGTTGTGAACCTTGAATGTAGCCCTGGCTACTGGTAATATAAACTGGACATTGCAGTATTCATGTATCAAGCACCCCCATCTCGAAGCTTGAATGCAACATAAACTTTCTTTTGGAAAAATATTTTATTTGAGGATGTTTAAAAATTACATTATAAGGGAGACTCAACCTCAATTCAATACTTATAGGGGTGTAAAGGAATTTCCACCCCTCTTGAAGGGGGTGGGGCGTCAAAAAGGCAGCTCGTTACCATAGTTCAAATGGGGGAGGGGGGGGGGGTGCGAAATACCCTACGCACACTCGGGGGGGAGGGGGGGTAAAGAATGTTGGCGCCTCCACGCAAAATTTCACACCACACCTCCCCTGTCATTAATAAATGAACATTCCCTAAAGGTATTGGCTGAGGTGCCTGGATCTTAGATTGGCAAGAAGACAAATTCTGGGGCAAACTGCACAAGTCAAAACAGAACTTCTACCTGCACCACCTGAAGCCAAACTATAATGCGTGGTTCAGCTTACATGGTCTTAAAACATAGCTTTGTTATTGATTTGTTGTACCTCCAGGAACGAAAAGGGATGGTGCATTGAATCACTGTTCTGCCCGTAAACGATGCTTAAACGCACAATGGCCTTTTGTGGTCATGATGCATTAATGCAGCCTGGATGAGTAACTCATATCGACGCATTTAAACTACGCTATGGGGTGGATACACTCCGACCCTACCTAGCAAAACAGGGCCAACCTTAGACATTTTTCTCATCTTAAAAAACAAAATAAATTATATATTTAAGGTCATTCTACATCAGACTCAATTTCATTGTCAAGGAGTCATGGTCATTATTGGCGAGTTTTCTGTACTTTTCCGGCCAAAGTCTTCTTTTTTTTTAATTTAAAAGAAAAGAAAATTCCGACCTACCTAAATTTTAAGATTATGTAACCTGAAACACAGCTGTTATTTTTGGCCCTAGCTGAAGGTCCCTAGAAGCATGCTAGGTGTGTGACACTCTAAGCAGGGTGGTGTGTCGGTGGGTGGGTGGGGGGGGGGAGGGGCAGGCACGTGCTTGGCTCCTCAGTCAATAGGATTTGACTCAAATATTAAAGCCACCGCTGGAAATAGCTTCATAACATGGCACTGCGTCTCCACCCAGCCCCACCCTGCCAAGGCTGGTGGCTCTCTAAGTGCCATACACAGGGTAGATTGAGCTAAAGTCAACCACCTACCCTGAGAGATCCACCCCAATTGTATAGTTATTCATCCATGATAAGCCCATTTGTCGTGTATCACAGTACACTCTAGGTGTAGTTCTATCCAGCAAAGGACAAATGGAGACAATGCCATACATGAATAACTACATGGTTAAGGTGGATATCTCAGGGTACGTGGTTGGCTCTAGGTCGATCTACCTCTACCAGGCGCAAGCACTCCAGGCCCTTTCCTGCCGAATCTATATCTAAATAAAATGATCGGGAATGCAGGATCATTCTTTAATGTGCGGTGTGGGGTTGAATCCCATCATGGCACAATAGGTACATGTAGTACTTTTTTTTACCATCTTTATCTAACCCATTTGAAGCATAGATATAACCACTATTGACATAGTTGACCTAGTAAATATGTGACTAGGTACTTCAGTTCAATTCAGGTGCATTATGCAAATACCAATAGTACTACTAATTGAGCCAAAGTGGGATTCGAACCCACACTCTCCTGAGTATATGCTACATGTAGTATACAACATAGCAGGGTATGAAGTACAGAGTAGGCACATGTAGACTAGTAATCTCACAGACTGTAAACGTACAGCCTGCTGCATCATACCAAGCCTGTTAGGTTGATACATTGCTGAAGACTTTGCATGATGCAGTAATGCAGCTGTGACGAGTTTTACCAACCAGTGCTGCATTCATGCATCATGCTGTCTAGGGGCATAGCACCTTATAGCGCCATGCTGCACCATAAGGGTTAATGGGGCTACAACATGTCCCAACCGCCATTCTAGCGTCTAGCAATGGATACCTATGCTTCTATCATTATGGCTTTTATGTGTTTCATTTCATTTCAATCAAATGTAACTTGGAAGAGTAGAATTCAATCATCTATAAGGTCTATATAATATGTAATAAGAGCTATTGTGAAAGGAAATAAGCATGATATTCATATCATCACATTCATATCTCATGTACAGCCCTCCCCCTGAGTAATTTGATTCATGGAGCTTCTTTTCTGATGCTGACGAAAGACATTTTTCAAGCGATACCTGACACCCTACAATATCACATGATGTGCTGCATTCTGTTACCTGTTACATCGAGCTGACTTCATCAAATTTCTACACACTCTACAGGTCATTCACTCCATTGTACCTGCCAGTCCTTGGGTGGAAATGTAACTCCTCTCTTGTTACTATGAAATCTTCAGTCCCCAGTTCTCTATATATAGCTTCTACTGAATCTCCACTCCCTTAGTTCTATGGCTGCGCTATCAAATCTCCCTTAGTTCTGTGGCTTTTACTGAATCTCCACTCCCCAGTTATATGGCTTCTACTGAATCTCCACTCGCCAGTTATATGGCTTCTACTGAAACTCCACTCCCCAGTTCTTGGGCTTCCACTGAAACTCCACTCCCCAGTGCTATGGCTTCTACTGAATCTCCACTGCCTTAGTTATGTGGTTATTACTGAATCTCTTAGTTCTATTGCTTCTACTGAAGGTCCACTCTCTTAGTTCTATGGCTCCTATTGAATCTCCACTCCCCATTTCTATCGCTACTCATGCTCCACTCTTCAGTGCTATAGCTTCTACAGAAACTCCACTCCCTAGTGCTATGGCTTCCACCCCCATTGATACGTCTCTAGCTTACAGGATTTCTTATCTAGTTCTTGATTCACATATTTGAATCAATTTGTTTATGTTAGTACAAATATTCAGACATAGTTCATAAGGTGCAAAATTGGCCCATTACCTTGTGCACTGTCTGGTTAGCGCAGTGATTGATGAGGAGATACGGAACAAAAAATCTGTCAACGTAGATTGGCGCAGACTAGACAATGGACTAGATATGTATGCATAGTGTACAATATCAATAACCTCCAAATACAATCACAGATATAGAAGAAAGAAAAAAAGAGGAGATAAATCGCCTGTAGTGCTGCCTCGTGGGAGTGGATAGATGGGGGCATTACCACAGATTATCCATGTCGTATGCGGCCGTGCGTGGCCCCCTACACCAAGGGTAATAAATAATAGTTACAGCTCCCTCGTGGGGCTGGTACCGCGCTGTAATCACTCTCCCCTCACATTACTGCCTTTATCACCAGGCTTTTTACATTGTTTGATGAACAGATTCAACGATTGGAGCTGCACTGACGTGATTTCTGCTTCTGCCGCAGCATGCTGTGCCATGCAGTTTATTTTGCACTGTACATGGGTTTGCGGAAAATTTTAATCCACTTCTTTTGAATGCAACGGTATGTAATACAAACCTGTGAATTGGCCATCTTTGTCTTATCGCGAAAAAATATACCCGTGAATATATATAGATACCTAAACAGACTGGAACTGTTAATTGAAGGCTGAAAGGAACATGTTATAAAGGAACACAATGCAAATGGTGATCAATAGTTAGGTTGTAAACGTTACTCGCCTGCTTTAGCAACTGGATCTACCTGGATATAAATTCCATTAGTGGATTAACCCTTGAAGGGCCACATAATGCATCAATGCACTATTTTCTTCACGGTCATTATGCATACATGGTATACAGCCCTACTGAGTGACTCACCAGTGCTGCTTTCAAGCATCATGTCAACCCTATGGGGTTGATAGACTACCGAAGCATAGGCCTGATCCATTAATGTAGTGTCCGTGACCTGAATTTAGGAACAGCATTGGTGCATCATGACGACACATGTTGTTTATGAAAATAAAGGTTTAAGAATCACTTAAACCTTTTTTCGACACATTGGGCAATATTCTAACCATTCTACGGCTGAGGAGTCATAGCTTACATTAGATGGTAGTGACTCAAGATGGCCTTTCCTATACAGAGAGGCCCATATCAGCATATGTGGCACTATCTCTGGCTATAGGCCACCAGCGGAATAAATACCCTCCATTCACTGCAGAATTCTTAGCGTGCATTATCTAACGACTGGTACCCATTGTGACAGCTGTTATCAGTGCTTATCTCACCAGTTACAGTCTCAGTAATGGAAGCGCCCACAGCACAATCAACTTGAACCCTATAGGATCGTTGTAAGATGCATCATGACGATGAAAGGCGAGCACTAAGCGGTCCTTAAAGGACTAATAGTACCCGCACACAGTCCTGACGTAACCGGAGACCAGCTCTGGTCACGTCGCGCATGCGCTGTGTGACCCCAGTGCATGCAGGGAGATGTAATTGTTGCATGAGCCTCGTTGTGAGATGGATGCTGCGGGATGACTGCAGCCTGGTGGTGTGTCGTTCTGCCACCAGGTGACGCCTCTGTGACGTCATGTGTAGACGACACCAGCGCCATCTTACTCAGCGTTCATGACGGAAATGACGTCATCCCAACTATTTCCCCCATCATGCTTTGCAAACAGAGCAAACCCAGCATTTTAGATGACCTCTACACCAGGTTGGAGACTGACCAGTTTCTTAGTACGCCCTAGGGTTGAATGACAGTCCCCAGAACACAGGGTGTACCAAGAACTTGGTACACTCATTTATTGTCATTTTTTTCATATTTCCATGCCAAAATGCATAATTCTGATGCCACTGTAGGAAGCAGAGGTCTATAATTTATGTATGTACCCTTTTTCATAACTAAAATCGGAATATTATCTAAGAAATGGCTTTATCTACATATTTTCCTTCAGTAAATGTTTAGTAAAATCAGTTTGCTAATTTTTTGTTAAATCTGCTAATAAAAATGAACCCATAGGATGAAATCATTGATTAAGGACCACAAAATGACGTTTTTGTTTTCACTCAGTGATGTTTGATAATCTGGTAAATAAGCCATATAATGTAATTATAAGTATGAAATAGTAGAGTGGTTTCCCTAGTCCCACCTATGACCCCAGTGACCCCACTAATTACATGCACAGATAATGGTCACAGTCCAGTGACCAAAGGTAGGGTACATGAGTACTGGGCTGTGATTGGCCCATTTACCTGCATGAGCAGGGGTCATGGTCCAGTGAGCACACCAGGTGTACCAAGATTATGGTACAGCCTAAGGTTGGGCACTGTATCATAATCCTGGTACAGACCCAATGGAAAGGGTGTACTATGTATTTAGTACATGTACGTTCTAATAACATGGTCCCGGCCCCAACTTGTACACAGGGACTTGCCGTAAAATCTTGCAGTGGTCACCAGTCAGTCCATCTTGTGTGATTGTTAGCCCATACAAGATGGCACTGGTACTACAGGGGCCCTTGATGGGGGGTCCCATGTCCCATGTCGATTTTAAGAAATAGCCATGTCGCCATATCGATTTGAAATAGCCCATGGCCCATGTCACTATATTTTCATCCCTGCTGTCCAATGTCACTAAGCTTTTAAATGGCCCATGTCACCGTGTCGAATTTAGGGGCTAGGGCCATACTACATGTATCTGGACACTGTCCTGTTGGCATCACGTGGTGTGGTCGTGGACCGTGGTGACTGGGGGGATGTGAGCCACTCAGCTGCTGAAAGTTACACAATAATTGACCATTACCCGTCATGATCTCTAATCCCTCACCATATACACAGAGCTGTGCAACCAGTCAGCACTGACTCTCTTAGGACGACATGATGCCTCAGGGCTTCATGTTCAATGACCAAAGGCAGTGTAGAAAGTAACTTAACCAACCAGTCCTGCCTTGGTGCATCATGCCGACACTTCGAGAGGGTATCAGAGGTTGGTATGATGCATGAATTTAGCCCTGGCGATTTGGCGTCAGGGCTTCATTTATGATTAATAAAGATAAAAGGTCATGTGTCGGCCTAGTGCATTGAAACCCTATGCTACCCCTACAGGGTTAGCCACGTGGTCCCTGACCCTCTAACGCGGCAGCTGGATTAGCCGTGTATAGTTGGGGTATTTAATCAGCACGGTACAGGCTCAATGATGCGTGGACAATGGCAGGCTGTGCTGATGGCCTATACACACCCACATATAGTACACAACACATGCGTGCAGCCAAGCTGAAAGGATGCTACGTGTGGGAGAGGAAGGATCATCTTTTTTCTGTGGCTGTCCAATTCTTTGGTTAATTTTTTCTTTTAAAGATTTTTTGAAATATGTTGAGCGCCAATCCGTAAATCCACTCTCATAACTTTGTTCTAGCCGTGTCCCTGAGCCTGCTACTGAGGCTATTTGCCATATACTACTCACAGATGTTTACTATGGGGTCTCCTATGGCCGTTACATACAGCAATCTCAGAAGGTCTCAGAAGGTCTCAGAAATACCTTCAACTCAGTCCATGTTCAATACTTCTATGATATTAAACAAATGATCTTCACCTATTCCTTAACATATTTGAATCGCATCATACTTTTATAAATACATAACTTGAAAGCATGGCGTATATACCGCAGAGAAGGAAGTAGTTACGTTACGAACGAATGGGATAGTCTGCTGGGACATATATATGGACTCACCAAGGGTCTGTACTAGTAGAACCTTTAAGGACATGCCCCCTTTAATTTGATACATACACACGCTTTAAGTCGGGGGTGGGGTGAATGGGAGGGGGGGGGGGTGGTAGAGGATGATTCCCTGGATAAATGGTCATCTACTTTATGAGAGCCTCCTTTGCTTTATATTAATAGATCTCTCCATCTCCTCCATATTTCCCTTCCTGTACCTCTCCCCCTGCTTCTCTCCATATTCTCTCCTTTCTTCTCCTCCCAAAGTTCACCAACTTATTTTATCCACCTCCCAGAATACTATGACTCTGTTTTACCAACCGTCCCAGAATAATGCTGAGTCATCGATTCCCATGTTGGCCGCTGGTTCCTTGACCGCTCCCCCCACCCCTATTTTCTCTGATTATCGCCCACCTCTTTGTGGTGAGCGTCCAAAGGTCAGCGGGTCCTGGCCGAGTCTAGCCTTTGTTAACCTTTAACAACGCGAGGTACTTTTTATCTTTTAAGGACGCTTAGCGCTTTAATACACCATGCCGTTTGTAGTCATGATGCATGAATGCAGCCTCGGTGAGTGTACTTGCCAGTGCTGCATTTAAGAATCATGCCTGCAATATGTGAGTATATCAAGCACACTGGGTCGGCATGGTGCATGATGCATGAATGCAGCAATGGTGAGTTACTTACCAGGGCTGCATGAATGCATCATGACACTAACGGGCATGATGCGTTAAAGCAATGCGGGTTCTGTGGCCTCCTGTGTCGGTGGGAGTCAATACAGTCGCAGGACCAGGCAGAATGACAGACTGGGACCACACCGCTGTCACGTGGTACTCCTGATCAGGGGATTCAAAGGCTGCAGTTCCTGCTTCTCAGATGGTGTGAATCGTTTGATAATCTATTCCTTTCGATAATGTATAGAATTTTTATGTCTTTGATTAGGATGGTGATAATCATAAGGGACAAGAATTATCTTATCCCAGTATTAGCCTTTAGATTAGGCCAAAAAAAAAGAAGGTGTGTTTCAGGTTACATGGTCTGAAAATCTAGGGTAGGTAGGTCGGATTTTTTTTTTTTTTTGATTTTTTTTTTTTTACAATGCCGACTCGCCGACAACCACCTCGACTCGTGAACTATCAGATTGACCCTTAAATAGCCCCAAAATGACCCAAAATATAAATATTTTTTCAAAATTGGATAAAAATTTCTAGGGTCGGCCCTGTTTTGCTAGGTAGGGTCGGGTAACCTGAAACAAACCTTTTTTTAAATTTGGCCTTAGCTAAGATGCGACACGTCTTTTCTTTAACGCTGTGTCTCACGAACATAGGCCAATGTTTTCGTCTATGACTGGGTGCAATCTATGAGTAACTTGAAAGAAAACGGTTTATTTAGGGCAGATGTGGAGATAAATTGAAATAAAATGAGTGATATAAAGTCTTTAAACACCCATTAACATTTTCCACCATTATATCTCCATCTGCCCTAAATAAAACGGTTTTTGTTCCAAGCCGGTCATAGATTGCACCCTGTCATAGATTGCACCCGGTCATAGATTGCACCCAGTCATAGATTGCACCCAGTCATAGATTGCACCCAGTCATAGATTGCACCCAGTCATAGACGACAACAATGGCCCGATCTCATGAGACACAGCCTTAAGCCATAAGATATTCATTGATATCATGTCTGTAAATTGTTGCAATAAAATCAATAAAGATAAACTCAACCTCAAAATCGACAAGGTACATTGACATCTTTTAACATCTCCCGCCTGGGGCCCTCATGGTAGTAAGTTGATATGGCCGTCTCTGCACACTGTGGGAGTTGTACATAACGTTCAGAGAGCAGGGACCTGTGGCCGGCCTTCTTACACGGCTTTTCCTGTTGCACATACATTCTGTAATGAGAGATGGCGCCATGTGAGCCGATTACCTCTCTGTACGAATACAGCCATCATAAGACATTAACCACCAGTAGCTCATGTATGATAATCTATGCAACTGATTCGGAATTTAGACCAAGATAGTGTTAGGAGAGTGACGCCTCTGCTATACAGATTCGGACACTCAGAGACGGAGTCCTGAGTCCACGTCTGTCTTGGAATGCATTTCGTCCACAAATAACTCTGGTTGGTCGCGTCTAGAAGGGAACAGTACATTTAGGGAAAAACTAGAAACTGTCGAGACGACATTTACAGGAACTAGGTTTGGTTGCTGAAAGGTCAGGAGGAAAACGATGGGCTAACCCATTAGGGCAGCATAGTGCTTTAAACATGGGCGTATCAGCTCTTGTCAGTGTACAGTCATTTTTATTGATCTTATTCTGCACAATATTAACCCTTAAGGACGGCATGATTCCTTCCTTCATATTTGTGTGTTTTAGTGTACTACTTTCTTTGAATAGAGCACTGGTGAGTTACTCGCCATTGCTGTTATTAAATGACAGCTTGTTGCTAAAAAATGGCATTTGTCCTCATGATCAATGGATGCAGCACTGACGAGTTACTCGCCGGTGCTGCATCTGTGCATCATGTCGACCCTTTGGGAGTGTCTGAACTATGTAGGGTTGTGATGCTTGAATGCAGCACAGGGCTGCATTCATGCATCAAAACGATCATGGCTTGATGCATTATTTAATGCGTTATGCCGCCCTTAATGGGTTAATACAAATAATAATATAAATGACATTGATGTGTTGTATGTACTGCTTACTAATTATCTTCTGTTTCCTTATCTTACAGGTAAGTAGCTGATACTGCTATCTCTGTCACAAGGGCAGGTAGGCAGGCATTACACAGCCAAAATAATTATCTCATTTCAAGAAAATTAGATGAATAAACTCGCCTGGTGGACAAATAACTAGCTTTAAGAAAATGGTTTTCTTCAATTTTTTCCTTAAAAATTAATTCTCCATCAGAGGGTAATTTATATAATTTTCTTTGAATAAGAAAAAATATTTTTGGCTATGTACATTTCCTAAATTTTACTCACAAGGGCTTCGGTCATGCATCATGACAACCAAGGGCATAATGCATTAATGCACTAATGAATTAAGCGGACAAGGTTAACGGATACAAACACCCATTAGCCGTGCTAACTGTACATGTATTGGCAGCAGGCCAAGTCATTAATTAACACAGACGGCGTAACAACACTATGGATCAATGCAGCAAGAAAGAGTGGCCTTTTTTCTTAGAAAAGTTGTTGTTTTTGAACATTTCTGAAGCGTGATCCTGGACAAATATTGGTATAACCTCAAAATCATGAATTCTAATATACACACTTTAAAATAAGTACAGAAGGTCCTGGCCAAATGGAAACGGGAACAATAGTTGTTGCACTGGTAGCCTGACTGGGGTTTGAACCCTGGATCTTTAGATTGACCTACAGCTACATTACAATGTGGTGTAAACAACAGTATAAACTGGAAACCAAAAATACCTCCTTTAATACTGTACAGCTACACCACTTACTCCTAACATCAACAGTGTGCGGCAATGCATGGGAGTCCTTTCTCCCCTGGGAGACCCACACCACCTGTTACACGCTGCATCAATGTAATTAACTTAATTAACAACCACTCTTAATGAAATATCAATACAGTCACGTGACCAGCCACCCAGCACCTGTGGTGGGCGGCCTACACTGATAATATTAAGGCGCCAGAACCTAGTCAGTTCTGGCTAACAAATCAGTGAATAGTACACAACCTAGGTTAGTTAAAGGGGCATTTTGACCACTCACACTCAACCACACTGGTGTGAAGTGATGGAATCAAATCTAATGAGATGATGCCATTATGGGACATAAGGCTGTGTCTCACGAACATGGGCCAATGTTTTTGTCTATGACCGGATGCAATCTTTGACCGGGTGTCGTCTTTGACCAGCAAGATTCAAAAGGGCTTAAATGGGGGCTATGTCCAATGAAATGCCGGGAAATTTACGATATATATAGTGTAAAATTATCCAATATACCTCCACCCATTTCTGTCTACATAGCCCCCATATTTGCCTTTTCCTTGCTAGCCGGTCATAGATTGCACCCGGTCATAGATTGCACCCAGTCATAGATGAAAACATTGGCCCATGTTCGTAAGACACAGCCATAAGTGCCACTCAGTGTGTGGGCTCACCTTCAGATGGGAGATTCACTATGGTTCCGTGCACTGTATGTGGCGATATCCAGGGCAGAATTGAATATAACTTTGTAATATATCATTCATTGTAACTCTCATACATGGACTGGTTTTCCACTACAATAACTTCCGTTTGGAAGTCGATAAATGAGTCATATACTATACGTGCCGCTATGTATACTTAATGCACATCCATGAATTATGAAGGTGGCATAATGCACTGAATTTGTAACAACATGGGCTAGCAGCCAAGTCATCGGCAGGGTAGAAATAAGATGGAATCTAAATTCACTCCGTTAACAATAGCGGTAAATGTGTCTGTACACCCCGGTCAACCATTGTTCATTTTTACATAGCATTGCCATAGGGTGTACCATGTAGGTCGATATTTCTAATTAGAGAACCAAAAAGCGTCAAGTATAGAAATAACTATGCTTGTATATCTCCAGAGACGTACACATGTACACACGTGCAAACCGAAAATCTATTTCCCATTGTCCCCTCTCGTCCATGAGTTAGTGACGTGCTCTGCCCAATGTACAGACCTTTTAGAGTACATGACAATTAACATGACGGTGCAAATCACGATGAATATAGAATCGAAGCAGACTCATTTTTTATGCCGAAGTGGTGGCGTAGCCACCTGGTGGTGCCGCCAGGCACCACCAGAACGAGGTATATGATGTTTGCACTTTGCCAGAAGTCAGAACGGGCGCCGCCATCTTGGATTGTAACTCCATCTTGGATTAAGGTGTCACAACACAAACTTATGCTATGTGAAAACAATAATATAAATCAACCTTTGATAGATCCTGAGGTTGATTATAATCATACCTACCCCCCCTAATATGGACCCAAGGAATTCAATGGTTCTATCGGTTTGTTGCTAATACAGCTGGTTGTCTAGCAACAGCTATTCTAATTGTTTATCTGCCTAGCAACACACATTTCCATGGTTAAGAAGTTGATTATAATCATACCTATCCCCCCCCAATATGGACCCAAGGAATTCAATGGTTCTATCAGTTTGTTGCTAATACAGCTGGTTGCCTAGCAATGGCTATTCTAATTGTTTATCTGCCTAGCAACTCACATTTCCATGGTCCTAAGGTTGATGATAATCAAACCTACCCCCCTTATATGGACCCAAGGAATTCAATGGTTCTATTAGTTTGTTGCTAATCCAGCTGGTTGCCTAGCAACATCTATTGTAATTGTTTGTCTGCCTAGCAACACACATTTCCTTACCCCCTAACATGGACCCAAGGAATTCATAGGAAATGCCATATTTGAAGTAATAGCATCCTTCCCCCTGACAACCCCTTCCCGGCCCTGCCTTTTTGGTGTCTTGAATGGGTTCCCTTCAAACATACCAACCATGTAGACATTATGTTTCTTCAAATGCAAGAATTGCAGTTGTTGCCGCGTATAAAAATGCCTGAGGCATTTTTTTACGCGGCAACAACCGCAATTCTTGTTAGGCACATTTACCCTTCTAATGTGCGAGCAAAATAATGTCCACGGTAATGTCCATGATGGTTCTGCATGGTGCTATCGACCATAGCACCCTGAGCCATGTTGTGCTACTGTTGTGTGAATATTATGACACAACATGGACCACCCCCATTTGTGCCAGGCTGTAACCTGGAACAGGCCTCTGCACGTTCCACTCTCCCAGCACAGGCATTGACGTTCTGAGCTAGCCTCCGCCTGTATTTACAAGGTTTTATGGATAGGTTACCGTGATCAAAGATGGTCAATCTACGCAGAGTCCAGCTCCACTGGTAGGGGTGGATCCACGTGCCCCCCTAGACCCCCGAAAAGTATGCTTAGTATGACTCTTAACTATAGGAACTGTGGTATGTACAGTACCCTGCCTGCGGCCCCAGACCAAATTGTCGTGGCTATGCCCCCCCCATATATATCACCCCCTCTGTATATTTCAGATTAGTTCCTATTATCCACGCATCCTTGCATGGGGCATCCTTCCAGCTTGACTGCCCAAGTCTTTACCCTCCTATAGTAACTGATGTGAAAGTTAACTGAGCAGTTCAGGCCCCTGACACTGACAAAGGGGCCTGAGTTAGTCTGAGTTAGTCCACTTGAAAGTTTAAACCTTTAAGGATCGCATGGAGCTTTAAAGTCTTCATGATGTTTGAATACAGGTCTGGTGAGTTTACTCGTCATGGCTGCATCCATGCATCATACCGACCCTCTAGACATGTGACTGCAGAGGGGTTTGCGACGACCTGGCGACCTGGGCTGTTTTCCAGGCGACTTTTCGACCTGCGGCAATAATTTAAGTGACCTGGCGACTTTTGGACAAATTAGGTTATAGTAAAAATGGTCTAAGAAAGCGACTTGGCGACTTTGGGCCTTTAATTTCGGCGACTTTCCGACCTGAGGGGGGACCCCTCTGCATCCCCCCCCCCTCCAAGTGTATCAACCCCATAAAGCCTGCATGATGATTGAATGTAGCCCAGGCAAGTAACTTGCAAGGGCTGTTTTCATGTAATATAGCAACTAAATAGGCATACTGCATTAAAGCACTATGCGACTCTTAACGTGTTAAAGTTAAAAGCTGTCATCATAAAGGACAAAGGTTAAGGTAATATAGCTGGGGTCAGTGACATTAGTCCTTTAAGGGCCGCATAATGCTTAGATATAAAATACCCTTTGTCAAGATACATCAATGCAGGCCTGGTAACTAGTAATTACCAGTGCTGCATTCACACAGCGTACATAACACGTACCCTATGCTGTTGATACACTGCCAAAGTATAGCGCAGCACCAGGGAGTTACTCGCCGGTGCTCTTGTCCTGCTGGACGACAACTGATCATGAACACTTAGGGCAGCATTCTGTTCTTAAAGGGTTAAGAAACTGTAGACAGTAATCATGGTACATGAGTGCAGACCAGACTGTTCACTGATTAAACCTACCAGAAATACATATTTTACAGCTCAGAAGTATATAAGATAAATCAGTGAAAGCCAGTTCAGGGCAGGGCTAGGTATATGTCTGTTTTATTGCAGGGGTGTCGGAAGTAACTTGACTTTGGGAACCCAAATCTGATTCAGAAGGATGGGTGATTCTGAGCGCCGTAGGCAGCACGGTGGGAAGCTTATAGGGGGTTTGAGGGGCATGGGCCTGAGGAAGATCTTGAGAGTAATTTGATCCATTTTGAGGTCAATTTATGGGGGGAAATATACACCCCTCATATCTAGGATTGTGGGAGGGAGGTAAGCCCCCCTCCCTGCATGCCCCCCCTCCCCTCATTCTGACACCCCTGTATTGGAAAAGAAACAACATAGATAATCCGAGTGCTTTAACTGAATAGGGGAAATTAAGCATCGTGTAGAGATACATAATCGGAGAACAGAAATTGTAGATATAAATTAAATAGTGTCCATACATACCGGGAATCTCCTGCTTCCAACTTAGTATCTTACAGTTGAAAAACAAAACCTCACTCAACATGCATCTCGTGCCATTTTCTTCCTCTCTGAAAGATATTTATTCATCCCATTTTTGATATAGCGATTGAGGAGGTAATTTTCTCTGACAGTTTAAAAACGTTGCAGACTTAGGATCCCTATGGTTTATGAACCTGCCATAATTGATGGCTGTACTGCAGGATAATGCCTCCAGGTCAGGCAGGGTGCCGTGACGTGTGGCTTGTTGTTGTGGGGGCTGAACTTTACCGTGGTGGTAAACAGGTCTGGGCACTGATTTGAGGAATACATGGATACGTGGTGAATACGGTGGTTTGTTATCACTGACAATACACTATATGTCGCCCATACTCTGAAAAGTATGTGATGGAACGGGTTAAAAGCTAGTTTTATGCAAAAAGGATACGTGTATTTTGAAGATGAGTAAGTGTGATACAAGCTTTCATTTAAAAAAGAAATCACATCTCCCAAGCCCATATTATGTTCTTGACCATAAATGATTATAGATATATTTGCGGGAAATGGTTGGCCCAAGGATATTTGCATATCCCTGAATGTACTGGGTGAATTTTCAGGGTCTATAATCCACGATCTCAAATGCTGATGAGTACGCCCAAAGCCCTAAGAGTTATTCTGATCCTATTATAAGTTGCATAGTCTGATGATTGTTCCTCTTTCAAATACTAGTTTTATTATTCAATCGTATCTGCTCGTCATTATATTAATATATACATAGACAAATATCTAAGTCGTGTTTCAGATGTAAACACTGTTTGTACATGTAATAGACTCGGTGTGAATAGCTCTGATTCGATGAGAAAATCACGAAGTGGAGTATATTGTGAAGAGGGAATATTCAATAACACCGCATAGAACACCGCAGTAGACATGCACTTACCTTTTATTTTAGAGTTCATTAATTTCCCCAAACCTGATATAATCCTAGACAGAGTGCTATGGATGACATACACATTTAGATATACAAGAAACGGATGCACTACATGAACTGCAAGTATGATGGTTAGAAAAGACATGTTCTTGGAAAATGTGAACCTGTATCCATGGCAACCGTGTAGGGTCTTATCAATAGAATGGGATTATGGTGCGAGGGTGTAAATTATAATTACAATAATGACTGTGGGGGGATTTAGGACTGAGAATTGTCACAAAGGGGATAAGCGAACAGGATATTAACTGTTTAGGTACGGCATGATGCCTAAAGGCTTCATGTTCATTTGTCAGCATGATGCCCCAATGCAGTGCCCACTTTACATAGCGCACCAGCACTGCATTGGTGTATCAACCATTACAGTCGACCTGTGCATGCAATCACTCGCGACTTACTCGCCAAGTTAAGTATGATGATGATAAAAGAGTGTAGCACAATGAAGTAGCATGCTGTCCTTAGACTTCTCAGATACCCAACGTAATCCACACAGAGACGTATTTGTGTCAGTGTCTGTGTCTCTCAGGTGCAGCGCGACACAAAGCCCCCCCCCCCCATATGCCCCCACAGGACCCTACCTCCTATAGAGTTATAATCGTTCTCACGTTCTCATCGTGGCCTATTCAAGTCTGGTACAGTTCACGAAAACTGTCATAACAAGGGTCATTTTTCTTACTATGTTCGAGTTTACACTAGTATTCTCCAGCTCTCACCAAAGTTCCCCAGTTTCGCTAAAATCCTCCTTTCAAGAGATTTCTCCAAACGAGGTACTTGTGTTGCTTTTCTCCCCAAACCTATGAGCTTTTGGCTGGATATGCTCTAGCTGCAAACTCCTGTGAACAATGATCAAATGCCCTGGGTGTAAATCGTTGTTCATTTAGTTGATAAAAAGGCAAAACCTAAATTTACCTTTTTCTGTCCTTACATCATGGGTCTAACGCTTAATGCACTGTACGGTAGAAAAGATAAACCCTCCCTGAGCTCTCTAAATGTTTCCTATCTATTATTCACCACTTCCTCTCCCCTCCATTTCCGGGGACGCCACTTCCGGCCTTGTCATGTGCCAAATCTGAAGAAGTAACTCTGTGGTGGGGGGATCGATGATTCATCCAATTATCGCTCATATAATCGCAATAATTGGTTTGTAGAAGATATAAGGTTAATTCCTGATAATCTATCAATTAATGTGAGTGACCCCAAATGTGGCTGCTATATATCAAGGCTGCCAGTGGTCGGCATGATGCACTGGTCAATCAAAGCATCATGACCATAACATACATTGAACATTCAACCACTATGGCAAAGCTGCACATATAAATAAAGGCAGGGGACAGGTCTTCACACCACTCCAACCCTAAAGGTTTAGAAGCAAGAGGTATAACATGATGCCCATTGCACCAATTCACCACCAGCAATTTACACACCAACAGCCGTGATGCACCAATGCAGCTACTCACCAGCACTGTGTGCATGCCAGCCTCATTCAAGGTGTGTACATACTAGTGGTACAGCTAGTCCTATACCAGGGTTGAAGTATCTTGGGGAAGGAAAGTCATAAAGCCGATGTTTCCCAGGCACCCCATCTCAGCTGCCACCAAGAGAAAACGCAGACCACTTACACGGGATCAAGTCTGACTTTTAACCCGTTAAGGGCCGCATAGTGCTGTAAGGAGCTATACCCCTTACCGCCATGATCGTGAACGCTGCCCTGGCTACTCTACTCACCAAGGCTGCTTTCATGCATCATGCCGACGCTGTGGGATTGTATCAACCCATTAGAGTCAGCATGATACTTAAATGCAGCACCGGTGAGTCACTATGGCTGCATTTGTGCATCATGTCGACGAAGGGTAGCGCACATAAAAGCGCTACGGGTTAAACCAGGTCTGCCCTATAGGTCATACTCTTCAATATCTTATCTGAGACCAATGAAAGAAGCATTGAACTGCAATAACAGCTATTTAACCAAAGAGCAAAGAGTACTACTACATGTATTTGCTCTTTGATAGCTAGCGCTCTGTCGCTTCTCCCTTTTCACGCTGAAGTAATTCACGACCCTCCTGTTCAGCTGTTCACCAGCCTCTGGCTGTGTTGGTTTTAGAACTATATCATCATCACCTAAACAGGCTAAGTGGATTTGAGGCGCTTTGTCTTCATAACATCTGAGACCAGACACCAGATGTTGAGGTCCAGACACACCAAGGGAAAACTTACCAATTAGCACTTTCTGACAATAGGAAATGCCCCTGGGCTCATACTGTGAAAGTTCTTTATTTCGCTGAGTATATATTTTCGCGATTTTGGCCGAAATGAGAAATCCGCGAAATTTTTTTATGCTTAGGTATGGAATAAACACCCGCAAAATTGCCGACTTTCACTCTTCTGCGAGAATTTACACCCATGAAAATAAGTACTTTCACAGTACTAGTATTATGCTGTATAAACTCAAGAAGGCATCCCACCCCCTTTTTAGCGTTACATGTCATCCCACTGCTACCGCTCCTGAGGTTGGTAAAGAATTGTCTATCTGAGAAACAAGCTTTAGTGGAGATAAATAAGGTATTCTGGTGGTATCATGCACATCGTCATTAGAGCTTCTGTTTTTGTTAAACAGCCCAAGTTCAGTATATAAGAATCGTCAGCTCCACTGCTTTTATATCATATAGGGTAGATTCACCCAGTCGGACACAAACCTTGAGACAGACACTTGAATTTGTGGTTATTAAAGAATTCTGAGCTCTTTTTTGTGAATGATGGTACAGTTTAAAGTTCATTCTTTTTTTTTAAAACCACTAAAAGTCGAAATTATACGTGAATAACCTCATATTTCGCCGTCCGTCTCAGGGTATACATGTTCAGCTCATGGTGAATCAACCATCCCCACTTAATGATATTGAGAGTGACCGCCCCTACATTCTAGTCTTAATGACTGTCATGACTACCGCTCTCCAGAGTAATACAAATTTCCGTTTCTGATAAAGTTTAAAACAAGTCTTTATTAAGATAGATAACTATGGTTTTCTGATGGTATCATGACCATCTTCATTAGTGCTGTCTGTTTTTGTTAAGTCTTTAAGGATGGCATGGTGCATTAATACATCATGCTCTTGGTCGTCATAATGCATGAATGCAGCCCTGGCTAGTGACTCGTCAGTGCTTTGCATTCAAGTATCAGGCCGACCATATGAGGTCAAGACACTCCTGTAAGATTCACATGATGCACCAATTAAATGTAGCGTTACTCACCAGAGCTGCATTGGTGCATCATGATGACAAACGTCATCTTGTATCAACATGCTGTCCTTAAAGGGCTAAACCCCCCAAGTTGAGTATAAAAGACCCGTCAGCCCCAGTGCTCCCAGTGATGGCTCAGGGCTGCAGCTTTAACCGTCACGTGACTGCCTCCCACCAAGGAGGCACCAGCGCCAGCAAAAAGGGATGAAACCTCGACGTAAAAAAGACACGCGCAACACAAAATTATCCCCGCACCTCTTCAAGGATCCCTCCCTCACCAATTTGTTCTTGTCTGAAAATAAGTGTTGCCTCCCCGCGGCATGCCATTTGCACGACACCCCGTGAACAGAACATTGATTTTCACATCAAGTCATGTCTGTAGTGCGGCCATCAGAGGCAGGGTAGGGGAGAGGTGTGGACACCAGGTGGCAGTAGTGTCTGTGTAAGGGTTAGAAGGTACGGCAGCCATCTTGTTTGAGATACATCTCCCCAAGATTCTTTGAAAATAAAGTTATTGATAGTTTATAAATTATAAACATATCAATACCATGGTCTACCCAGATTCCCCGTGCCTTGGTGATAAGCCCCTATATCACTTGGGTAATCCGGCTGCCCTCTGTACCATACGGATCCAGTACCGTACGGCGCAGTCAGATTGTCAGATGTGGAAGTAGCTCAGTTGGTAGAGCAGCAGGTTACATGATCTGAGGGTCGTGTCACATAAGCAATGTATAACAATGTCTTATGGGATGCTTCTCTCTAGGGCATGGCCAGGTGTCATGACTCAGGGTTACAATTGAATTGAATTGAAATGTGTTTGTTTATACTGTATAAGGTAGGCCCAGGGCTTGTTTGCTACTTACAGTGGTGTAGAGAAAGGACTCGATGTAATGAGAAGATACATACAATTTCCATAATGGAGAATTATATGAATCTACACACGGAGAGTGCTCCACCCATAGATTGTGCCCTGAATTAGGGAGCACTCTCATGGAAAATACTTAATACTAATTTGTCAATATTTATGGATTTAAATTCTGTCCATTTAATTTGGACAGGACCGCTATTGACTTCATATTTGGTGCATAATGCAACTTAATAGAATAGGATGGGATATAATCCCACAGGTAAACTAAACATACGAGGGGGTATTCATGTGCCACTCGCTACATGATGTACAGGAACTAGTTCTAGGGAAATTTTACGACATTTTCCTTGGTTTGGAAGTTGTTTCTGCAGGAAGCAGTTGATGGGAAAGAACACCCACCAAACTTTCTGGTCCCTACTCCCTGGTTTATTCGTGGGACCCTTACCTCTAGTGGTAGAGACAGGCCTTACAGGCACCCTTATAGTAGCTTGTCTTATGGAGATCCCCTCATCCCCTCCTCCCTCACCCCCCACCCCTCCAGGTCCTTACTCTGACAGGGGAAGGTGATGGCTCCATAAAAGCTAGTCTGCCATGTCCTCCCAAAATAAACACGGCATCATTATGAAGCCAAGTATAATTAACACTGTCTGTCAGGGTAACCCTCTAAAGGCAGCGCTGTGCTTCAGCCCTTTAAGGACAGATGTTGCTAAAAGATGATATTTGTCATCATGATGCACCAATGCAGCCTGGTGAGTAACTCCCTGGTGCTGCATTGGTGAATCATGCCGACCCTTCAGGAGTGTCAGAACTCTGTAAGGTCGGCATGATGCTTGAATGCAGCACTGCCAAGTTACTCACCAACGCTGCATGTATCATGACAACCAAGGGCATGATGCATTGAGGTATCATGCTGCCCATAAAGGGTTAATGTGTCATTATGAAGCCAAGTATAACAAACGCTGCGAGCCGGCTTAAACCTTTAAGAGCCGCATAGTGCTTCAATGTGGCATAATGAAGCCAAGTATGACCAATGCTGCCTGTCACCTAAAACCTTAAGGGCAGCTTAGTGCCTTAATCTGCTGCGCTCTTTTGTCATCATACAGGATGAATGCAGTTCCAGTGAGTAGATCACAAAGGCTGCAATCATGCATCATGACGATCTACGGCGCTGATACACTCCTAGAGTATCAGCATGATGCATGAATGCAGCAGGAGGATGCTGCATCCTCCTAAATCAAGTCCCTGACAGCTCTAGAAATGCACCAGAATGCACCATTTCGCTTCTAGAAACACAAAATGTTCTGGGGGGGCATGCCCCCAGGCCCCCCTAGTTTGCTCGTTGCGCTTCGCTTGCGAATTTGCTTCGCTGCGCTTGCAACACTTGGGTATCCCCTATATTTTGTCCCTGGTCATCCCTGCCCATTCCCCCCCCCCACACCAGAATTATTGTCAGACCTTTGCCCCCCCCCAACTTTCAAATGGTTCCGCCGCCCCATAATGTGAACTAACTATACTGGATGGACTGGTGGGACCCTTATGCCACTCCAGATGTCTCTAAATAACGACGAGGCGCCGCATTTAACTGGAACAGTGCCTCTGTGTGTCGTTCTTACACGGAGGTACCCAGGACTGAAACCTGAGACGACAAGTGTCTGTCAACTGGCACTAAACAGGACAAACAACACCGCGCATCACTGCCGAGTCAATCGATGGCGAGATATTGAGGATAGATGTCTCTACCGTGGGACTAAATCTTATTTCTGTAGGATTCAGCTCTCCCTTACTCTCCAATATCCACTGGTGGATAATGGCCGTCACTCCCATATAGTCAGCACAAAACATCTGCTAGAAAGCGAAGGCTAGGTGGAAGATTTGAAGCAGCAAAGTCAAAGACTACTCTGCGGCAAACTATTGGTGAGTATGGCACTGCGTTGGTAGACAATGGCATTGGTGCACAATGGCTACAAGTAATCCTGCACTGATGGAGGCCTCATTCCAGTCTTAACTGCAAAGACAATGTCAAAACAATGTATCACCAGTCGATCTTCAAGTGTAGCCTGCAGTGTTTTTGTTTTGGAGGGAACTTTTGTCCTGCCTGATGCAGGATCTCAGTGTTTGCTTTTCCCCTTAAGAGCAGCAGAAAGCTTGAACTTTTAATATACCCTACACATGTATAAATGCCCTTGTGTTGCAGCCTTAGTGAGTAACTGTGACATCTTGATCTTGAGAACTAGCAGCCAACGAGTTTCAAAAATACGCAATACGATTTTATACTGTGAACAGCCAAACGGAAATAATGTTCTGTATGCCCAGAGCGGATCATTGTTTCTGCTTGCTTGTTCACAAGGCAGATTCCAGTCACTATTTGCACTTGGATCCATCTTGATTCAAAGACGACTCAAAACAATTCAGCATTTCCTGAAGCAATTATAAAATACATGTATAATTGGATTATTGTAAAGTGAGCGGTTCTTCCTTAATTTCTGTAATTGTTGTGAGGTGATTGATACACCCGACCAGCACCGTCTCAATACTTTCCACCAACAATTAATTCCAGACGCACTGTGTATGGAAACAATTTAATGACGTAGTTGGATTAAATTGGCAACCGAGAAACTCTCCTCCGTGAGAAATGAGAGTTACTATTTTCCCACTTACCAGGAAATTGCTTTTAATTTTGTGAAGGGGGGAAATATGTGTTTTTACAATGGGCAAAAAGAGGTGGATATATTCATCTAAATAACTTAGCATAAACAATTAGGCAGAACTCTTTTCCGAAAGTTTGCAATACATGTGTAGTTTTATATATCAGATTCAGAGTAGGATTCTTTCTTTACTATATGAATAGGGATGAATACATGCTAGGTGGTTTGGTCTTGGTCTAGTATATGATTAATCTCTGAGTCCATGGTCATCTAATCAGGACTGCCTTTCCATACCCATGCTATATACACTATACCACAGAGGGTACCAATTGAGGTCAGCATAGCATTTAGTTTCGCATTTAGATACCAAACTAACTGGTGCCCATGCGGGCTGGTTATCTGAGATAGCTGGTGTGTGCAGTCGGCCGTGAAATGAAGCGGCTTGTGAAGAGATTGATAGACCACAGACACTATCACCACTAACCCTTTAAAGACCGCATAGTGTATCAATGTGACTACTAGTATACATGAGTACTTGCTTTCTGGCTGTGTTGCCGTGTCAAATTTAAGACAAGGGCCATATTACAGTGTCAAATTGTATCTAATGCATTTTGCTCTTTTTTTGCATTTCCGTTGACTTTTAAAAGGGCAGTGTAGCTCGTGTCGAATTTAACCCATATATAGTCACATTAATTCAGTATGTCCTTTTTCATCATGATGCTTGAATGCAGCAGTTATGAGTAACCCTCCAGTACTACATGCAAGTATCATGCCGATCCTATTGGGTTGATACACTCCGGCAAGGTCGGCATGTTGTTCATCCATACAGCCCAATAGCAAGTAGAATTGCCAGGGCTACATTCATGCATCATAACAACCAAGGATATAGCACACTAAAGCATTGAGCCGCATGGTAGAGATTAATAGACCATAGAAATTGACATCATTAACCCTTTAATGATTGAACAAAGGGTTCAATTGTCATCAGGGATAAACAGAGGGCGGGTGAAACTCAGCAACACTGTGTTGGTACATTTTGTCGACACTGTGGGAGAGTATCAGCCCTGTAGGGTTCATCATGATGTGTTGCACCGATGATCTACCCACTGATTTTCCATTCTAATATCAACAACTAAATAGACGCCATTACATGGCTATCTATAGCTAGGATGGTGAGTTCAGCGAACCATGAAATGAAACAACTTAGGTTACCAACATACTCTAGTTACCATAGTTACCAGCTAAGTACCTCTTAATTCTGTGAGAATTGGATCTAGAGTGTAGCATTTGAGTTGCAGGCAGTTTCCTAATTCCTTGTACAGTGACATCTCCGTATAAGGAGGACTGATTTGAGGAACGTCCTGTCAAAGTTGCCAATGCTCTCTTTAGTTGATATTGGTTATAGGGAACATTGCTTATACCTTGCCCTAATAGTTGTCTCCCCCTCTGAGCCTGTCTCTGTCTCTGTCTCTCTATCTGTCTCTGTCTCTCTATCTGTCTCTGTCTCTCTATCTGTCTCTGTCTCTCTATCTGTCTCCCTCGCATCTTTCTGGTTGTATTAACATGAGTTTGATCAATCAACTTGATCAAAAAACTTGCTCCATCAGCAAATTGGTAGTTACCGTCCATTCTTCCAAATCTTCACATAAGCACCCTCAAATTGCTTCCCCAAAATAGTTATGAAAGTTGAGATCGGAAATCCTACATAGAATCGTCCCAATCAGAAATGCTGACGTTCGTTAGTGAGAGTTTAAACTAAAAGGCAGTGCTGGGTAACATGGTAAGGGAAAACAAGGACACCAGAGGCCGTTACCAGAGCTCCATCTGAATTGGATTTTAATCCCTTTTAACCCTTTAGGGATGGATGTTACTAAAAGATGACATTTGTTGTCATGATGCACTAATGCAGCCCTGGTGAGTGCATCCCAGTGGGCACAAAGTTCAGTTCAAAGTTGAATCAACGTTAAATCAACATTGAATCAACATTGACAACCATTTATCAATGTTGATTAAATGTTCTGTGCCCACTGGGATTGGTGCATCATGCCGAACTTTCGGGAGTGTCGCAACCTCATAGGGTCGGCATGGTGCTTGAATTCAGCCCTGGTGAGTCACTCCCGAGGGCTGCATTCATGCATTATGACAACCAAGTTCATGATGCAGTAAGGCATTATGCCGTCCTTAAAGTATTAACCCCTTGAGGGCAGCACATCTTTACAATTTATTGTGCCCTTTATCGTCATAAAGCATGAATGCAACCATGGTGAGTAACTTGCCAGTACTGCATTCGACCTTATAGGGATGATACATTCTGAAGAGCTAGCATGATGCTTGAATGCAGTGCTGACCATATACTCGCCAGGGCTGCATTCATGCATCATGACGAGTAAGGGCATGATGCATTAAGGCATGATGCGGCCCTTAAAGTGTTGATCCTGCCCCGTTGGAGGTGCCACCCTGTAAGCCTACATCAAACGCCCAGTCACTTTACCCGTCTGTGTAATTTGGGCAAACAAAATGGGCCGGGATCCCACGGGGAACATGTGGGGGAATAAGCAGATGGGGGTGTATTCATACTGTTGGCAAAACATGATGGGAGTTTTGATCCTCTCCAAGTTAGGGCTGAGTCATTTATTATCAGCTGGGGAGGGGAGATCTTCCCTCAGTGGCGAGTTTTGTACCCCTCTCCAGCATAGATGTCAATCTTGTACACTCGTGTTACTATGTATTTTGATGTGATTTATATGGGATTTCGCTATAAGAAGGGAACAAGGAATAATACAGGAATGATATAGGGGGAATGGCAGGATCGGGATCAGGCAAACGTGAAAAACCTTGAGTGGGTTGGGGGGGGGGGAAGAGCTATAGAAGAGCAAGAATAGAGCAATAGAAGAGCAATTGAGAGGCCCGTGGATAGGTGAATAGGTTAGGACGTATAGCAGGGTCGCATACTGCTCAAATATATTGTGGCCTTGGTCGTCCTGATGCAGTCCTGGTGAGTAACTCATGCGTCATACCAGGGCATATCGACCACGCAGGGTCGGCCTGATGCATGGGTGCAGCATGAGTGAGCCTCTTCGTAGGGCTGCATGCATGCATCCTAACGACAAAGGGCATAATGCATTGATGCACTATGCGGGCCTTAAAGGGTTAGATCTATAAGCTGATAGGGTGGGGAGGGATGGGGATGGCTGAAGGGGAGCAGAGCAGCAACTGGCAGCTGATACCGTCAATTGGGAGTTAATCTGCTAACCCTTTGAGGACCGCCTGACTCCGCAAAGCTTCATGTTCACTTATGGTCATAATGCACCAGGACGGCATCGGTGAGTGACCAGGTAACTCTGTGATATCGGCATGATACATGGATGAAGCAATGCTCGGTTACTCCCAAGTGCTACATTCATGCCTCAAAGTAACTCGAGTAACATGCCAGTGCTGCATTCAAGCATCATGCTGACCCTATACGGCGCGGTTGACACTCCCAAAGGGTTGGCATGATGCACCAACACAGCACTGGCGGTTTACTCTCCGGGCTGGATTGATGCATCATGACGACAAATATGGTGACATGCTGTCCTTAAAGGATTACATGGTTCAATATAAGGTTGTGAGAGGCTGCTATTGTGCATTAACTCACTCTGCTGTCCTCACATGGTTCAGCATAAGGCAGCCTGGTGGAAGGTTTGTGTAATGTATTGAAGCAACATACTGTCCTTAAAGGGTTGCTCTGTAGATGGCAGCCCGTGGGCGGGCCTGGTCCGGGCAAATACAGGAAAACTCTCCTAGGTGAGAGGACAAACGTTTAGAGCATTATCTTAATCTAAAATCTCAATCAAGTGTCTTAAAATCTGACAGGGCTGTTTTGTTTTGACATTGTGTCATCCACCTAGTGTCATCTACCCAAACCATGCTACCCTACACCCAGATCAGACAACATATACAACTAAACACTGCTAAAGAAAAGAAAAAAAAACGGGGGTTGGGAGGCAGAGCTCCCCATTACATACTAATAACTAGTCTATGACACAGTAGACTTACTGCTATATATTACCTATATGAGGAAAGGCGGCGCCCTCTATTTCGAAATTGAGATACCAAAGTTAAGACAAGTAAGACCATCCTAAAAATGCAATTAAGATAACGCTCTAAACGTTTGTTCTCTCACCTGGGAGAGCTATCCATGGCGTGCCTGGTCTGGGGTGTCGGTATCTGGCACGGTGCCAAGCTGCTGGTACCCGGCTCTAATTGTGTTTAGCTTGGTCCGGGCCCAGCCCAGCTGCCGCAGTCACCCACAGTATTACACAGCAGTTAGCGGTACATAAAGCTACAGGATGGCCATCAGGTCTCCCCCCCCCCTGCCAGATACCCCATACAGCTACAGTACGGCCATCAGGTACCCCCCCTGCCAGATACACTATGGTGTTAACGCCCTATACAGATATAGTATGACCATCTCCCCCCCCCCCTCCGCCCAAGCCAAAACTACTGTAGTACATAGTAATCGGCCCATACAGACAGTATGCCATCAGATCCCCCCCCCCACCCCAGCCAGATACCCCATACCGCTACAGTATGGCCATCAGGTACCCCCCCCCCCCCCAGCCAGATACACTATAGTATAGCACTTAACGCCTGATACAGCCAGAGCCATCAGCTCCCCCGCCAACCTTTGCCAAATATACTACGATTTATCAGTTTTAGGTCTAGATCTTGGTACCAACTGACTATCTATTTTCTGTGATAAAATTGTACATTTAGTCCCTGCTGACTAAAGAAATTCCGAATTGTGATAAATAAGAAGCTTCATTACACAATCACAACACTTCTATTTACCATCCTGGTGTGTTTTGTGTCGTCTACATCGTTAGTTTTATAATCTATATCGCTTATTCCGTTATCTACATCGTCGTCTGCTTTGTTTACATCGCCGCCATTGTTGTATCACGTGACCAACATGCTGGCTTCTGATTGGTCTAGGGCACAAAAAGCCGACCACACATATGGGTGGTACGCAAAAGCGTACCACACCTAGGGCTGATACATTTTTAATGGTTAAACAAACACAGGATTGTATTAATAACGTTAGGTCGTGTAATAAATGCAGATATAAATGATGTGTTGTATGTACTGCTCACTAATCCTGTTGTTCTGTTCCCTTATCTTACAGGTAAGTAGCTGATACTGCTATCTCAGTGACGGAGTCAGGTAGGAAGCCGGTACATCTACTACCTTTTACTTTTTGAATGTCACATCTGGCCCTTTGCATCTGCATAAGGGGAGTACTTGCCAGTACTTCAAAGCCGATAGGGAGGGGGTTTATCAATCACACAACCGGCTGGTCGGCGTAATATTCACAAACATAGTGCTGCCTACTGATCTTTGTGTGTAGGTGGTCCTGTATGAGCATTTATAGTAATAAAGGGAACATTTTCATTCAAGAGAAGCTTTCCCATAATTGCGCATAGTGAATTAAAGGCATCATCGTTTCCTTGCTTCCATAGTTCTGCCGGTACACCAGTCTAACCCATTTAATGTAACTTAACTCTTTAACCATTCTATAACCTAAGCTCGTTAATGCTTAATGTTTACTTTTTGCCGAGATGCATCAACATGGCATTAGTGAGTGCGTCTCCGGTGCTGCACTGCTGCATCATACCGTTAAGTGTAGTCCAGAGTGTACGGCAAAAGCTGTGTAAGGGAGTGGTCATTTTTTGACAGCAAGTGGGGGGGGGGGGGGGTTGGTGGATTTGGGGGGGGGACCAAAAAAATTTGGACCCCTTGAAGGGGGGGACCAAAATAACTTGGACCCCTACCGAGAGGGGGACGAAAAAAATTACACCTCTTTTTAGCGGAAAAGCCCGTGCGTTACTATAGCTCAAAGGGGTCGGCCGCACTCAATTTTAACCTACCTGGAGGGGGGTACTGAAAATTTTCGACCCCTCTCGCGGGGGGGGGACCAAAAATAATTCCGACCCCCTTGCACGAAAATCCACCGACCCCCCCCCCTGTTGTCAAAAAATTACCATTCCCTAAGAGAGATGTATACACATCAAGTGTACTGTATGGGACATTACAGTGGGATGGGTTAATGTAGGATTCTACGGTGCAGATATAGTATCATCCAATCTTTACCTTAAACCGTGCCCATCTAAACCGTGGCTCCGAGTTATAATGTCTATATATAAAGGCAGTTCTCTAGTGTAGTTCAATATCCTTAGTATTGTATTTGTATTTATATATTTATTGGCTTAAATTTCTCGGTGTACAATGACAATGAGTTTTTCAAACATAACCCAAGTCGCCTTCAAAAGAGAAGGGTTGGATAGATAGAAGAGTTCAGAGTCAGTATGTACAAGGTCATGATTAACATGTATAATACAATATTGGTAGTCTGTAGACTAATCAATTGTTAGTCTTCTTAAGTGCTTTTAGGAAGGGTCTGTTTGTAGCCTTCTTCTGAATGTCTGCGGACAATCGGTTCCAGGACTCCAGACCTCTCATCAATGGGCTTTTGTCGTACACGCCACTCTTTGACCTCATAGTCTTCAGTTTCACCTTGCTGTTGCCCCGCAGAGTTCTTGCTGGGATCATCACATTTTCTTCAAGCAGCGAAAACTTGTGCAGGTAGCCGAGTAACCAATGTGCTTCTACTAGCATCTAAGGGAAGATATTGATTTAATCTGCTATGCGAGGGTTGATACATTCCTAATGGGTAGGTGTGATGCATGAATGAAGCCCTTGCCAGGAGTCCTGTCAGGGCTACTTTCATACATCGTGACGACAAAGGGCATTCAAGAATGATGCGATTCTTTAAGGGTTAAATCATAGTATGTGTTTGAGGGGTATGTGAATTAAAATGGAAAGTAATGCCTTAATGCACTGAACATTTTATCTCACTTTTGTCATCATGGTACATGAATGCGGCACAGATGAGTAACTCATGCAACAGGAGGAAAAAACACACATCAAACCATGAGGTTTCATTTAGCTTTCTCTGTTAGCTTACACGAGAACCGTTGCACCTAATACGATGCCCCAGTTTGTGAACTCATCTATTAATAATGAAATAAAACTAAATCCATACTGGATGTAAATGGACCTTGTAACACAGGCTTTCTTTGACAGAATCGTATCCAGTGAAGCCTGAAGTCTGAGACAGCAGAGTTAGTTTGAGCTTTGTGTTATTTATACTGTTAGACGAGGTGCAACATGTGTAACGAGCAAGTGTTGGGTCCGGGCCCGCAGTTTTCTGAAGAATTACCTACCTATGGGCCTGGATGGCCCACATGAGTGCAAGGGGAGAGTCCAAGGAGAATATGTCTTCATGAATATAGACATGCTATATGTCGTTAGAAAGGGAATGTCATGAGGAAGCCAGCCATTCTGGTTAGGTCTGATTTTATCGTATACCTATGATATTCTATTAAAGAAAAGCAAAACTTATGTTCTGGGCCCACAGTCTTAGGTGCGGGACGATATATTTCCATCGCTGAAAAAGTTATTTGTCTACCCCTTTACAATATATATACAAACATGTAGTTCAGATTGATGACTCTGTTGTACACATGGGAAAAGGTGAAGCCAATGTCCAACTCTTAGAGTCTTGAAAGAGAAGCTCTATGCGATTAACCACTACTGACTAACGTAGCAAACCTATACAGAAATAAGATTCATGAACAGCAGTGGCTAAACCAAAGCAGCCTCTGTCACCTTAGGAAATATTCTGCAGTAGGGAGTTCTTCCCCCCCCCCTCCCCTTTAAGGTACTTTAAAGCCCCATCACCATGCTGTCACAATAGACCCGAGGCGGACCGAGGAATTTGAAAAGGGGGGGTCAACCAAACATCAAAGTACTGAAATTCATACTGACCCTCATATGGTGCATCAATCCAGTAGGATGGTCATGATGCCAGTTGTTGTTGTTGTTTATATTTTCATTGGCCGACAAATCACAAGAATACAGTAGGGTTTTTATTCAAGAGCCAAAGGGGGCTTTCTTTCAGAGATAAGCCTGGATGGAGTCTGTTGTCAAGATAATAATTTCAAAGTCAATACGAATAGCCATGTCTTGTCTCGCTGTGTCAGATCAAGTTATTTTTGTCATTAGGTAATTGCATGAACCATCTGATTCAAGCAACTTTAAACAAACCTTAAAGTTGAATAATGGGCGACTTTCCATCACCTTCGAGCAACACTAATCAACTTTAATTTTTTTTCTTACTTAAAGTTGCTTAGTGTTGCTGGAAGTTGCTGAAAAGTCGGCCATTAATCAACTTTAAGTTTTGTTTAAAGTTGCAGTTAGGCCCTTAAGGCTTTTACAAAGTCTTCATAAGGGACTTTTTGTCTTGTGGCTGGCCACTCATTCCATGCTGGTACACCTCGCCAGGCCAACATCCATTCATCACAACGACAAAAGACGTAACACATTGAAGCCTTATGCTGTCCTTAAAGGGTTGGGTTGCTGTAGCAGGGAGGACGGTACACAGATAATCTATCGCAGGCTAGTCATAGGGGCATTGGTCAGGCATGACCAAGTGCTATTCAAGAATGACTGAGGCAAAACAACATGTGACATGCCTTACTCAAAAAGACTTAGCCTAAATGGAAATGCTGAAACATAATTTTTGTGCGTGTAGATAGGCTAAGAAATTCTTTCAGGATTTGAAAACCATTTACAGTACTGCTGTATGTTAAAACCAAAATTAAAGTAAAGGGAAATTTTCCATTAATGGAAAGACTAAGGGGAGTTGGTCAGTATCGACCAACCTGACAATATTAACCAACCTAGGTTGGTCGTATAGGGAGCCAAAAAATGACTAACTTGGTTAGGCTATAGTGACTGAGAGATTGGTCGTATAGCTAAAGAATATCAGTGTAGGAAGGAGGAGGGTAGACTGAGATGGGTGAGGGGGTAGACTGGGGGGGGGGGGGGGGGGGCAGGGGGGCAGGAGGCGTGACAAGTTATTGATCACAGCAAGCTGCAATTCCACTCTCCAAATCGAAAACGGTGCTGGAGGGGGGAGGAGGGGGGGCATGGAAATAAAAAGTGATCTGGAGGAAGGTAGACGGTACAAGTCGTCCTCAGAGTGGGTCAGGGTGGAGGGATTCACACACCAGGGCACACCAGGCCTTATGGGTCTGGACAGGGATGGGACCATCTTATTAGAAATTCCCTATGAGCACTGCATGAGCCATCCAATTTCAGCAACTTGATTTTTGAAAATGAAAGTTGATTAATGACCTTCTCTTTCCGCAGTTTGAAGCAATTTTAATATTTTAGAGTCAAAGTTTCTTAAAGATCCCCCCCTCCTTTGAAGATTGTTCTAGATTTTTTTAATTAGATTGCGATCCACCATGAATCGCTGGACAACGCTTTTCCGTACTCCTTTCAAGGTACTGGGTCCGCCCCTGATCATGACCACATAGTGCATGCATTAAAACCATATGCTACTCTTAAAGGTTTAATTATTATCCGACCCCAAAATGTGAAATAGAGACTTTCAATATGTATAAGTTGACATGGTACCTTCAGGACCCTGAGCTAGGAGGGAGGACCCTGGGCAGGGTGGGGTGCAGGATGGGTAGTGGGGGCTGTGAGGTGTGTTGGTAGCTGACATTGGGTGACTATTTGCTAACACTTCTTACCCCCCAGACTTGTATTGCTGCCCATCTACAGACCGATGCAGCAAGAAAGGGTGACTTTCCATAAAAACCTTTGAACATCTGTAAAAAAAGCATTACCTCAACATTCAGCATTCTAACAAACAGTATTTGAAAGATAATCATTCTGTGAATCTCCTGATAAGAGATGTTCTCAAGAATAGCCATGACAGATTATGTTATGATGATTCTGCTAAACCCAATGTAAAAACAACTTCATCGTAAAAGAAGTCCCCCTTTTCTTGCTGCATAGATCTCCAGATTCATGTCCCCCATCGTGCCCCAGACCACCACTACGTAGTAGGCACAGCTTCCCTGTGGGCTAGACACACAGTTTTTACTCTGGTTCTTGTGTCTTGTTACGTATTTTACTCGGTGAACTGGCTTGGTAATGAGGGGATTCTGTTTTATGCTATATATCTATATCTATCTATCTATCTATCTATCTATCTATCTATCTATCTATCTATCTATCTATCTATCTATCTATCTATCTATCTATCTATCTATCTATCTATAGTTACAGGGTATATCTATATCTATCTATCAATCTATATCATTAATGTGTATATTTCCGCAATACGCTCCCACTCTCTCAAGAGGCCTCTAAATTAATTTCATCTCTACATAGTAGTTGCAACACTTCAAATATATATATATATATATATGTAATTTCTTTGTCCAAATAAGCGTCCCCAAGATAGTTTGGTCTCCCCCTAGGTACACATATTACGCCTGTGGCAAATGGCACCTTCCATCTACTACTCACTACTGCCTATGCTCCCTTATCAGTCTCTCATGTTCTCTGTATATGCGTATTCATGCATCATGCCGACTCTTCAGGAGTGTATCAACCCTTGGTGTTGACATGATGGTCAGAGCTGCATGCATGCATCATGACGACAAACAGACATAGTGTCTTGGAGCACTATGCTGCTCTACTTAGTTTAGGGCAATGAGATGCACCCCAGGACTAGCGAATTGTGGGCTTGACCTATGGATCATGGAATTGTATAAAAGAACTCTAAAAAGGTCCGAAGTTGGATAATATTTTTCAGTCTTAGTGTACATGGGCAGTAGTATATGCTGTTGGTTTACAGTATGTATACTACGGTATAGTGTAGATGGACGGTAGAATATACTGCTGGTTTGCAGTATATAAGGACGTATTTTTAGTTTTACTATTTACAGTGCGGGTGTAGAAGTAGGCAGGTTGAGGACATGGCCGTATTGACGCACGGGGTGTGGGGTATATTCCTTGGTATATTGGCCGTGCGTGGACACACTACACTCTGTCAGCCTAAAGCCTGGGCTCCACTAGGGCGACACAAGTACCTGCAAAACGATGCGATCCTTTTTATTGTTTGTTCTTGGACATTTCGCCTGATTTCGCTTCATTTCGCAGCAGTTTCGCCCTGCTAGTGGCGTTACATAGGGCGACACTGCCGCGAAATGAAGCGAAATGAGGCGAAATGAAGCGAAATGAGGCAAAATGTCCAAGAACAAAACAATAAAAGGATCGCATCGTTTCGCAGGTACCTGTGTCGCCCTAGTGGAGCCCAGGCTATTGGGAGTCGTCATTATGATTATGCTCACATAAGCTTTAGATCACAAATATACAAAATATGAAATGGTGAATCATATTGCTGATAAATTTGAGCATAAATTGTAAGAGTGACAATCGGTGATGCTCATCAAATCATTCAAAATGAGTAATTTTTAAACAGTAGTAACCAATGCAAACACCTAATAAAGTTGACCTTTTGACCTGATTATCTCTATAGCACAAACAGGTCGGTCATGCTTAATTTTAACCTGCCGGTAAAGGGGCGGGGAGGGGTGTTTTAACCTCTGTCGGAAATTAGTTTTGACCCACTCGCGCAAAAATCCACAGACTCACCCCTGTAGTTAAAAATGACGACCCGCTAACATGGTTCCGGGTAGGAGGGAGGAGCCTGCGTCTCCCATGTATCAGGATAGAAGTAGGGGAACTGGTCAATGTTAGGGACAGCGAATGGGTCAGTGAGAGAGGGACATGGAAAGAAGCAGAGAGAGAGAGAATTATAGAGAGCGAGAGGTATGAGAAGAGGTGAGAAGAGGTAGGGATAAGAGAAAGAAACATAGCTAGAGACACAGATAGAGACACACACAGATATACGGACAGACAAGCAAACATACATCACGACATAACGACAGGCAGACAGACAGACAGACAGACAGACAGGCAGGCAGGCAGAGAGACCAAAAGACCGGCAGACTGACAGACAGAGATAGAGACAGAGATTGAGACAGAGATAGAGACAGAGATAGAGACAGAGATAGAGACAGAGATAGAGACAGATATAGAGACAGATATAGAGACAGATATAGAGACAGATATAGAGACAGATATAGAGACAGATATAGAGACAGATATAGAGACAGAGATAGAGACAGAGATAGAGACAAATATAGAGATGGATATAGAGATGGATATAGAGACAGATATAGAGACAGAAAAAAGAGACAGAGAGGGTCATGGGACTCTAATTCAGATGAAAGCAGGGACACAGCGGAAGTCAGTGAGGGGGACTGAGAGAACAAATTGGAGAGACCACCTTTGAGCACTGAGCGGCAGTCATTATAGTTATCATAGATCACAGAGCATGGAGTGGGCTGGGCGGGCAGGAAGGGAGGGGTGGTGTAGAGCATGGCGGTCCTGGTACCAGCAGGAAACCCCTCAGTGGGGGGAGTAGGGTATGGGCATTAACCCTTTAAGGGCGGCATAATGCATTAATGTATCATGCCCTTTGTTATTATGATGCATGAATTCAACCCTGATGAATAACTCAATTCAAGGATCATGCTGACCTTATGGGATTGAAATACTGCCGAACAGTCGGAATGATACCCCGGTGAGTTACTCACAGGGGCTACATTGGTGTATCATGAAGACAAATGTAATCTTTTAGCGACATGCCGTTCTTAAAGGGTTAAGCAGGACAGATCAGACACACAGAGCTTGCAATAGGCCTACTCTCACACCATCAAAGCACTGGTCTAACACTTACCCTTTATAACCCTTTAAAGGTAGCATAGTGATGTAACGCCTATGTGTTGATATACTCCTGAAGGTTCGCCACGATGCATTCATGCAGCATTGGCGAGTTAGGCATGTTACTCATGTTTCATATTCATTTGTGCACAGTGCTAGCATGTAAGTAAGTTTCAGGTCGTGAATCATACACCGACCCTCTAAGAGTGTTCCAATCAACTCTGTGGGGAACTCGGGAGTTCCTTGTGCTTCCGCAGTGTTGCATTCAAATATATATTCAAGCAAATATCAAAGTGAATTAATGCCCTTCTTTAAGTATCCTAAAGCAACTTAAAACAACTTTAATCTAGAAGAACTCCGCTAAAGTTGCTAAGCGTTGTGTCAGCTAGTTAAAGAAGCCCCCTCGACCAACTTTACTTTTGGCTTCAAGTGTCTTTAATCGGATGCTTCGTGCAGAGTACATTAAGGTGCTATGCTGCCAGGGTTGAATAGCTCCACTTGCTGCAGCTCAGAGCTGCTTCCCTCTGTAGCCTCCACCACATAGAGCTGCTCCACAACTCATCACGGATAATAACACCAGGCCCAGCAGCCTTTGGTTGTACTCTACCCTGTCCCTTCCCCTGACCCACAGGCTTAAACTGAGCAGCATGGTATATCACATGCTGGCTTTGGTTGTACCCTACCCTGCCCCTCCCCCTGACCCACAGGCTTAAACTGAGTAGCATGGTATATCACATACTGGCTTTGGTTGTACTCTACCCTGCCCCCCCCTCACCCACAGGCTTAAACTGAGTAGCATGCTTATGAGTAGATGACTGTATATAGCACATCATCCATCATCTAAGGATTGGGAGTTGGCTCAAGCAGTAGCATGTTTATCTCTCATGGAATCGTGGGTTCGAGACTCAGTAGCTCCCTGCTCTTTCAACTGATTACCTTCCCTCTGCTGTGGTAGACATACAGCAAAGCAAACTCACACTGTGTCTATGTAGTATGGGATGTAAAATAACCTTTGCCTTGGTAAAAGTGTAGGGACGTGTGTTCTACCTTAACTCACCTCATAGATTCAATTACCATCCCCGCCCCTGAAATGACCACAGCTGTTGATTAGGGTGTAAAGCAACCCAACAACCAATCACCCATCATCTATCACCCTAGATGGCCCTACTGTGCCATGTCTTTAGTGATAGACAGTAGTGCCATCTAGGTCCACCATCATCTTTCCACCTTAGAAGGTGCCACCTGTCTATTGCCAAAGACATGGTACAGTAGGGCCATATGGAGTTGAAAGATGATGGGCGTCTAACTCCAGTTGTCACCCCTCATGGTATATACAGACAAGTAGTTGAGCATGCTGTCCAGTTTATGCCTGTGCCATGACCCCGGCCTAACCCCCACTACTCAGCAACCAACCCCCTGTCAGACCTCCTATGTTTGATCTCTGAGCGGGCGGGTAGACACTTTGTAAATGGCGCCTAACTAAAATCGTGAAATACCGCCCGACGACACATGGAATATTCCACTCAGTTTATAGTGGTTTGAGTGATAGTAGATGCCAGGAGGTGAGTTAGAAAGACCGATAGACAGCCTTTGTAAGCTTCCATAGCAGATGAGATATTTGGTATAGTTATAAGAAGATCTGTCAGCCTTACCAATATGTCAGATATCTTCATCTCACAGACCTACTACAGGCAGCCTGTATCAGCCTCACAGACCTACTACAGGCAGCCTCGGTCAGCCTCACAGACCTACTACAGGCAGCCTCTGTCAGCCTCACCAACAGCTCACAGACCTACTGTAGGCAGCCTGTGTCAGCCTCACCAACAGCTCACAGACCTACTACAGGCAGCCTCTGTCAGCCTCACCAACAGCTCACAGACCTACTGTAGGCAGCCTGTGTCAGCCTCACCAACAGCTCACAGACCTACTGTAGGCAGCCTGTGTCAGCCTCACCAACAGCTCACAGACCTACTGTAGGCAGCCTGTGTCAGCCTCACCAACAGCTCACAGACCTACTACAGGCAGCCTGTGTCAGCCTCACCAACAGCTCACAGACCTACTACAGGCAGCCTGTGTCAGCCTCACCAACAGCTCACAGACCAACTGCAGGCAGCCTGTGTCAGCCTCACTAACAGCTCACAGACCTACTACAGGCAGCCTCGGTCAGCCTCACCAACAGCTCACAGACCTACTGTAGGCAGCCTGTGTCAGCCTCACCAACAGCTCACAGACCTACTACACCCAGAGATCTACTCTCTAGGCACCACGTGCCAGCCGTACTAACAGCCAAGATATTTAGTATATATTTCAACATCCTTTGTCAGCCTCAGCAACAGGCCAAAGAACTTTAAGTATAGGCAGCCTTTGTCAACCTCAGAGCTAGTTTAGAGTTCTACTACAGACCTCCGCCATAGATCCGAGACCTACTATAGGCAGCCTGTGTCAGCCTCACATCCTGTTTTTTTTTTTTAGGTTTGATAATGTTTTTATTGACAAATCACAGGTTAAGTACATGTGGTAGGAATTATGCCAATAATAAAGTTCCCTTATCGATTTCTGTGTTATGAATCATTTGAAGCACATAAGTTATTGATGATATAAAGATGATCGATTTACAGGCGATCTATATGTACTACAAACAACCTCTGCCATAGATCAGAGACCTACTATAGGCAGCCTGTGTCAGCCTCACATCCTGTTTAGCGATCTATATGTACTACAAACAACCTCTGCCATAGATCGGAGACCTACTATAGGCAGCCTGTGTCAGCCTCACATCCTGTTTAGCGATCTATATGTACTACAAACAACCTCTGCCATAGATCAGAGATCTACACAGAGGCAAATATGAGAGTCACCCAATGTCGCCAATACTACTCTCATACAAGGGTCAGGCACTGCTGGACTATAATAGATGGGTCAAGGGCCATTCTAGTGAGGGTCAGGCTAGGCTGGACATTCAATAACAGGCTGGACCTTGGCAAAATTGCTTGAAAGTCTGGCCATGCTGGATCCTCATGCCAGAGTCTGACAATGCTGGACTCTTGCAGGCTGATAGAGACTCTCCCAAGAGTCCAGCATTGCCAGACTATGGCATGAGGATCCAGCATGGCCAGACTTTCAAGCAATTTTGCCAAGGTCCAGCCTGTTATGGAATGTCCAGCCTAGCCTGACCCTCACTAGAATGGCCCTTGACCCATCTATTATAGTCCAGCAGTGCCTGACTCTTGTATGAGAGTAGTATTGGCGACATTAGGTGACTCTCATATTTGCCTCTGTGTACTATAGGCAGCCTGTGTCAGCCTCACATCCTGTTTAGCGATCTATATGTACTACAAACAACCTCTGCCATAGATCAGAGACCTACTATAGGTAGTTTGTGTAGTCTCACCAACAAGTCAGAAATCAGATCTAGCACCTCCCATCCCGCCAGCCCAGGACTGACCCCCGCCGTCAGCGCCGTCCTCAGATAGCCTTTGGTGGCCAACCCAGGCAATTCCAGCCCGCCCGCTTATTTCCACTCCTTTTGAGCCTTTTAGGGCCGCATAGTGCTTTAATGCACCATGCCCTTTGTCGTTGTGACGCATGCATGCAACCCTGGGGCGTGCTGCATTCAAGCATCGTGCTAGCCCTATAGGGCTGATACACTCCTGAAGGGATGGCATGATGCATGAATCTCACACCCTGGGCGAGTCATTGCATTCATACATCATAACAACAAATGGCATGGTGCATTACAGCACGATGTGTCCCATACAGGGTTAGGCGCGGGGATTAGGCCAAGTGTACTATGAATGCCGCACGTAAATTACTGCTCGCCGCCCTCAGCTTTTGTCCTCACCTTTCGCCAAAATGGAGGCTATTTATCCTCAAAGTAGTCGGGGTTGGCTGAGAGTGGGTGGTCGGGACTCCATAGAGCCTTTCACTGCTTTACTATGAAGAGAGCAGCTTAGCTCTTTGCTTTATTGGACTGTGCCCTTTTGTTGGTATGATGCATAAGATGCAGCCCTAGCAAGTAAACAAGAACATAGAACATGGCTGTTTATTATATTTAAGATTTACTATACTTGAATATTGGAAGGGCTGTATTCATGGCCCTCCATTGAATACAACGTGGACATTTTCAATGCTATTTCTTAACGCTTTAAGGATGGAGTAGTACCATGATGTATCTCTTGGTCGTCATTATGCATGAATGCAGCCTTACCGAGTAACTTGCCAGTGTTGCATTCAAGCATCATCCCACCTATACAGCATTGAGACCCTGCTGTAGGGTCGGCATAATGCACCAATGCAGCACCGACAAGTTACTCGCACGGGGTGCATTGGTGCATCATGACAACAAATGTCATCTTTTAGCAACATCTGTCCTTAAAGGGTTAAAGAATGGGACTTTGATGGAATATGGGTACCAGGGCCAAAGGGATACACAGGAAGTTGGAACAAGCCCATCTTGTTCGGAAGCTGGTTTCTGGCAAACCATATAGTGTGGGAGCCTTTCCGATGAAAAATATGAAAGAAATGAACAAATGTTGGCAGTTTGGGAATCAAAACTCAAGCTAACAGTGCCAGAAATACCAGTACTGGGGTAGAAAAGAGATGAGCTAGCTTTACAACAGAAAAACAATATTATACCCAGCACTGAATACATAATATCGGTCTATATTGGCACTTCAGAGAGAGAAACAGTCTGTTTCTCCCTCACTGTTTCTCTGTCTCTTTCTTTGTCTCCGTCTGTGTTTCTGTCTCTGTCTTCTGTATATGTCTGTCTGTCCGTCTGCCTCTCTCTGTCATTCTGTCTGTCTGTCTGTCTGCTTGTCTCTGTCTGTCTCTTTCTCTCCCTCTCTCTCTGTCTCTGTCTCTCTCTCTCTGTCTCTCTGTCTCTCTCTCATTCTCTCTCTGTCTCTGTCTGTCTGTCTCTCTGTCTGTCTGTCTGTCTGTCTCTCTCTCTCTCCATATATATATATATATATATATATATATATATATATATATATATATATATATATATATATATATATATATATATATACATGTACATATAAATGTGCAGCAGCAATGAAGGGCATGACAACGGAATGACGATGGATAGCCTGAATCTCGGGCGTCGAGCCTTGGTGGATTTGGCCGTAGAGCTAGGCATATAGGCGCCGTATACCCCATGATTAGGTCTACTGGTAGTGCCAAGATATCACTCCCCGACAAATATATAGCCTCACCTTAATGCACCATCCAGTGAATAATGGCCCATCATATGCCACATGAAGTAGATCATGGAATACTGCTTGTCCTGCCCCCGAGACCATATCTCAGGAATACATGTCGGTAAAAGCCAATATAGGAGTCTAGACAGTGAATGAATCACACCCACGTCTAGCGGCAGTACCGAGGTATCTCCCAGCGTACAACTCTACAGACACTCCACAGTCACAGTCAAATATAATAAAAGCTTATCATTAACCTTTTAGGATGGTATAGTACTTTAATATGCTATGACCTTGGTTGTATTAATGCAGCCCTTTTGAGTAACTCACAACAGCTACATAAATGAATCATTCTGACCCTTAGGGCTGGATACACTCCTGATGGGTGTGCATGATGCACCCAAGTAGCATAAGTGAGTTACTCACCAGTACTGCCGTGGTGCATCCTGTTGACAAATGTTGCTTTGAGACAAAAGAGTGCCTTTACTGGTCATGATGCATGAATGCAGCCCTGGTGAGTACCTCACATTGACAAATGTTGATTTAAGCCAAAATAGTGCCTTTATTAACAGAGTGCCCATCTGAGGGTAAGACATCAAACCACCCTCATGTCTACTGCTGGTACCAAGACGTCCCCCTGAGTGTAAACGTATATAAATTTATTAAACTCCCATCAAGTCACCAGCTAAATCACAGCAGATACCACCTGTGGTTATCCCCAGATGTTGTACGGTCCCCCACTGCAGGCAGGGGTTGTTGTAGATAATACTATAACCTTTGTAGACCCTTCTATATCTTGAGAAATAACCCTCAGTAGGCATTTCCCAGCTCCTCTTAGTATAACACACTTCTCAATGATTGGTTAGCCATGACCCTTTAAGGGCAGTATAGTTAAGTAATGCACTATGCCCTTTTTTGCACTGGTAATGAATTAATCTAGCATTGACCAATAAATACATTGTGTCAATCTTATGGGGTTGTTAATAGACCTGAAATGTCAACATAATACACCAAGTTGGTGCTGGTCTTGACAATGCCTTGAGACGTCATGTTGTCTTTAATGGGTTAAGCCATGCAATACCATAATGGGGGTCAGTTAGAGGGGGGGATATGTCAAATAGATGTGGCACTGTGGAGGAGAGAATTCACGTAGACTACAGATTGTAGCCCAGGGACGACCTTGAGGCTTTATGGTCTACTATATTCCTTTACGGACAGCATAGTGCTGTAATGCATTATGAGTTTTGTCATCATGATACATGAATGCAGCCCTGGTGAGTAAATTGCCCAGGCAGCATCCATGCATTCAGGGTTTGAAATGCTTATCCAGCACTGACAAATAAGTGGCCAGTTCTGCAAAAGTTAATCCTGCTAACAATGTCTGCTTTACCTTTAGAGATTTCTGTGGGAGGGACTAGTGGGAGACTGGGGAGAGCAAGGACTCCCAAGGCTGTACTCACTATGCAAATAGCAACACACTAAAGGCCATGTCATTTATGATTATATGGGGGGCTTGGTGGATTTTCTCATAACTGCAACATGTTTCTACCCAGTGAATGAAAAATCGTATATAAGATCATATATCTTTTCTCTATGGCTCCTTAGCATTGCAAAACATTATATAACGTTAAAAACCTTATTTTGATGTAAAATAGCATATTCATGTTAGCTAGGTAAATACAGCTTTTGGAGATATTTACATCCCCATGGTTATGAACAAAGCCCCATAACAACTGGACCATATGATTGCTCCCCCCCCTAGCTGGCAATAATGACTTGTCCCTCAGATAACATTACCACAGCGCAGCAGGTCGACTTAACCTGGTAAAGGAAACTGCCCCTTTACACTCCCACCCAAAGATTACAATAATGCACATTCACTCTCTTAAAATATCCCTAAGTAGAGGATTTCACTAGAGTTGACCTATTAAGTAATCTATTAAGTGCTTCAAATTAAATGAAAAGGTATTTCTATTGCTAAATACATTTGTCACTTCTTTTTGTTATCATAGGAAGACAAAGTCAGCATGGTCTGAGAAAATGTGGATGGGGGGAAGTGCCAACAAATTTCTGCCTCTTTATGCGAAATGAGAATATACCAGTGGTGAAATAATGACCGGTCCCTAGCACTGCCCCTCTCACGCCATCTCCTACTACCCCAGTCAGCCCAGATATAATAGGGTTCGATCTTGTACTATTTATAGGAGGTGGGGATATTCCTGCACACCTCCAACAGTGCCTAGATGGGGTGAATGATCCACACCATCTATCACTAGGCTACTGACTCCTACTCACACATCTCATCAGAGGGTGATCAGGATACCTGACATGAGTTAGTCGACTCAAGCTCATCGATGGTTCCCACCTGACAGCCTCAGAATAGATACATAGAGTGAACAAATGTAATCAATATACTGTAAACGTATATATTTTCACTCATGTATTTTTTTGCGATTTGACTACAAAATGCACTTTCACGTGTATTTAAATTCGCGGATTTTGGAGTATAGTAGTTACAGGCCTATATTGGATAAATATTCGCTCTGTACATATTTTTGCAGCTTTTAATATCCGTAAAAATCGCGAAAATAAGTACAGCGTGAAATAAACTACATTTACAGTATAGATACTCTATTCAATGTCAGAATTCGCTGGTGTAAGCAGGGCTACCACTGAATTACCTGTTCGTGGCTTATCAGTAAATTAGCAACCTTTGGCAGGGCATTGCTGGTCGTCCAACTCAGGGCTGAGCGCTTTCCAGAAATATGTTCCAAGAAATAGTATATTAAAAAATGGGTCATGATTGAATGTTTTTGTTCATCAGCTTTGGTCCAAGACCTGTTTTATCATCAAAGGCAATGAAGTCTCAGTCCATATCTCATGATATTACTCTCATCAACTCGATAAAGCATAACTCAAACATTAGAACTGCTAAATGGAAAAATCTGAACCATAGCAGTAACCAGGAACGATCTAACTGAGATAGGGAGGGAAACTGTAGACATGTCACATGACTTACATGTCAGTCTGTGGGAAGTAAAAGAGACATGACAAATAGACTGGGGTATGACAGAGGGGAGCAGAGTGGACTCCAGATGGCGTGGCTGACTATAGGACACTGGTTTCGACTTAGCGCTTTAACAAAAGGATAGTACTTTATGCATTCTCTCTTGTCGTGATGGGGCATGACAGTAGCTCTGATGAGTAGCTCGCCAGTGCAGTATTCATGCATTATTTCTACCCTATTAAGTTGATGCACTTCTAAAAGGTCAGAAGCATGCACCAATGGAACTCTGGTGAGTAACGCACTAGCGCTGCATTGGCGCATTATGAAATCATGAACATGAACATGGCTTTATGCTGTACTTAAAGGGCTAGTATTGTATGCGGTGCTGGTCAGGGTGACCGAGTGGTGGGTCCACACACTGCCCTGCGGCTCTATAGAAACACAGTCATGCAGAGAGGGCTGTCTTTGGACTGCTCACAGACCCTGCTGTTCAGTCCATATTCTGGTGTCAACTTCCACTGTATGTTCAGGAGTGGTCAATATAGAAAAATGATATGGGGGATTTTACCAGGACATGTAACAGTAGTAAGATGCAAATTTATCACAAAATAGGGGTGAATTATTTCTGACACCCCAGCTTATAGGTGTACAAAATGGTTTGCCCGCGTCCAATTGGCACCAACTTCACTCTCATCAAATAATGACCCCCCTTACACACATGATCCCTCGAGGCTTTACTTTAATTTTATTATAATAAATGGACAATTTAGCATTGGCACCCCATGCTGCTCTTAGAGTGTTACACTTGGTGTATTAAAACACTAGGCTGTGCTTCAAGGGTTAGAATAGGCACATTAAAGCACTATGCTCCCCCTGGAGGGTCACACTAGGCACTGAATACTGGTAGCTTGGTGACTGGACAGCAAGGTGGTGGGCCCTGGACATGGTGAGTTGATGAATGAGGTAGTAGCGTAGTAGCTGGGTATTGTCTCTCTCCTACACCACTGTCTGTTACAGTGGTGGGGCAGGGCTCACCATACACTGACCATACAGCTGTACAATGGAGGTATCTGTAGCTGATAACTGTGTGTGAAGGGCACCAGGACTGTATGTGTATGAGCACACCCTAGTACAGTGTACATCATAATTATGTCATGAGTATGTGTCAAGTCCATCATAATTCCAGTAGTATAGTGTACAGCATAAACTCTGCTGTGTGTCTCTCTGTCTCAGTGCCCGCCTTTCTGTCTCTGTCTCTCCGTCTCTCAGTATCTACATCTCTACCTCTATCTCTCTATGTCTGTCTGTCTTTCTCTATCTCTCTGTCTCTGTGCCTGTCTCTGTGTCTGTCTCTGTCTCTTTATCTCTGCCTCAAAATCTCTGTCTCAGAAAAATCATTCACTATCTATTGGTTTCCAAACAGGAAGAGTTCACCTATGACTTCAATATTCTGGCATTTAGATATTACCATTAGGAACTGTAAAATATGAGATTAAAGAGGAAAAACGGTAAAAGATCATTGACCAGATGTGAATTTATACAGATGGTCAAATTGTACAGATATGAGTCATCTGATTGGGGCATCTAGATGCACTAGCATTAACTTGTCATGTTCCCAATATAAATCCAGGTTCTACAGCACATACATAGAGTATATGGGAACATTGGCTCAGCATCCACATAGCTCTCAGACCCATTAATGGTAGAATTGTGCCTCAGGTATTCATATAGATGTGTCATCATGATGCACAGATGCAGTGCCAGCTGCATTTTTGTCAAGCGTTTGGGAGTGCATCAACCCCATGGGGTGGGCATGATGCATTGATACAGCAGCGGCAGGGTACTGGCTAGTGCTGACTTCATGCTCTATATCAACCAATGGGCAGGTCATTTAAGCATTATGCTGCCTCCCTATCTCAGCTTGTGGACACTATCAGCAAAACCTGACACCCTCCTAGTCACATAGAGAGTCCTGCACTGCCTGCACCAAGAGGTCCACTACACCCCCCTAACACATACAGAGTACTACACAGCCCCACCCAGCCTGTACCAAGAGGCCACTACAGCCGGGGAGGAACCTGATATCTCACACTCCACGTGCTGCTTTACTGTAACCCTCATATAAGAGACCATTTCCTGTAAGACAACTGAAAAGGACAGTTCATACAAGCATTGCGCTGACCCTAAAGGGTTTAATTGAGAGCTATTCCCTGCCTCACTATTGGGAGACCCTGACACCCTGCAAGTCACACAACCAGTACTACACAGCCCCACACAGCCTGTACCAAGAGGCCTCTACAACATGGCAGGAACCTGATATGGAGACACGGAGAGCACTAGATGGTGGGAATGTCTCCATATCAGGTTCCCTATCTCACACTCCACAGCATTCTACGTCAGAGGGATGGTCAGAAGGCTTCTCCGAGGAGCTCAAATCTCTAGTCTAGGCCTAATCACCTATTCCCTAGCAGATTCTTAGGCTGGACTCAAACCAAACTGTATGTACATTATGCACAGATGATATAGATGGCCATATTCCTACAGAGTGGTAATTGACCTTGATGGACGGTGCATTAAAAATTTATTGTAAATAGTTAAAAGCAGACTTATCAGTGACTATTGTCAGCAATGACAATTTAAAGTTAATTTGTACAGTGTTTTGGAAAAGTTGGTTAGATCTAGTCTGGATATGGTTACTTCAGATCAGGGTGAGTCGATATATGGTTATATGTAGCCCTGGATGATAAGGAGGAAATCCCAGTGTGGGCTCATATGACAGCCCACCGGAAAAAAACATGTTGGCGCCATTAAGCCAACCTGGCCGGGTAGTGCAATGGTGCACTGTTAGAAATGATAAATATTTAGTTTTTACCCCTTCCGTTTCCCCAATGTGGGGGTTTATGAAGCTCTGGACTCCTACAAATTACCTATTTTCAATTGTGCACCTCCCTCCTATATCTACCAATCCCCGTTAGTAATAAACAGCACGTTCCTTAGATGGTATGGCAGTTTGAGAGTGCCAAAAGAGTGAGATGGAGGTGGAGGGGAGGAGGAAAAAGGTGATGGGATTTCTGAGAATCCGCTTCATAATGTAATCTCATACAGACACATACCAACCACAGGCTGACTGGGGATTACTGCTCACAGGGTCTGCAGTACAATGCTGGTCTCACCCACGACAGACTAAAGCCTTTAAAGTGGCATAATCACCAAGCATATCCCACTCACCATTCTAGTACTGTCCTAGTTTACTATGTGGTTAGGTGTGAGTGGTGAAACTGCCCCTTTAAAAGTGGCATGGTGCTTTAATTCAATAACCCCTTTGTTGTCATGATGTTTGAATGCAGCTCTGGCAAGGAACTCTATAATGCTGTATTAACACATAATGCTAACCCTACAGGTTGTTTATTTAAGACAACATGGCGCTTAACTTGTTACACCACTGCTATTCACCTAGGGCTACTTGTAGTTCCACAATATATACCAAGACAGACCCTAGTACAGATATCAATTGAATAACAGCTTACCACTTCTATATCTCTCACTCATTGAGGTCAATGACAAGCTGTTCATCTAGAGGGATTTACACCTAAACTGGGACTCCACTACATGTGTTACAAATAAATCTGACATATTCTACAAAATCTAATAGAAAGTAACATCTACATTGTGTCATGAAGCTTGAGCTTTATACATATTATTAGCAGATTTTGAGAGTTTCCGCTTGTCATCAATTATTTCTTACTCTAGTAGAATAATTCTGTCAGGGCCGCATCCCACAGCACTGTTATATAAAAGCATGCCACATCATGGACTATCACTTGTACAGCCTGGAGGCCATATCTCAGGGCTACTTGCAGGTTATAAAGCCAATATAGGAGTCTAGGCAGTGCATTACTCGTCTCCCCATCTAGCGGCAGTACCGAGATATCCCCCACCAATAAACTCTACAGACACATCTTAGTTCCAGTCAAATATATAATGAAGGCTTGTTGTTAAACCTTTTCTGACAGCAGACTGTTTCAACATGGTATGCCCTTTGTTGTCATGATGCATAAATGCAGCCCTAGTGAGTACTTTGCCAGAGCTGTATGAATGAACTATGTTGATCCTAAGGGAAGAATATGCCCAAAAAGCATAAATATGATGCGTCCAAATAGCGTAAGGCTACTCAACAGCACTGCCTCGATGCATCACGTTGATAAATGTTGCTTTAAGGCAACAAAGTGCCTTTATTAACAGAGTGCACATCTGAAGGTAATAACAGAAGGCCAGGAGGAGACATCAAACCAGCCTCATGTCTACTGCTGGTACCTAGAAGTCCCCATGAGTGTACACGTATATATACTCCTATCTAGTTGACAACTAAATCACAGCAGATTCCACCTGGGGGGAATCTCCAGACCTCCACTACCTATACGCTCACCAATATATGTACAATAACAATGCAGGCAGCAGTGGTAGTTGGTGATGCCAACCATACTAGCCATGAGATATTTTAGACCCTTGGAATCTTGAGAAATTACCCCCAGTGGGCATCTCCCCATGCAGCTATCACACACTGCTTATCATGATTGCTAAGCCATACAACTTTAATGGCAGCATAGTGCTATAATGCACCATAACTCCTTTGTGATGAATGAATTCAGCACTGACCAGTAACATGTATCTTATGGTGTCATAGACATCAGTCCTGAAACATCAACATAATGTGGCAACGCAGTGTGGGCAAGTTACTCATCAGTGCTGCTGCTGAACTTATGTATCATGACAACAAATAAGAGCAGCATAACACATTGAGGCTCATGCTGTCCTTAAAGAGTTAAGTCATACACAACCATAATGGGGGTCAGCTAGAGGGGGATATGTCAAGTAGATGTGGCACAGGGAGGAGACACCTCTTGTAGACTATAGATTGTAGCCCAGGGACCACCTTGAGGCTTTATGCTCTACTATATTCCTTTAGGGACAGCATAGTGCTTTAATACATCATGGCTTTTGTTATCATGATGTATGTAGGCAGCCTTGGTGAGTAACTTGTCGAGGCTGTCTTTATGCATCGGGGTTTGAAACACTTATCTAGTACTGACAAAAAGATGGCCAGTTCTGCATTAGTTCATCAAATTAACAAACTGTGCTTTATGGTCAAAGATTTCTGTGGGTGAGACTAGTGGAAGTCTGGAGCAGAGGATGCCAATTCTGTAGCAGAGGTATCAGTGGTATATGGCGCAGCAGAAGGACTCTCAAGGCTGTACTCACTATGCAAATAGCAACACAGTAAGGGCCTTGTCGTTTATGATTAAATGAGGGGCTTGGTGGATTTTCTCATAACTGCAACATGTTTCTTTCCAGTGAACAATAAATGTTATATAACATTACATATCATTTCTCTATGGCTCCTTATTGTGGCAGAACATTATAATGTTAAAAACCTTATTTTTACGTAAAACAGCATATTCATGTTAGCTGGATAATCAGCTTTTGGAAATATTTACATCCCTATGGTTATGAACAAAGCCCCGTAAGAACTGGATCGTATGAGTGCTCCCCACCCCAGCTGGCAATAATGACTTGTCCCTCAGATAACATTACCACAGCGCAGCAGGTCGACTTCATCTGGTAAAAGAAATTGCCCCTCTACACTCCAATCCAAAGATTATATTCATGCACATTACAAAAAATGTGATAAAACTGTGTTTTTCACTCTCTTTCAATATCTCTAGATGGGAAATCCCACTAGATAATTACTTGGAATATCTGTTAAGGGCTTCAAGTAGAATAAAAGGGTGTTTCTATTGCAAAATAGATACATCACCTTTTCCTTTTATCATAGGAAGACAAAGTTAGCATGGTCTGAAAAATGTGGATGGGGGAAGTGCAGGAAAATTGCTGGACCCTAATGCAAAATAAAAATACCTCAATTGTTTAATAATGACCAGTCCCTAGCACTGCACCTCACACGCCATCTCTGCTACTGTCCGTGTATGGGGGGAAGTGCAGACAAATTTCTGCCTCTTTATGTGAAATGAGAATATACCAATAATGAAATAATGACCAGTCCCTAGCACCGCCCCTCTCACGCCATCTCCTACTACCCGAGTCAGCCCACATATAATAGGGTTCGATCTTGTACTATTTATAGGAGGTGGGAATATTCCTGCACACATCCAACAGTGCCTAGATGGGGTGAATGATCCATACCTGCTATCACTGGGCAGCACTACTGACTTATACTTACACATCTCATCAGTTGGTGATCAGTATACCTGATATGGGAGTTACTCAACCCAAGCTCTTGAATGGCTCCCAAACTGACAGCATTAGAATAGATACATAGAGTGAACAAATGTAATCAATATATAGCTACTCTATCCAATGTCAGAATATGCTGGTGTAAGCAGGGCTACCACTGAATTGCCCGTTCAGGGTTTATCAGTAAAGTAGCAACCATTTGGCAGGACATTGTTGATGGTTCAATTCAGGCCTTAGTGCTATTCAGAAATATGTTCCAAGAAATAGTCTCTTTAAAAAATTGGTCAATACTAGATGTTTTCGTTCATCAGCTTTAATGTAAGACCTGCTTTACCATCAAAGGGAACGTTGCCTTAGTCCACTTCTCATGATATTACTTGATGAAGCATAACTTAAATGTTAGAACTGCTAATAGGAAAGATCTGAACCATACACTGTAAAAAATTGCCATTGAAATTACGGAGAATCAATGCTAAATTTGATGGTGTATCACCGTAATTGTGATTTACGGTGATACACTGTAAAACTTATTACTTTTACATTGAACATCCGTAAACCAGTACAGTGAAACAATGTTTTTTCATTTACAGTGAATCTCACGTTAAAAGTTTGCTCACCAGGTGGCAGCTTGGTTTGATAGAGAGACTTTAGTACAAGCTATCAACTAAATACATACATAATTGTGTTAGATTTATAAAGATATCCAACTATCTCATTAATTACACAATCGAAATTGAAGCCTTTGGCATATATAAAAGATAAAAAATATATAATTTCCTTTTTTGAGACCCTGGATACTAGTACGAAACGTATAAACCCCCATGTTGTGGTAATTAGAATTATACATATTGAGACTGTTGTCAGAGTTTCTTATAACAATCCTAGAGTACCTTCTGCTCATGGATTGTAATTGTATATGTGCCATATATTACGGCAGGGAATATGTGTATATATTGTAAGGAACAGAGTATAGTTAGTTCACGCTGCCTCACCTAGGGGGAGTGTGAGTATACTGACCGGTTAGGGCTTTGCCGCTCAGGTCACAGTCGATTCAAGTACCAATGAGTACACACCTGTCAGATGTTTTTATACAACAGGAAAGGCCTGTAAAATTTACGGGGGGAAAGCAAAGTATGGTGACCGTAAAAAAAAAGGGAAACAGTCGGCATTCAGTGATGCCAGTGATTCACCGTAATTTTTACGGGATATTTTTTACAGTGTAGAAGTAACCAGGAAGAATCTAACTGAAGTACAGAGGAACACTGTAGACATGTCACATGACTTACATGACAAATAGATTGGTGCTTGAGTATGGGGTGGGACAGAGGAAGGCACGGTGGACTTGGGGTGGCGTGGCTGACTATAGGACACTGGTTTCAACTCAGGCCTTTAACAGCAGCATAGTGCTTTAATGCACTATATCCTGCACTGTTATCATGTTGCATAATTTTAGCACTGTTGAGTAACCCACTTGTGCTAAATCCATGCATTATTTCAACCCTACGGGTCTATACACTTCCGAAGGGTCAGAAGCATGCACCAATGATGGTCTGGCAAGTTACTCAGCAGTGCAGCACTTGGACATCATAACCACAAGTGAAGATGGCATCTTGCGGTGCTTAAAGTGTTAGTCCTGTATGCAGTGCTGGTCAGCGTGACAGAGTGATGGGTCCACACGCTGCCCTGTGGCTCTATAGAAACACAGTCATGTAGAGGGCCCTATGGCCATGCTCCACAAAGACACACTGGTGGGTCTACACAGTCAAGCAGAGAGGGCTGTCTGCACCCCCTCTAACAGACCTCACTGGTAGGTCTATATTCTGGTGTCAACTTCCACTGCAAGTCAGGAAGTGGTCAATATTTGGGAAGGGGGAGATTTCATTAGTCACCCACTACGTAACAGTGTACTTTACAACAAAAATGAGTCAACTCTTTCTGTCTCCCCCAGATTGGTTTGAACTATGTTTTTCCTCCTATCTATATCAAACAACCCACCTGTAGTCAATTAACAACCATCACAACCAAGGATTCATGTTCATTTCCCAGCATGATGTGCCAAAACAAAACCAGCGCGTGGACTCTGTATTGTTGTGAATATACATTATATATGCAGCTCAAAATGATCATCAGTACTGCATGAATGTAATATGACCATAAGCAGTGCATTGAAACACTACATTGCACTACACTACTTAGAGGGGTACATTAAAGCACTATGCTGCCCCCAGAGGGTTAGACTAGGCACTGAATACTGGTAGCTTGGTGACAGGGCCTGGTGGTGAATCCTGGGCAGTTGATGAATGAGGTAGTAGCGTGGTGGCTGGGTATTGTCCCTCCCTCTGCCGCCACACCCCCTGTACAATGGTGGTCACATGTAGGTGATAACTGTGTGTGAAGGTCAGCAGGACTGTCAAGGTCACAGGACTGTACCATGTGGGTAATCACTATGTGATGAGTGTGGCTGAAGCCCATCAGAAGCCTGATGGTTTACAATGTATAGATGATCTGTCTCCCTGTAGTTCTCTCTATGTCTCTCTCTCTGATGATATACACACATCCATCATAACTCTATGTAGTACAGTGTACAGTATACATACTGCTGTTGTGTCTGTCTGTCTGCCTATCTGTCACTGGACCTCTATATATCTCTGTATCAGAAAGAGCACACCTATGACTTCAATATTCTGAATTTTAGATTTTTCCATTACCTTACCAATAATTATGAAACGTCTATAAGATTGAAGGGAAAATATAAAAAGATCATCGACGAGACATGACATTATGCTGATGGTCAAATTGTACTAATATGATTTATCTAATTGGAGCATCTCATATACTAAAGTTCGCTTATGCTGTTTCCAATATAAATCCAGGTTTTACAACACATGCATAGAGCATGTAGCAACGTTGGCTCAGCATCTATATAGACAAACCCATTTATGGTGGTGTTATGCCTGAAGTATTCATATGAAATCAAACCCATTGGGTTCACATGATGCATTCATGCGGCAGAGGCAAGTTATAGTGCTTATTTCATGCTCTATATTGACCAACGGACAGTTCATTTTATGCAAAATGCTGCCCTTAAAGGGTTAATGGAGAGCTATTCCCTGCCTCAGCTTGTGGACACTATTGGGAGACCCTGACACCCTGCAAGTCACACAACCAGTACTACACAGCCCCACACAGCCTGTACCAAGAGGCCTCTACAACATGGCAGGAACCCAATACAGAGACACGAGAGCATTAGATGGTCGGATTGTCTACATATCAAGTTCCCAATCTCACACTATACATCATTCTACGTAAGAGAGATGGCCAGAAAGTTTTTACGAGGAGCTCAAATCTCCAGTATTGGCCAAATCATCAGTTTCCTAGCAGAACCTTGGGCTTTTCTCAAATCCAACTGCTTTAATTAACATACATTTATTATACAGTGGATAAAGATGGCCGTACCCATACAGAGAGGTAGATGACCATGACAGGTGGTGCCCTCTCTCACTACAGAACCACTCCACAGACTGCTACAGTCTGAAGGGGGAATGGTGCGTCATTAAGAATGTCAAATATTTAGTTTTAACACCCACTCTACTAAAGAGTCGAGGTTTATTAAGTTCTGGGCCTCTACAGTGGACCTGATTTCAATTATGCACCTCCCTCCTATATCTACCAAGCCCCGTTAGCAATAAGCTACTCATTCCTAATATGCTATGACAGATGGGGAAAGTCAAACAGAGTAGAGGGAGGTGGAGAGGAAGAGGAAAAGGCTGATGGGATTTCTGAGAATCTGCCTCATATTGTAATCTCCTGTAGACACATGCCAACCACAGGCTGACTGGGGATTACTCCCCACAGAGTCTGCAGTACAATGCTGGTCTTTGAACAAACAGACTGAAGCCACATCTGACTAACCCTTACAGGGCCGCATGGTGGTTTAATTTGCTGCGGCCTTTGTCATCATGATGCATCATTGAGGAACTCACTATCCCTGTATGTCCATGTATTGTCAATTCAATAGTTGGCATGATGCATCAATGCAGCGCTGGTGAGTTACATGATCCATTGGTGCATCATAATAGTATATGAACATTGAAGACTTGAGGCATCAGATTGTCATTAAAGGGCTAGTATCACACATAGTTGGAATTTCTAATAGAGTCAGTTTTCACATATATATTTATTCTACAAATATAGAGTTCATCCTTGGCTTATATGGTCAATGCTTATTGAAATGATAAGAGAAGCCTTTATTATATATTTCAATGCCTTCCGCTAAAGTATGGATATTTTGAGACCGCTGGCCATGTATTAGCCACTATTGTGATTGTTAACCACGGGATCTTGCAATCTCGAAATAGATGTATTTCTAGTGAAGTAGGAACATACAGATATTTGACTTAATATCTATGTATATGAGAGGTCAATACTTAACAACACTAGGTGAATGTCATGAGGGGGGGGGGGTTACAAATAATAAAAACTCATAGATTAAAAGAAGGGGGGGGGGGAGGGTTCTGGAACATTTGTACCACTCTCAAGGATTTCTGCGTGGTCACACAGACACATTTCTGGATGCTAATACAGAAATGCATGACCCCCTGTTGTGAAACAATGACTGCTGGTAGTGGATAATGGTTGAGATAATGGTGGGATTAAGGCCTCAATGTGCTGGTGCTGTAGCTGCCTGACCAGCCCACAGTCTGTGTCTTACACTGGCAGCACACACTGTGACGTCACACCCTGTAACAGCATGATGTGATTAGTAGAGTTAACCCTGCATGGACCACAGAGTGCTTAAACCCTTTAAGGATGAATGTCGCTAAAAGATTACATTTGTCATCATGATGCACCAATGCAGCACCGGTGAGTTAATTGCTGGGGCTGCATTGGTGCATCATGATGCTGATACACTCTTGAAGAGTCAGTATGATGCACTGAGTTCCTGGTAGATGCCGCATTTGTCACCGTGCCAACAGGTGCGCCAATGGCTAACAGGACGACCGTCCTAATCAGTATGTAAAGAGCGGCATGTATTCCACACCCCTTTTAAGTCCCACACATCCCTGGAGGCTCATTCAGAAGAGGTCACGAATTCTTAGTCAATTATTACGTAACAAAACCTGTTTCTGTATGCGACCCTTGGGGGTCTTTCACAAGCAATCCTGTTGAAATATATACAGCAACATATGTAAATACCACCTATTGACCTTCACTACAGTAGCCTCCACAATTGCAAATATTGCTATCTGACAATATCTAACAAGGCACCTCTTTCTTTTTTTAATATGGCTGACTCTAAAATTGTAGGGATTTAAAATTTATATTTTTTTATTGTAACCCCTGACCCAAGAGAAAGCTTCACAATCTTGTCTAGAGTCTAAAATTGTATGTGTGTGTGAGTGTGTGCAGTTCTAAGGGGATGTGCGCAAATTATGTCAATTACAGTACCCTTTTTTCTATCCAAGTTCTAATCATATTCACAGCTGTCATACATACCACAGAAAATTGTTCATTTATTGTTTGTACTGCTTACTAAACATGTTGTTCTGTTTCCTTATCTTTCAGGTAAGTAGCTGTTGCTAGAATCGCTCTCACAAGGTCAGGTAGGCTATGCATGTACTCATTTAGCCTGGTGATCTACATCACCTGAACTTTGTCTTACTTTGGAGCCTACTATTTGGGCTGTTAACTAGTGGCAAACAACTTAACATTTGATAACAATAGAGACTTGAGACATGACATCTAGAAAAAATGCGCTTTTTTTCTACTGAGAAAAGATATTTCATATTCTATGGAAAACTGTGGTTCCTATACATATATTTACACCACAGTTGGCTGGGAGAACAAAAGAAATGGCCTGCCTGTATATTACATACATGGCTTTATTTGGATGCGGTCCTTTGAGCAGCTTCTGGTACTGTGAGTGTAAGTCAGATACAGCTACAAGTGAGTCTCTGTATAAGTGTTATAAGCATTGGACAAGGTAATTACCCTCGACTGGCGCCTTGGACATTTACCCTTTTCTTGGCTTATAACATTTATACAGCATCTCACTCATACCATATCTACCACACACTGTTTCTATTAGGCATGTATATTTTGACCATACTATAGACCAATGCAGCAAGAAAGGGTGACTTTTCAGGAAAGTTGCTGATAACGTTTTTGAACATTTCTGAAGCAGGACAAACAAATCTAGGAATATAACCTCAAAATCCTGCATTGTAATGTATACTATTTGAAAGATAATTGTCATGTGAATCTCCTGATATGAGATGTATGTGAATATAGCCATTATAGACAAAGTTGCATGCATTTTGCTGAAACTAATGTAAACACAAATTTATTTTGAAAAAGTCACCCTTTCTTGGCGCATTGGTCTATAGTATCTAACTAACAATGCTGTAGGTACCTATATAGATCTACACCGTCCCCCTGGCCAGCAGCAGACAATCAGACAAGCAGACGACTTTTGCTAATTGCGCGGGAAACATGCCAGAACAAATGAGTAAGCAGTCGTTAGGTGTGAATGCCTGCAGGCCGCACCTGGCAACGGGGTGTGACTTACACCTGTCACTGTCAGTACTACTACAGGGGGCAGGACAGGGAGGTATGAGACCTGCCCAGACTGCTGTCAGACAGGTAAGGGTCCTGATGGTACCAGACTCCTGTCAGATAGGTAAGGGTCCTTATGGTACCCAGACTCCTGTCAGATAGGTAAGGGTCCTAATGGTACCCAGACTCCAGTCAGATAGGTAAGGGTCCTAATGGTACCCAGACTCCAGTCAGATAGGTAAGGGTCCTAATGGTACCCAGCCTCCAGTCAGATAGGTAAGGGTCCTGATGGTACCTAGACTCCAGTCAGATAGGTAAGGGTCCTGGTGGTACCCAGACTCCAGTCAGATAGGTAAGGGTCCTGATGGTACCTGCTTAGACTGTTGTCAGATAGGTAAGGGTCCTGCTGGTACCCAGACTCCAGTAAGATAGGTAAGGGTCCTGATGGTACCCACCCAGACTCCTGTCACAACTACCCAGCGTTCTGCCACACTGTAGATAGTAGCTGTAGGTAAACAGTAAAATGTACTGTTGTTTTACAGTATATGCTGTAGCTTCGCAGCAGATTCTACTGTTAATCTACAAAAAAATGTACACCTACAGCAGATTCTACTGTATACCAACAAACAAAGGCAACCAAATATTTACAATGCATTGGACCTAAGTAGACTTTTGTCACTACTGTGATGGGAGACCAAGGAAGGAAAGGCATACCATCCTGAGCATGCAGTATATCTAGGCGACATCAAGAGGCATTTAGACATTTTGCCTTCTTGGGCTTTCCTGCTGACTTGAAATGCAATCATCCGATGGGAACCCATTATTACTGATGGCTGTGTCTCACCAGATGAGGCCAAAGTGAAAGTCTTTTGACGGGATGCCATCTTTGACTGGCATGACAAAAAACACTTTATTTAGTACAGATGACGATATAAATGGGCTGAAAAAGTTAATCTAGGTTTCTTTATTTTGTCCCTTACATATCAAAGAAGAAAAAAATGGTGGCTGGTCAAAGATGGCAATTGGTCAAAGATGGCACCCGGTCAGAAAAATTTCACATTGGCCTGATCTGGTGAGACACAGCCTGATACTACAGTGCCGCATGTGTTAGAACTAGTAACAACCCAAACACAATGGCTGTGGTAGCCCCAGTCCTTCTGTATATCCCACAACATTAACTAGGGGATGAATTACAGATGTGTGCTATGTATTAGCATGATTATGGAAGAGGCCACTGTGTGTATGGGGAGCCTGCTAATATACAGCTCACAACCAGAGCTAGCTACGGTATAACGTAGTCATCTCTGTATCCTACTTACAGGACTCCTGAGAGATATGTGATTTCAGTATAACGATGAAACTGGAGGGGACTTGTTCCCATGAGTAGCATGTGCAGAATCCGTGCCTTTTTTGAGTCATGACTCATGATTCCTACAAAAATTTCAAAACGTTTCTTGAACGTCTTCCGGACATTTTTTTGTTTTTATACTCCCTTGAATTCCTCTTTTTTTGAATGAGTAAAAATAAAGAAATTCAGAACATTTCTGGATCATTTTCTGGACACATTCTTGAAAGAGTGAAACTCTGGAAATTCAAGTCATGATTCTACTTTTGGAATTTCTCGTTATTTGCATGAGTAAAACTTGGGAAATACACAGCAGCTCATTGAACATATCACTAGGAACATTCACTATTCTCGAGAATCTCCTGTGTCTATCTTGTGTACACAGCTTGTGCTTATCACAGGAAATACACAAGATACTAATTTGTGTCAGTCTCAAGCTCTGGTCGGAGGGTCACTACACCTTGTCTGGGATATCCTGGCGGGTCCCCTGACTGTCAGGGCATCAGAACCTTTACTATACTGAACCTGGGACCTGCTGGCAAGCCCCCCAACTGTGATGTCATTATGATCCACATTGATAAAATCAATTAAGATATAGATGACACCTAACCTAAGTGTCATTTACAGGCACTATCAATAAACGATGCATCCTCCTGGTTAACACATTTACCACCAGTTTTACAACTCACAGTGGACACCCTTGAAGATAGCACCAGTTCCACCCGACATCTTATTGCCCTGCTAATTTACCAAAGACATTGGCTATCCTGTCCAGCTGTGAGCTCATTAGGAAAGCCCTTTGTAGGCCTCGCCAGCAGGTCCCAGATTCAGTATAGTGTTAAGTTTGACAACTCCACCGGGAAGTCAGCCTCATCCCCAGCCTGTGACAGAGAAGTCTCTTCATGCCTCAAATCTCCAACTTAGCCTTCACTCTCCAGCAGATGTCTGGCACTGACTAGATGGGAGTGGTGGCCATTACCCACCGGTGGATATTGGAGAGTGAGGGACACCTGAAATGCACAGAGATGAAATTCAACCCCATTGATTGAGAAAGCTATCCTCAATATCTCGATATAGATCTTTTTGGTTGTGTCATTAGGCCAAAAAAAAAGGTTTGTTTCAGGTCACCCGACCGACCCTATCAAAAGAGGGCCGACCCTACATTATATTCATGCAATTTTGAAGAAATTTTCATGTTTTTACCGTTTTTTGGTCAATTTTGGGGGGTTTGGGTAGTACATTCATGTTAAAAAGATTTTTTTTTTTTTTAAACGAAAAAAAAACGACCTACCGACCTACCGACCATGTTACCTGAAACAAACCTCTTTTTTTGGCCTTATAGGCCTCTGGACAGGAGAGAGTGGATTAGCACTTTAAATAATACCTTGCAGGAGAGGGATCATGAGGTGAGAAGTCAGTTATTTTAGTTAATAGTGTAACTCCCATAGAGAACTCATTAGCCAGGCCTCGCCAGGTTCTCCCAGACAAGGTAGATCTAGATTCCTAGAGGTATGTAAAATATGATTCGTGTGAATTGAAGGTAGAATATTGTATACACTTTATTATTGTTCCTGGAAAGGTTTTATATATCATTCCTATGCAAATAGCCCCGGGAAAATAGGATCTAGATTCCATGAAACAGCTGTGTAATTTAATACACCCTCGTTCTACTTAGAGATTACTTAGAACAGCGACTCATTTGAATAACCCATGAGCTCTGGTTGCCGAGGCCTTGTCTGAATTTGGCTCGCGTAGGAAGCCGTACAGGACAAGCAACAGTGAAGCAGTTTATACTGTAAGTTCCACATAGTGCTTTAAAGCGCCATATCCCTGGCCATCATGATGCATGAATGCAGCCCTGGCGAGTAACTCAGCAGTGCTGCATTCATGCATCATAGTGACCCTATGGAATGTATACACTGCTGCCGAAGGGTCTGCGTGATGCATGAATGCATGCATGCACTGTGTCGACCATGTCCATAATTCATCAACACAATAAGCAAGCCTTAGAGGGTTCACCTTACAGCCGGTTTTGGCTCGTTAGCCTTTCCTCCTACATGGCCATGTGTTTTATGGGCCCTTAGTCCAGCCGGTCCTGCATGCCGTCCTGCTGTATGACTCTCTACACCCTGTAGCCAGTCAGGAAAGAATCTTGAGCAATAGACAGAGAATATAATCCGCTTCTCTGAACATTTAGCCGTTCCATAAAAGTGACCAAGCCATTAAAAATAGGATGAAGGTGGTCAATTTTTTTCTTACTTGACTGCAGTAATCTTTAGCCAACTGCATTGATGCCACTTTGTTTTTGACACCAGCTTTGCCCATATTTGTCCACAAATTCTTAACTTAAATCTACGTGCAAATAGGGAGACAGAAGTTAAACCTTACAAAGTAAGTAGGTCGAGCTTCAGTTCAAGTACAGTACTGTTACGATATAGCCCCGCATTTTACATAAAGGTTAGCCTTGTAAAAACAGCAACGGTAAGGATAATTTGAAACTCCTTTTAACCATGCATCTTACATTGTATAAAGTTGTGATAGAACCCATGAGTAAAAGCATTGCCAATTTGAAGAGCGTCCTAGTGCGGAATCCCAACTGTACGGCAAATGTCCCTACAGAAATCACTACCATCAGTCAGCGGGTGTTTATTACGACGGCACTGCCTGTCTGATCCTTTTTTCCCCAAGGGAGAGAGGATTATGGACGACTTTGGAGTGGTTTTCTAAGGGATTTCTGTCACATTTTGCGCCACTCCCTTGGTGTTGCAGCCTGAATAAATAGGGATGGACTGGATTGGGAAGTAACTTGTGACTTTTTTCTATCTCCCTCTCCAAAAGCCATCCAACTTGCAACCTATCTGTCTTAGCTGTTGCAAAAAAGGGAAACTTTGCAATTACGCAGATGACAAATACATCGGGACTTTGGCTTATTTGTCATTGTTTTTGATAGGGAGGACTTTGAAGATGAAGGGTTAGTGGATTTCTGCAACCTAAAACTTTAAAGTGCCGCATAGTCTATCAATGCATTAATGTATCAGGTCCCTGGTCATGATGCATGAATGCAGCCCTGGTGAGTAACTCACCAGTACCGTATCAAGCATCATGCCGACCCTACGACATTGATACACTCCCAAAGGGTCAGCATGATACACCAATGCATCACTGGCAAGTTACTTCGCAGGGCTGCATTTGTGCATCATGATGACAAATGTTAAAATGTAGCCTTTTAGCAAGATGCTCTCCTGAGAGGATTAAGGCGTTAAGACCCAGATAGCACCTCACTATTTATGTGTGTTTGTCGTCGTGAGGGACTAATACAGGGCCTGGGAGTAACTTGGCAGCACTGGATTGGTGCATGATGCCGATACTTTGCCAATCGTAGGCTTGGCCGCCATGAAAAGGCTTAAACCCCCAGCCGCCATATATAAAGGGCCAGTCATGCCTGCACTCCGACTGATGCTGCCGGGGCCACGATTTCGTCAAAGGTTAGTTCAGGGTTACAAGTATTTCAATGCATAAGACAGCATATTTGAATAAAAATGAAAATTTCTCATCTGAATGCATTTAACTCCTACCCTTCAGTGAGGTTTAGCCTTTGGGGGATATTAGACCTTTACTACAGTCTAACAGATCCTGGCTCCCCCAGCCTCGAGCACATTACCGGGCCTGGGTGAGTTAATATCTAGAGAAAATGATCCGGAATCCCGAATCATTTTTTAATGAGGAGTGTGGGTGCGATTCCCGCCATGGCACACTGGGTAGAACTTTGTTTACAATCTTTATTTAAACGGAATCCGTTAAATCTTTATTTAACCCATTTGAAGCATTAATATCACTAATACTGACATAGTTATATTACCTAGTAAATACGTGTCTAGGTATTTTAGTTCAATTCAGGTGTATTATATATCAATAGTACCTCCTAATTGAGCAAGAGTGGGATTTGAACCCATGTTCTACTGGGTGCTGATGCACAGTAACAGAGTATATAAGGTCCAGTGTAAGTCAAGATCTATAGGGCACCTGGCCGTTGATAGCAGCACCACCTGTGCTAAGTTAAGAACCTTCAGTACAGGCCCTTGGCCACCAGGTAGGACAGCTAACCGGGGGTTATGACATCACAGGGCAGGCCACTATTGCTTCTGTCTGAAGTGGTTCCCAGGACTTAGCCCTTCAGTGAGTAGGCCTAGTTACTGAGGGCCAATGCTATTCACATGTCTTCAGGGTAACACAGACTGAAGCAATCACTATCCTGACTTAGGCCCCATCTAGAGGCAACCAAAGGAAGCACCATGGGTTGGACATAGCCGCGCCCATAGCCCAACCCCAAGGAGCCCTATAAGTAATCTCCTAGAAGGTACAATTGTGGCCCTAGAATGGACTACCCCCTATGAGGTCAGCGTGAGGTTTCCTTCTCATCCTCACCAATGCATTGCTGGATCAAGCAGGCCCTTTGCCCTAGGATCAATGTATAATGTAAATGTAGATATTTCTTATGTATCGATTTTAGCGAATTTGCCATAAAGTATGAGTTCAAGGGGAGTTAGATTCCGAAATTTAGGAATATGGTAGTTGTATGACTATATTGGATAAATATTTATGCTGTGCAGATTTTCGGGAATTTCATTTCACGGAATACGTGACAAAATGAACACAGTATCGAACGCCAGTGGGATGCATGAATTCGGCACTTGGCATTTAACAGGTCTAGACTGAGGCTTGGCTGTAGGCAGAGACAAAATTCAGTCCCAAGGTCGATGTCTGGTATGTTGGCATGTCCCTCCCCCACTGCCATTCTGAGTTCAGTAGCAGGGACGACATTAAGGCCTCCTCATTAGGCCATCCTTAATGTAGACTCACTCAGCTACATCTAAGGGTCCCAATGGCTGCACTGTCATATACATCGTCCCTAATGGGGTCCAAAAAATGCCCCCTGCTTCACTTTAAATACTGGTATTTTGCCATCCATGATACACTGTAGTTCGTTAATGAGTAGACTGCACTGATAATCTAAATACTCCGGGCCTAGTCTGTAGTGGCTATCCCAGGTTAGTCATAGGGATATTGGCCAATACTGACCAACAAAATTGACTGAGAAAAAACATATATCACTTATTCCTTACCCAAAAAGACTTAGCCTAATACCCATAGAAATGGAAAGTCTAAGGTGAGTTTGTCAGTACTGACCAACTTGACATTAACTAACCAAGGCTAGTCGTTGAGGGAGCCAAACGACTAAGTTAATCACTATTCTGACTGAGTACAGACTGTTAGAATAGCAGTGTGGTATCCCTCTGTGCTGATCAGTTTCAAAATAAAAAAGAACCTGTTGAAAGCCACCCGTACAGAGTACTCCTGACTGCTTCAGCTGCTGCCGGTGCCTGTGATCTCTGTAGTCTGCTCCCAGCGACATAACACACACACTGGTCGGCTTCTGAGCAGTATTAAGGGTCCAGCATTATTTTGGTCCCTCATAACAATCCCTTCAACCCTATGCTTCTGCTTTGAACATATTATCATAGGCAATCATTCCTATGCCTCTGAACTGCTGGGAAAGGCAATTTCTTTCTTAATGTGTGCCCCGCAAGAGTAATTTAAACAAAGAGGTTTATATATTAGTGTCTACAACAGTCACTAGCTGGTGTGCATTAGCGCCATCTATAGGATGTTGTAAGCACTACCTCTTTGCAGAGTCTATTGGGAGGATAATCATGGATCCTTGGTTGCAGACCTTCCCATAGTACCCTATAGCCTACTCACTCACCAAGCTGAGGTCTCGTTAAAACCTGTGCAGGCATAAGAAGCTTGTACAAAACTGGCCATGCTGCCATCCAGACCTTACCCCCCACCCCAGTGCTGCACCTGGTGTCTGAATGCTGCACTAACTGTGTACAGCGTCCCACCTACACCGGAAGTCCCAGGATGCACCTGGCAGTGCTCATCTTCCTGACCTGAGTGTCCTTAATGTCGGTGACATGCTGGGGTTTGCAGGGGAATGATCAGGGCTATAGGGGTATCATGCACAGTTAGGAGTAAGCAGTGTATCTGCACAGTATAAAGGATGCATTTTTGATCTCCAGTAGTTTATACATAACCTGTATTGTATGAGGGTTGTCTTGTTTTCGTCCTAAAACAGTGACTTTTCATCCTAAAACGGCGAGTTTTCATCTTAATTCGACGAGATGTTTGTTTACATAGCTGTCATTGCTCTATGATCAGGTGAACACCATGCTGGCTTCTGATTGGTCTAGAGTACCAAAAGGATACCACTCGGCCGGGTCGTATGCAAAAACGTCCCACACCCCCGGGTGGTACGGTTGTATCGCTTAAACAAACACAGGATCGTATTGATATTGTTAGATCGTGTAATAATGTAGCTACACCGCATCGTGGTGTAGCTGTAGGTCAATGAGCCCCACCACAGTACCACGGTCAACAGCAATGGTGTCACTCCAAGGACAGACGGTTAGAGCTGATTTATTTAAAGGACCTGCCAGCGGAGTTCATTTAGCGTCAGGGTTGATTGAGAGGTTTCCGGTCACAATCTCCCATCAGAGGGATCACGAGGGATGGGTTTAACGCTTTAACCCTTTTGGGGAGGCATGTAGTTTAAAGGCGAGATTTGTTGTCATGATGCACCGATGCATTGGTGCATCATGCCAAGCCTCTGGCAGTGTCTCAACCTTATAAGGTTGGCATGATGCTTGAATGCAGCACTGGCGAGTTACTCGCCTTGGCCAGGGTATTCATGCATCGTGACGATTATTAGTGACGATCATTAAGGCATCATGCCGTACTTAAAGGGTTAAGGGCCGTATGATGGTTCAATGTGCTAAGCCCTTTGTCATGATGAGGCATCCATGCCAATTTGGCGAGTAACTCTCCATAGCTGCATGCATTCAGGCATCATGCCATCGGCCTGATAATCTCTGAAGGGCCAGTATGGTGCATGCATGCAGCTATGGCGAGTAGATTTGCCAGGGTTGTATTCATGCATAATGGTATCACGATCAAGGACACTATGTAGGCCTTAAAGTGTTAACTGCACGTCGCCAACCCTAATATGTTTTACATGTCGCCCACAGGTGAGCTATTACAGGGGTGGCATTAAACCTTATGAGGACAGAATGATGCCTCAAGGCATCTAATCCATGTGTCGTTATGATACACTCACACATCAAACTTGTAGGGTTGGCATGATGCCCTAAAGAAATACTGGCGAGTTACTCACCAGGGCTGCGTCCATGCATCATGACTCTAGTCTACTATTTGATGACAAAAGTGAACAGTGTTTTGAAGCACTATGCTGTCCTTAAATGTTTTAAAACCATAAAGATACCAGGATTCGAGGCAATTCAATTTGAATGCGTTCTTTAATTTGCCAGACTGAATAATATCTCCATGTTTATTTTGCTTTACTATGTTAGAAACAGAAATTGTGAAAATAATCACAGGTGTTCTCAAATACCTTCTGGATAGAGCAGTACATGTGGTTTCATGGTATGTAAAGGGTTAAGTATTTTAAGGCAAAAGGTGATGTTGTCAAATGTCGATTTTACGCCAAAAATAGAGGGAAATTACATTGCAATCCAAGTCTTAATATCCAGGGTCAACCCTAGCAATATTCTGATACATTGACATAATTATGAGACAGACGGTTTAGTCAGGCTATGGCTAAGAATATGGTCAGCAAACATTGTGGATGGTGGTTTTATGCATTATGCTATATAGAAACACAGAGGAATAATGATAACTTCCACGTGATCTCTAGTTTGGCTATAGACTGTAGAAAGACCGGGCAAGTAGACGACAAAGTAGATCTGACAGAGCTCTCCTGTCATTGTCAGAGGAGGTGAGAAAGCACTACCTCCCCTACACAAATACTCTCCGGTACCCGAGCCCAGCTTAGTATCCGTCACTTCTATACCCCTACACACAATTACCCAGAGTCCCTCAGGGTAGGTTGGCCTTTGGCGTTTCCGCTTCCTGTCAAAGGTCGCGGCGTGTCAGTGGGTTATTTCCTGTTCCGCCGCTGGGTGGCAGTGACTCCTGGAGTAGAACCTGGGAACTAAACGGTGGCGGCCATCTTGGATGAAACGTTCTGTGTTAAACCTCATAGATCAGGGTGCTTTTTCAGAGTGAATTCCAACCTCATGGGATATGAGTAGGGAATAGTGAAAACGATCGAAAACTGACAATGACAAAAATGACAATATTGATGAAAATAAAATTCTCACGATTTTGTCACTTGTTCAGAACAATGGCACTGAGTGAAGAGCGTTCGAATATTAAACTATACCCCCCGGTCAATTTTAGTCATCCCAGGGCAGAATACTATCAAATACATTAGCTTTAGTATAATCTTATTTGCCTCAGTTGAAGTGTATTTATACAGCATGCCATTTAGTGATGGAATATAGGGAATAATCAGAAGGTTGTATTGCACTGACGTGAATCAGCCGTGATTTCGTCGTTGGGCAAAATTCATCCAAGAGTTTAACATTGTGAACTTTTAATTTCATCACACAACAGAATCGCGCTCGATTCAAGTCAGTGGAATACACCCTTGAGGTCTAATGGGAGTGAGATAATTCTTAGATAAAGTTGACCTTATATATATTTAAGCAGGACACAAAATCCATTTGAACCATGAGGATTTCAGCAATCCCACCAATCTGGTTCCTGCTAACTGTTTCTCCCCCAGGCTCTACACCACGTGCTGGGTGGTAGGGAGGGGAGGGGTTGGAGCTGCCTATCTGATACCGCTGACAAGTCATCTAATACCCAATCCACCAATTAGCCAATTACAGCCTGACAGGGGCTTAATTGGTGTCACTAGTCAGGCAGGGGGTCTGTTACAGAGGGTAGGGGAGACCGGGGTACATTGAACCACTTTAGCACCATTTTATTTTTTCCTGACTTTGTTAAAGGGATCTGAACTTTGATTTTGTATCAAGCATAAACCTTTCATGCTGTCTAACTTTCTTACCAGCATACCAAAATGATCATGATGTTGCTCCTCTGAACTGTCTATATAAGGGGGTAATTTGGTAGGCACACTGCCAGAAAATTCCTAAAGGAATAGCAAAGAGAGCGGGCAGCTCTACGTGCCCGGGTGGTCAACGTGCCCCAGTCTCCCCTACTGGGGGACTATGTCTACCTCCATGCTGTAACCACACAAAGAAAGGAGTCAAAAGGGAGTCCAGGCCGCCTCCAGAATGACTCCCATCTTGAGAAGAGCCATGATCCTTAAATGTGACTCCCTTATAGGTGAGCAGAAAGCTACGTTACTCCCCATAGTACTGGTGTATCTATAGAGAGGGCTGAGTGGTTCAATAGCGTATTACTATAATCAGTAGAAAAGCAAAGTAGTATCATAGTAAAGTGTTAAATTCGCGGTTTTTACTGGATTCTGGTGCCCCAAAGCAATTTGAATTCAGCATACAAAACTCACCGGGTACTCGTCAGGGCTGCCTTCAAAATCAAAGCATTATGCAGCCTTTTATAACGAGAAATGGGTAGACTGTAAGTGAGCATCTCCATCCTTTGACTTGCATAATTTATGCTATTTTCATCTGAGAAAAAACAGGTTTAGATAGTGATCATTATAGGATCAATACCAATGGAGTACAAAAACCCTAATGTTTTTACACCCAAAGAATCAGTCAATATCTGATGAATAGGACCCAATAAAAGCGACAAACAGATGATTACGCTAATGACAGACATTGAACGGCCGCTTAATCACTGGTCTGCTAATCAATATTGATTGATTAATTCAAGTAAGCCACTATTGATCAACAACTTGCCACTTCACAGTTTTCTGTAAAATTAATATCAACTCTATTTTGATAAGACAAAAAATTAACAAGAAGCTGATTCAGGGACATTTAATTGCATCTTTTTTGGGCCATCAAAAGAATTTATTAAGATGAAGAGAATTCCATTTTTGCACCACCTTTAACTTTCTGGTGCCCGGGCGAATTTACCCATTCACAAATAAATGAGCGGCTCATTTTGTAATTAAACGATCGAGACTCACTCAAAAAGAGCAGCAGCGCCACACCTCGATAAATCAAAGTTATGTGTGGATGAAGAAATGATGAAAAGGCGACCATTTGTAACATGGAATCTATACCCCACTAGCGGGACCCTATTATGCGCGACCATTGCTTGTTCTAGTACCAGTGAGATAGAAAGGACTGATAGCAGCTATGACGATCGGGACCAATTGTTACATATTGCAGCCTAAGAATTCTGCCGTGAATGAGGGAATTATCTTATTGGTTGAGAATTCATCCCATGGTAATCGGTCAGAGCGCTGAGAGTGGATAGCCGGGGTATAAATATTATAAAGGTCTATTACTGCATGAACATTAGAATTTAAGCAAAGCTTTCATTGCTTAAAGTCACTCTTTAAGTGACTTAAATCCAGTAATTGACAAGTGAAGGTCATAGTGACATTTAAGCGGCTTAAAGTGACATGTTCTAGAATCAAGGATGCTTAAAGTGTAACACATCATAGTAGGATATTCCCAGTCTGAGACAGGGCATGCTACCCACTGTCATCAATCATCATATCCGAGCTCAATATCACATAGCAAACTTGCATTAAAAGAAAACATGGGAAACATAGATTAAAAGAAAACATGAAGAAGGCGGTGGTGGTGTGGTGTGTTGCCCCAGCGTTGGTGGGAATATGCAGGGATCATGCCGGTGGGCTGGGTGTGAGGAGGGAACTGTTTGTACAGCAAATTACGTGTGGTGTGGGGAGGAGGGAAGCCAGGCCACTTTCTGTAACCCTTTAAGGTCCACATAGTGCTTTAATATGCTATGCCCTTTGTAGCCAGTGCTGCATTCATGCACCACCACCCCTTTCCCTCCCCCGTGGAGTTGAGTTGATCCCGAAGGATAGGTATGATACATTAATACAGCTCAGCCAAGTAATCAAGATCTAGGGAGTTACTCTGTAATCATGCCGACCAAAGCAATGATTCATTAAAGCTTGACCGTCATGGTTGAAGTAAGACCAAAAGCACTTTTGGATACAGTTCAGTTTCCATTCACAAGAGGGTTCTTAAGGGCTGGGAGCTCAGCTCTTACAGGCACAAGATAGGGTGAATATGTTGTAGCTGGACAATGTTTATGGTCCCCTGTCCAAACACTGCTGCCCTCTGGTGGAACTGTTATTTTAGTCCATCTATGGAAAATGCTAAACTTATTCCCTGACGGCCCAGCTTTAAAGCATTAACGGGGGAGGGAGATCAGAGTTTATGGGATTCACTTTGATACACTCCGCCATTCAAAGGACCACAGGATGCCTCAAAGAAGTCATGTTTATTTGAAGTCATGATGCACCAATGCAGTGTCGGTGAGTAACCGACCCGCGCTGCACCAGTGCTTCATGCTGACACTTCAATAGTGTATCAACGCCGTAGGTTCCGTATTATGCCTCCATGGAGCACTGGTGAGTAATTTGCAGGTGCTACATTCATGCATCATGTCCACAAAAGGGCGAATCATGCTGTCGCAATAATAGTATAGGGCCTAGGCGGGTTTCAATTGCCGGGGCATGTACCCCTTATTGGAACCTAAGGGTGTTTATGTAAGATAGGCATTAATTTGAGACCTATTTTAGTGCTAAAAACTAATTTCATGACCGAGGCGCTTATACACAAGGCCACTGCTCTTTAGATGCCCTATGCTATATCGCGACATTGCAGCACTACGCTGCCCTTAATGGGTAAATCTTCTACTGGTCTTACAGGCCCATACACACACACACACACACACACACACACACACACACACACACACACACACACACACACACACACACACACGGCGTCTTACAGGGACCCTCCGTGGGCCGATTTCACAAATTCAATTACTTATCAACCCCGGGTGGTGTCACTGAATAATTGATCAACAAAATGTAGTTATGGAAATGGTGTCGACTCCCTGCTCACTGTGCTGCACCCCCACTACCCCCCCCCCCCTCACACACACACACTCACTACCATTACTTGTCCCATACTGATAATCTAAACCCCCCGGCCCTTAGTCTGCCAGGTTCAGTCCGTATGGGCCCAGTGAACCTGCTGACCAGCTTTCGGCTGTGTCGGTTTTAAAACTATATCTATATATCGAACCCTTAGTCTGTAGTGGCTAGCCCAGGTTAGTCATAGCGACATTGAGCAGGCATGACCAAGTGCCATTCAAAAATGACTGAGGCAAAACAGGATAATGCCTTACTAAAAAGGACTCAAAACCTATTACTCATTGCAATGGTGAAGACTACGTACTATTGACTGTTTTGTTCTGGGTCATAAGTGTTCAGTGTGCCTCCCAGTATGTCCCCTGCCTCTTCTCCCCTCCCCATCTATGTTTCCTCTTCTCTATCTCCCTTCTCTTCCTCATTTCATTCTCTTCCCTTTGCTCCCATCCCCTTATTCCCTTTTCTTCCAGTCAGTTTCTTCCCTCTTTGTCCGCCAGTATCCCGGTTCTACCCCCTCCATTCCTCCCATCCCCTCACTCCTTCCCTCGGTCATCCCTTCCTCACTACTTCGTTCTCTCCACCATACCCACATATACCATTTAGGGAGGGAGGGTGTCTATGAGCAGTCTCCATAGGGCTCTACACTGATATTCTTTGGCTCCCTTTATATGGCTCTCAGTCACTAGTGCTTATCAAATTGGACATTTTTGGCTACTTATACGACCAACCTAGGTTAGTTAGAACTGTCAGGGTGGTCACTACTGACCAACTCACTTTGATCTTCTCCATTTCAATGAGTTTCAGGCTAAGTCCTTTTGAGTAAGGCATTTAGTCATACATAGTTTTGCCTCAGTAATTTTTGAAGAGCACTTGGTCATCCGTGACCAACGCCCCTATGGCTAACGTGGGATAGCCACTTCAGACTAAGGGCTGGGGCATTTAGATTTTCTGTGTAGGTGCCCAGAGATGTAGAGTAATCTAAAAGGATTAATATTTGATGGGGAGATCTAATTTCCCTCTGCATCTCTAGGTAGCAACATCTCGGCACAGCGCGCCTTAAGACGTGGTGTGTATGAAGGGGTAGGGGGGGGGGCAGAGGGCGGGGAGCCAAATCCAATAATATTATTTCCACTGCGTTGCTCCTACTACGGCTGTGTTTACTTTTAGCCTGACTCACTATCTATTAATGGCGTTCTCAGGAATGTAGGGAACGTTCACACATTACCTCATTGATTAGTAGGGGCAAATCGGGGGTCTTGGGGTTTAGCGATGAAACGTGACCCATACATTTGTTTAGGACACTTGTCTTTTTCTGAGATAGTGACAAGGTGTTGCTGGGGTCTTGAAAATTGTCCCAAATTGGGTGACATCATCTGTGAACGTTTCCTGCATACAGATATAGAAATGATTAACAGTTGAGAATAAAGAATCTCATTTCCTCCCCGACCCCCTGCCCGCACTGAGTAGAGTCCTTAAGGCCTGGTAATATTATGTGCGTGTGTGCGGGTATGGACAACCATGCACATTTAATAATATTAGCCATGTCTCCAGGGAACACATGGCTCAGTCTCATGAGTTTGTAATAACAGTTGAAACGTCTTTGACCGGGTGTCGTCTTTGACGGGTGTAGTCTGTGACCGTGGGTCGTCTTTGACTGGGTATCTAGAAAAGATTTTTTTTCCATTTAAATTTTTTTTTTTATATGTATATGATGTAATGTACTTGGTGGGACTTCTTATTATACAATAAATTACACAACTCTTTACTATTATAGTACTTTAACCCTACCCGGTCAAAGACTACACCGGTCAAAGACTACACCAGTCAAAGACGACACCCGGTCAAAGGCGTTTCAACTGTTACAAACTCATGAGACTGAGCCACATTACAAAACCTTAACCCTTTAGGGGCGGCAGGTGCTTTAATGTGATACATGCTTTATCGTCATGATGCATGCTTGCAGCGCTGATAAGTAGAAACTTGCTATGAGTGTATTCATGCATCATCTATGCCACCTATGGTGGGTCTATTGTATTCACCCTTCAAGGATGCATCATGCCCTTCATTGTCCTGATACATGAATGCAGCCCTGGCAAGTAACTATAGCCAGTGCTGTATTCAAGCATCATGCCGACCCTATGGAGTTATTACACTGCTTAATGATTGGCATGATGCACCTATGCACCACTGGCAATTTACTGGCCGGGGCTGCATTGGTGCATCTTGAAAACAAATTTATCTTTTAGCAACATGCCATTCTTAAAGGGTTAATGCAGGGCTAGCAAGTTACTCGCCGATGCTGCATTGCCACATCATGACACCAAATAACCAGAGACACGATGCTGTCGTTAAAGGGTTGACACTATCTTTCTTTCATTTCTTTGAATCGTCCGCTTCCAGCGGCTGGTTTGAATGCCAGTTGATTGGTTGCCTGATTAGTTGATTGATTGCTTGATTGTCTGGTTGATTACCTGTAGTAATTTCCTTTAATTTCTGAGATGAATTGATTGTGTTCGGTCAACTGGCATCGGGGAGTTAAAAATCGTTGTTGCTGCATTGGCACATCGGGAATTGGGAGGGACTTGAAGCTCCATGTCTCAGTTAACAAAGATACGTTGTTTTACCCCAAAATAACGTTATTAACGTTATATTTATATATATATATATATATATATATATATATATATATATATATATATATATATATATATATATATATATATGTATCCAATATCTATGCATCGTGGTATTGGGGTATATTCCACCAGGGGGAGCCGTTGTTAGGCATGTTAGTTCCACCCCACCCACACTAGGGGGTGCTGGTGGACACCGTCCAGTCAGAACAGTATCAAACCTCCTCGGTGCATGACGTGCATTTTTTCTATTATAATGTTAATAACGTTAATAATATATATATATATATATATATATATATATATATATATATATATATACATTTATGGACCCTGGGTTGTGGGATCTTTCACAGCCCTCAGACTCACGTTGTGGGGTCATGGCTTGCCTTGTGGGATCCTGCTGAGGACCCCACAAGGTACATGGGTTTAAATGACCCTAGGTATTCTGATAAACATAGATTTGTGGCTAAAATTCATTTTCTTATGAAGACCCCACAACGTTTTTTTGTATATAATATTGTTATTATTGGTTCCATGGCCTGCACCTAGGTGTCTCTACCCATCACAAAAGGAAGCTAATCTATATATATACACAGCAGATTCTGACATGCATGGCTGGCCACAAAGGTCAAGCTGGCTATGGAAAAGTGCTGCTTAAATGTCAGGATCCCATAATCCAGGGACAGAAACCATCTATCAAGATCCCATACTCCAGGAAGAGAAAACATGTGCCAGGATCTCATTGCTTGACTATAAAACATATCACTGGGCAATGTCTACTACATATGTCTCTTTACCAACAGCAATATCATGTATACCCAGGAAACTGGGGTGAGGCTAGGGCATGCTAGTGCCAGCTAGGGCGTGCCCAGCTCAAGGGTCCAGGGTTAGTGACTCGATCAACCTACCACCATCTTTTCTTCATAAAAATAGAAAATTAAAGATGAAATTGTGGGAAGGTTGACATGGCTGAGCCACGAACCCTGGACCTTTGGGATACAAGGCGACTGTGATGACCACTAGACTACCATGTGGGTACTATGTTGGGATATCTAAGGAACCTATATTTATTGTACATTGGAATGTTTTAACCTTTCGTTCCTAGCATTGCCCTCACACAAGCCTGAATCTTGTGCCAGCCCTATCCAACTCTCTATGACGACTCCCTCAGAACCCCAGAACTTTCCTCTACAAGTATCAATCGCTCCACCTATAATCTACGCTTGGAGACTCTGCGCCTGACTGGTGCCCCCCCCCCCCACATGCTATAGTACCATGTATTCCTAGCAACATGTGTCCCCATGTCACATGATCGACCGTGTGCCCAGTTGTCACATGACCTAGTACCATGTGCATGCCTCCACATAGGTGAAAATTGACACATGCGACACAGCAACACTGGCCTTTTGAAAATTGACATGTGTGACATGGACATTTTCATAAGCTCCATGGACATTCAATATACATAAAAAGTGACTCAGTGACACACTGTCTCACCTTTAAAATTACATGGTAAGGCACTCAAAGATCTGACTACCCATGTAGAAGCATATGATCTGCTACCATGTGTCCCCATGTCACGTGATCTCGTTCCATATGCCACTATCAGGGGCATGGCAAGGACAAGGGACGTTCTTGACCTCTTTTTAGATCTTTTCTCATGTCATTCTTGCGTGGTCTGGTACCATGTACGCCTACCCAGTGAAACAAAAAAACATTTTATAATGTTATATAACGTTAAATAACGTTTCTCTAAGGCTCCTTACTATGGCATAACGTAATATGAAATTTCATAACGTTTTTTTGACGTAAAATTCTTTTTGTTAGCTGGGTAGTGTGCCCTCATGTCAGATGATCTAGTACTATATGCCCCTGTGTCACATGATCTAGTAGCATGGGCCATTATCAGCCCCTATGAGGGGCATGGCAAGGAGTAATGGGGACAACAGGCTTTCTGACCTTTTTTTACCGCTTTTTTAATGTTGCATGGTCTAGAACCATGAAACCCTGTGTCACATGGTCTGGAACGCTCTACCCCTGTGTCAGACAATCTAGTACATGACATGATATGATGTTACATGATATGGAATTAATGGTATTGAACTGGTCATCTGAAAGAATTTTTCTCAGTTCAAGTCGGTTTAATGTCTGTTACAACAGTCTAGACTATGTCTGTCTTCCTCCAGTTGTCAAATATGTGTGAACATTTACATCAAAGTTTCCAGCCCTGGTCATGGTTTCTTTAAAAGGGACACACTCTTCTGTCTCCTTACTCAATGTGGTTAATTGGTATCTATCAATATAGCACTGAGGACACTGGTACTGTATCCTCTGTAGGACAAGATCCCATAGTCAAGGATGAGGGCTAATTCAAGACCCCACAAACCAGGACCCTGACTGACATGAATATAACTCAAAAGGTCTTGACAAGTAGGCACATTTGATTATAGACAGGGGGTGCAGTTTTGTCAGAGGACTCTTCTAACCCTAATCATGAGGACTCTATTGTGTATACTTGTGGTACATTTGATGTGTCATTTCACAGGCAAATGCATTTGTTGGGCAAGGGGTGATTTCTCTGCCCAAGTATCCAAGTAGCCATGAACATATTCCTCATAGCAAAAAGGTAGATTTCCAGACAGTGTAGACTCATTCAGAAATATCTTTTGTTAGATCCCTCTGACAGATCAAATGCAATTGGCGCCCCCTACTTGATTAAACTATGAAATAAACATTGCAGTTCTTTTCATTTTGTTTTAATTTATCTTCATAGTCCTTAGGAAACCTTAGGATCCCATATGCCAGGGGGCTGCCTGATTTAATATCCCACAACCCAGGATCACAACTGACATGAGCATGACCAGCCAGGCCTTTTTCCTATAGGGTTATCAAAGACAGGAACTCAACTATTGGGGATAGGGCTTGGGGAGGACCTCTTCATGCACTGAGATTGGCAGACTGGCCCACTGCATTGTATCAAGGGTGTCCAGCTTTTAGTTAAAAGTCATTTTAGTTTTATCCCCTTTAAAAGTCAGTCAAATGTCATTTTGTTAAGAATTGTTTTATTTTGTCAATTAATTTCTTGATTCTGAACAAAAGGTTTTGGGTAAAAATTTCGAAATGCTACAGGAGACACTAGATTAATCCATTTGACTTTCACTTTTTCAAAGGATTCCAAATGTGGCTATGTACAAAACCTTGGTTTAACTTTGGAATTAATGGTATTGAACTGGTCATCTGAAAGAATTTTTCTCAGTTCAAGTCGGTTTAATGTCTGTTACAACAGTCTAGACTATGTCTGTCTTCCTCCAGTTGTCAAATATGTGTGAACATTTACATCAAAGTTTCCAGCCCTGGTCATGGTTTCTTTAAAAGGGACACACTCTGCTGTCTCCTTACTCAATGTGGTTAATTGGTATCTATCAATATAGCACTGAGGACCCTGGTACTGTATCCTCTGTAGGACAAGATCCCATAGTCAAGGATGAGGGCTAATTCAAGACCCCACAAACCAGGACCCTGACTGACATGAATAAAACTCAAAAGGTCTTGACAAGTAGGCACATTTGATTATAGACAGGGGGTGCAGTTTTGTCAGAGGACTCTTCTAACCCTAATCATGAGGACTCTATTGTTTATACTTGTGGTACATTTGATGTGTCATTTCACAGGCAAATGCATTTGTCGGGCAAGGGGTGATTTCTCTGCCCAAGTATCCAAGTAGCCATGAACATATTCCTCATAGCAAAAAGGTAGATTTCCAGACAGTGTAGACTCATTCAGAAATATCTTTTGTTAGATCCCTTTGACAGATCAAATGCAATTGGCGCCCCCTACTTGATTAAACTATGAAATAAACGTTGCAGTTCTTTTCATTTTGTTTTAATTTATCTTCATAGTCCTAAGAAAACCTTAGGATCTCACATGCCAGGGGGCTGCCTGATTTAATATCCCACAACCCAGGATCACAACTGACATGAACATGACCAGCCAGGCCTTTTTCCAATAGGGTTATCAAAGACAGGAACTCAACTATTGGGGATAGGGCTTGGGGAGGACCTCTTCATGCACTGAGATTGGCAGACTGGCCCACTGCATTGTATCAAGGGTGTCCAGCTTTTAGTTAAAAGTCATTTTAGTTTTATCCCCTTTAAAAGTCAGTCAAATGTCATTTTGAAAAGAATTGTTTTATTTTGTCAATTAATTTCTTGATTCTGAACAAAAGGTTTTGGGTAAAAATTTCGAAATGCTACGGGAGACACTAGATTGATCCATTTGACTTTCACTTTTTCAAAGGATTCCAAATGTGGCTATGTACAAAACCTTGGTTTAACTTTGGAATTAATGGTATTGAACTGGTCATCTGAAAGAATTTTTCTCAGTTCAAGTCGGTTTAATGTCTGTTACAACAGTCTAGACTATGTCTGTCTTCCTCCAGTTGTCAAATATGTGTGAACATTTACATCAAAGTTTCCAGCCCTGATCATGGTTTTTTTAAAAGGGACACACTCTTCTGTCTCCTTACTCAATGTGGTTAATTGGTATCTATCAATATAGCACTGAGGACCCTGGTACTGTATCCTCTGTAGGACAAGATCCCATAGTCAAGGCTGAGGGCTAATTCAAGACCCCACAAACCAGGACCCTGACTGACATGAATAAAACTCAAAATGTCTTGACAAGTAGGCACATTTGATTATAGACAGGGGGTGCAGTTTTGTCAGAGGACTCTTCTAACCCTAATCATGAGGACTCTATTGTTCATACTTGTGGTACATTTGATGTGTCATTTCACAGGCAAATGCATTTGTCGGGCAAGGGGTGATTTCTCTGCCCAAGTATCCAAGTAGCCATGAACATATTCCTCATAGCAAAAAGGTAGATTTCCAGACAGTGTAGACTCATTCAGAAATATCTTTTGTTAGAACCCTTTGACAGATCAAATGCAATTGGCGCCCCCTACTTGATTAAACTATGAAGTAAACGTTGCAGTTCTTTTCATTTTGTTTTAATTTATCTTCATAGTCCTTAGGAAACCTTAGGATCCCATATGCCAGGGAGCTGCCTGATTTTAATATCCCACAACCCAGGATCACAACTGACATGAACATGACCAGCCAGGCCTTCTTCCTATAGGGTTATCAAAGGCAGTAACTTAACTATTGGGGATAGGGCTTGGGGAGGACCTCTTCATGCACTGAGATTGGCAGACTGGCCCACTGCATTGTATCAAGGGTGTCCAGCTTTTAGTTAAAAGTCATTTTAGTTTTATCCCCTTTAAAAGTCAGTCAAATGTCATTTTGAAAAGAATTGTTTTATTTTGTTAATTACTTTCTTGATTCTGAACAAAAGGTTTTGGGTAAAAATTTCGAAATGCTACAGGAGACACTAGATTGATCCATTTGACTTTCACTTTTTCAAAGGATTCCAAATGTGGCTATGTACAAAACCTTGGTTTAACTTTGGAATTAATGGTATTGAACTGGTCATCTGAAAGAATTTTTCTCAGTTCAAGTCGGTTTAATGTCTGTTACAACAGTCTAGACTATGTCTGTCTTCCTCCAGTTGTCAAATATGTGTGAACATTTACATCAAAGTTTCCAGCCCTGATCATGTTTTTTTTAAAAGGGACACACTCTTCTGTCTCCTTACTCAATGTGGTTAATTGGTATCTATCAATATAGCACTGAGGACCCTGGTACTGTATCCTCTGTAGGACAAGATCCCATAGTCAAGGCTGAGGGCTAATTCAAGACCCCACAAACCAGGACCCTGACTGACATGAATAAAACTCAAAAGGTCTTGACAAGTAGGCACATTTGATTATAGACAGGGGGTGCAGTTTTGTCAGAGGACTCTTCTAACCCTAATCATGAGGACTCTATTGTTCATACTTGTGGTACATTTGATGTGTCATTTCACAGGCAAATGCATTTGTCGGGCAAGGGGTGATTTCTCTGCCCAAGTATCCAAGTAGCCATGAACATATTCCTCATAGCAAAAAGGTAGATTTCCAGACAGTGTAGACTCATTCAGAAATATCTTTTGTTAGATCCCTTTGACAGATCAAATGCAATTGGCGCCCCCTACTTGATTAAACTATGAAATAAACATTGCAGTTCTTTTCATTTTGTTTTAATTTATCTTCATAGTCCTTAGGAAACCTTAGGATCCCATATGCCAGGGGGCTGCCTGATTTAATATCCCACAACCCAGGATCACAACTGACATTAACATGACCAGCCAGGCCTTCTTCCTATAGGGTTATCAAAGACAGGAACTCAACTATTGGGGATAGGGCTTGGGGAGGACCTCTTCATGCACTGAGATTGGCAGACTTGCCCACTGCATTGTGTCAAGGGTGTCCAGCTTTTAGTTAAAGGTCATTTTAGTTTTATCCCCTTTAAAAGTCAGTCAAATGTCATTTTGAAAAGAATTGTTTTATTTTGTTAATTACTTTCTTGATTCTGAACAAAAGGTTTTGGGTAAAAATTTCGAAATGCTACAGGAGACACTAGATTGATCCATTTGACTTTCACTTTTTCAAAGGATTCCAAATGTGGCTATGTACAAAACCTTGGTTTAACTTTGGAATTAATGGTATTGAACTGGTCATCTGAAAGAATTTTTCTCAGTTCAAGTCGGTTTAATGTCTGTTACAACAGTCTAGACTATGTCTGTCTTCCTCCAGTTGTCAAATATGTGTGAATATTTACATCAAAGTTTCCAGCCCTGGTCATGGTTTCTTTAAAAGGGACACACTCTGCTGTCTCCTTACTCAATGTGGTTAATTGGTATCTATCAATATAGCACTGAGGACCCTGGTACTGTATCCTCTGTAGGACAAGATCCCATAGTCAAGGCTGAGGGCTAATTCAAGACCCCACAAACCAGGACCCTGACTGACATGAATAAAACTCAAAAGGTCTTGACAAGTAGGCACATTTGATTATAGACAGGGGGTGCAGTTTTGTCAGAGGACTCTTCTAACCCTAATCATGAGGACTCTATTGTTTATACTTGTGGTACATTTGATGTGTCATTTCACAGGCAAATGCATTTGTCGGGCAAGGGGTGATTTCTCTGCCCAAGTATCCAAGTAGCCATGAACATATTCCTCATAGCACAAAGGTAGATTTCCAGACAGTGTAGACTCATTCAGAAATATCTTTTGTTAGATCCCTTTGACAGATCAAATGCAATTGGCGCCCCCTACTTGATTAAACTATGAAGTAAACGTTGCAGTTCTTTTCATTTTGTTTTAATTTATCTTCATAGTCCTTAGGAAACCTTAGGATCCCATATGCCAGGGAGCTGCCTGATTTAATATCCCACAACCCAGGATCACAACTGACATGAACATGACCAGCCAGGCCTTCTTCCTATAGGGTTATCAAAGGCAGTAACTTAACTATTGGGGATAGGGCTTGGGGAGGACCTCTTCATGCACTGAGATTGGCAGACTGGCCCACTGCATTGTATCAAGGGTGTCCAGCTTTTAGTTAAAAGTCATTTTAGTTTTATCCCCTTTAAAAGTCAGTCAAATGTCATTTTGAAAAGAATTGTTTTATTTTGTCAGTTAATTTCTTGATTCTGAACAAAAGGTTTTGGGTAAAAATTTCGAAATGCTACAGGAGACACTAGATTGATCCATTTGACTTTCACTTTTTCAAAGGATTCCAAATGTGGCTATGTACAAAACCTTGGTTTAACTTTGGAATTAATGGTATTGAACTGGTCATCTGAAAGAATTTTTCTCAGTTCAAGTCGGTTTAATGTCTGTTACAACAGTCTAGACTATGTCTGTCTTCCTCCAGTTGTCAAATATGTGTGGACATTTACATCAAAGTTTCCAGGCTTGGTCATGGTTTCTTTAAAAGGGACACACTCTTCAGTCTCCTTACTCAATGTGGTTAATTGGTATCTATCAATATAGCACTGAGGACCCTGGTACTGTATCCTCTGTAGGACAAGATCCCATAGTCAAGGCTGAGTGCTAACTCAAGACCCCACAAACCAGGACCCTGACTGACATGAATAAAACTCAAAAGGTCTTGACAAGTAGGCACATTTGATTATAGACAGGGGGTGCAGTTTTGTCAGAGGACTCTTCTAACCCTAATCATGAGGACTCTATTGTTTATACTTGTGGTACATTTGATGTGTCATTTCACAGGCAAATGCATTTGTCGGGCAAGGGGTGATTTCTCTGCCCAAGTATCCAAGTAGCCATGAACATATTCCTCATAGCAAAAAGGTAGATTTCCAGACAGTGTAGACTCATTCAGAAATATCTTTTGTTAGATCCCTTTGACAGATCAAATGCAATTGGCGCCCCCTACTTGATTAAACTATGAAATAAACGTTGCAGTTCTTTTCATTTTGTTTTAATTTATCTTCATAGTCCTAAGAAAACCTTAGGATCTCACATGCCAGGGGGCTGCCTGATTTAATATCCCACAACCCAGGATCACAACTGACATGAACATGACCAGCCAGGCCTTTTTCCAATAGGGTTATCAAAGACAGGAACTCAACTATTGGGGATAGGGCTTGGGGAGGACCTCTTCATGCACTGAGATTGGCAGACTGGCCCACTGCATTGTATCAAGGGTGTCCAGCTTTTAGTTAAAAGTCATTTTAGTTTTATCCCCTTTAAAAGTCAGTCAAATGTCATTTTGAAAAGAATTGTTTTATTTTGTCAATTAATTTCTTGATTCTGAACAAAAGGTTTTGGGTAAAAATTTCGAAATGCTACGGGAGACACTAGATTGATCCATTTGACTTTCACTTTTTCAAAGGATTCCAAATGTGGCTATGTACAAAACCTTGGTTTAACTTTGGAATTAATGGTATTGAACTGGTCATCTGAAAGAATTTTTCTCAGTTCAAGTCGGTTTAATGTCTGTTACAACAGTCTAGACTATGTCTGTCTTCCTCCAGTTGTCAAATATGTGTGAACATTTACATCAAAGTTTCCAGCCCTGGTCATGGTTTCTTTAAAAGGGACACACTCTTCTGTCTCCTTACTCAATGTGGTTAATTGGTATCTATCAATATAGCACTGAGGACCCTGGTACTGTATCCTCTGTAGGACAAGATCCCATAGTCAAGGCTGAGGGCTAATTCAAGACCCCACAAACCAGGACCCTGACTGACATGAATAAAACTCAAAAGGTCTTGACAAGTAGGCACATTTGATTATAGACAGGGGGTGCAGTTTTGTCAGAGGACTCTTCTAACCCTAATCATGAGGACTCTATTGTTTATACTTGTGGTACATTTGATGTGTCATTTCACAGGCAAATGCATTTGTCGGGCAAGGGGTGATTTCTCTGCCCAAGTATCCAAGTAGCCATGAACATATTCCTCATAGCAAAAAGGTAGATTTCCAGACAGTGTAGACTCATTCAGAAATATCTTTTGTTAGATCCCTTTGACAGATCAAATGCAATTGGCGCCCCCTACTTGATTAAACTATGAAATAAACGTTGCAGTTCTTTTCATTTTGTTTTAATTTATCTTCATAGTCCTTAGGAAACCTTAGGATCCCATATGCCAGGGTGCTGACTGATTTAATATCCCACAACCCAGGATCACAACTGACATTAACATGACCAGCCAGGCCTTCTTCCTATAGGGTTATCAAAGGCAGTAACTTAACTATTGGGGATAGGGCTTGGGGAGGACCTCTTCATGCACTGAGATTGGCAGACTGGCCCACTGCATTGTATCAAGGGTTTCCAGCTTTTAGTTAAAAGTCATTTTAGTTTTATCCCCTTTAAAAGTCAGTCAAATGTCATTTTGAAAAGAATAGCCCCACACAATCTATATTATGAATACATCTTTATATATTTATGCAGTCCCTTGTGGGGATTTCAACAAGATCCCACAAGACAAATTATATATAGAGAGTACCAAACCGCTGTGGGGTCTTAACAGAGGTCATGGGTCAAGGTCAACCAGGAACCCACAAAGAGGTGATACAGGATCCCACAGTGCTAAGAATAAAAATAATAAAATGTCAAACTTTTATATCAAAATCGATTTCTATGAGCTTAGAGGTGTACAAAACTGTAATTATTTTTTCTATGAATCAGTTAGTTCTATGGGATCCCACAACCCAGGGTGGGAGCAGAGACCCCACAACCCATGCTAGATCACTATATATATATATATATGTATATATAAATATCATGGCAAAACGTTATATTATAACCTATAACGTTTGCCATAATAAGGAGCCACAAGGAGACGTCCTCGGTGCATGACGTGCATTTTTTCTATTATAATGTTAATAACGTTAATAATATATATATATATATATATATATATATATATATATATATATATATATATATATATATATATGTATATATAAATATCATGGCAAAACGTTATATTATAACCTATAACGTTTGCCATAATAAGGAGCCACAAGGAGACGTTATATAACGCTGTTTAACGATGTTTGTTTACTAGGGTTGCCCTCAAGGAGTTATAAGAAATATAAACGTATATGGTGATATATCATTTATGCTACTCTAAGCAGGTTCCCACACTACACCAATGTAATTGATATACTCGTAAATCTATACGTCTGAGTTATATTGATAAATGACCTTCAGAACATTACATACCTCCTTATTCTCCCCACGATGTAGACAGATTGGGTTACAACTGTTTTATAGAATACATTGTAAGGAGAAAAAACAGAATAGAGATTGATGTAAACAACATTTTGATACAACAGCCCCGCAGTGCTCTACGCTATATTGTAACAAATTGAATGCCATGTGAAATGTAATCCATCCTCTCTGATACAACCGGATTTAACCCTTTGATGACGGATGTCCCTAGAAGATGATATTTGCCGGCATGATACACCAATGCAGCCCTGTAGAGTAACTCATGAGGGCTGCATTGGTGCATCATGCCGACCCTTCGGGAGTGTCTCAATCCCATAGTCCTGGCGAGTTACTCACTAGGGCTGCATTCAACTTATTTCAAGCATCATACCGATCAAGGGCATGGTACGATAAGGTATCATGCCATCCTTAAAGGGTAATACAACAGCTGACGTGATTTATCTGCAAACAGACAACACAAACAGAAGCAGTAACTGCCACAGGCTACAACTGGTTTCCTCTCCCCTCCACACACAGGGTAATTCTACCCTGCAGGCCCCACAATGATGTCACACACGCCAAGCCATTGGGTGATATTGAATGGGCTGCCGTCCGCAATACTTTCAAGTTTGGGCAAAACATGGATGAAAAGTGCAAAAAACAACCCCAAAACAACAATAAATAAGTGGCACAAATAACCCTTCAGGGGCTCAGTAGCCTATTTTCATCATTATGCAACATGCATCCCTGCGAAGTAACTCACTAGGGCTAATATCTTGCCAAACCTTCCAGTTTGATACATGTCCTCCCAAAAGTTAGGCGACATTTTTAAATGTAGGTGTCAAGTAGACTCGCCAGGGCTGCCTTTAGAAGGAAGTGTGTCATATTAAAGCACTGTGCGGCCCTTACAGGCCTATAGCAGAGAGTGTTAGGCTTGTGTGTCAGATTAAAGCACTGTGCGCCCCTTACAGGCCTATAGCAGAGAGTGTTAGGCTTGTGTGTCAGATTAAAGCACTGTGCGCCCCTTACAGGCCTATAGCAGAGAGTGTTAGGCTCGTGTGTCAGATTAAAGCACTGTGCGCCCCTTACAGGCCTATAGCAGAGAGTGTTAGGCTCGTGTGTCAGAGTAAAGCACTGTGCGCCCCTTACAGGCCTATAGCAGAGAGTGTTAGGCTCGTGTGTCAGAGTAAAGCACTGTGCGGCCCATACGGGCCTATAGCAGAGAGTGTTAGGCTTGTGTGTCAGAGTAAAGCACTGTGCGGCCCTTACAGGCCTATAGCAGAGAGTGTTAGGCTTGTGTGTCAGAGTAAAGCACTGTGCGGCCCTTACAGGCCTATAGCAGAGAGTGTTAGGCTTGTGTGTCAGATTAAAGCACTGTGCTGCCATTACAGGCCTATAGGGTAGGTTCACCACTTTCAACCGGTCTGATCCATGTTTTTTCATGAGCTACCTTTCAGTTCTAATTGCTCCTAAAGTATTTTGTGCATATCCTTCAGAATTGAACCAAACTTTAGGTATGGCTCTGGAGAGTAACATTCATGATGTCTTACAATGCCATATATCAGTTTACAGTATTTAATTCCATGATTTTACAGAGTATTCAGAATTGCCTCTCTTCACCCTAGGTCAGCCAAAATGCACCTTGAGTCAGCCATATTACAACCACCAGAAATATATGAGGCATAAACCAGTAATTTTCTGATTTTCATCAATGGATGAATACATGCATCATATATCAATATGTTACAACTAACAATAGAGAAGAAAACAATTTATTGAATATGAAATAATCAAGACAAAGTCAGTACTGTACCTCAGGCGAATACAACTGCATTATGACCTATCAATACAAGTAAATATTACCTGTATGAGCAATGAGGACTAAATATAGCATTATAGACATGCAGTATGGAGTTCTATTGAATATATCAGAGGCTCTGCCCCCTCACCCCCTTTCCCCCCTCTTTTTGTGTTCACCCTTGCCCTCTATACACTACACAAGTAGGCCTACTATCCTTAACCCTGTAGTAGAAGAGGGTATTCTGGGAGGAGGAGTTATTCACAAAGGTAGGGGAAGAGTTCTTAGACAGAAATTTAGGGTGAGAGAATTCCAGGGGGGATTCCAGAGAAGAAAACCCCATGGTTTACTTAGGGTATGAGGTGGCTGACTTAGGATGAATTCATGGCTGCCTTAAGGTGAAATGGGCATACCTTACAAAATCAGTCCTAAAAATTATTTAGGAAATTAATTTTGCTCAATAAAGTCATGATTTGTGTAATTTAGATACATATCCAGCTCACAAAACCAATCAACACTGTATATGAAAGGGACAAATACTTCAATTCAACTACCAAAGAGTATGAACAGTGGAGAGATTATCATTTTCTGTTTGTCAAAACAGGTCAAACAGGGGTACTTCTGACTGATTTTACAGTATGAAATATAGTGATGATGCAGATGCAATGTGCTGTATATATTTGCAAAACACTTCAATTCTTAAATCAGTGGGAGTTTATTGTCACCAGATACATATTAAACTTGTAATTTCATGTCAAAAGTGGTTGACTCAAGGTATGAGTTTGACTTAGGGTGAACCTACCCTAGAAGAGAGTGTTAGGCTCGTGTGTCAGAGTAAAGCACTATGCGGCCCTTACAGGCCTATAGCAGAGAGTGTTAGGCTTGTGTGTCATATTAAAGCACTGTGCGGCCCTTACAGGCCTATAGCAGAGAGTGTTAGGCTTGTGTGTCATATTAAAGCACTGTGCGGCCCTTACAGGCCTATAGCAGAGAGTGTTAGGCTCGTGTGTCAGCTGTTCTGATTAAGGTCCCTAGTCACGCCGACCACTGCTTCAGCTCGACACGCCTCATTGATTTCACCGATTGCTTCGGCTCTGCCCAAAAATCAATGACTCATCAATTCTGGCCAGCCTGCCTTCCGGTTCCGGTGGGGGCGTCACGTGACTTATGGCAAGGGGTCACGAGAGAGGGATCTGAGAACGTGAACACAGTTACAAACAGTGGGGAGAGGAGGGGGCAGGGGGATGGGTGATTCAGAGGTATTTTTTAGGCTTAAAAACTTAGTCAATAGCGACACACCTAGTTAGTCAACTTCTGGCTCCCTATACCACGAACCATGGTTAGTTGATACTATCAGGTATAGTCAGTAGTAACCAACCCACCTTAGTCATTCCATTTCTATGAGTCATTTTTGAGTAATGCCTTTTGATTTGCCTTAGTCATTTTTGAATATCAGTTCGTCATGCTGGGCAACATCCAAATGACTACTGTAAAACCTTGCGTATAAGTCGCGGCTAGTACACAAGTCAAATCGCTGGTGCGGCTTATAGTATTTGCCCAAAGTTGGGTTGCGGCTTATACACGATTTAGGCTTATAAGTGAGGTTTTACGTTAAACTGGATTAGCCTGTACAGACTAAGGACTATGGCATTTAGACTATCAGTGTGGGGGAGGGGAGGTGGGAGGGGTGTTTTTGCAGGGCTGAAGGTTGTATGGAGGGAAGGCTGCATGCCCCAGAGAGTTTGGTAAATAAAGTGTACCAACAGGGGCCTTTGTAGTGTTCTGATTTGTAGCTGGACTTTCTAGTAGGGTGAAAGTGCTACATATTTAGGGTCTACATGTATTGTATTCAACGTAATAAACACCCTCCCACGAATGAGCGTCCCTTTGCTTTGGTGTATATCTAAGACTAGGAAACCCTTATATTGCACGATTTTATTAAACTCTTAACTACTAGAATGCTATTACAATCTTTACGAAAATGTATAGGACAGTGGCAATGTCCACCTTAAATGCCACCCGTTCAGCAGTGTAGCAGGACTGAATGTCTAGTTGTATGTTGGGCTTTTGAGAACCGAAGGATTCAGTAGGTTTTCTGAAGCTAAACTGTGTTTGTCAAAATACTGTGTAAAACTATGCGTCTATCCTGATTTGGCCATAAATGATTACAATATTACTGTATATTTAGTGTACAATACTAGCATTTATTTTTTATGGAATACAGCAGTCCCATTGACTTAACCGAAGAGGTCCGTATTTCACTCCCCCCGTGAAATAACCCATGTCCGTATTTCACGACCCTGTGACGTCACCAAAACGGCGGTTTGTTTACATTTGAACGGCGTAGAAATACGTCATATTAGCCTATTTAAGCTCCCCCCTACAATAATTTTGCTATTTTTAATCGAAAAAGATAAAAAATAAACACAAAGGTACACTCATTTTAGTCTGTTGAATGGGTTATTTCACTTGTTGACCCTCGGGCCGCATTTCACTCGGCCTACGGCCTCGTGAAATACGGCCGGAGGTCAACTCGTGAAATAACCCAGTCAACAGACTGAAACTCGTGCACCTTTGTCTATTTATTTCATGGTGGATACGATCTATCAAGGTTAATCCTATGGGAGTGCCGTATGCGAGTGAAGTGTGCAATAACCCTCGGCCGTATTGCACGCTCTGGCCGTATTGCACGCTCCCAGGGGTCGCCATGGGGTCGCCATGGGGTCGCCATAGCGTCACTAGCCTACCGACGGTCACGTGACCTGTGCGGAATTCAAAATGGCGGCCGACGGACGTAAACAAACACCGCGGAAATAAACAAACATTGTGGAAGTAAGCAAAGTCACAAAGTCACTGGTTCTTGTCATCTGATGATGGTCATTTATCTCAGTCACTTCTGAAATAAGAGCGTTTTATCATTTCCTCAGTATCAGGCATACCTCTCCACATATATGATTGGCATAAAGCATTCTAATGCATTGTGAATAAAGGCTACAGTATCTATAGTTTCTGACATTTCATTCCGCGGATGAATGTGACACTCCTGTTTTTTCTCATTGTTCTACTGATGCTGACGTGGGCGTTATACACATGTTAACCCTTTAAGGGCCGGCTACTGCTCAATGTGCTATGCCCTTGGTCATGATGCATCCTTGGCATGTATTATGTCGATCTCCTGGAGGTGCATTCAAGCATCATACCAAGCTTACGGGGTTGAGGCACTCCCGAAGGGTCGGCATGATACACCAATGCAGCACCGAAAAGTTACTCAGATTGGTACATCATGGCGACAAATATAATCTTTTAGGAACATTGGTGCTTAAAGGGTAATGTGAGAACTGCTGAGTCAGCGTGTACAGGCGTGACGTCAGCATGTACACAGGGTCCGCCCCCACGTGCAGTATACATGTCGAGGCTGAGTTAACGTACTGCACATTACATGGTAGACTGGATGAAAACAGACCAGTGCTTCAGTTACATCTGTATGTGGCAATGTGCTATAGAGATGGACCTGCCTGAGAGGCCTCAGCTATGTGGACAAAGCCTGAGTTCACATCAGCCAGCTGCTTGCAGCTCTGAGGTCTCTACCCGCTCCTCTCCCCATTCCTCTCTCCCCTCCTCTCCTCCTCGTCTCCTCCTCGTCAACCCTCCTCTCCCTCTCCTCTCCTCTCCCTCTCCCTCTCCTCTCCCTCTCCTCTCCCCTAGCCTTCCCCTCCTGTCTCCCTCCTGTCTCCCTCCTGCCTCCCTCCTGTGACCCTCCTGTCTCCCTTCTGTCTCCCTCCCGTCCCCCTCCTGTCTCCCTCCTGTCCCCCTCCTGTCCCCCTACTTCCCCCTCCTGTCTCCCTCCTGTCCGCCTCCTGTCCCCCTCCTGTCTCCCTCCTGTCTCCCTCCTGTCTCCTTCCTCACCCCCTCTTCTCTCCATTGTCTCTCCCTCCTGTCCCCTCTGTCTCCCTACACTGAAAACTCTATGGGGAAAAAAGTCATCAGGGGTGATGACTTTCTGTAATCACTGTGATTGTGTCCCCAGTGATTACTTGGTCATCACGAAAGTCATCATATGTGATGACCCTAGTCATCACCGTGATTACTTTTTGACCTAATTAGAGATGAGGCAGTGGTAGTCAGAATGATGACCCAGGTCATCAATGTGATGACTATGTCATCATCTAGGATTACTTTTATATAATCTATTTATCTATACAACAAGCTACCAATCCCTAATAATCTTATAATTACCCCCTCCTCTTGTCATCAGACCTTAATTGGGGGCACTTCTAGCCCCCATAGTAAGTCCACAAGGCATGGATGTGTACAGTAACTGACAGCCTATCCTAACATTAGTAAATATAGTTTCAGACACAAAAAAGGTGTCTGTGTATACACACATGTGTGCTCTTGAGAAATGTTGCTCAAAACTTATGTGTAACGTACTTGAGTTTTTAATGTGATAGTATTTTTCATTATATATCACATTATAAGTTTCTATGATCAGAGTTAACATAGATAAAAATCAGTAAATGGCCTGGAGTAGGTACTGCATATTCTATTATTGCCTAGTGGAGCCACCTGGTGGCAAATTTTGTAATCAAGATGATAACTTTCAATCATCACGGTGATGACCTTACCTCATCAATTGGGCATGATTACCCAAACTAATCGGTAGTGATTAGTTTCAAATATGCCTGAGTTTTCAGTGTACTGTCTCCTTCATCTCCCCCTCCTGTCCCCCTCCTGTCTCACTCCTCTCCCTTCCTCTCCTCTCCTGTCCCCCTCCCTAGCTTCCTCATGTATGCCTTGTCTCTCCCCTACATGTATCCCTCGTCTGTCCCTCGTCTCCCCCTGCTTCTCTTCTCTTCCTTCTCTCCCCCACTCCTCTCCCCTACACCCCTACACCCATACATCCCCCTTTCCTTCCCATCCCCCTGTTCCTATATGGACCTATGTCTGAGCTGTACTTCGGCCAGCTGCCTCCCTCTCTGTGGTCTCATTAATCGTCTGTAAATACCCAGCTCCCAACCTCAGCCCAGGCCGCCCTCTCCCACAGACAGCAACACACCTTAACCATTTATGCCTTAATGCATCATAGCCTTGGTCGTCATGATGCCTGAATGCAGCCCTGGCGAGTGGGCTTCATTGGTACATTATGACGACCAATGTCATTCTTTAGCGACACGTGTCCTTAACCCTTAAACCCCCAGCGCCCCTATATATAGGGCTGAGTACATGTCCTGACTGCACTCTGACTGTTACTGGACGTGCAGTAACATCTGCGGGTTTAAGGCCCATATACTGCTTTGATATACTATGCTGATGATGTCGTCCTGATGTATGAGTGCAGCCCTGTCGAGCAACTCACCAGTGCATCATTGACGAATCATACCCATCCTATTGGGTTGATACACTCCCTGATGGGTTAGCATGATGCATGAAAACAGCCATGGGGTAGTGGACTCGCCAGGGATGCATTTATAGTCTACATCATGTGATGTTAAAGGGCAAAGCTGATACCAGTATCAGGCGGTTGTGTTGGTGGTGTTACAGCCCCCCCATTTGGTCATTTGACAGCCCATTGAAATTGTGTATTATTTTTACAGCCCCCTATTTTCTAAGAAATCAGATGACAGCCCACTGTTCCGAGGCCTCTTCCATTTAATCTGAGGTTATTTTGGAATTATATAGATTACTCAAGTCATATATGAGATTTAAGGGTTTATTATTTTTATTTGAATTGTGACAGCCCCTGATTTTGTACTTTTCAGTCATTAACAGCCCCTAATATTTTACTTTTATATAGTTAACAGCCCCCCTTTTTTCTTGCTCCGTCGCGCGCACAGCAACATCTCTGCGGGGTCGTTACCGCAGTTGGTACCCATTCCTATACTGAGTACCCCCCCCCCCCCCGGGTGGAGGGCGGGAATGTTGTGGAGCTGATGGCGGGATATATAAGGACCACAGTGTTTCCTAGCATCTATATAGTGTGTGTCCATCATCTCCTGTTGCCTTGCACCAGCGGGACACAGTTAGCCTTACTCCTGGGTCTAACACACGTGGTCAGTGCAGTTACTAATTCGTCAAGCGCGAAAATATCTATGTTTACAGTAGGTCTCATAAACGCAATGCTTAAAGTGGCATTGTCCGATGATAATAAATTTGCCTAAAAATGAAACAGAATATTCAATATGCCTATACTTCATGTCCTACTTACTTTACTAAACATTATTCCCCAGAATTTAGCTCAGATTTCAGCAAATTATCAGTTTTATGCTCAATTTAAGACTTTTGAAGTGCACGCTATAAGTCCACCCTTAGAAAATACATCTTCTGAGTCGCTGGACCTAACAAGGTGCACCATTGCATTGTTGTTTGCAATTTGTTGCTGATTTTTTTCATGTCTAAACAATATCAAAGACCTCTACATGCTAATTTGCCAAAGGGCAGTTGTATCGGTATTAATGACAACGTTTACATGTATTACAATAATCAGTATCCATGCCCACAGCATTGGTTGATGTTTCATGCTTCGGACAGTACCGGGGTGAAGAACACCACTCTCCCCGCAGTCTCAAATAAGACTCTGCCAAAACGTTCGGACTTCAGGAAATCTTTTGTGGAGAAGGGAGGACGTGCTACTGTCTGACTCCCTATCCCCATCACACACCGTAGTCTTCATGCACCAAAAATAGGAAGATCTTGAAATTTTGACCTTACACCCTGGCGAATCTTTCTCTGATTCTAAACAAGATAATAGTACCTCCCCTTATTAGATATTGATTTTGATTCATGGATACTTGTTTAAATGTTTATTTCAAAGGCATGGCGTGGCCCAAATTTTCAGGGTGATCCGCCGCCCTTTGACAGAGAGGGAAGCACTACCAGTACAAACAGATGGACGGATCTAAATAACACAGATAACAACCACAGCAGACGACACATAGACATGGAGCAGACGACATTTGACCTAAGTAAGATGGATGCCGCTAGGTGGCGCTAGGTGGCGCGGCGTAATGACGGTGAGCCTAGACTGATCAGGCTGTCATAGCATGGGGATCAGGGGCGGTGTGTGTGTGGTGGGGTGGGAGGGGGGGGGGGGGTCCTACCTAGAAAACTAAGTCAGGGTCCTGTTGGTGCCTACCTTCCAAACAGAACTTAAGAATGACACAAGTTAGTAATGTGTGTATTTCTGGGGAAAAGCACAAGCTGTATACACAAGATAGACATAGGTGATTCTTGAGAAAAATGAACGCTTATAGTGACATGTTCAATGATGATGTATATTTCCCAACTTTTACTTTTGCAAATAACAAGGAGAATGATGACGTGTATTTTTCAAGTTTCACTTGTTCAAAAAACAAGAAATTCCAGGAAATATGTCACGAGAAAAGGTCCACAAAATATCCCAAAAACTTTCTGAAAACCTCGAGTGATGACACAAGAATGGCACGAGTTCCGCTTGAGTTTTTGCCTTAGTCAGCAAGACTGTAACTGGCACTAGGGATCACAATTGTTACATAATCAGTATTAGCAGTTACAATTAACTAAGGTATTTCATTGCCTGGAACCCTGGCAGAAAGAAATTGTTTATTCTTTCTCCAAGTATCTAGATTGGGAAAGCTTTGCACTCTGCATATCTCGGAAGAGGCATGCACAGAGGGCCAGTGTAGTGCCTCTACATGGGTAAAAATTGACACGGCGACACAGCGACACAGCCCTTTTAAAAATCGACAGACACAGGAAAATCGGGGATAAAAATCGACCAACAGTGGGTTTTCTCTTTGATCTTATAAAGCTAAAAATCGACACAATGCCACTGCCCTACTGCTAAAATTCGACCCGGCGACACGGTCAAAATTGTGGGTACCCATGTACAGGCACAGTGTATAGGGTGTTCAGGCTATTTTTATATATTTCAAAAAAAGTTTTTTTTTCATGCAAACTATAAAGGGGAGATCTTAACTAAGGGAATGTTGAAGAATTTCTAATTATAGCCCCACTAGAACCCTTTCAAATAGATGTTTCTTTGCAAAAGGTAGGGTGTTTCGGCAGGACAAGGGTGCCCTCTCTCACCATGCAGCTGATTGGGACATATATAACTCACCCTGCTAAAGTGTAGGTGCTGGGGATCCAGGTGCAGTGGAGGGCGACTTACATAGGAAATGTACTACTTCTCATAGAAGGTAGCCCCACAAATGTGTAAATCCGGGGGTTAGTTATATACCAATTACTTAGGTATTCAGGCAATAGATGGTAGACAAACATAGCATGTAAATATTTGTTCCTACACTTTTAAACCTCTCCATTTTAAATGTGATTCCGTGATTTTTATGACAAATTTTGCTGTAGATCTGGTTCTGGTGGTCCATTTAAAATGTAGGATATATGTAAATGTAGGCCTATATTTTAGCATTTAAATGCAATCAATGCTAAATTGATTGCCATGAAAGGTTCTCCCGGAAAACAGTTATAGTAGAGTGTGTGTTCTGAAGAGCATCCTAATTGCAGTGCCAAGATAGGGTGCCTGTCCTCACAGCACTTACGACCTAGTTCCCACTTACTCATTGGTATAAAACCATTATATAAAATGCATATAAACTATGAAGACTTTATGAGAATGTAGCTGACTGCCATAGCTTCCCATTGGTAGTCATGTATATATATATATTGAATATAGCAAGTATCATAAATCGGAATCTTGATTGGAGGAGAGGGGAAATGCGCAAATGTCTATGCAGTGGCAGAGCGGTGTGAACGGCCTACAGTGTATATGTGATGTCACTTCCAAATAGATTGTCACCTACCAAGATGGCTGCCAGTACATAAACTGTACCTGGGCGTGTATGGCTCCACCTAGTGTGTGCTGTCTGTACTATAGACTAAGTGCTGCCTTGCTCAACAAAAATACATGGTATCCTGAGTAAGAAGAAAAACGGTGCTGAACCGATAACTTTTTGTGAGGCAATGCTTCCCTCAAAGAGTTAAAACTCTATCAGAAGCTTTCTGTGAACCTGGTGGTGGGTAGGCAATGGGGGAGGGGGGGGGGGGCTAGGTGAGAGGCAGGAGGGGGGTGAGAGGTATAGACCATTAGAGCAAGAAAGGGTGATTTCTTTTGGATATTTCTGAAGTGTGACCGACAAACTTGAATATAACCTTAAATCCTGCATTCTAATTGACACTATTTGAAAGATAAAATGTCCTGTGAATCTCCTGATATAAGATGTTCGCAAATATAGCTATTACAGACAATGTTAAATGCATTCTGCTGAAACCAACTTAAACACAACCTTATTATGAAAAGGTCACCCTTTCTTGATGCATTGGTCTATAGGAGGGGAGGGGTGGTGAGAGGCTAGCTGTAGGGGAGGGTTGATGGACGAGGTTCTGTCACCAGGCCATATTTCAACTGTCGCCTCGTGACGGACGGGCTGCCTAAATAATGGCTGAAACTCTGAGTATACAGGAAACTTGACATCTGAAGTTTGCTGCCTAAAATACAACCTAAACCAGCCTACATTGATATATGTCCATGGTGGTTTGAGGCAGTGAACTACAAATTGGCAGGAACTTTGTCCACTAGATAAGAGAGCACACTTTACATTAAAAGCTGGTGGCTCATACACTGCATGACCATTGAGATTTAAGCAAACCTTTCAATAAACTTAACTACTTAAACGGCTTTAAGCTCAGTAAATGACAAGTAAATGTCAAAGAAATGCTATAGTGACATTTAAGCTGCTTTAAATGCATCTTCTAGGATACAAAATGTACAAAGTGTGAATTTAAGCAGTCCAATATTTGCCTAAATGCCAATATACATGCAGTGATAGACATCATACCATATAAGGAATCATGCAAAACTGACGTCGCCCAATATTTGTTAAATATACATACTATATTATTACGATGTATCAAGGATTGTCATTTTCAAATGTTGTAGCCTTTTAAAGACAGTTATACTTTCAGGATTGTGTACAATTTAATGTAACAGAATACCTCAAGGCAGTGCGCTGGGACACTGTGGTATTGACATTATATCACTGTATTGAATGTAAGCGTCAATGCGCAAAGTGCCAACAGTGAACTGGAATAAACACGTTTCACTCCACATGGCTTGAGGTTACATTTGCACTTATGGCTGTGTCTCACGAGATTGGGCCAATGTGAAAGTCTTTAACCAGGTGCAATCTTTGAGTGGGTGCAATTTTTGACCGACTTAATAGAAAACGGTTTATTTAGGGCAGCCTTTTTATACATTTATCTCCCCTAAATTAACCGTTTTCTATCAAGCCAAAGATTGCACTCGGCCAAAGAATTTTGCACTGGCCTGATCTCGTGAGACACAGTCTTGTTGTCTATATGAATATGATTTCGTACTGGCCTCCCTCAGCTTATCAACATTTGAGAGGGAAAATGCCTGCATGGTGGCATATTGCATTAAATTAGTATGTCACCCTTGAAGAGTTAAGAGCCCATGGGTGGTGTGCGGACCTGACATAATATAAACAGCTTTCACTTCATGTGGCTTCAAGATACGGGCACACTTGAATATGACGGTTTACCACATCATCCGTCACACTGTGGGTCTGAAAGCATGAAACCCATCAAACATGCCTGGATGCTCATTCAGAATCTGTAGTCAAAATATCACATAACATGACTCCTGGGGGTCTTTCACAAGTAATCCTGTTGAAATCTGTAATACAACATATGTAAATACTACCTATTGATGTTCACGATTACCCTCATCAATTGCAAATATTGCACCATATCAACATTTTGCTAAGCTAATCCATACTCAATATTCACCTTACTACAACACTATGCTGTGGAATGCTTCCCTGTTGTAAATGGCCTCATTCCTGCAGCATACCATAGCGATTAGATCCGCTATAAGGGATGTATTCTCCCAAGCTGTACAAAAATATACGGTACTTAAATGGTGATACATGCTTGACCCTAGTGTCACCCCATGTGTATCATTAGATCTGATCTGAGAGAGTGGTCGTTTTTTAAACTATAATGGGCAGAGGTTGACGGCTTTTGAGGGAGGTCATATATCAACTCTTTTCAGCCCTGTTAAGATATGACAATTCCCTCAAGGAATTATTAATTCAGCAATAGCAGAAGCTCTAGTTGGAAAAAGGAACCAAAAAGACTTCTTTCCTCAAAACCCAAGTAAAATACTTGCTAGGACTGCATTTACTGTAAACGTATATATTTTCGCGCATGTATATTTTCGTTAATTGACTACATAGCGCAATTTCACGTGTACCGTATTTGAATTTGCAGATTTTGGAATGTGGTAGTAGTATACTGGATAAATATTTGCTCTGTACATATTTTCGCGGATTTTAATATCCGCGAAAATCGCGTAAATATGTACAGCGCGAAATAAAGTATGTTTACAGTATACATCATGCATAGCACATTAAGGCGCTACGCGGCCCTTACCGGTTGAGTGAAGACACACCCCGGGGTCTGGTGACGTCCTCCTCTAATTGGGCTGTAATCAGATAATTGATACCGAGAGACTCCGTCCTCCCCGCCTTCTCCGGGTCCCATCCCTCACCCGACACAGATAATCTAGTGTCCCGGCCCTTAGTATGTAGTGGCTATCCCAGGTTGGTCATAGGGACATCAGTTAGGCATGACCAAGTGCTATTCAAAAATGACTGCGGAAAAACAACATATTATTACTAATGCCTTACTCAAAAGGTTCATGAAAATGGAGAAGCCTAAGATGAGTCAGTAGGCCTACTGACCACCCTGACAGTATTAAATAAACTAGGTTGGTCGTGTAGGGAACCACTAAGAAGGTTGGTCAGTAATGACTGAGATTTCTAGCATAAAGAATATCAGTGTGGGGAGTCGGCTCTCTAACAACGCTTGGGAAGGACAGGAAAGTGTTTCTTGTAACTTGTGAGAAAATCATAATGCTGGCTACAAGAGATATACATAATCGATTCTCTAGAATAGTGAAGGTGTCAAAGTTCCCAGAGTGACATGTTGTTGTTTTCTCAACTGGAGGACATGCCGAACCCTGTGAGGGACTCATAGTGCTATCATGTGTTATGCTCTGTTTCACCATAATACATCAATGCAGCTCTGGTGCATTACTCACCAGGGCTGCATTCATGCATCATGACGACCAAGGGCCGTGCACATAAAAGCACATGGCCATTAACTGAAAGCACTACATGGTCCCTAAATGGTCAACAAAATATGTTGGTCCCAACGCCTACAGCCTCAAAGGTGGTAATTAAAGCTCTAGGCGGCCCTTAAAGGGTTAACGCAGGAAGACGGCAGGCTAATTAATGACCCCTACACCTCGTCCCCGTCCTTAATCCTATATCAAAGCTGAACCGTGTACATTAACCCTTTAAGGACGGCATGATCCTTAAAATGACATTTGTTGTCATGGTGCACTAATGCAGCCCTGGTGAGTAACTGGCCGGTGCTGCATTAGTGCATCATTCCGACCCTTCCGGAGTGTCTCAATCTCCTAGGGTCATCATGATGCATGCATGCATCCCTGGGAAGTTACTCACCAGGGCTGCAGTCATGTATCACAACGACCAAGGGTATGATGCATTACGGCATGATACCATCCTTAAAGGGTTACTCCTATATCAAAGCCCCATGACGTACACTAATGGTGGGTACACTCCTGCTGGGGGTCTCTAATTATCAGCTCCCTTTTTATATCAACCACAAAATGATTTTGTTACCCAGCCACGTAAACAGCCATTGATTTATATCTGTTACTCTGTCATGGATTTATATTTTATCGCAGGGTAGCAGAGGGGGGGGGGGGGGTAGTAATGGGAGTGTTTTTTCAGTTGCATCGTTCATAGTCCATTTGTGTAAATGAGATAGATGTGACCACATGGTTATAAAAACCCACATTGATTATAAGTAATGTGATTGATGTATATTGATTTGTTAGTCTGTATTACTCATGGTTTGTTGCATCCCTGTACTCATACTGCTGAGTCATGCTGTATATAAAGGTAGCGATTAGAACTCTAATTTATAGTACTTTACCCTAAATGAGCTAGATATCGGCCAAGTTGAGGTAAAATGACCCCAGAAAAATAGGGTAGGTAGGTAGATTTTTCATTTTTTTCCTTTTTTTGTTATATTTTCAAAAGAATCTATGGGACGAAATTGATTCCCTTCTCGCATAATTTCAGTTTTTAGAAAAGTCATTAAGATAATTTTTTTGGTAGCAAAAACCCAAAAATGCTTTCCAAAAACACCATGTTTGTCAGCCTTACTATGGCTGCCCAGACCTACAGACTAATGAAGTCTCCCTTTCTTTAAGGCCATTCAAAAAAATGTTTCTCATCACCAAGCGCATCATAAAAATCAGGTTCTGAGGAAAAGTCTTCTTTTACTCTTTGATACAGTGGGATAGAAAAAAACTTACATTGTTCCACTTTTAAAGATCATTAAGTCCTTAACTACTAAAATATGAATTTTAGTCATGAAAAAGATTCTATACATTTTAGCCTCGTCATAATTTCCAGTCCTTGGTGATGAGAATCCACTTTTTTGAGTGGCCTAACTGTGTCCATACTTTATAGATAACCAGTGGTCAACCCCCACAATCCCTTCCTAACTCAGTCCAGACGTCCACATCCCATGTGATTTCAAACCGGATATGAGGAAACCAACCACATGCGCAGTGTAGTTTTCACATTAGCCCCTACTTCCGTTTTTTACAGCCTCCTCTCGTGTTTTAGGAGAGTTCCAGAGCAGCCCTAGTGGGAGGGCCGCCGGCGTATATACAGCCAACCTGACTCTTTAAGCGCTGCATAATGCTTTAATGTTATATCCCCTGTCATCATAATGCATGAATGCAGCCCTGGCGAGTAACTCGCCAGTGCTGCATTCAAGCAACGTGCCGACCCTATGCGGTCAAGACACTCCCGAAGTGTCAGCATGATGCACCGATGCAGCCTTGGTGAGTAACTCGCTGGGGCTGCATTGGTGCATCATGACGACAAATGTCATCTTTTAGCAACACGCGTCCTTAAAGGGTTAACTGGCTAGTATACAGCCAGCCTGATGTCAGTGGATGTAAATCGTGGTAATGTAGGTGTTTATAGTAACAGGCGGCCACAGACAACTCCATTAGAAACCAACTACACCCTCAGAAAAGTGAGAGTCATTGTCGCTAAAACTACCCTCACCTGAGAGTCAGGCAGTGCCTGACCCTTAGGTGAGGGTAGTTTTAGCGACATTGACTCTCACTTTTCTGTGTGTGTACTGCTGTACATACTAACGACACTGTGAGTAGTAAAAGATGGCTTCCTTTGGAGTAATGCTGATTTGTATACGCAGACTTGAATATTACCGCTGGCTGGGAAAACAAAAGATACACCCAGTTATTGTGTACAACCAATCACATAAGTCAGATTTAGTACAACCTCACGCCCAGTATGCATTATACAGTCCCTAAAGATGGATGAGTACAATGTACCGTACCGTCGCGATTAAGCGCCGGGGCGCTCTTCAATTTGACGGGGCTCTTACCCAGGCGCTTATACCCAGTGGGCACAAAACTCAGTTTAATGTTGAATCAATGTTGCATCAATATTGAATCAACATTGTCAACCAGTTTTTTCAATGTTGATTCAATGTTCTGTGTCCACTGGGTACAAGACAGGCGCTTATTCAAGGTCACGATTTTAGTGCTTAAGATGCATTTGGAAGCACCTACACACCCGAGCTTATTCAAGACCGGCGCTTATTCAAGACCAGGCGCTTTATCGCGACGGTACGGTAATCCAATATTAGTATAGCTATCGGCTACATTGTAGGTGTATTGTAATACAGGTCTATTGTAATATAATACAATTCTCTACATTTTACCACTGGGATTACTACCGTACTATAATAGGCAATTGGATACATGTGGTGACTAAGCAGATACTCACCCTCCTCAAATTATGATGAGTTAGCTTAGGTCCTATATCCTATTGAGGTAATATAAAAACGCATGATGTTCGGCACATCCTTGCACAGAGTAGCCTTGCTGCATCACATGCACACATACACTGTAAACTAGCATGGTGGTTCTTAGCGGTCCTGTTCTATAGTCAAGACCGGAGGATTTGGTAGAAAAAACTCCTGAGAGGTTGTTATCCTCAATTTCATGTGTAAGCTCATTAACATTAGATACCATCACCTCACACCATTCAAAAAAAACATCTTATGATATTCACACCTTTAGAGTTCAGAGGTTTATGATGGTCGTTTATGATGAACAGACAACCCTGTAGGTGATAAACCCAGACCACAGGACATGTAGATATAGCTGGAGATCTCCTGATAACCCCCCCCCCCCCTCCCCCAAACCATTTTTCAATTGAATTTCCCTTTGGTGGATTCGCCAAATCCTCCGGTATAGACTATAGTTACCTTGTCCCCAAACTGAGACAGACCTAAGGCACCTGAGTCAAGGTCTGTCTAGCTGGCTGCAGGCGGGCACTGATGGGGGTTCTGTGTCTCACACTGTCTGTGAAGGGTGGGAGCCTGTAGGTGTGTGTATGTGTGTGTGATGGGGGGGGGGGGGGGCAGCTGTGATATTGAGAGAGAACAGAAATAGAGATAGAGGTGGTGGGGCTGGTTGTGGGGGGGGGGGCTGCATGGTCTAAGATATAGAGGGATAGAGACAGAGAGAGATTTGGTGACAGAGACAGCAAGGACAGAGAACTATGACAGAGAAGGACCAGACAGATGGGCAAAGAAGGCAAAGATGTGAGCTAGTGACAAATGCTGCCCTTGCACTCTGTATGTGTGTGTCCTAGTTACAGAACAACTGTTAGCCTTTAAGGACGGCATGTCACTAAGAGATGACATTTGTTGTCATGACGCACCATCGCAGCCCAACTGTGTAACTTGCCGGTGCTGCATCGGTGCACCATGCCGACCCCTTCGGGAGTGTCTCATCCCCAATGTGTCAACATTATTTGAATGCAACACTGGCGAGTTACTCACCAGGGCTGCATTCCTGCATCATGCCTGACTGTGGGCACTAGAGCGGTTGTTCTTACCCTTGAGGCATGAACTACACATCCATACCTGTTCAGGCCTCTTAACCTGAGTGCTAGTCTAGGGTAGCTTTTGACTGGTCATTTAACAATGTAATTTAGTGCTTCTATGCATCCCCTTTCTCTGCATGATGATATAGAGCCTCTGGGGCTCATCACGGCCTCCTCCATTTGAAAAATATGCCTCTCACCCATTACTACTGAATAGCTATGTATGTGAAACTAAATTCATAGCTTGATTTCCAGTTTCATTTCCAGATGCTATTGGTCATTTTCATATACTTCTTACCGTATGTACTGTAAGTAGTACATGGAAATGAGGAATAGTGTCTGGAGATGACACTGGAAATCTATCTGAATTCTCCTAGTTTAAATCTTTGATATCACAGGACAGGTAACCAAGCCATCTATACAGGTACAACTGTCTCCACCATAGAGTCAGATATCAATCTCCTGGGGGATCTCCTCGGAACTATTTTTGGTGTATGAAGTCCTGCAATAGGGATAGGAAAGCAGACAAGTAGCACCATTTTCCTCCCTTCTTTTACAGAAGATTTCCTGAAGTCTGAGCCTTTGAGAAGAGCCTTATTTGAGACTGTGCTGGGAGAGTGGTCAGCTATAACGCAGTCACTTCACGTGTAGCCCCACAACACGCAGGGTCCTGTCGTAGATTGGCTGAGGTCGGGGTCGACACCAAAAGGGAGGTTCCTAAACTAACAGTACCACCTATACTACCCGCATACAGGCCACATTCAGGTGCCCGCCCTGTGGTGTCATGGCTATCCGTGTGGCCGCTAGTTGTGTCCTACCGACATGTGGCACCGTGTGGCTGACTAAAGGTCTGTGACGGCCTACAGGGCGCCATCTTGGAAATACGTCCCACAAGCTGACCCCAACTCGCATCGGGCGTTCAGTCGTAGCAGCTGACCACTGTCTAATGCATCACACTGATGCCGCTTTGTATCAATTCTAGAATACAGTGTTGCACCAATGATCTTACTTAACAGTTCTGCGTTTGTAAATCATGGCAGGAAATTAACACAAAGCTTTGAAACATTATGTCATTCTTCAAGGCATTTACTGCTGAAACACACCTTTTATCTTTTTTTGGCCTCAGTCTGTAGTGGCTATCTGGGACATTTGTCTGGCATGACCAAGTGCTATTCAAAGATGGCTGAGGCAAACAACATATGACTATGGCCTTACTCAAAAGGACCTAGCTTAAATGGAAACACTATGGTGAGTTGGTCAGTACTAACCAACCTGATAGTATTAACTAACCTAGGTTGGTCGTATAGGGAGCCAAAAATGACTAGCTTGTTAGGCACTATAGTGACTGAGAGATTGGTCGTATGGGGAGCCGACCATGCTGAGTTAGTGTGTAGATGAGGGGGGCATGGGGTGGGTTACAAGTCACACAGAGCACGGTCCTTACTTAGGACGCCCTGCAGGGTAAAGATGCACAGAGAGGTCTAGGGTGTAGGAGTATAGGGGCTGTCCAGGGCCCTACGCCTACACTCCTGCCCAGACCCCTGTCACAACTAGGTAAGAGTCCTGGTGGTACAACAACCACGGGTTATGTTTCAATCAAATTGTTCAGAGCTTGCCGTAAATTCCTGCTTATAAGCCGCGGGTTATACGCAAAGTAAACCCTCAGAGCGGGTTATATAAAATATTCACAAAGTCTAGGGGTGGGTAATACATGGGTTTTTGGCAGTATAGTAAGTTCTAAAATTGCAATTTTCAGACCTCTAGTGCGGGTTATATTGTTTTCTCAAAGCCGTGGGGCGGGTTATACGAGAGATGCAGGTTATCAGCGGGGATTTATGATAATAAAGATACTGATATCCAGCTGAAAAATGCTGTTAATCACTGTGTTGAACTTAAGGTGTGCTTTTTTTTGTATAAACTTAGACCTTGTTTGAATACTAGTACTCATGAGGTTTCGCTATAGAGAACACCACCAAAATTACCACGGTGCAGTTTAGCCATACACAGCAGCAGTAGTAGATTCTGTAGCAGGTTCTATAACAGAGCAGGGTAGAGGATCGGGAGTTGTGGTATGCAGGGGGTGTTGGGTGTTTCCCTTTTCTTGGGGTTAAGCTGGGACTCCACTACCCGATTTTCTCATCTGATCGTACCTATTCTCACAAATCGGACCCAAACAAAATGTAAATATCAACACACCTGAAGCATAGGGTTGTTTAATTTTTACATTTGTTTTGTGTCCGATTTGTGAGAATGAGTCCGATCTGACCAGAAAATCGGGTAGTGGAGTCCCAGCTAAAGTGTCCTCTGTACTTTGGCCCCACAGGACAGATAGGGAACACACATGCCATAGTATGCAGCTCTAGGGTACCTTGACATTGGCAATGTATGTTTCAGTTAAAATGTGGGGGAATTCCACGTGCCTCTGCATGGTTAAAAATCGACAAGGGCAACACGGCGACACAACCGTTTTAGGCCCTTTTAAAAATCGACAGACACTGGAATGTTTGGGGTAAAAATCGACCCACAGGGATTTTTTCCCTAAGTTCCTTTATAGCAAATAATCGACACGATGACACGGTCCTTCTGCTAAAAAACGACACAGCTACATGGTCAAAATTGTGGGTACCCATGTAGAGGCACTTCCATGGCACCCTGTCATTAGAATGATAAACCTCATTCTTCAACTCCTGTGGCAGTTGATGCATATTTCTGCTTACCAGATTCCAAAAATACGTTCAGCAAGCCAATGTGTTGTTTAATCTGAGATAATCAGTGTTTTCATCGTTTTGTGGTGAGTGTATGAATTGACAGAATGTCCTTATGAAATAGGATAATCGGAAAGAATTGCTAATTCTTAATTCTATTACGACGATCTTTCAATACCAGCATGCATCTTGCCAATATGCTCCACAAAGGTCCTCATGATACATGGATGCAGCACTAGCAAGTTTCTTACAATATTGTATCCACGCATTAATGTAAAGTCGTGTAAATGCTGCAACTTGTACGCGACTCAGACTCTACTTTTTTTTAAACCAAACATGCCTTTGTAGGGTGCAGATTATACAAGAGTCTTTATATGTATACTACAGTACCAAATTAACAATGTTAGGACTCCCTCTGTAGCTTATATAATCTGTCAAAGTTAGGGGTGCATTAAATTTAGCACCCTGCAAGGTATTAAAGGTAGGATATCCCCAACCTGTTAGGGGTGAGGCTTATATGCCAGGCTTATACGCAAGGTTTCAGGGTATGACGACAATGGGCGTAGTGCATTAAAGTAATACGCTGCCCTTAACGACAGTCAAACCAGGAATACCCTCCCACTGCACACAATGCCACCAGTGTAGTGCGCATGACTGGCAGCAACGGAAACGGTTGTCAGGGAGTTGGGGGATAAATCAACTTTATTTCCTATCATGTGACATGGATCCCGCACTGGGGGCAGCCATAATGACGACCAGTGGCGCCACCAGTGGTGAGAATCCACACTAATCACTGCTACCACGGCCACGTGGCCGGCTGGTGACGTCACCAAAGGGTTCTGGTAGGACAAAACCTGCAATAGTAGATATGGGTATTTCTGTGATACATCCCCTGGAATTTACACATTACTTAGGTGCTGATACATGCCGACTGGTTTTTACATGTTACTTAAGAGGCACCAACAAATGCTGTTGAATAACTTCCCACTGCATTGATGCATCATGCCAACCCTATTTGAGGACTCAGGGCTGCATTCATGCATCATGACAGCAAAGGGCATAGCCCACCATTTCTGCCATGGGAAGGTTAACCTTTTGAGAAATATCTGTAGGCCTATAATGCTCCAATTTGTTACATGTACGTGTTTTGCACCTGATGCATCTGTAGACTAAATCCAGCTTGACTAGAGCCAGAATGCCACAATAAGCAATCAGGTTTATTGCTACAGCACATACGATAGCAGATCATTCCACCTTCTTATATTATGACTACATTAGCTGTCAAAGAAATAATATACACCATTCCCGCCTCTAACCAATCACACTTACATCCCATCAAAACACAAGACACTACCGCCACCTAGTGCCCATTGGTGGATTAATCTTACAGAGAAACCTAGCGGAAGACATGAGCAACACCGGAAATTGGCAGCCATCTTGATTTTTCTTCCCGTTTTGTGACGCGGGTGCCTGGTAATATTGATGGCTATGGCTTATTCATGTAATGTGCGCGGTGGGAGTGATCGGTAGGTGCCATAGCTCATGGGGCCTCATGACGGATGGATGTTGGGGCAAATATTTGAAAAATAGGCGGGAAAGGTCCCTGGGAGCAGACTTCTTGGGGCAGAGGTTCACTGAGAAAAATATGAGCGTCAGGCTATGTCGCCAAAAGAGACTGTTTTGGTGTAAAAAAAACATGTTTTGGCGCAGAACCTACAAGGCATTGCTGTACACTGTAAAAGGTTGGTTGCCATTTTTGTAGGTGTACAGTAGATTCTACTGTTGGTGTACAGTTTATTTTAGGTAAACGGTCGAATCTACTCTAAATCTACAGTAGATTCTACTGTAGATGTACAGTATATTCTACTGTGTACCTACTCTAGCTACTTACAGTGTTATCACCCAATTAGCCTGAGAGGCATTGTAGTGAGGGTCAGGCCATGCTGAACCTCTAATTACAAACTGTACTCACCCAAAATTACTCAAGAGTCTGGCAATGCTGGACTCTTGGAGGCTAAAAGAAAGGCTCCCTAGGTACCAGCATTGGCAGACTCTGACAAGAGGTTCCAGCATGGCCAGACTTTCAAGCTATTTGGGTGAGTCCAGCAATGCCTGATCCTCACTAAAATGCCTGACCCTTTTAGGTGAGTGCTTTTGGCGACAGAGCCAGCTTCAGACTGATGCTCACATTTTTCTCGGTGTAAGAAAAGGCCGCTCGGTGTACATGCATATATGTATGGTCCCATCTGGGTGTTGTCAGATTACTGCAGACACTGGTAATGTACTGGGGAAATGGTTGGATATTTCTATTGAGAAGCTAATTCTTTATTTAGGCTACTTAGCTTTAGTTAAGAGTTTTAGGGCATGTAAAGTCTATTCCTCTTGACAGAAGAATTAATTGATAGAAAAAATAATTCCAAAAATTAGGAAAAAGACCTGTCAGACCTGTTTTGCAGACCTGCTAGGGTCACAAGCCCTCAGTTATTGAGTTTCCCTTTTAGTCACGAGTTCAAGAGGGAGCAAATATGAGAGGTATTTTCTAAAAGAGATAAATGGTGCTGAAGCAAAAGACCGTAGTCAAAATGAGTGAAGCCGAAGATGGGAATAGTTTTAGCAATAAAAAACCTCCATCCACGCGATTTAAGACTAGGAAAGTTGTTGGTTGAACTAGTGCGCATTGGAGAGTTCATACTGATACGTGCGCTCTGAGAGATATTTTATTGCATGCCTTTAGAGGTTTACCAGTCCCATCATAATATCGTCAGAGTCCCCCTTTCCCCTCCCCTCCCCCTCCCCACCTCGTTCCGTCATAACCTGGACCCCAAGTACTGCTGCCGCTGGGTGAGCGATAATGAGGGACTTCCGACCACGTGAGTTATGACTGGGGGTACACGTGGTCCTGACGCCTCTGCCGGGAACCAGTTTAACCCTTCCTGTTGGTATTTATCCCCTAATATCGCTCAGAGGCTGTACAGTAGGGGCTGCTAGGGTGTATCTCAGTACTGTACGTGATAGAACAAACACGCATTCTTCTTTTTTCTAAAATATACCCAGCAATGAGACTACCAATATTCTCATGTCGTTTTGAATTTAACTTTGAGTTTTAAGTCAATAAGATTATTATCCTTAAATGGTGCTCTTACATACAAAACGATGAGCTTGATTAAAAAAAATGGTGGTTGATATTTTTATCGGGCAGTAGGGCCTACAGATAGCCCACCACATGTGTTAGGAATACAGTTTCCCTGGCAGGCAAATGGTGACCCTTACATCTAATAGTGTGTTCAACCCTTCAGGACCAGTATGAAATCTTGTAATGGTGATGCATGAATGCAGTCCTGGCGAGCAACTGGACAGGGCTGCGTTGATGCATCATTCCGAGCCTAAAGGGGTGATATACTCTCAAAGGATGGGTATGATTTATCAATACAGTACCGGTGACTTACTAGACTTACAGGTGCCCTTTACTACCTGTACAGCTACCATACACCTCTGATAGAAAAACAATTCCCTGAGTGAGCCTGGGGTGAACTTACAGTGTGTTTTCAGCTACAATGGATGATGCATCAATATAGCACGGGCGCTACGTTGGTCATCAAAGGGTTAAGTATTCCTCAGCTAGGACTGCTGTCAACCACACACAGATGCCCTGTACCACAGACCCCCTCCACTCAGCACCAGCCCCGGAGTCTAGTGGAGGCCAGCAGTCTGTGCATTCTGTAACAAGTGGTGGCGCCGCGTCAGCTGGAAATACCTCTCTGTATATCTTTAACCACTGGTGACTGATGTGGGATGATTCATGCAACTGAGTTTGCTTTTCTACCAAGATGGTGTAGGGAGAGTGAAGGAAGCTCTGCTATAGATTTAACCCTTTAAAGATGGATGTTGCAAAAAGATGACATTTGTCGTCATGATGCACTATAATGCAGCCCCCACGAGTAACTCGCCGGTGCTGTAATGGTGTATCATGCTGACCCTAGGGGAAGTGTCTTACCCCCGTAGGGTCAGCATGATGCTTGATTCGGCATAATGCATTCATGCATCATGAAGACCAAGGGTTAAACTCCTCAGAGAGGATATTCCCCTTCCAGACGTTGCCTCAGAGTGCAGCCCACGACCGCCCCAAGTATCAAGGGTTATTTTTCTGCTAGGTCTTTCATTTGTTTCCATGGCAACTGGTCACCTGGGGTCGTTTAGCGGGGACTCTGGGAATGGCAAAACAGGATAGGGGAGGCTGGTGGTGGTACCAGGTGTGGGTGTGTGTGTGGGGGGGGGGGGGGTAGAGGGTAGGGGACGGAGTCAGCCATGATCTTACCTCGAGAAGCAAAGACCCTCTAGACTGAAATATATATCTAATCTTCTTACTAGAAGCAAGAGGAAGGCTACTCTACCCAGCTCGGTGACAGAGTGTGAAAGGCTGCCATCTTGTCCGCTGCCATTTTTGACAGGAATTTCCACCAAAATGGTGTTTTGCTGGTATCTACCTTGTATACAGCAACCAGCTCACTGCTTATTTCAGTGATCACCGGCAACCAGTTCTCTGGCCAATCAGAAACTCTGAAATAGTCACTGTATGCACATATTCCTCCCATGTTCACAGGCTGACTGCGTCGTAATAGGCTTTTGTCCACCAGGATTACTTACACTGTTTTGGTGTCGAAAAACATGTTTTGGCGCAGACAAAAGTGTTTCGTCCGTGCTAAAACGTCTTTGTTGGCACCAAAACAGTCCCATAAAGCTCAGTGGACACTGTTAAACGCCACTTTTTTATATTTGAGAATTTTTTCGTCAACCTGTGACACACCAGGGAGACAAAACAAGTATTTCACCTCAGCATCTTAATAGGCTCGTGTCTACTAGAATATATAACACTGTTTTGTCGGCGCCAAACATGTTTGTTTGCTAGGTGAGAGGACGTCTAGCTGTGGGTCCTTTGTTATGCCTCCCTCCCTCCTACTAATGGACAGAGTCATTACCATAATGACCAAGCTCAAGGCAGAATGGTCCCGGGGAGGGAGATCATGGGTTTATTGGACATATGGACGTATAGAAAATGGCGGGAAAGGCTCTGCATTGGGCATTGTGAGCTCAGTCCGCCCGATACTGATCATTATGCAGTTACTTCCGGCTGGTGATCACCGTTGAATGAATCCCTCGGATGCTATAAGGCCTTAATCACTAGGATTTATTAGACTGTCCTGGCGTCGAAAAACATGTTTTGGTGCCAAAACATGTTTGTCAGCAACAAAACAGTGTAATACATCCTAGTCAACACAGGCTTAATCAGAGGAAAAAGACCATATATGCAAAATATGAATCATTCTACTGTTCTCTTAGAAAGGCAACCCAAATTTCTAGGTGACATGTATTGCATTTAAGGCAAATATATCCTCAACATATGGACCCTGAATCTTATAAGTGGTGGACTGATCACAGAGCGAACTCACAATCCCAATGTGGAAGCCTGACGCCGATCCAATGACGCCACAGAGACTGCTGCTTTACGTGTTTGAAAACTACCCATAGTTTAACTTTCATGTGTAGTTTTTTTTTTTTTTGATTTTCCATTTCCAAAAAACACTGAATTATACACGGGACCATATGTTGAATATCATACATGATAGCGACAAAAAATGCACCATGGAATGACACCAAGGCAGCTCATAGTGTGCAGGCAGTTACCATACAATGTACAAAATTCACAAACCTTGTCTCTCCTACAAAGGATAAAGTGAAGCGGAGGGAGATGGGACCATTATCAGAATTCAATCGGGTTCAAACATTGATTTTATACACAATTCCAATATAAGCGTGCATATGTGCTATTATGTATAAAACCCACACACTTCAACCTGGTAGGGCTGGGCCCCCAGACCAATGTGGTGTGAGTCGCTGCTGGCAGCAAGGTAAACAACTCCCACTGATAAGGCCCCCCTCCCAGGGGCGCTATAACCACGGGCGCGGACCTAGGAGGAAGCAGCCTTATCAAGTCATTAAGCAGGCGGTCCCCAGCTGGGGGTGGGGCGCCTAATCTGGGGGGATTAACTCCTAATCCGCCTAATCCGCCTAATATCGCCCACAGCCCGACCACGTGGGGGCTAACCAACCTGTTAGGGCTGCAGAGTCCTTTGGTGCATTATGTCCTTTATTACCATGATGCATGAATGCAGCCCTCCCAATTATCTCACCAGTTCTGCATTCAAGTATCATACAGTACTGACAGGGCTGATGCACTCACAAAAGGTCAGCATGATGCATGCATGAATGCAGCTTTAGTGAATAGACTTGGCAGGGCTGCGTTAATGTGTCATGCCGACCCATGGCATGTTAAATCCCTATGCTGCCGTCAAAGGGCTAAGGTGTGATGTATGGGTAGTGATCGGCGGGGCGGATTGGGCAATGGGGATGGAACAGTGGGTGAGGGAGGGCAAAGGGATAAGGAATTGGGGGAAGCTGTGGTCCTGGGGGAGGGGGAGAGGAGGAGATTGGGAGAGGGTGGATCGTGTGTTTGACAATGATATAGACAGCAAGTGGCGGGAGAAGTGGAAGTAGGCTACTTAGGCAGTAGGCAGTATTATTGAACAGACTTGTAAACCCTTTCAGAATGGCATAGTACTTTAATGCATTATGCCCTTCGTCGTCATGATGCATGAATGCAGGCCTGGCCAGTAACTCACCAGGGCTGCCTTCAAGCATCATGCCAACCCTACGGGGTTGCCCCACCAATTCTTGAAGCACCAATGCAATATATAGTTACTCGCAGGTACTGGATCGGTGCATCGTAATGATAAATGCCATCTTTTACCCAAACTCCTCTCCCCTCAGAGTCCAGCATTGCTAGAAATAGAACCAAGTTAGAGAATCCAGCCTTGTGTGGAGAGTCTGCAGACTGCAAGGCCATGGTACTGATGGAAATGGTGAGGCAGAGCAGAGTTCTTGCAGTGAAGCAATGCCGGACTTTCCATTCATAGCTTATCATGAGTTTGGACTTTTCCTCTACATATTCAGCCAATGCTAGTAGAGTAGCCTTGGTGACATAGAGAGAGTCTGCCTGATTCTCATTTTTCATCTTTGTGCGGTGTGGATGGTGTTCCAATATAAGTGTAGGGGCACGGATTACTCGCGCCTCGGTGATAACTCCGCAGGGAGGTATCACTTGGGTAATCCTACACCCCTATGTAAGGACCATGCCGATTCAGTAACGTACGGTGCGGTTAAGTTGTCAGCAGGGGAAGTAGCTCAGTGGTAGAGCACAGGCTCCGGAGTCATGAGGTCGTGGGTTCGAATCCCGCTTTATCCAGATGACTTTTCCGCGACCGTTACATAAGTAACTGTATATATGAAGATTAAAGAAGCTGAGAGACCCATAATCGTTTACCACCTTCTGTGACTGTGTTACTAATATGTTCTTCTGTTTGTGTATTTTCAGGTAAGTAGCTGGTGCAGTACTATCCAAAACGTGACAAGGTCAGGTAGGCAGTGGTTAGTTACATCTTAGCCCGCGTCCTAATTATATTGTAGTTAGATAGAGGGGTGAATCCAATGAGGTAAATCCGTTGGATCGGACGAGATTCGTCCATAAGTTTAGCATTGTGAAGGTCTATCCGATCCGACGGATTTGCCTCAGTGGATTCACCCCTTAAGGTAACACATGTGTAAAGATTGTGTGGTATTCTTTAACCGGCCTTAACTCACATTGTTTGAGGTTTTTTTCCTACTCAAATGATCACAAGCCCTATAAACTGCTAAGCATATATGTTTAGCATATCATTTGTGTCATCTAGTCTGGCAAATTTTGCTGAAAACTATCTGGGAAATTTACAGACTTTCCCAAATATAACTTTCATCCTTAATGACACAATACTGTGGTGGTAATAGCTCTTGGTTATAGTCATTATTCCCCCACACACTGTTAGAGGTAAGTGCTGTTCCTGTACAGCAAATATTGCAGGCAACTTTGGTTCCACTAGAATTTGCTGTAAACCTACAGCAAGTCAGCTTGTGTATATGTGCAGGGACAGCAAACGCTTCTGTTACTGTACCGCTAAATTGGTTGTAAGGTTGAAGGTCCTGGGTTCGCCTCTCAGTGCTGATCATATCTTCCAATCATCCATGTGAGGGCAAAACAAATTTTAGGTGGATGTAGGTAAAACAAGGAAATGGCTTGACCAAGGATTGAACTCACAACCTGTGGTGTTGAAGATGGGCCCTCATCCGTTACACGACAGAGCCGGTGTTACAAATGGTCATATTGGGATATAAGCTATACCTCTGCCATGTCTGTATTAAATGAGCTACAGCCTTGTTGCTAAAGATCCCTAGTTTTGCTGTTATATTTTTAACAGCAAAAGTACTGTATAGTTACAGCACATTTTGCTGTTCAAGAACACAACTTTTTACAGTGCAGGTCAGCCCCCCCCCCCCCAGTCCCCAGGTGGTGGCCGTGCTCTGCAATGGCTGCCTCATTTATTATAGACGCCTCCCCTTTGTCATGCAGCCCACCAATCACAAAACACCTCCAATTACTCAATTAACTACCATTCCATGAGTCCAGCCTTGGTCCCTTTTGCAATTAGGTAAGGGTCTTGATGCTACCTAATTATACACAGAATTCAGTCATAACAGGTTTGACTAAATACTTTGGTACTTACTCTCCTTGTCTTATATTGCAAAAGAAATTGCCTTTATTAATTAATAGTTTTACTTTCTTAGAAACATTCATGAACGAGTTATATCCGAAAGTGAGTGGCATTTCCGTTTTTTCCTCTTTCCAATCACATAAACCGACCTATAAATAACTATAAAATAACTATAGTGAGCAGCTCACACAGCCATGAATTGCCAATTTGGAGAATTCTAAGGTTTTTCATTCACCAGATTTAACTTTGATTCGCCATTGGCAATTTGGTGAGTGGTTAGCGTGAACCCAGTATTTGTGAGTTGCACAATTCTACACTATGGATATAATGGGATGGCTTGCCACCATTGGCAGACAATGGAAGACGCCGAAGACAAGGTTCTCCGAAGCCTTATCCACTGAGGCGTCTAATAGACTTTGCTGATTCAATTAAATGAGGGATATCTAATCTATTAAGTAATGTAAAGGCCAATTATCTCATCTTAACTGTGTTCTATTGTATGGACTACCTCTTATAATGAAGATGAGGATTGCATGGTATCTAAAATATCCAAACAAAAGTCCGGTCGTGTGTTTGATTGCATTCATTGCATGATCTGATAATGGAAATTTAATAATGCAATGAGATACAATCAGATGACTATCATTCCAAGAAGGTAATATCCTAGTGTGCCAATAATAGAAACTTAGAATGTTACCTTTGGTGCACCTCTGCAGGATAGGCGAGTATTTTGCGTGCACTTCATTGGTGTATTATGCCAATTCTGTATAAGAGTGTTTTAAAAAATCGTTGTTACTCATCGATGCTGCATCATGTTCCAGGTTTCAGGTGTTTTTTGTTTGTTTATTTTTACAGTTGAGGATTTTTCCTGACCATTAATTTTTACCAATTGGGCAAATTTCTTCTCTTGAAATTTTCCCCAATTTTTTGCCGGCTTGGCGTGGGAAAAAAGCCTGAGTCAGCAAAATATGGTTAGATAAAAACCATAATGGTCAAAGAGGAGAATATTTTGTCTAAGACAAAAATAAATTTCCTCTATAAATATAAATAATTATCCACCCCTAGATTACACCTGATGAGTCCCCTAGAGGGCCGAAACATACCTGCGATACCAAACTGAGTGTGGCCATATCATTGGCATGACTACAAAACACCATGGGCCAATCACAGGATTGGACCCAATTTTATTCCAAATTTCTTGAAAATAAATAGAGTACCTCTATTTATCTAGGAGTTTCTCTAGAAAACTCAAATGTTTATTAGAAATATAAAGAAATAAAATGGTGAAATAAAGTCAAACACAAACCTGAAATGCTAGACCAGCATTCTGGCAGCCAATGAAATCACTCAGATTGGGTCACATGACCAGAACCAGACAAAGAGAGGGAAATTTGAACCTACCTCGGTCGGATTGGTATGTAGTGTTGGAAGGTAACGACGCCACATCCACCACGAATTTGTTTATTTTTACACTTTAGTTTGTAAAGCACCATGAAATTCACTCGCAATCACCAGTGCGGACTCACCAGCAACTGCCGTGAGTCGCGGAGCCTCAACTCGACCCTAAAATGGCCAAAACATGGCCAAAAATAGTGGACTTTAAAAAAAAGGTTGGATAAGAATTCCTAGGGTCGAGTAACCTGAAACACAAAGTTCATTATTTTTGGCCTGACTAAGCTACCCTCAAACAGTGGTTGCAGTATAGCTTCAAAGCCCCTGCAGTGTTGTTTGGGGGCTAGGACTAACTTAGGACGAACTTAAAATAAACTAACAAGGGATTCTCCAAGACTCAACAGGGAGAGAGGCAAGGAACAGGAGAGCAGAGGAGGCAAGGGGAAAGCCAGGGAGGTATAAATAATTATATTTTACTATCTTAAGGGCTGTATCTATATAACCCTTCATCAATAAAGTGCCATGAAACATTAGCCCATAGGTAGAACCCTACCCACTATAAAGCCCCAATTCAGCTCGTGCATACTTTCATGGTCTTATGGCATGAGGACACCATTTGTGCCTGTCTGGCCGGCCGCCAGGCACCTCCATGTACCCAGGTAATGTCCTTAATCAAAGGTCAAGAGGTCACGGGCAGGTTAATATTTGATCAGACACTTTAACCCTTTAAGGACAGTGGCATTTGTTGTCAACCGGCACCATCACATTATTGGCGATGGCTCGCTGGCATTGCATGCATTAATTTGCCTCTACATGGGTAAAAATCGACAGGGGCGACACAGCAACACGGCCCTTTTAGGCCCTTTTAAAAATCGACGGACACAGGAAAATCGGGGATAAAAATCGCCCCACAGGGTTTTTTCTTAAGTTCTTATATACCTAAAAATCGACACAATGCCACTACCCCCCTGCTAAAATTCGACACGGCGACACAGTCAAAATTGTGGGTACCCATGTAGAGGCACATTAATGCTGACATGTCGGGAGTCTATTTACCTCTGCAGGGTCCACGAGATGAATGAATGCAGCCCTGGAGAGTGTCTTACCAGTGCTGCATTCATTCATTATGACAACAAAGGGCATATAAGAGTTAAGCGCTGCGCAGCTCCCAAAGGGTTTAGAGCTGTGAGACCCTCCCCCCTTAGGTAATGAGTTATCACATTCATTTCCCCTGTTAATGTATTACCACACAAACATTGCATTGAAGTATAATGTCTGTTAATGTCCTTGCTAGTATTGCATAGCTATTTACAATGGGTTGAGTACCGTGTGTGTCAATTTGGAGTGTCAATGCTGACTTGAGAGGAAGTTAAACACTGTCAGGGCAAGCAATCTACTGCAGTATAGCCAAATGTGGGCTTAGTCTAATCAGTTCAATCTAAAACAAATACATCATTCATCTCACAAGATTACCTTTAAGCCGCCATATTAATCATCCACAAAGGTAATTGACCTAAGCTCATATCATCGGTAGAAGTATTTAATTTGGTACCCCAATCCATTAGTAACCTGACTTCCTCAACCCAGTTAACCATTTAAGGACGGCATAATGCGTTACATGGCCATGAATGCAGCGAGTTACTCACAATGGCTGCATACATGCTTCAGGACGGCAAAGGCCATTATGCATTATTGCATCATGCCGTATTGAAAGGGTTAAAGGGGCCATATAGTGCCTAAAGGCTGTATGTTGATGTGTTGCTGTATGAAAGCAGCATTGGCGAGTTATTCACCAAGACCGAATAGTATACTAAAGCGCTATGCTGCACTTACAGGGTTTTAATATGTCGGGCTGATCCAATCAAAGCTGTGCATGTCATAATTCCTTATGGAAATCAGGGGATGCCAATTAGTAATCTCTGAGGGTGCAGCTCAACCCTTTAAGGACCGCATCATGCCTTAATGCATCATGCCCTTGGTTATCATGATGCATTGGTTGGAATGCATGAATGCAGCCCTGGCGGGTTACTTGCCAGGGCTGCATTCAAGCAACATGCCGACCTTACGAGGTTGAGACAATCCCAAAGGGTCGGTATGATGGAAGTGCACCGTGACAACAAATGTCATCCTTTAGCGACATCCATCCTTAAAGGGTTAACAGTTTCACCTTGAGCTGATCAAAACAACACCTTGTTGACCTTTGTTAGTAACAAACATTCAAGGATTGATCTAAACAAAGATTCAACAGTCAAGTTGGTATTTGGGAATAATCTACCTGTATTTCCGATCAAACAATCTGGCATTAAGAAGAGGGACCATCATGCAATTTGCCAATAAATTGGAATAGGTAAGGGAGAAATCAGGGGATTATACAAAAACTAGCCCCACTGGTGATACCACTATACTTTGCGTACTTGTAGAAGACATCATGATTAAACTCTGAACACGAAAAGGTATAAAGGCAACTCTCACGGATAAACAGGTCCTCAAAAATTAAAGACGAGGTTGCAGACATTTTGTGAGAGTGGTGCTCTAAATATAGTAAATATTATAAAGACAAATAACCATTACAGAAAGTGACTTCCAAACGGCATGAATGTTAACATTTAGGCAAAGATCAGACTGCTTAAACTCACACTATAAGCATCTTTGAAATGTACTTAGCATTTACGAAAGCTGAAGCCTCATGAGGAGAGACTTTAAGCAAAGTTTGCTTAAATTCCAATGTTCATGCAGCACAAGTAGAGTCTGTGGGGGGTCCATGTACCCCTTACACCTACACAGGCAGCGTGTGGGGCAACATGGCGCCGGCATTTTGTCGTCCTGATGTAGCATACCCATTCTTTGGCGTTGATATAGTCCTGAATTCTTGGCATTATGCTCTGACTTGCATCGGCAAGTCACCTGAAGACGTTACTGTCAAATGCATATCATGCCACCCGTAACCTTTTACAAGCTGAGTTCTTAAATGTGCATGCCCATTGTCATCATGATGGAATATACTGCCCTAGCGAGTAACTCGTCAGTGCTGCATCCAAGCATCATGCCCACCATATGGGGATTATACACTCCCAAAGGTATGATGCAAGAATGCAGCCCTTAACCCTTTAGGGATGGCTATATACCGTAATGCATCATGCCTTGGTCATCATGATGCATGAATGCAGCCTTGGTAAGTAACTTGCCAGTGCTGCAGTCATGCATCATGCCGACCCCACGGGGTTGAGACACCCCCGTAGGGATGGCATAATGCACCAATGCAGCACCAGCGAGCTGCATTGGTGCATTATGCCGACAAATGCCATCTTTTAGCGACATCCGTCCTTAAAAGGTTAAAGGACTAGGAGCTCGTTGAAACCCAATTGTGGTACAGCACAGGATATGCCAGCAGTCAGGCCCCCTTGGCGTGACACCTATACTGTGACAAGTACATTACCCCCCGCGGCACCACAAGATGGCGGCAGGGGGATCACACAGTCTCCGCCAAATCCGATTCCCGATAGCACCGCGCATGCGCAGAAACCCACGTGACCCTATCCAGGGACACAATCTCCCAGCAGAGGCATGAGGTATAATCTCCCTGCAGAGGCTTGCACCTATAAGCTGAGTTAGCATCCTGGGAATGAAGGGGTAAGTCGATAAGGGGGATCGGGGGTGGGTTAGTGTGGGGGCCGAGACTGCAGGCAGAGGAGAGGCTGAGGGAGAGGACACTGATACTGAGATAGAGAGATAGGGAAAGAGATAAAGAGGCTGTCAGGTTGTGTTGGTAAGAGGGGAGACAGAGAGAGACAGAGACAGAGGAAGAGACAGAGACAGAAATACAGACAGGGACAGAGACAGAGAAACAAAGAGACAGAGAGAGATAGAGGCAGATAGGGACAGATGGATAGAGACAGAGAGACAGAGACAGAGACAGACATACAGACAGACAGAGGAAGGGGAGCAGGCAGAGAAAAATTAGACTGCGTGAGAGAGCAGGGTAGAAAATTAGACAGACATATAGATGGACAGACATATTTATAGAGAGAGATAAAGAGAGATAGACAAAGGGATAGACAGACAGGCTGCGACCTTTGACTGGGACACAAAGAGGAGGGTGTGATGGGAGCAGAGAGGTGCCGTGTACATGTCAACATTCATACCTTATTTAATCAGTACAATAGCAGTCAGCTACCTGACACTGCTTAACACACCAACACCTCCCATTACATGGCCCTGTCGTCACTGATCTGACATTATTCCCAGAATTACCCAGGGTTAAAGGTATAAGTATATGTGGTAAGTCCCATTTCCGGGGCCCCCTGATTTAGACGGCAGGAATTAGTAGAGTGAGACCCGAGTGTTTTGTCAATACAAACACAGCGCGGGTGCTGACCTGTCACTGGTACCCAACCCGCCCAGTCCCCGCCTCCATTAGACCCAAACACACACCAGGAACAAGCCTCAGCAGCACGCCACCGACCAATCAGCACCCAGCACTGGGTAAAGACTCCTCACCATGGTGTGGTCTGGTAGTTCCACATCTAGACACCAGTCTGTAGTTCTACATTTAGACACCAGTCTGTAGTTCCACATTTGGACACCAGTCTGTAGTTCCACATTTAGACATCAGTCTGTAGTTCCACATTGAGACACCAGTCTGTAGTTCCACATTTAGACACCAGTCTGTAGTTCCACATTTAGAGACCAGTCTGTAGTTCCACATTTCGACACCAGTCTGTAGTTCCACATTTAGACACCAGTCTGTAGTTCCACATTTGGACACCAGTCTGTAGTTCCACATTTAGACATCAGTCTGTAGTTCCACATTGAGACACCAGTCTGGTAGTTCCACATTTAGACACCAGTCTGTAGTTCCACATTTAGACACCAGACTGTAGTTCCACATTTAGACACCAGTCTGGTAGTTCCACATTTAGACACCAGTCTGGTAGTTCCACACGTGGACATCAGTCTGTAGTTCCACATTGAGACACCAGTCTGGTAGTTCCACATTTGGACACCAGTCTGTAGTTCCACATTTACACACCAGTCTGTAGTTCCACATTTACACACCAGTCTGTAGTCTGTGTGGACTTTGAGCTGTAACCTTTGGAGTCTTTGGGACCCTCATTTGGTCTTTGGGACCCTCACCCAGCACATGGGTTCAATTTTCCCATAAAAGAATTCGGAGATTGTAAAGATAAATCCAAAAGAAATTTTGTCAACATGAATTAGAATCATGTCCCAAATTCATAAAATACATGCTTATATGGCTTGGAACAACATATTTAGAGACATGTAAAACATATCTAGCATCATGAAGACCAAGGAAATCTAGAGGTCACCTTCCCAGGAGGAGTCTTTGAGCCATGGGAACCTTCTGAGCACGCAACAAGGCCAGGTGAGCTGAATGCCTCTCTGTATGGATATGGATATGGATTTATTTCATGGTGAATACGGCACTCCCATTGACTTCACCAAGGAAGGGCGTATTTAACACCCCCTGTGAAATAACCCTTGCCCGTATTTCAAGGCCTTTAAAATCATTAAAATTGATGATTTAAACACTATAAAATTGCTTTTTCAGACCAATTAAGTGGAATTTTGACAAAAATAGTTAAATATGACATGAAATAAACACAAAGGAGCACTCGTATAGTTCCCCAGTGAGGGTTATTTCACTCGGCTTCGCCTCGTGAAATAACCCTCAGTGGGGAACTATACTCGTGGACCTTTGTCTATATATCTTTAGCAACCAGCGGTTATTGTATGTTAACCCACGTTAGAGGGCCGAGACATGCACTGTACCTAGAACAAGATTGTGGTTTGAGAGTGAGGGCTTTGTTTCAGATTTGGACATTTCAGAAAGAGGCTCAACCTCTGTCTAAGCAGGCCGCCATTTTGGTATGGATTCCCAAATCACACCAAATCACACCAATCCACAGAAGCTATGTACATCATTGTATCTCCAAATGCATGTAGTGACCCTGCAGAGTGTTTTGCTATCCAACCCAGGAGATATGAACCAATCAGAAATGTGTATGTCTCAGGGGCTCTAGCCAATCAGGTGACATGTCTCATGTTTACATCTAAGGCTGTTTCTGCCTTCTGGTTTTATCTCAGGTAAACTAGTTAAACCGTTAATACCTAGGGCAGTACAGTGCTTTAATCATGATAAATAAATGCAGTCCTGTTGAGCAACTGGCTGGGGCTGCACCATGCTGACCATAAGACCATAAGTGATTGAAACAGTCCTGAAATAATACCAGCATTAATGCAACCCTAGTGTATTAAACGGCAGGGCTGCATTCATGCATCAGGAAAGGATGTCCCACATTAAAGCCTGGCGCCGCATTCAACCCTCTATGGATGGCATGATGCCTCAATACAAAATTCCCTAGGCCTTCATTATGCATGAATGCAGCCCTGGAAAGAGGCAAGTAACTCACCAGTGCTGCATTTAGCCTTAGCTTCACGCAAACCCTACATGGTCGAGACGCTCCCGAAGACTTGCGAAGATGCACCAATGCAGCACTGGCGAGTTACTCACAGGGGCTGCATTGGTGCATCATGCTGTCAACTGTCATCTTTTAGCGACATGCCATCCTTAAAGGGTTCCCCCTAAGAGGGCCCCCTCCCCTCCCCACTCAGACTGCCTCGGGAGGACTCCATGCATCCACCGCTTCCATGTCGTATAAAGCTCTTAACCTTTGTTAATGCCCCTGTGGCCCGGCGATCACACTCTTAAGACCTTTAAGGGCTACAGAGTGCTCTAATGTGCCATCCCTTTATCACCATGATGCATGAAGGCAGCCCTCGAGCATAACCCAACAGGGTGTGCGTTCATGCATCATAGCAACCCTGCAGGTGCGTGTCAACCCTATCGGATCGGTATGATACATGAATGCAGCGCTAGCGAGCTACTCACCAGACCTTAATTGATGCATCATGACACTAAGCGGCATACAGCATTAAAGCACTCTGCGGCCCGTACAGGGTTAATGTCGCTGTGCCCGGTGATCACACTCAGACGCTAGCAGGTGGCACGGCACGGTTTATTTTAAGCCCTTGTCCCTCCAGGCTCTGCACAGAGCCTCAGTGTACAGAGGTTTTCAGGTTGTTAACCCTTTAAGGCCTGCTGAGTACTGTAAATGTGCATATTTTCGCTGGTATTAATCTTCACGGATTTGTGCAATTTCGCGCGGATTTGAATTTTGCAGATATGGAGACATGGTCATAAAATCGCCATAATGGATAAATTTGCGCTTTATATATATTTTTGCAGTTTTTAAAACCTGCAAAATCTGTGAAAATATGTACATACAGTGCAAAAATAAAGTATGTCAACAGTACCTCAATGGGTTTAAGTCCCTTTGTCAGCATGGAACAAGACTGCAGCACTCGCAAGGGTCTCTATCTTGATGATGTGAAGAGGCAGCGAGTTACTCGCCAATGCTGTGTAAGTGCATTTTGACAACAAATCTACTTGGATCTTTGAGAGGTATCTTTCCGCCCATTAAGGGGTAGGGGCCTCTGGGCATTGGCAGAGAGCTAGAAAAAAGGAGGCAACGGACAAAGCTCCGAGCATATATGCTTGTACCTAATCTCTACGCGAAATTATTTGGGTTACTATTGTACCGTCTACAGAGAGAAATGTGAGCGTCACTTACACCAAAATCACTAAGTTCTGAAAGTCAGGCAGAAGTGAGTGGTTTTGATGAAAGTGCTGCTCACATTTTTGAAAGTGTACACTCTGGATGCAATTTCAGTCTGTTCCGGGAAGCCTTGGGTCTCATTCAGAACAACTGCCGTATCTGCTGGGGTTTGACGATGAGGATCAGATAAATTGTCAAAAGTGTTTCACAATAAAGTATCGTTAAAAGTATGAACTGGACAGCTGGGACCATGATTCAATTTGATTCTATTCTCTATTCTAGATTTTTTATTGTGAATGACCCCAAATATCAAGTTTGACGACCAGTGACTATGCATTGATTTGCCGCTGCCGAGACCATTATCGGCAACATGTTTGACAGCCCGGCAGATACGGCAGTCGTTCTGAATGAGACCCCAGGTGTAGCTTAATAGTTCTCAGTAACAATGGCCACCAGTTAAAGCCTGCTTTAAAGGGGTGGCCTGAGTGCTGAGCTGAACCAGCTTACAATAGGGCTCTGTGGTAGAGTCACTGAGGGAAAAGTGTGGATCAGTCTGACCCTAAAAAAAGTGCCTCAAGAATTAGAGGGTCAGGCATGCGAACTCAAGGTCAGGCAATACGACAATGAAGTCAGGCTATGCTGGAATCTGCTTGGGTCCAGCGTTATCAGATTGAATTGATTGACTAGCCCCCGAAGAGCACACAGCTCTGAGGGCAACTATAATCGAAAAGCTTTATTAAGCGGCAACCACTTGTCTGAAATTGTCACAGCATGAATTATCCGATTTTAGGAATTTAAAGCTAGAATCAAAATTGATCTTTAAGCAGCTTTAAGCAACAGAGGACAGAAAGTGGAGTCTAGCCATGCTTCCTGAATAACACGATTTACAGGGTTAGGCATGTGCACGCCAGGTCAGGCAATACTGCAACCACTTCAGGCTACTCTCCAGGAGAGTGAAGCATTATCAGATTGAATTGAATGACTACGATGACCAGAAAGGGCATACAGCTCTGAGAGAATTTACATTAAATTTTAAAGACTTGGTTAAGCATGAACCACTTGCCTGAAAGTGTAGGCAATGTGGTATTACAAAGGAAGGGCCATCAGTGATGCTGATATCAAACCAAAGACTTAGGATTCACATCTTGGTTATATTGCATCCTGCGGTTTAAGACAGATAGACAATGGTTATGAAAAGGTAATTAGGATTAACCACAGACTGCTGGTAGGGCGACTTGGGCTTCACCTTCATGTTGCCCCACCAGTAAGCAGTGGTTAATTCTATATACCTTTTCATAACCATTGTCTATCTATTACGTACCTATCTAGATAGAAATGCATCACTGCCTATATATATTGAACTTCCATTCAAGAGTCTGGCAACTATTTGGGCAAGTTTTCAAAGACATTGCTGCCATACCAAGAGTTATGAGTTTTGAGTTTGATATATTTTTATTTGGCTCATAATCTGTTAACCGGTAACGTCTTTCGAGAATGGCCAACAGGACAGGACACTGTGGACGCTACTAAATACAATATCTCACTGTTTATGTCACTCACAAATCATTAGATTCAGATGCCACTAGTAATACTTAATACATAAGCCCTGCCCACAGCATAAAACTTAAGCATTGCTGGACCATGTAAAATATGTTTGGGTAATTTCAAGGAGCATGCGCATGCATACTTTTGCACTGGTAGAAAGTTTGAGCTGTAGTAGAGAGTGGGTAGGGGGCTGTCGCCGGGGCTGGGGAGGAGCAATGTAGCCTGGTTCACAGCCTAATGTTGGCTTTAGACAGAATTAGGGACAGAAAACACGGATCCACCATTTCCTAATTTTACAAACCTGTGCGCGTGCATAAAGCCGGAGGGTGGTCGGTTGGAAGAGACGGCGAGTAGAGTGGATTGGGGATGCGTTAACTAGACATCTGAGCAAGGATTTACTTTTTAGTTTCCTCAGACATTCTACCTGACCACCCTGCTCACTTTCAATCTTTTCAAAGACGTGCTGAACACTGGCCATATCCACCTAAAATGCCTCTGGTCCGACACAATTTTGACTGGTGGTCAAATTTGTCTTTTTAAATATACTTTGATTTTGGTATTCAGTCCTACGGAAATAGGGAAGTTGCAGGACCGATTGTCCTGCATGGTGAACATATTTCGTGAAAGACTGCCCTTTCACCCTATTCATGGTTCTACCTGGAAGTGCAAAGAGGTGCAGGATGGAAAATTTATTGAAAATATCTCTGCTGGGGCCTATATATATATGTCAAAATATGATAACATGGGTAAATTTTGTCTGGAGGAAAGATGCTTAACCCCAAAACATGACAAGAAATCCCGTTGAAATCTATGTAAAAATATATAAATACCACCTATTGATGTTTATTAGTACCTTCGTCAATTGCAAATATTGCTCTATTGCCGAAAACTCAATTCTCACATGTCACAGATCTGTTCTGAAAGACCTTGCTCTGGAACAGCCTCGTTCTAATTCTCTGGCAAGCTATAAGTAACAGGGCATTAGAAATGGTTGACAACTGAATCAAATAATCTCCTATACTAATGACCACCACCTGAGTCCCCATTACCTGGACTGTATCCGCGCGTCTCCTGTTAATGTTACCATGGTTACCGTATTGTATTAATGATACCTGATTGGCCGCAGTCTCTACATTGTCCACAATTTTATTGCCCGGTTGGTGCTCTAATAATCAGATTCACTGATATCGACTACTGTTGAAGGATACAACTTATTGTGTAGATTTCAGTCAATAAAAGCATTATAAAACCCAAGTCAAACTCATAGTTACAACTCAAACACAATAAACAGATGAGATACCGTTACATGCACACAGGTTCACTAAAGTGATACATGAATAACGGACCATTGTCTGGACAATTCTAATCCGCCCGATAATGTCAAGTACATATCGACTTCCGTTCTTAGTCAGGTATAACTGAGGCCGGATCCGTTTACATTGAAAGGAAATGAAGAAATGGAGCCACACTCTGGTCATTATTATAATTGGTTTTGACGGGGGACCTACTCTATAGAGTAATACAGAGTAACAGGATTACTATTCCAAGCGTAGGAAGCAAATCTTCATTGGGGGCCCAGGCAGGGCCCAACCCGACCAGCCTTAAATATTGGCTTTCAATCATGATAGTGCATGTACACGTTCATATAGGAATTGTACAGAAAAGTGGTATTTGAGCCCCATTTAGTTCTGATTGGGTGCCAGGCTCCAATGTCTCTATGTGGGAAAGGTACATTTTGGAAATTTTGTGTATTAAAAATAGGGTCCTAATAAATATTTTGGAGTCCCAAACATATTCAGCCCCCCCTTCTCTGTGATGGGGGCGGGGGCTCCCTCTTTTCCTACGCCACTGCTATTAGGTTTCAAATATTTTTATTACATTCAAAGTAAAAGTTATACTTTCAGAAAATATATCCACCCTCTCATTAAATACGTATCATTTTGCAGAAATCTCATATGAATGATCTCATTATATGATGAATGGGTTATTGTATGTGTGCGTGTAACAAAGACCAAGGAGACTACCGTACAGTTTAAAGGTAACTTGCATTTTGTCTCCCTGCCAGGAGCTTTCAATGGCTTACTTATAAAAGTTCTACATATATGGCTATTTGTCCTATGTCTTAGATAGCAGTAGTGATCTGCCCCCATCCAGCTGCCCTTCACATCACTAAAAAGCTCCATAGTGTCTGGCTGAGTGCACTTATACAGGCATAGTATGCAGAATGATCGGATATAGATGGGAATAAACACTGCATGAACATTGGCATTTAAGCAAACCATTAATTGCTTAAAGTCACCATTTAAGCAGCTTAAGTTCAGTAAATTCTATGTTAATGTCCTGGAAAAGTCATAATAAAATTTAAGCGGCTTTAACCCTGAACCCTTTAAGGGCTGCATGGTACTTAAATCACTTTGGCCACCGTCGTCATGATGCATGAATTGGGAGTGTATCAACATTGTAGAGTCACCGTGCACCATGATGCACCAATGAAGCACCAGAAAAATAGATTCTCAGGGCTGCATCAATGTATCATGACGACAAAGAGGATAACCCTATGTGGTCCTAAATGGTTTAGAATAGATTGGAATAGCAATGTAATGACATTAAGCCTACTAAGATCAAACCCAGGTCTATGTAATCCAGGTAATGTCATAAAGTGTTACATGACTAAAGTAATCCCCCCCAGGTTTTATCTCCACAATATGGAGCCTGCTGAACCCTGTACGGGCAGTTTGGTACATCATGGCTTTATGTTCATTTGAATATGTGATGCGCCAATGCATCACTGTGTAGCACATAGATAATCAGTCAATAGCTTAGTCAATAACTTAGTCAATAGCGACAAACTCATTTTTTGGCTGCCTACACTAAAAACCTGAGTCTGTTAGACAGGTGATCAGTGCTGATGACTTAGGGTGATCACGCCTTGTTGATGACCTAAGGTGATCACTGTGATCACCAACGGAATCATTTTGAGGATGTGATTTTGCCACTAGAGGGCCCTACTATACAACAATGTAATATACAGCACACACTCCAGGTCATCCACTGATTGATAACTATATTGATCTTGATCATAGGTGTTTATAGGATGGTGGATATGGAGACTATTTGGAACATTAGAGACTCAAGTTATTAAAAAGAAATCATGCTATAATTATCAAAAAGCATAGGTATGTGTAAACATAGACACCTTGTTTGTTTATGGAATCATAACTACAAGTGTGAGGAGTGACTGTTATTAGTTGTACATACACATACACCTTATTAGGCCAATGATGAGGGATAGGGGCTAATGGGCTCTCAGATGCAACTAGATGAGAGGAGGGGGGAATTATGATATCATTTCAAAATGATATCTCACTATGCAGAAAAACACAGTAATCCGCAGAACAATTCGCAGGTCAGAAAGGTGATCATATGTGATGTGGTAGGGGTGATCACTTATGATCAATCTAGTGACGAGGGGGTAAGCGCTCTCGACACATGCACAGTGATCACCCTAAAGTCCTCACCAGTGATCACCTTTGAGCCCCATTGGGTTTTCAGTGTATACCACCAACCATGGTAAGGTAATACTATCCAGTAAGGTCAGTAGTGACCAACCCACCTTAGTCATTACATTCCTATGAGTATAAGGTTAAGTCTTTTTAAATGTGGCCTTTTGTTTTGCCTTAATCATTTTTGAATATCAGTTCGTCATTCTGATCAACATCATAATGACTTACCTGGGTTAGCCACTACAGACTAAGGAATATTTAGACTATCACTGTAGTGACAATTTGACAATGTATCAACGATGTAAATCGTTAGTCCCTATACGGTAGAATCTACTGTAGGTGTGCAGTTTATAGTAGTCGTACAGTAGAATCCTTTGTAAAGCTACAGTAGATGCTGTAAAGGTACAGTAGAGTTCACTGTGTACCTACACTTACTTCTTACATTGAACGCTATACATTAGTCAGAAGACATGAATAAGCAAATGCTGCATCGGTCAGTTACTCACCAGAATTGCTTTCATTCGTCATTGATAGCATAGTGCATTAATACACCATGCTCTCCTTAAAGCCCCAGCTCTCCTATAAATAGGGCTGAGTACCTGTCCCGATTGCGCCCTGACTGTCGGTGGAGGGGTACCGAGATCTGCGGGTTTAAAAGGCTAAGGCGCAGTTACAGTTAATGCCTTACATAAGGGTTGTCTAGATCGAGTAACCGTCCTCTGAGACATTTACCTCTGGTGCCACATAACCTTTACGGTTCCTGTGCACAATGCTCCTATGTCTAAAGATATCTCTTTTCTTATAGCTTTCATCTCCAGGTCTTTCAGCTGCCATTATGTGGCTTTGTCAAAGGACTATTGGCACAGTATTTTGGGAGACTGCGGGGAGAGGGCGGTGACTATAGAATTTGATGTGTACACCTTGATAAATTAATGTGTACAAGCATGTTCATCTGAAGTACGAACATTTGATTATCCGTAAATGCATGCTTAGAAGCCGCGGATAATACGCGAGTCAGATTGCCAGTGCGGTTTACAGGATCAGCTCATAGTCAGGATGCGACATATATACACAAATTTTTCGATGTATACTACAGCACTAAAGTTGCCATGATCAGATCCCCTGTGTGGCTTATAGGGTTACCCGAAGTTAGGGGCGTGGCTTATACGTGAGTTAGGCTTATACATAAGTAAGGCTTATATGTGAGTTAGGCTTACAAGTGAGTTAGGCTTATATGTGAGAATTTACATTTGCCCATATAGATGAGGGCTGTAGCTGAATTTAGAAAATCAGTATGTTCACATGGACAGAGTGTTGCGTACAAGCATATTCATCTGAAGTACAACATTTAACTTAGTTGGTTTTAACTTAAAATTCCCATGCAGCTGTATTTACATTTGCCCATACAGAAAAGAGGCAGGGTACCAACTCTTTAAACAGAGAGTTATTTCACCATAGTGCACCTGCTGGGTTAATGCTCGTACCCCGCTGGTGGGGGTTGTTTGGTGGTTAGCTGGTCGTGGAGCATGACAGGATAATGAGGTGTAATTGGGAGGTGGGCTGGATGGTTGTAGGGGGCCTGCTGTGTAGGGAGGGTCCAGGGGAGTAATAGTGAAGGATGAGGCACGGTTAACCCTTTAAAGCTGCTATGTCAGCTAATTTCAGCTATTTTCCCATTTTAGGTTGATTACATGATCCATATGGCTCAGTCTCATGAGTTTACAAGTAACAGTTGAAACGTCTTTGACCGGGTGTCGTCTTTGACCGGTGTAGTCTTTGACCGGGTGTCGTCTTTGACCGGGTATCTAGAAAAGATTTTTTTTCCAATTTAAAAAATTTTTTTTATATGTATATGATGTAATGTACTTGGTGGGACTTCTTTTTTTTTTGATTTGAGATGGCGAAGAGTTGCCAATCCCGTTTATTATTTATACTGGACATAAAAAAGAGCTTGTTCAGCTCGATGAGTATTTTACATCCAGTTTTCACATGTAGTCGCTGTATCATAATACTATAAAGAATATGTGAATAAGGAAAATAACAACAATGGATATGCCTGGTGATATTATACCATCAACCAGGCTATCGTTATGCTTTGTTAAGTTACTACCTAATAAACTAAATTTATATGCATAATCAAGTACAGATGACACGTCTATATTTCTATACCTCAGCAATATATATGATTACATTGAAAAATAATGTAATGGGATGAGACATTTAGGGGCGGGCACCTAACACTTTGGACAGTGCAGCTGGTTAAAATCGTTTCTAGATACCCGGTCAAAGACGACACCCAGTCAAAGACTACACCAGTCAAAAACAACACCCGGTCAAAGACGTTTCAACTGTTACAAACTCATGAGACTGAGTCATATAGTTGCATCAGTCGGCTCTTATTTATCACAATAAGGAGAACAGTGATACCAAATCTAATGATGTCCTAATTTCGGGGTGTTTTAATTGACATTGTATCTTTAAGGACAACATGGGAGTAGTCTCTGCGTGCCTGGTCACTCCAGCCAAGCCTTTTCTCTCCCTGCAGATTTTTTATCTAGACCAGAATCCAACTACTTAAATTAACATAAGTTAGCCACCATTAGAAATGGCGTAAGGCCTACAGAGAGAAAAGTCAACGTCACACATGGAGCCATTGATCTCTTGCGATAGATTGGTATGGACATGGTACAGCAATGTGGTGCCGGGGACTCACCAGGGCTGTGTGGGTTGGTATGATGCATGAATGCAGCAACGGCTAGTTACTCAACACTGTTGATTTCATGCAACTTACTGACAAATGGGCATTGGGCACTTAATCACTTTCCTATTTTTGAGTTGTTCCCTGAACTGCTCAGTGTACTGATATGTGCTCCGATAGGGATATGGGTGAGAGATGGTTGGACGGGCACAGAGACACAGGGATAAACGAGACAGAGGGAGACAGAGAGACAGAGAGGGAGACAGAGACAGAGACAGACAGACGTCTAGACAGACAGACAGCGAGGGAGAGACAGAGACAGACAGAGACAGAGACAGACAGAGACAGAGGCAGAGGAAAGAGGGAGACAGAAAAGGAGACAGAGAGAGAACACAGAGAGAGCTAAAAGAGACAGAGACAGAGAGAGCTGGAGAGGGAGAGAAAGAGAGAGGGAGGGAGATAGACAAAGAGAGAGGGAGAGAGATATTGATTAAGAGATACATACACAAAGAACGGGGAGAGAGACAGAGACATAGACATAGGGTAAGAGAAATAGGGAGCGAAACAGAGAGAGTGACACATAGCCGTAGACTGGGGGCTTGTACCAGGCTGTGATATTATCAGGTGCCAGGCCATGAGCGTCCATTCAGACCTTCTGGTGTTTGCTAGAGGCCACATAATTGGTAGATTCACCTGTCCCCAGTTTTATTCTGGTTTCAACTGTAAATTAACAAACAAAAAAAAGTTTCAATGAGATTGATTTGGTGTTTGCTTTTTGATTTGGTTTTTAGAATAATTTCCTCGTACTTAAAGAAAAGATCCCAACAACTCTCAGGAAGATTCCCTGAACAATTGAGACTTTAAATATAAGAAGCCAGCATGGAGGCCGAAGAGCCTTAACCCTTTAAGGACGGCATGATACCTTAAGGCCTCATTCCCTTAGTGGTCATGATGCATGAATGCAGCCCTGGCGAGTAACTCCTCAGTGCTGCATTCAATAATCATGCCATCGCTACAGGGTTGAGACACTCCTGAAGGGTCAGCATGATGCACCAATGTGGCACCGGTGAGTTACTCACCTGGGCAGCATTGGTGCATGATGAGACAAAGGTAATTCTTTAGCGACATTAAAGGTCCTTAAAGGACTAACTGCCTGCATGCTGCCTCTATTGCAGTGATTAGGGTGTGGACCCTTCTGGAGACATGCCAATAACACTTGTACTACTAAAGGGGGTAAACACACCACCCTGGGCAGGGGGACATAATGGGCTTATTTCATGTGGAGGCCACAACACTGATAATCTGGATGCTCCGGCCTTTAGTCTATAGTGGCTAACCAAGGTTAGTCACAGGGCTATTGGTCAGAATTACAAACTGATATTCAAAGACCCGGGCTGAGGCCTTACCCAAAAAGACTTACCCTTATACTCATTGGATGGAATGACTAAAGAGAGTTGGTTACTACTGACTATATCTGATATAACCAACTAACCATGATTGGTCGCATGGGGAGCCAAAATATGACTGATTAGGTCCGTCTTTATTGACTAAGCTCTGGCGTTCAAAGATTATCTGTGTAGGGTGGGGTTAGCATACGGAGCATACCCAGAACTAGTGCCAGCATGACTGACTCGTAAAGCGGTGTACTCATCACTGCAAGCCAAACAATAAAAGTAACGTTAACTGAATACCTTATACCATAATCTACCTTTATATCTTGTACTGGGTGCTGGTACTACATGTAGGAAGTCAATTTAGCGAAGCACATTAGTCTGACCGGAGCAGGATTGGTAGGGGATCCAGTGTCTTAGCGATTCACAGCGCAAGATCTTTTAGCCTTGAGTTTTGTTCATTTATGTTGGCAAAAAAATCACAGTACTCTGGGCGCGTTTCATATCATGCCAAAGGAAAAGTAAAGAATAGAAAGATGTATAAAAAAGTCTAGTATACAAGTTTCTCAATTCATGAGTATAAGTTACTACACCAGTATTATAAGAGGTAGAGCTATAGATCCGCTAGAGTAAGATTGGCTTTCAACGCTTTTAGAGTTTGTTGCAAGACGGCGTCAGGTGATCCCAGAGCCTGCACCCCCTGTGCAGTGGGCTCTTCAGGTAGATGGCTATTTTGTGGTGCTGGACTTACAGCTTGGTCATTATTTCATTACTGCGAAGATTTCTAACGGGTTGGATCACATTCCCTTGGCCCTTTGGATAGTTAGTACATGTGAAACAAGAGGTTTCTGGCTCTACGAGGAGCAAGATGGCCCAGGTTGTTGGTGTGGTCAAATTCATCTATGTTGGAAGAAATGATTTTATTTACTATTCATATTTTCTCTACATAATACAGAATATTTTGTCCGCATCATGCGGACGTCCATATTATGTGGAGAAACAGCCCCCAGTACTCGTGTACACTGAAAAAGTAAACTCGTCCCCAGATTCGTCGAAGTGACTATCATAAAATAAACGAGTCAAAAGTTGTCTAACATATCAGGTTACCATCCCACAATTAAATCTGGAGCTGGCAAATGTCTGGTTTTGGGCTGGCACATACCAAGTGGGTCTTCTATCTCCAGCTAGAAGACCCGCTTCCTTGTCACTTAGACGAGTTATTGACTCGTTTATTCTATGACCGTCACTTTGATGAGTCTGGAGACAAGTTTATTTTTTGAGTGTATGAAAGCGGGGCTTTAGGAGTTAGAGCAGCAGATCTAACATGATCCCTCCTGCCGAGTTTCCCGTCTTTAAATTACCTCCCCAATTACCCCGAGATCAGGAGGACATGTATTAGCTGCATCAGGACTGACAACCGCTAATTGGTCAAGGTCACACAAAGGTCAATTATGGCATCAATTAGGGAGGGAGGCAGAACTACCGTAGTCCCCATGGTAGGGAGCGCTATTAGGGGCTATATGGCTATTAGCCCTTTAAGTACCGCACTGTGGTTTAATTTGTTATGCCCTTCGTCACGATAATGCATGAATGTAGCCCTGGCGAGTAACCTGCCAATGCTGCATGTACTCATCATATATCAGACTCTTTCAGAGGGTCTCAGTCCCAGGGCCGACTGTATGTTTACAGTCCGGGGACTACTTAGGCCTATGTACCGACACCGGACCACATACCCTGCTATACTGTGTAGGCCTACTAGTATCAGCACTCAGGAGAGTGTGGGTTCGAATCCCACTTTTGCTCAATTAATAGCACCGTTGATCGCAGCAGTAACTCGCCGGTGCCACATATGTATTATTCTGACCCTTCAGGAGTGTCTGAACCCCGTAGGGTCATCATGATGCTTGAATATAGCACTGGCGAGGTGCTCACCAGGGTTGCATTCATGCATCATGACGACCAAGGGTATGATGCATTAATGCATATCATGCCGTTCTTAAAGGCACATCAAGGTGTCTTCCTTTTCCTCAGAGTCCCTATTCCCATCATGCCGTGTCTCATCCTCGTACGTCACCCCTACCCGCAGCCACACCTTTTAAGGTGCAACCCTTTAAGGCCGACATGATGCCTTAATGCATCAAATCCGTGGTCCTTGGCATGATGCTTGAATGCAGCCCTGGTGAGTAACTTGCCATTGCTGCATTCAAGCATCATGCCCACCCTACAGGGTTGAGACACTACCGAAGGGTCGGCAGGATGCACCAATGCAGCACTGGCGAGTTACTTGCCAGGACTGAATTGGGGGATCTTGATGACAAATGTTATTGACATGCCACCCGTAAAGTGTTAATTTGTTACCATGGAAACCGATCATGGCTCATGCAAGGAACTGGAGCAATTTAGAGCCTTGTATCTAAACTGATTTAGAACGATAATGTGATATCTCGTCCTATTTTCCAAGTATGATGGAGCACGCTTCCACTAGATGTTAAATGTACCTTTCTATGACAGCTTCTCTATACTCTGAAAATATCGACGTTTCTATTTATAGAACCTGGCTTCAGCTAGACCAATATCATGGCGCCCAAACATGAATCCAAAAAAGAAAAAGCCACCCTACAAGCAACATAACAAAGAAAAATAGAAAACGACTGCCCTTGCCGTACCAGAAATCCATACAAGCCAAATCTCCACCAAATCACGTCAGGTCACGGGATTCCACGAGACGTCACGTGATCTCATCTGCCCCTCTTTCCGGTCACGTGACCTGGATGGCAGGGTGGGTGGCGCCACCTGTGATTTTGTATCGGAGTCAGGATTAGAATCGACACAGAGTTCAGGGAGGTTTATACGTCGTGTCATGATGGGATTAGCAGGGTTAGGGGAAAGGGTGTGGTCAGAGAGGTTAGGCTATAGCGATACTTCGGGTTTCTGCCTATGGGCAGCCATGTTAGTTCTGAGCTCGCAACCTATAGTGAGACTTAGGCAGTAACCACACTCACAAACACCACAGCTTGGCGGTGACAGGCTAAGTTTGAGAGAGCAGAGCAGGAAGCGGAAATCATTGCCTGTGTCACTGTACACACAGTGGTCATTTTCTGGTTCTCTATTTGACCAACCTAGGTTAGTTCATATGGTCAGGCTGGTCTATACTGACCAACTCACCTTAGTCTTCTCCATGGCAATGAAAATTAGTCCTTTTGAGTTAGGTATTAGAACATAATATGTTCTATTATGTTGTCATTTTTAAATAGCACTTGACCATGCCTGACCAATGTCCCTATGACCTGGGAGAGCCACTACAGACTAAGGGCTGCATGATTTACATTTTCTGTGTAGGATGAAGGTAACCATGAAATCACACAGTTTGACCTCTAAGAGCAGCATAATGTTTTGATTCATGTATTCTTTTTGTCAAGCCAATTTCTGTATCTATTTGATCTTCTTATTGACAAATCCTATCATAAAATCATTTAACTATTTTCACATAATGTCATAGTTGATGGGATCCCACTCTGTGTATGGGGTCCATAACCTGGATCATCTCAGTGTGACGGCTTTAATAAACTGTTCACTATCGCAATATTTCTAACAGACTTTCAAATGCCTTTTCCCAAAATCACAATGTTTAAAATTACTTTGACACCGTAAAATATTCTTCAATTGTGAAGAGGCTTTCAGAAGAAGACCCTTACGCCTAATGGGCTAGGTTTATTTAAGACTTCCCTTGTCGGCTATGCATCTCTAAGGACTGGAGGAAATTGACGGAAAAGCCATCCAACCTCTGATGCTTTGTTTTGACACAGTTGTATTTGCCTTTCACTCACATTAGTGCTTCCCCTTTTCCCTGAGACATCTCTCCAGTTTAAGTCCTTTGAGAAACTGCAATGTGAGGGGCTTAGTGCTTGTTAACTCCCAAATTTAGATCTGTTTTCAAACAAAGGCTTTTCTATTGTGCTTGAAGATTGTTAGTGGCATTTGTAGTCACGCCTGCGTTGCGTTTGGGGCTGCGTCGAGTTTTTGAGTTTAGATTTTTTATTTGGCTATAATACATCACAAGCGCGGGGCATTTCTCAATTAGAGCCAAAACGTATTTACAAATATCTAAGCTGCCACATAGTGGTGTATGGTCAAGTTCGAGTGTTATGGTTATTATCAGTCAGTATGATAGCGCCGCAGATCAATATCTGCTCAGTCATGTCGTTACTAAATCAAGACTGGCTCTAAGGGCCATAGCTCACGTAGAGTTAAGCTTGAGAGAAATCCGTTTTTGGTTGGCAGGTGGTGTTGAGTGGCCTTTAGGCAACTCCACAGTCGTTCACCCCAGTAGATGGGTGACTTGGTGTAGATGTCCTTTATAGGTCTTTTTACTACAAGTTTGATCTTGCTGTTGTTGCGCAGGGCGTTGTTGCATGGTAACGACACATGAACTTCATCCGTTAGTTAAAGGGCTTGTCCATCACAAGCACGTTAGTTCTGTAATGCACCATATATAGGACACTGAAAAAGTAAACTCGTCCCCAGACTCGTCTAAGTGACTGTCATAAAATATACGAGTCAAAAGTTGTCTAACATATCAGGTTACCATCCCACAAATAGAATCTGGAGCTGGCAAATGTCGGGTTTTGGGCTGGCACATACCAAGTGGGTCTTCTATCTCCAGCTAGAAGACCCGCTTCCTTCTCACTTAGACAAGTTTTTGACTCGTTTATTTTATGACCGTCACTTTGAAGAGTCTGGAGACAAGTTTATTTTTTGAGTGGACCATATTGATGCATCATGTGGGCAGTCATCCCTATGTGATCGATACATTCTTGAAATCACAACCACCGCTTATGCAGCTTTAGTCAAAGAGTCAAAATTTTTTCTCGCAGTCTCTCAATCAGACCCCAGATAAAGTTGCTGTAACCTTTGAAACTAGAATAAACAACAATAAACCAAGTTAGGAACTTAGTTGTGTTGTATATATTTATATTATATAAAAACTGCAAAAAGGATATGTAAATACATCTGAAACTGATATCATATGGATATAACACTTCCTGTCCACCATTATTGTTGTTCATTCAGACAGCTGATGTAAATACAACATTAATTGATTGTCCCTTGTAATAGAACAACACCTATTTTTATCGCGACACCACAATTTCTATTCATAACTTGTCAGCCGACTCTACTTAATTTCCTGCCTCGGGACTCAAAACAAATTGTGCAATCATTGGAAATGTTAACTTGTTTTTTTAAACCCTTTCAAATAGTTTTTCATGACCGTTTAAATGTCATTGTATCTCGCCTGGCCTATAAGTTGTGACCTTAATGTCGACAGTGATCATTCCAATTATGTCGGCGATAACAACGCTTAATTGGGGAAGGAAAAGAAAATACAATTTGATTTTTGGGAAGGAGGGAAAATGTCTTTGATGTGGGCCGTATACGTATTTACTTCTCTCTTAACCCTTTTATGACTGCAGAGTGCTTTAACCCTTTAAGGACTGCATAATGCTTAAACCCTTTAAGGGCTGCAGAGTGCTATAACCCTTCAAGGGCTCCACAATGTTTAGTGTACTATGTCCTGTGGTCATGATGCATTCATGCAGCCCTAGAGAGTTGCTTGCCAGCACTGCATCATGCAAATTCTTTGAGAGTGTATCAACCCAGTAGGGTCGGCATCATGCCTCGATGCAGCACATTGAAGCACTGTGCCATTCCTCAAGAGTTAAGGCTACCTTTATTTCTTACCTCTATTAAATTCATTGATAAAACATAGATAATTAATTTCATTTTTAATGTTTCTGCTATAAATGTTGCTACCACAAAAAAGGACTTTCATTCTCAAGTCTCTCACTTTCTCATTGTGTCCCACCCCCCACCCCGTAATAAGTATCTAAATCTATAAATGATAAACTTTCATTTACATATACCGGTAGTATTCTGTAAAATGAACTTTCACAAAAAAAGCGTAACCAACTTTTTTTTTGGGGGGGGGGGGCTTTGGGATTAGTGACAAAACGTGGTCCACAGACAACAGGTTCGTATATGCAAATTAATGCACAAGTACCGGGTTAGGGATCTTAAAGGCGCATTCTCACCACTCACACTTAACCACATAGTAGACTAGAACAGTACTAGAATTGCGAGTGGGATACGCCCCGTGAGAATGCCACTTTAAGAAAAGGTCCATAACAGATAACGTCATTTGTGAACGTTGCCCAGGTGTTGAATGTAAACAGATTTGGCTGGTTTTGTATGTCAGGTCGGCGCCCACTGCCGCAGACAGACCCAAATGTCACGTGCTTATTTCAGTACCCGGATGTGATGACTGGTACAACAACAGACTGAGGTGGTGAATCCTTTAAAGTGGCATTCTCACGGAGCGTATCCCATTCACAATTCTAGTACTGTTCCAGTCTACTATGTGGTTAAGTGCGAGTGGTGAGAATGCCCCTTTAACCCTTTAAGGACGGCATGTCACTAAAAGATGTCATTAGTCGTCATGATGCACCAAAGCCACCCCTCGCGAGCCACAAGCGAGGGCTGCATTCATGCATCATCATATGTCATTACAAATAAATTATTTCTTCAAAAATTAACTTTCTAATTTTTTCGCCTTTCATAGTAATACGGCCAATGAAGTATCCTTAGGGTTGTTGCTTTTGTAGTTATAATAGATCTTGAACGGATTTGAAATTTCACCAAAAAAGTGCACCCATAATAGATCTTGAAGGATGCAATCATGATTCTAACCTTTTTCATATAAACTGTCACATTAAATATTACCCACACACCCATTTCACCAGATTACGGACAGACATAACCTACCCCGGGGTGGTGAATGCCGCCCTCTGGTGCCCCCTGGTGGAGATTACATTAATCATTTAAGGCCGCATAACACTTTAATGCACTCAATGTCATCATGATACGTGAATAATTATAGCCGTGACGATTAAATCGACAGGTCTGCATTTCTGCATCATGCCGACCCTCATCAACCTCATTGGATCCTCATGATGCGTAAATGCAGCACTGACGAGTTGACCGGTTGATAACAAGGCCTACATTCAGCATCATAACTACAAAGGGTGTAGCACATTAAAGCAGTATGCCGCCACTTCAGGGAGTTACATGGCTGCTAGTCAGGTTTCCCTAACCTTACTGCCACTCCTCCTGCCCTATAGACCAATGCAGCAAGCAAAGGATGACTTTTTCATGATAAAGTTGTGTTTATAACAGTTTTAGCAAAATTCTCTTAACACTGTCTGTAATGGCTAAATATATATATGTGGACATCTCATATCAGGGGATTCACATGATTATTATCTCTCAAATAACTGTATTAGAATGCAGAATTTAGAGGATATATTTTCGTGTTTGTGGGTTTTAGAAATGAAAACTTTATCAACAACTTTTCTGAAAAGTCACCCTTCCTTGCTGCATTGATCTCTAAACTATAGTACACACTATATATATAATAACATTCTGATCAGTGAAGGGTGTAGGTTTACTAATACTGTTATAAAACCAGGGACTTTGGTTGCTAAAAAGCAGCCATGTCATGGACCATGATCACAACCTGCTAATATAGTTGTAACTGCATGAATGAGTGTAATAAAACGTTGTTAAAAAAAGCGAAATATACAAGCTTTAATAAAGCAGGCCAATGATTCCCCATTGAGTAACAGCTCCCCTGTGGCACCCTTTGGTAACTGTGTCCTGTTTCCCTTACAGGAGACGTGTAACTCGGTGAAGACGTGTTTTGGAGTCGCGGACCAGACCCCGATGGAGCCCCAACTGCTGCCTATCCAGATACAACCCGGCGTACAAGTCAGGTAAGTACTATTTTTCTAACATTCCTGCAAAGAAATCTCAAGCGAAACTCTTTCCATTCTTAAGTCATGACTCGTGATCTCTATGACAAGTTCAAAACATTTCTGGACATTGTCTTGTTTTTTGAGTAAGTGAAGCTCGTGAAATCCAGAACATTAAAAAAAAAAATTCTGACACTTTTTTGAATGAGTGAACCTCAAGAAATTCATGTGATCATTTGGCATTTCTTGTTATTTGCATGAGTAAAACTCACGAAATACAAATCACCATTGAACAGATCACCAGGAACATTCACTATTCTCGAGAATCAGATTGTGCTTTCCCCAAGAAATACACAAAATAGTAACTGGTGTCATTTTTGAGTTCCGCCTGGAGGGATATATACCACATGAGATTTTCTATTTAAGCTAATTAAAGATGCTTTAAGCGGATTTAAGTTCAATAAATGTCATGTTAATATCATGGAGAGATTAAATTGCCATTAAAGCGACTTTAAGTCACATTTATTTGAATTAAATGTGCTTAAAATGTCGGTATATTAACACTATATAGCATTTGAGGCATAAGGACAGGAGATTTTGGATAGTTTGGTGTACTGCCACACTATCTAGCATCTGAGGCTAATGCCCTTACAACAGGCTTCACATACTCTTGAGTTCCTCTCTGATATCAAAGATATGTCTGTGCTGTGACGACAAATGGATATGAAGCATGGGGCCATCATGCCGTCCTTAAGAGGACATAAAGCAGAGTTTACAACTTGTTTATGGAGTACTGATGTGTCACATACCTACAACCTGTCAGCCCTCTGCTCCCTACACCAGCCCGTAAAGCACCATATGAGTGGTAGTCATATGATACTTAGTGCTTTAAGGGGCATATGTTGCTGTAATGCACCATGCCTTTATCATTATGTTCAATCATTGTGGTGCATTTATTAAACATCCTGATCATTTGGGAGTGCATCAACCCCATAGGCTGATACACTCAATGCAGTCTCCACCACAGTTGCTCGAATGTAGCCCTGGTGAGTTACTTACCAGGGCTACATTCTTGCAACATGCATTTCATAATGACAAACAGCATTGTGTGTTAAAGCACTATGTTGCCCTTAAAGGGTTATTATCTCAGAGGGAAGCCTACATCCTTATGTATCTGTGTACCAGGTCATCTAATGGCACTCTAGGGTGTGGTGGGGTTAGAACATAAACATACTGCCAAAGGAATCTCCTTACTACTGATGTCTCTGTGATTTGCTCTGAGGATACTTACCTACAGCTGATGAACACCCTTTGCAGAGTTGCATAGCGGTGACATACGTTTTATTACCCTTAGGTTTTCTCAGAAAACTTCCCAAATGGGGGCAAGTATGTACAATCCAAACTAGTAGATAGAAAAGTGAATAGCATTGTGAAAATGATCATGTTGGTATTGCCATAACCCAATTCAACAAAGGTCGATCTTAATGTGAAGACTTGAATAAATTATTAGAATAGATTGAAATGGAATGAAAGTGCCTGTACGGTTGACTCAGTGCATCTGCGTTTTTGGTATTAATTTATCCCTCTAGATTATATCCATATTTTAAAATTCAAAACGAAGACTATTAATCAAAATGGCAAAAAAAGACAAAACGTCCCTAAAATATGGAATTCAATTGCAGGAGCAACCTGGAAAATATGATGCTTCCAAAAATAGTTCCCTTTAATAGTTCAATAAAATTTGCATCCGAGGAGCCTCCTCGAGAAAGTCTGAATGGAATTTAGATTGCTTTGGACACTGAAGTGAAATTTGGATGAGTATATTCGATTGTGAATAGATTGTGTGGCTGTTCAACTCTCTTTTACTTGAACTGAAAATTAACAATTACATTCAAGAATGTAATACAGTCCATTTCTTGCAACATGCCCCGTAGTACTAGTAATAGATCTGTAAGGATAATCTTGAGAAACTGGCGTTTATCATAGTAACAAACAAGTAGTATACACAAAGCCCTGTTTTAAGGTGGGTCGCTACCTCTTGAATATGGACACACTGCGCAGGTATCTGCGCATATAGCTTAAATGGCTTAGAATGAGCTGATATTTTCTCACTGGGTACATATATATGCTGACTAAGCAATATCCAAAATTTAGACGATTTTGAGAAAAATTGAGCTTTTTATTGGACTTTGAATATTTGATATATTTGTAGCCGATAATATTTGCTATTTTTGACATAAGCTAAAAAATTGGAATTATTAATCAATAAATCATTATCTAGATTGCTGTAAATGCCATTACATTGCTTGCAGTAACCAAAGGTATGAAGAACAACCATTTCATACCCTGATTCTTGCCATTTTACCCAACATTTTAGGCATTAAATATAAGATTTTGACGATTTTTGCACTATTTTTTAACTTCAAAGGCCCAAAAACCTAAAAATTTGCCCGGGACCCCCTATCAAAAGCACTTCTATATGTTAGCAAATGATCTTAACTATCTTTTGAGAGAGTTTAAAAAAATTCTGTTAACTTTGAATACTATTTTTAGCTAATAAAGCTACAAAATAATGAAAATTTGTTCCTATTCTTTCCGGAAACATCATATTTTTACCCAGAATGCCATTGCATACAACTGTAAAATTATTTTTGCAGTAAAGTGGAACATATAGGCGTTTCACATGTGAAGTTTTACATTTCTGTGCATACTTGTTGATATGAAAAAAAAATCATGGAAGTTTTCACATTTTTTTCTATATTTTTGTGAAAAATGAAAATACTTTAATTTTTCAAAAATCTGTAACTTAAAAAGTAGCTCAGGACCCCCCATTTTTCTTTTCATTTTCCGATTCTATATGATCTAGACTGCATGTAGGAAAAAAATAGAGAGATTCTGTTAACTTTGATCAAAGGGTAGCGACCCACCTTTAGGTGGATCGCTACCCTTTGATTTCTTCAAATTCTTAAATCTATCAGAATGGGCTAATATTGCATAGCCAGATGCCTATTTTTCTTTGCATTTTCGGATTCTGTATAATTTAAACTGCATGGAATAAAGATTTGTGACATTCTGTTAACTTTCTGTGACTTTCACCTAAGGGTAGCGAGCCACCTTAACATGGTAACATGTAAGTAGTATACACAAATGCCATGGTTACACAAAGTAGCATACACAAAGTGCAGATTTACTATGGTAACATTCATAAAAGGAGGCGGTTCTTTGAAATGGGCTACCTATCCAAGGGTTCCTCTTAGATTTATACCAAAACCTCATCCTCACATAATCCTTTTTGGTTACCCGCTGGCCCTGCTACATCATCTCTGACGTCACATTGACGTTAATGTGACATGGACAACGTGTATGTGCTGCCCTCATGTGGCAGACGCATACATCATGGAGGCTACACTGTTCCTTTCTGCCTGTATACCTTCAGTAACTAAGACAGCAGAGTATAGAAACACAAAGAACCGGTGTCTTAGAGAATACTGTCTACTCTGATCACAATTGACCCCTGAGCAACCAGAGTGCAGCAAGGTCACAAAGATCAAACCTGTGAGAAGAAGTGACCTGTCAACGCTTTAAGGGACGCAAAGTGCGTTTCCTTTTCCGATCCAAACATGAGCATGGTTCGGGGCCAGGCTTATGAATGGGTAAATACAGTATTCTATTTGTAACTGCTAAAGCAGAAGCACAGCCTTTGCCGTCCATCGAGTAAACAACACCTTTTAATATATATGGCCGTAGTTGTTTTGTTGTTTTTCCTTGAGGTACTATCATACACTTCCAGCAAACCATCTTGACATAAAGAGATGCTGTGTGTGTTCATGTCTGACTGGCTGACAATACTTCCAGAGGAGAGTCACATAAACTAGCAGGCTGTGAGACATAGAGCAGTGTTTATCTGCACAGAAAAGGGACATGTGGAGACAGATATTGTACAAATGGATGTGAATTAGTGTCAGGGCTGTGAGAGGAGCCGTGTGTTATTTCCCTACCTGACGGTTTCCTTATTAGGTTATCACTGTCTCGGCACCTGTTCTCTACCTGTCATCTCTTAGGGCGCGTCCATAAATGATGTCATGCTGTTTTTGACCATATCTTACCCCCCTCTCCCATTTAGTCATGTTTTCTCTATAGCAACCCCCCCTCCCCTCAGTATGATATCATTTACCGTAGTGCCCCTTTCAAGCGCCCCTGCGCTTATAAATTTCAAGGCCCTGTTACCCCCTGCACTTATACAGGGACCTGCGCTTATATGAGTCCCTTTAAAGAGAGATTTTGGGTTTCAGAGGGGTTTTAGACCTGCGCTTAAATGTGAGCTGCGCTTATACAGGCCACTACGGTATGCTCACTCTCTTATCTGTGGCTAAAGCTTTTTAAGGCTTGGAAGTGACTAACCGTCACTGGTGCATTATGCCAACCCTACATCGATGTTTCAACCCTTTCTCAGATCCCCTTTATAACATGGTCGTATATTGTGCATTTCACTTCCCCTGTTTTTATCCCCCATTTTCTGATTAATGGCACCCCTGATGTCAGTCCCAGATACTTTACCCGACTGCTGCCTGTGGTTCTATTCATCCTTGAGTTCCGCCTCTCTAGCTGTTAATGACTGGAAAAACCTGTGCTCTCCAAATAGGGAGTTGTTTTTGTGCCATGGTTCTGTGCCTTATTCAGCTCAGTACCTTTAGGTCTGCTGTTTCTAATTCTAAGAAGACTAACTGGGGATGAATCCTTGAGTTGTTGATGTAATCATGAATGCTGGTTACAACAATTTGTCCCTTGCTGCAAAGAGTGTGCTAGCCTGGTACATAGACACATTATAACAGCTTTGTGGCAGCTTGTGCAATGTGTGAGAGATGTTGCTATCAAAATGGCAATACACAGTATTATATAGCTGCAAGTATTTTTTAATTTCTTTTTGGCTATGTTAGCTATAGATATATCTTTGTATTATTTGAAGAGAGGAAGAATTATACCAAGAGTTCCTATGATATTTGGTAAACTTGGTAACATGGAAAGACATGTGGGATGATATCTTTGGGGATGCTGGTCAGGATAAAATGCTCCTTGAGTTTATAACGTATTTTATTCACAGAGTGATGTTATAAATACGATACAATTCAATGGATGATAATCAGCCCTGGGTACTGTATGAGATTAGATAGTAGATATCTCTATATACCTCCCTCCTCCCTTGGACACCCATGTTCTGCATACAGATTCCTATGTAGCTAACATACTTAGGTTCCAGTTATCCCATCCACACAAATAACATCCTACCCTCCAAACTGCCTTATTTCCCTGAAAGCAGCCATGTGATTGGCCGCTCACCCACACAGGCTCAGTAAGCTTGATGCGTATTGGCTGCTGGAATCAGGATGAGGACTGCAAGCTTGCTGCTGATTGGTCAGTGGGCAGTTCTCACACATGCATGGCCTGTTACACCCTAAGGCCAGCCAGGTAATCGGCGTGCATAATTCTGGGTTGCTCCTGGATAATGTTGTTAGGGATAATAGGAGCGGGCAGTGTGGGACGTGTCCTCCTTTCACAATAACTCTGACAGTGGTAGCTGAAGGAATTACAACTTGTAGATGGGCTTGGGTAAGGCACTAGCCCAATGCTCCCTGATGAGCGCTGGTTAGCTACCTCATCGCAACAGTATCCCATGCACACAGGCCACTTACAGAACTTTCCTATTAGTATATGAAGCTTCCCTCTACTTTTAACACAATATTCATCTTGCTGCCTCACGCACTGCTGCTGCGTACCCCCCTTAGCCTTTGTACACCTTTAATTTACATCCTTTGTTGCAACTATCCAACCACCCTCACTCCTCTTGTCTCCCATTTCTCTTGCCTCTATAGCTGTACCCTCACATTCTGACTCCCCTTTATCACCTCCATGTATTACTACTAACCCCACACAAACCAAGGTTATCAGGAAAACCTGAGGGGACCAGTCACACCTGTTTGCCAGGAGGCTTTGTGACATGGCCTCACCCAGATTGGATTGACTGATGACTGCCCACTGCCTCCTTCACTCTTCCTCCCTTTGCTGCTCTTCCTCTTATTCTGCCATCCCCCACCTACCTGTACCATCACACTTCAACCTCCCCTTCATCTCCTTCAAGTATTTCTCCAATCTCACCCCACACAAACCCATGTTATCAGTAAAACCTTACGGACCAGTCAGATCTGTGGTTCCTCAGAAATGCACAAGGGGGCTTTGTGGCCGAGCTGCACCCAGATTGGATCGATCAGGAAAAGAAATTGAGCGGAGAAGGAGCCCGTCAGAAAAAGATATTTTGGTCGCACAAGCGGTCTGTAAGGGAAGGGGCCAAAGTGGTGGTAGGTTGATATGGGCAAGAACGGCTACATGAGTTCTAGTCCTGTTTACAATTGGGGAAGGGTCCTGCTAGCAATGGGATGCATGTAAATTCTTTGATTCAATTCATATGTATGAAAACAAACTAATACTATATAAAGATATATATGAATATATATATATATATAAATATATATATGTATATATCCACAAGAATATATCCTGTCAGTTTTCCCCATGGGCAATATTTTTCATGTTTTGGAGTTAAATTGAGTTTATAACGTATTTTATTGCATAGGATGATTTTACAAAATACGATACATTTTCAAAGTAGGACATCAAGTCCAATATGGTAGGGTTTGACATGATAAGTAGTCGTTCGGACACATAGTAGATAATGTACAGTATGTATGTTGACTCAGAGAGTTTCCTCGCTACAAGAGAAAAATAAACTGAGATACAGCGAGTAGCATTAACACCATGGCCTGTTTGTAGGCTTTATCGTTCTATGAGATGCTGATTTTTCGACAGAAAAATGGCTATAACTTTAGGCTTAGCCAGGGCTTTAAAAGCGTCTCTGTTTTCTGTCAGCCGGCATTCTTTGCTTAGGCTGTTCCATAGTTCGATTGACCTGTATAAGGGACTACGTCTGTAGCCAGCTTTTATAGAGTCAGGATATCTTAATAGACCCGTGTTTGAGGATCTAGTTGGTCGGCCAGAGACGACAAAATGCAGGCCCAGTTCGGCAGGATCATGGCCTGTTCCATACACGTATTTATGTACCAATAATAGGAGTTGCATATCATAACGCACAGCGAGATAGTCTACTCCAGCGTTTGTATGTAGATCCATAACATGATATCTCACTCTTACTCTTAGACACGTGCGCAGGCCTCTATTCTGGACCATCTGCAGTCGCTTATGCTGGGCTTTTACAACTCCATTAAATAAATACCCACAATACTCTAGTACAGGTTGTATGGTTTGCTTGTAAATTAATATTGCAGTGGGCTTGGTTACCTTTTCTCTAAAGCGATTAAACATGTAGCATCTATTAGAGGAAGTACTGACAGTTTTACTAATGGTTTTCACAAGATTAATGTGGCTATCCAGGATGATGCCTAGATACTCATAACTCTCACATGTTTTTAAGGCGATGTCGCCCATTTTTATACATGGTATGATAGACGACCCATTAGGTGGGTTAAAGAGCTGAACCTGAGTCTTATCTTTATTTATGCATAGCCCGCTTGAACAGAACCATTCGTACACCGCGCTAGCATCAGTTTGTAGTGTTGACTCGGCTAGTTTATAGTTACTGGACGACGTGTAAAAAACGACGTCGTCCGCATACATTATTATTTTACTATGTTTCAGCACATTGGGGAGGTTATTAACAAAACAGATAAATAACAGGGGACCAAGGATGGACCCCTGGGGGACGCCATACCGGACTGGGAGGGAGTTAGAAACAGTGCCATTGCACATTACTCGCTGGGATCTTTTTCCCAAGTATGCAAATAACCAGTCGGTATAGATAGTAGGAAGGGACATATTCCTCATCCGTTTAATCAACTCCAAGTGATGGACACTATCAAAAGCCTTCCGCACGTCCAGGTAACACGCCAGCAGGTGCTCTCCCTTATCTTTGGCAAGGAAGATGTCATTTACATACTTATACACCGCGTCATTGGTTCCCCTGGACGTGCGGAAGCCGTACTGTCGGTTGCTCAAAAGGCACTGTCGCTCCAGCTCACCATATATGTTTTCATAGACAATACGCTCCATGATTTTACTGGGGGTTGGGAGCAGAGAAATGGGCCGCCAATTTCCAATTTCTCTCAAATTTCCAGATTTAGGGAGGGGTATCACATTAGCCGAGGACCAGGACTCCGGGAAGGTGATGGTATGGAGACATTGATTAATGATAGAGGTGAGCTGAGGCGCTAGTATTAACAGCGCGTCCTTGAGAACTGCTGTTCGCAAATCGCTTACTCCACTAGATTTGTGAACATTAATGTTCTTCACCAATCTTAGTACAGTGTCATATGGGACCTCGGTATTGGGGGTTACATTATAATTTGTACAAGTAGGTTTTCCGCAGGCTGGTACATTTGGCGCCGAGCCTAGGGAAGTAAACAATTTATGACCTATGTTCGTGAAGAACTCATTGATGTATGGGGGGACATCGGAGCCCCTGAGCTCTTCACCAGTGGCCTCATTATCGAGGACAATCTCAGGTTGATTGACCCCAATTTTACCAAGTAGCAAAGCAAGCTCGCGCCAAAACTTCGTCGGATTTCCAGATAATTCATGAAGTTTATTTTTGAAGTAATTTTCTTCAGAAAGACCAGTTTTCAAGTTTATGTCGCGTCTGACTTGCTTTGCCATTTCCAATAAGGTCGGGTTGGATTTGCCACCCTTACAGTAGTCCGACATATATTGGTTACGTTCAAATATTGATTCGTAAATTTCTCTCGTCATCCAGGGTTTGCCTCTGTCCTTGAAAGACATGGATTTGACAGGACAGTGGATGTCAAGATAAGACGTTATGTATGACAGTAATAGAGACCACTTATCATCTACATTATTGCATGCAGTAAAGTCGGTCCAATCAATTTCAAGCAGATAATCGACAAAATCAGTACGGTCATAGTTCATGTATGAACGACCCTCGACTTCAATTTTTACATATGGCTCTTTGGGCTTTTTCTTTACAGCGTAGATCGGGAGGTGATCACTCACAAAACAGGGGAGGGTTCCATGATGGAGGACAATATTACTATCAGTTGCAATGAGATCAATACAAGTCCCACCAAGTGAATTGGTGTGCGGGCGTGTAATCTTATCTACAATTATATTCTGTAAGGCAGTGTCATTGATCATCTTAACATAGTATTTAGTTTTACAATCATCGGGTTCTAGAAGATTAACATTAATATCCCCAATTAGCCAGCGTTCCCTGCCTTCAAGGAGCGGGCTCTGACATATTAACTTAATGCTATCTATACAGTTCACGTAGCTGCCGTTAGGGGGTCGATAGACGTGTAAAAAGGAGGTAAGGCGGTGTTTGTCTTGAGTGAAATTCAAAGTAAGGGCTTCTATATCCGATTTAGAAGAGCACAGGGAGGGCTCCAGGCTACAAAAGGGTGCCATTTTATTACAAACATAGATCAGTAGCCCACCGCCCACCTTGTCCACCAGTCTGTCCTGACGGAAGAACTGGTAGCCATGTACCTCAAGTTTGCAGTCTGGGTAAGCAGGAATTAGCCAGCTTTCGCTAACACACATTATATCAAACAGTTTGAGGAGGTCACTTAGTTGGTCAAACTTTTTGTTTTGACTTCTTATGTTATAGTGACCTATGCGTAGGCCTTTTAGTTGGGAATAGTCCCTGAGACTAGTGGTCATTTTAAGGCTGGCTTTACCTTCGTGTCAGTAGCCCTAGTAGGTACTGGGGTACACATAATACATAAGTGCAGTGAATGAGGCGAGTGCAGTGGAGCTGGCTGTCGGGCATTAGTATATACTAGACAGACCAGCTGGCTTAACGTTAGTATATCAGGATTGATCAGGATCCTGTGGGGTGTGCAGTGCGAGGTCGTACCTGCGGTCGTACCTGCGGCAACGTGCACCTGAGCGCCATGTAGGACGGCGGTTTTAAAAGTGGCCAAAGATATAGATTTGGCTGAGGCTTTTGGGTTGCTTTGAGTCATGCGTGGCATATTCATAGCGTAGATGAGGATAGCTGCCTCCCCAATACTTATACAGGGTGTTGTTGGGTGGGGGCAGCGTTTTCATAACCATTTAACTCCAAAACAATTCAACTTGTTTCCAACTGTGAAATGGTACAGTTGTATATAAGTTAAGTTGAAACATTATTATCCATCAGCCGTTAAGTTCAAGCAGACGATACCTTATAAAAACACTAAATAGCCTCATATTGCTCAACTAATATTTATCCCGGGGAGCTAATTGGGGTGATGGCAGCAAACTCAGAGCAGGTTATCCAGTCCTCAATGTCGGAAGGTGTGCAACGGCTACAAATAGAGGGCTCACAGTGAAAAATCACCAATATCTCAAAGACATAAGCTGATGTATGCCGGCTAGTCTAGCAGAAGATGGAGCGTCATATGATGACCAACGCTCTGCTAGCCAATCACATCACAGCTTTGTAGAGTGATGGGTGGGAGGGTTCAGTCTATACACAGAATGGAAAAAAGAAATAATCACAGAGAAAAAAATCAGTTTAGAGAGTCATTTCCCTTGCAGTACTTAATGGAGTCAGGCAATGATAGATTTTGAAGGAACATCTAACCAGGTTGAGGACATACCCACTATTCTACTAAGCCCTAAGTTAGCTGAACCCTGTACTCACCATTTAGGGCGTACTATTATAATGGCCTGCACACCAGCATCAGTGCCTTTTTGCATTTACATAATATTTCCCTCAAAGTCACAGTGTACTAGTATATATCATGTTTGGTACCATTGGAAAGAGAACATCTCAATCTATACATTGGCCAATTTAGAAACGACAATCGTTTATATTTATTAAAATATCATGTATTGAAAATGACACAGGCATGAAATAATCTTAAATAGACCCAGTATAATGGTAAGGTAATAAATAGGGGTAAATCATGATTAAAGTGGGATATTCTCCCCAACTCCATGACCCCAGTGTTGGCATAGGCAAGACCCATTGTTATATAATTACAGGTAAGGTACTGATAAGGGTGCAGACCTATCCATGGGCTGATGGTCATGGCCTAATGATGACACCAGGACTGTACCATAGTAGTAGTACGTGCGAACAAGCTCTGCCTGTCCCCTACCTGCTAACAGCGCCTGACTCTTTGAAAGGGATTTGGGCAAGATTTGGTTCTGGAGTCTTATCCAATCTGACTCTTTATAACATGTATCTCTGTCCAAAGAGAGCTCTGACGTTTAAAGTAAAGTCGCTGTTACTGTATTTATACTGAGCCACTGGGCACCAAGGCAGGGATGGGAGATGACCTAGTAATGCCCCTGGGTGATGTGAGGGACTAGGGTACCATGACCATCTTGTATAGATGAAACCAATGGTGACCAGTAGTGGTTGGGAGATGGCCCGGTCATAAAGTTAGATGATGTGAGGGACTAGTGGACTAGGGGATCTATGCAAATGTTGATTTCATATCAACAACATTGTTATGATTTCATTAATCATAATTCAGCTGGTGTAAAGAAACCATATAAGCTTAGACAAATGCTCTATTCGATAAAGATCAACAGATTACTTATATGACTAAAGTAGAAACATAATTTTTGCTTCATGCCTCTACCCCTGTAAGAGCTGCCGGACATTTCCTGATAATGAAATTTAGAGGAGAACATTGCATTAAAAACGGTCATTAAAAACAGGCAGAGACCTTCCTTCCATTAATAAGCTTTCTAACTCATTTCTCAAAGTAAATGAGCTCCACAAAAAAAACAGTAAGAGAGAGGTAAAGCCAATTGATGTATCAGAAGGATTACTTTGATCCCATTAGAAATTCCAATTATTTTTCAGAAAAGAAAGTCAGATGGCTGAGACTTTCTCATTGTAAACAAAAATGTCTTGACTCAGGGATAGTATAGATATATTTGTATCAATATTTCCTTTTCTTAAGGATCCCTTTATCTTTCCCCTGTCAGCTTCTGGTATCAGATTCTGTCTCTCCCGGTCAGTAGGAGGATATGGAGTCTGACTTTTTAGCCATATAGAAGCCCATAGCTATCCATATTAGAAACGCACAGTCTGATATAACTAGCATAGATATTTAAGAAGACTGTTTTGGTCTATAAGCAGGACCATCAAATTATTAAAGTAAGAATTACACAAGGAATGACGAAGGGAATCAATTTCCACCTTATCTTGGTATGAGAAACTTAGGACTACTGCTCCGAAATAGGTTTGGTGTTTTTTTTCATTACCTTAGCTACTCTCCAATGTATCACCCTTGATAAATGACGAAAATATCTGAATGCGCAATAATGGCTGTCTGTGCAGGTAATTAGGTAGCTAACAACAGTATTATGTAACAGCTGGTGGGGGTGTGGCATTATGAAACAATGCGCAATCAATCTGGAGAGGGCTTAGCCTCCCTTGAGGTGTAGTGCTCGTGATCACACACAGGGTACCAGACAACACTGTTAGAATTACTCAGTTCTGTACAGAAATGCCAATATTTAATTTCTGGATAGCTATAGTGAACTACTGAGAAAAGACAGGAATAGACACAATAGTAATTTTATAACACACACTCAGTTTGTAATCTTGCCGATTGCATATTTGGATATACGGTATCAAATTTTCTTCCAGTGCAATTTATCATTCTATCTGATTAAACAATCAAAAGGGTAAATTTCATTTGTCCAATCAGATGTATTGAGCTTTCTGAACCAGGCGCAGGGCAAAACAAGACTCATATTAACAGGTTACTGGGTCTGCTTGAAGACTCATTCAAGCCCATCTCTTGTTTCAAACCCAGTTGCATGAATTGACATATATTATCCACCAGAAGATAACAATCTCCATATCCATACAGATACTAATTAACCTCAATGGGTGCTATCTCTCAATACATTATGGTAGTGCAGTAGTAGCAGTTGCTGTGGCACTGTAGTATTTAGCTCACTCAGTCCCCAGCTTAAGTGGCCAATTCAGCTCAGCACCAGGCCCAATGAATACCAATGTAGACTCTGCATACCCCAGCAGGGGCCCTTGTTATAAACCAATCAGGACCGGCCTGCAAGGTGGGGGCCCCAAACTGCCTGCCAGCACTTGCTGACAGGACTGGTCCTGTCCTCCAGACCTCCTGCTAGCACAGTTAAAGTCCTTAATCATTGCTAAAGCATTACTATACCATTTATAGTCATGATACGGGGGATACTGAAGAACTAAAATGTGAGCAAACTTGAAGTGAAATTTCTTGTATCTAGATTTCAGCCAGGAAGTTTAAAAAGCTCTTAATCTCAATTCAACAATGGTCAATATTGGTACTATTTCCTTTTTATATTTGAACAATTCAAAAGAAAAACATCTTCAGTGGCAGCCATGCCTCGTGTGATTTGCACACTTCCCATTTCTGCGAATCTTTCTTTTAAATAGTTATTGCCACATTCCTAAGCTAATGCTTTCCTGATATCATGTGCTGTAGCATTTTGATGGTGCTTTGGTCAGTCATCATTTATATAAATTTACTTGAGTGGCCTCTACTTCAAGCTCATGGTATAGTGTATGTCAAGTCATTATATATCACACGATTCCATCTTTTCCAGGTTTGTGGTAGACATTGGAGCAGATGCTAACTTCACCATCCGGCCATTTTGGGTGCCTGAGTCCAACTTCCGGTCTTGTGACGTCACAGGAGGCATCCCTATTATCACCCACCCTACAAAACATGAGTTTATCGTGCAGCCAGAGTACCTCAAACTAGGCGCCAACTACTTCATAGGTGAGGTTTTACTTCATGTTCCTGTCATGTAATCTGCTCAATAAAGATTATTGTTATTTCCACAGTTTGCTTTCTATCAGTGTGACTGTTCTGCCTAGCTGCTTGACTTGATATGCCCTCACACCATGTGCTCTTCCACACATGACCTGTCTAGGTAAAGATTGATATCTTTGATAGGCCTATTAATCTGACCAAAACAAGTTTGGAAATTTACTCCCTAAATTGGCAAGAATAAACAGTGGCGTAGGAAAACCAGTGAGGAGGGGGGGCCTGAATATGTTTGGGCCCCCCCAAAATTTGTCAAGACCTGTAATATGATACACACAATCTTCAATCCTTTACTCTCCCGCATAGGGAAAAGTGGGTGCAGAGGGGGCCAGGCCCCAAAATCAGACCTAAAGGGGGCTCAAATACTACTTTTCCATACAATCTAATATAAGTATGTATATGATACATCGTGCATAAAAACTGATACTTTAAGTTGGTTGGAGTGGGCCCCCCTTGGGCCCCCCCCCAATAAATATTTGCTTCCTACGCCTCTGATAAATGTACCTATCCTTCTACTTACAGCAAAGTGTGGGATCATTTGCTGTTAATTGATACTGTATCCTTATGTCATCAAACTGTCATAAAACACCTGAAATATGATCATGTGGAATAAGTGCTATATAAATCATCAACATGGTAAGAACTCTGCACTTAACAAATGTAGCGGTATCTTAAGAGCTAATTACATGATCGCAGATGGGAAATCCGGTTACATAAAATAAACTGTAATTAGATACCATAATAAAACTACGATGTGGGTAGCCATTATAAACGTCCGCTGTGGTCTCTGTGGTTAATTAATGGGTATTTATTATTGCAACCCTAAGTGACCATGTTCTACTACATACTATTGATCGATCCCCTTCATTAGCAGGCATGTTCTGGCCTATAGATCTGATGTAGATAAAGTGGTTCTCATCCAGGTTTTAGTACTATGCTTGCTAAACATAATTCAGTATGATCTAGAGGTGGCTAGATTAGATGGTCTACACATTAATCAATAAGCAATTTACCACATATATGCTGACCATACTTGATTAAGCATTCAAACAATGTATGATTTATATAGTTTCTCAATCAATATATATATATTATAATTTTCTCCTGGTTCAGGATTCTGACCTGGATAAAACACACCCCATCTACAAAATGTTAAAATTTATGCCATATACTTGTTCTTTGTAATTACCTTTTTTCTTTTTTCTGTCATTCCAGTTGAGACTGACCCCATATACAGGTGTGAGTATGGTCTGCGTGTTAACGTGACAGTGAAGACAGACCGGTGTAAGGGGCCTGGAGAGCCGCTGAGATGTTGGGGTAGAGGCCGCTGTGTGGCCAGTCCTATACAGGTAGGGTGTCTCATAAAGGGACATGTTTTCATATACTACCTGTTTTCAAACATCCCTTCCTATCTCCTACCCCTAGCATGCATTTATGTTCATGCTATTCTTTGATTTTCAGATGTCAAAATTGGAGTATCCAAAAAGTAGATAATTTTCCCAGCAGCTGTTCAAATTCTGTATACGTTGCCTTTACCTCAAGAAAAGCATACTGACAAAGCCTGTATCTCAAAAATTCACAATGCTCCTACCAATAATATGGTATGAGATACCATATGCTTAGCTTGTTTGCTTGTTTACTAGCTACTAACAGATGTTTGTCCTTGTGTGTTTTACAGCCATTCTTTGAGTGCGCCTGTTGTCATGGCTACACAGGAAGTCACTGTGAGGACCTTGATGCATGCGCAAGCAGTCCGTGTGAGAATGGCGGGGTGTGTAAGGATGAAGCTAACGACCCAAGTGGCACCAAATACACCTGCACCTGCCCACGAGGTCAGTATTTCACATCTATATCGGCATTTACCCTATAAAGGCAGCATAGTGTTTGATACACCCTTCTCAGCACAGATGAGTAACTTGTTGGTGCATCTTAAAGGGAAAATAAAACTGATATTTCACTGGTCAATGCAGACTTGTATGTATTGACACTTCATTGTTGTTTATAAGAACTGCATCAATTTGATAATCTTATCTTAAAGTCCTTTTGCATTATAACAGATTCACTTTCAATGTCCTATTGGCTGACATCAACACCATAATACTTCAAAGGGCCAGAATATCGTGCATACATGTTACTGACAGTTTAATTAACTGTATAGAAGGTGGTCATCCCCACCCACCCCACACCTCACCACAGACCCCTGACCCTGGTCACTGCCCACCTTACAGCCCCAATCACCCAGTATTGGCAATTACACGACCTGCAGTGGTCGTCAATCAGGCTATTGGCCACCCATAACTGTAGCTTAATGTCCTGGCCTGCCTTCTTACGCCTGCAGCAGACATGGTTGTTATCTGGCACTATCCCATGTAGACACTGAATTTGCCTGCAAGTTTAAACAAATACCCATGTGATAATAACGTAAAACCCCACACGATTTGCATATGCCACGGATTCACAAGTGGCTTCATAAGCCACGAGTGGATCCGTGGCTACAATGTGTCATATGCAAATCAAGTGATGTTTTCGATTTATTCTACCTACAACATCAACAGCAAATACTAAAGATCCTATTGCTCTTTAAATTATGAGAATCCGCCCAGAAATAAACATTTGAGAGCTAAATTTGTTGAGGGCAACTGGACAGGATGACTGTGGTACCCCCCGCTCAAACCAGCGTGGCGTACCACCGCCGTACACCCCGCATATGCCGTCAGTACCTTCAGTGCTTAACCTATGGGTCCTCTGTATGCTTTGCTGTTGTAGGTAGAATAATAGTTAGTATTCAGATTAGATGCCTTGGGTATAAAGGAAAATGCACAATCGAAAAGAACTATGAATAAAAGTGGAAAATAAAGGAAAAGCCCTGATGGCTGATGGCCTTAGACAAGGCTTCACCTAGGCTAACTTTAAAAAAGCAATGGTCTGACATCATGTCATAGAAAGTTCAAAGCAAATTGGCTACATCAAAGGACAATAAAGGAGTTGTGCCAGATAATTGAGTTTGGTGGCCTCCGGAACTGCTACTGCAGCTAACTGTCATCTGGACCAGAAAGCTTTAAGGTTTTTGAAATTATCTTCCTGCACATTCTCATTGACCAAGTACAAATGTTTGTTTCCCAATATCCCTTACCAAACATGTCCCCCTACATCTATATCCATTAACCGTTCTACCATAAGAAATCCACTGTTCCTCTACCCAATGTCATGTTGATGTTTGTGATTATCCCATTAGGCACACCAGTCACATGGATGGTTAGGAACAGAGCTTTACCCAGGGAGTTTGAGCGGCAGCAATGACATAATGTAATACCCTGTTGTAGCTACCCACAAGCAAGCAGGATGATGCCCATTACATATTATGCAATGTTTGTCCTCCATATAGGAAAGGCCCAGCAGTCATCATCAGCCTAGCTCCAGTCCTTTTATACAGGTTGTACATACCAGTACAGCAAGAAAGGCTGGCTTTTCAGAAAAAGTTCAATTGATGAGAACTCAAATGTGATTTGTGCTGCATATGTCCATATTCATGAGAAATTTATTGATAATATCTTTGCATCCATAAATATTGGAAAATGCAATGAGCCTGCTTCTAAAAATCTTTTCTTACAGCTTGTATTGAAATGGGCAATAAATGACACTTAATGCTTTGAAAATGCTATGACAAACACTTCAAAGAACCATTACAGTTTTGAAATTGACAAACAGCTTCCTTAATTTTCTGCTTCCAGGTACTTATGGTACAACTTGCTCCCAGAAGGTGGACAACATGTGTAACACGCTGCCGTGTGAGAATAACGGTACCTGTAGTGGTAACAGCACACACTACCGCTGTGAGTGTCTGCCCGGCTACAGCGGCTGGCACTGTGAGATTAACATCAACGAGTGTGCCTCTAACCCATGTCTACACGGGGTATGTGTCGACAAGTTTAACGGCTTCCAGTGCTTCTGTATCCCTGGTAAGTAAAGTCATAGTGATAATGATAATAATATACACTCCATATATTAACTGATACTTTTGAGGATTATATTCTTAGATAGTACAACTTTGACACTTCACTTCACAATCTGCACGAATTTGAGCCTTACCAAACTTAAAGTTGACTCTGATAGACACCTTGCATATAATTTATCTTAAAGTAGAAACCTTTGGAAGGTCAATGACTTTTGATAAAGGATGCAAATCTGGCTTTTGAGACTTTTGTAGTGGATATTAAGATTCTAAAATTCTGATTAGGGCACAGGTTCCCAAAAGAGGGAGGCCCTGGTGAGCTACACTTGAGGGTAACTGTAGTGTTTAGCCTACATAATATCTACCAACATTTCCCATGTGGAACCATGGTTCACATATTTGTATTTAAAATTTCTGATAGGACTGATTATAATTTTTTTTTAACTTGCTAAAAATTACTTTTTCTACTATTGACATAATTGATCCATTATTTGTTTTTTTTCCTTTAGGGCACGGAGGTATGTTTTGTGAGAAGGAATACGATGAGTGTCAGTCCAATCCATGTAAGAGCGGCGGCTTTTGTATAGACAAGGAGGATGGGTGGGAGTGTCACTGTGGTCGTGGCTACACAGGTGACGACTGCAGTATTAAGGTACAGTTAATACATTTTTTAAATTGGAGATTTCAAGTACTTTCATCTTCAAATGATTATAAATAATTCTATTCATCCTAGCCCAGACCTTCTGCCCACAGAGCATGCCAACATCTCCTCTCCCTCTCTCCAGCTCTCTCTCTCGCTCTCTATATATATCAATTGGATTCTTGTCCCATCTGGTTATTTCTGTCACTTTTGCGTTGCATTGTTGTGGTTTAGTGCCCAGACAGGGTTGATGTTTAGATGAAGATAATGATAGGGTTTCGATGGGGTGGGTAGCTTATTTTTATATTTCTATCCCTCAACCTTTCCTAAGTCCATTTCAGCTTGATCAATTGTATCCGTCAAGGCCAGCACCTCTTCTATTCCCATTATGGGGCTTTGTGAAGGGCTTGTATTTGGCAGGGCAGGGGCAATTGCTATAGCCCTTCCCCGGGTTCCTAGACAAATAGGAAAGATAAATCCAAAAATGATGGTCTATGTCTTAAAGGAGAGGTTTTGCATTACGCAGTATTTGATATCATTATATATCTATGAGTACTGGCAAATTAAAAAATGCCATGCTACAGCTAGTCTGTACATAGTCTACCACTCAGTAACTCTCTGCAGTTTGAATAACCCAATCATTTATGTGAAAGCTAGATGGCCTGTAAGATACTTTGTCCAACAAACTCTACCACATGTTCCTGTGCTGGCTTACAGGACTGCAAAAGGGTAAAGGGTTAGCTCTATTCAGTATAATAATACCAGGCACTTCCAAAACCACGATGATAGATTTCCAAATAGTGCATTGAGTGCATCATATTTTAACGCTGTCCGATGGATTGTTGGTTTGGTTCAAGTGCTCCAAATTACTATTTCATAGGCTTTACCTACTTAACTTTAATGCTCTACTTTATCACTTCCAGGTGGATCTGTGTGATCCCAGTCCATGCTCCAACGCTACAGATTGTGTAGACTATGGGAACACATTCACATGTACATGTAACCCAGGCTTTACAGGTAAGCTACACAATTACTCACACACACCCTACCTCGATTCATTTTCATGTTTGAAGCTTTATAATTATATAATGTATCACACTCTGAAATATACATTTTGGAGGAGGGCTTGTATGACAATTTGTCAATAAATATTTGCTGTGCCCTACATCCTCTGAACTCAATAATTATGTGGTAAATAATCTAACTAGCTTCAGCTCAAATTTGCACCACTCACTTATTGCATAGACAATATAAGTTTATATGTAATTATTTAGTCAGAGCATTTCAGATCAGTATAACTCAATATCACAGAGACATTTTCATGCCTTTTCAGGTCTTCACTGTGAGATCAACATCAATGAGTGTGGGTCTAGTCCATGTCAAAATGGAGGCCGGTGTTACGACCAGGTTGCGGGGTATAAGTGTATGTGTACCCCAGGCCATACGGGTCCTCACTGTGAACACACAAGTAAGTCTGCTTTCTTTTATACTTGTTCTCATTTTCCCACCAATCTAGCAATACATTTGATTAGTCCTATGGATTGTTGAAGGTATAAATAACAACAGGAAGTCTAGCCTAAAGACAGCCACTAGTATTGTATCAACATACAATACGTCTAACTAAATAAGACAATATGGTAACACAGGCACTAACCAAATTTGTTATTTTTTCTGAAAAAATACAGCCATTCCTGTAAAATCAACAGGATTAGGATAGGAAATAAAGTGAAATATTTCAAAATGGGTTCTAGGTTAGATTAGGCTAAAACCAGGAGGTAGACTGTGTACAGCGGACAACTGTAAAATAACTAGTTTCTCATTGGCTAGTCATGTCTGACAACATACTTCTAGTTCAATCAGCAGGGGTCTCATTGTCCTTCTTCCAGCGTCAGCTTCTAAATTGAGTTGGATTGAGATAAGTGTGGTGTGAAATTGGCCTCAGAACAGTGTCAAGTTTAAGGTCACTTGTTGAAGCATCTGCAACAGTCTGAGCTGCATTGGTCCTAGTCAGCTTTCATCTGAACCATGTACTTGGTAAGCACAATATAGATGAGAGAGAGACAAGATTGCTGGTTGCCCTGCTACTACTATCAATCAATGATATTTCCCTAATTATTTGATGGTAGATCTATGGTCTGTTTGACAAGCATTTTTAGGTACCTGATGCCATGAGATAATCAAAGTAAACATAGATTGGAGGCAAAATAGAATATAATATACCTTACCTTGGTTGGTGCTACCCTGTCCCATAAAGGCCTAAGAATACAAATAAGCTCCCATTTCTGTGGGTAGCTAGTATGGGGTGCCGCCTTCTTAGTTGGGCCATTTGGGGACCAGGAGATGGAGAGAAACCATTATGTAGACCAGCCTGGTGCTGCCACCTATTGGCCACACCATAAATGTGTTAGTACCACCCATTGTGTCCGTCTAGGGGAAGCTTGTACTCAGCCAGCATGCACTGGCAGCATCTGCCTACCTATTGACCTTGATTGTAGTATATAAGTCTGTACATGCTATATAACGTCATGAAAAGTGATATAGCATCCTCACAAGCAAGATCGAACTGTATATAAAAGCTGTGAAGTGTCTGATGTAGCATGTCCCATTCATGGGTCTAGATAGTCTCACTATGGATGTGTACTAAGAAATCATAACTATTTGAACATGAATCCATATTCAATTTTAAGGCCCTATTTTAAGGCAGATAGCATACACCATTTATGATGTTGTGATATGAGCTGAAAGAATATATGTATTTACACAATGGACCTGCTATCATTTATTTGTTCATAGCCTGCTAGTCTGAGCTGAACTATGCTGCTCTCCTTCTCTTTGCCACTAGTAGTTAGAACCAGTGTTATACCAATACTGCCTGCAGTGCTGCCATCAGTCCCAACCCCACTGACCCCTGGTGTCAGCATCCAGTACTACAGGTCGAAGGTCAAGTCTGGTCAATTCGTTTCCAGTTTGGCAGATACGCTGTATGCTGGTGGCCACAAAACTCCCACCTCTGCCATTATTCACCAGCATCAACATGGGGGTTGACAAATTGTATGGTTTATGGGAACTCACGCTCTCTCTGTTTAAGCTGCTACACTTTTTTCTCTTATATTCTATCCAATTTTCCCTGTGCAAACAGAAAATGCAATAGGCTTTAACTTTAGACTGGCTTACCTAAGGTGCAGAACTAGCATTGGTTACTTTCAGCGCTTTCCCACACTGTAAGCAGTTATATTACTTTTTATGTCAAACATCTCCACAGGCATAGAATAGAGAAGTTATACATACAAAGAGAAGTTATACATACAAATGTTATCACTGAGATGGCAGTGTCTGGGGCTAACCTCATTCTGGGGTCTGTTTATCCTGCCCCCTGGAGGGCATGGTAAGAATCCATCTGGCAGTGCTTTGATGTGGGGAAGGGGGGGGGGGAATGGAGGGGGTAATTCTGGTAGGAAAGGGCGTAGGCCGATCAACAGATCATCCACTCCACACCAAAGCCAACATGGCTGCCCATACTGCCCGGGATGGCCGCGTTTGCAGCCACAGGCCCCAATCAACCACGTTATTGACAGATGCCATGTTGCCAGAAGTGGAAACACATGAACTTCCATTTTTTAGATGGTTAGAGGGCAATCGGCCTTCAGCTGTGTTTATACATAAAACACGCTTGCTTGGGCTATCTTGGCTTGTGTCGTAACAGACCATGTTTTCACTGTGAATGTCTGTCCACTTGATAAGGTCGGCAGTTGCTCTCGCTTTCTTAGGATGTAAAAGAGGAAGTAGGAAAATTGATGTTCATGGTCAATGAATTCTTAACGCTATAGTATTAGATATCTATATACTACTATTTAAACACCAAAAGGTACTCTTTATTTTCCCAGCAGTAGAGAAAAGAATCCTCTTTCTGAAAAAATTGATCCATCTACTCAAAGTAGTTTTATAATCTGTGACAGATTTTATTTCCTTAATGTATGGCAATGAATGCCAAGAAGAGGACCACCCATTGGCCTTCTACAAAGCAGCACTATCATCCTGCTGAACATCACAGGTTTAAGTGGCCGCAGTACTGATCTTATCCTCTGACAATTTGCGTCCGGTAACTCATTCAATCTCTGTTTCAGTGCAGTTCCAAAAGCCTTTTCCATGCATTTGTTGTATTTCCCTATGCTTGGATACTTCTTCTGCAATATCTATTCTTCTAGCTTCAAGAATAATAATGCATTCTACATTTGCCCCACAATTTACACTTTGAACTTACTTTCACCACATCATTTGTGACTATGGGTGATAGTATCTAACATTATTCTATAGTACTACAGCAGTGACCCCTTGTTCTTGTACTTGCAGTCCAGGCGCTGTTACCGAGGCCGCCGGTCGGGTCCATGTACCAGTTGTCTCACCACCACAGCCACCTGCACAACCTGTCCATCATAGCGGGCACACTAGCCGGGGCCTTGCTCATCGCGCTGTCAGTCCTCGCTGGCTGCTACTGCCGCCTCTACGGCACATACCACCTCTTCAACTTTAGGCAGTTCAAGTACAAGCGCCAGGCAGAGTAAGCACATTATATGATTATATTCAATATTGACTCCTGTATTGAATTAAAATTTTTCTGATTTTTATTTCACCCCCCAGATGAGATTTTCTATCTTTTTGAGGTAATTTGTGATTGAAACAGAAAATACCAGTCGTATTGGTGAAAGCATCAAGACTGATTTTCTCTGTTACTAACACATTTTGGGAGTGGTTATCTAATGATCCTGATGATTGCATATGGTAGATATTATGTAGCACTGCTGCATGCAGTAATGTATATAGTGCCGTCTGAAAATTATAGTGTGCATGGCAGCAAGATTTTAGCATGAGTATCCAGTCCTTTTCCTAACATTATGAACAGAGACAATTCATATAGGATAGGGTCAAGGAAATAAACAGTAGGAAATATAACACATCAACTTTCACAGACACTTCAGCAGTTAGAAGTATGCCTACCACTCTGTAGTGAGGCATCATCATACTCTACCTCACATTTTTTCCATTTGATAACAATCTGAACTGAGGCAAGATAATTCTTAAAGAACGAATATGCTAAAAATCAATAAAACATTCATGACAAAAACAGAAGGAAACAGATCAACGACATCTATAACTTATTCATATTTGCAATGTGGTAGAGTATTGCAATATATCTGAGTGAATTAATCTGAGTCAACTAGTAGGGATATTTCTAAGTGGTTTCATTGACCATAGTGCTCAATGATGATGGGTCATTCTGATAGTGTCACTAGCATACTTTATGTCATACTGTGCAGATATAAAGACACAAAGTGAATGATTATTGTGGCCTGGGGGCAGGGCTGGGAATGAGACACATATATAAAAACCAAAAGATGGTGATCTTTGTATAGATACAAACAGGGATATATCAGCATCACTAATCGTCTCTAAATATATGAAGTTGTTAAATATAAATGATAGCCGATATTCGATATCAGCCTCAATATACGGACCAATGCAATAGGTATTTAAATCCAAGTAACTAAAAATCAATCACTGACAAGCCAATTTAACGGAGGTAATCAGGACTTTAGTCTGCTACCTACTGTACCCCTGTCCTACTGACCAGACCACTGGCTTAAACTGAGTAGCACTTGGAATAGATGACTGTATAGGACAAGGTATGACAGAGCTAGACACCCATCATCTTTATACCCTAGATGGCCTACTGTAATATGGGTTTAGCCATAGAGGGTAGCGCCATCTAACTAATGATATGTAAACCGCTTAGTCCACCATCATCTTTAGACTTCAGTTGGCGCCACCAGTCTATGCCCAAATACATGGTACAGAATGGCCATCTAGGGTATAAAGATGATAGGCATCTAGCTGTGTCATACCTTGTGGTATATACAGTCATCTACTCCCAGGATAGCCAGTATGATCAGTTTAAGCCTGTGGACCAGACACACTGTTCTACTCTGTGAGCCTCACCTCACGCAGTCACCTGACTGTCACTGACCTCCCCTGCTTCTGCTTTTGTGTCTGCCAAATGCAAAATCTGTAAAATTATATCATGTGTTTAATACACAGTGCTCAAAAAATATCTTTATTTAGTGGCCCAAAATTCCTTTTGCAGAAAGTAAATATATACCAGAAGATAACAAAGTAATTTTACACTTACTGACACATCACTCCTCATATTGTTCATGAATAAACAACTTCCAATTATTCAGGACAGACCCCTCAAGTATTATAACAGAATAGGTAACTTGGTAAATGGGAAAACATTAAGGAGTATCTAGCTGTTTTAGGGGGGAAAGTGTTATTCTCTTCCTTTCCCGTGTCATGGAATTCCAATGAAAGTCGCTGGGTGTTTTTCTTTTGGGCTGGCCTCTGCAGCTGCTCTGACGTAAACCGAGAAAAACAGGACAGTATCAGCGTGACTACCTACCAGACGCATGAAGCCAAGCCCTCGGGGAAATTACGAAAAACTAAAAGTGAAGAAAAGGTTTAGTTTTCTGGTAAGCCGCTGAACTTCTGACATAGTGGCTTCCATTTTTGTGAGAAAGGAGGAAATAAGAACAGAGAAAACTTGACCCTGGATATTCTGTATTGTGGATGTGATTCATGTTACTATGTTGTGTCAGCTTTCTGAAGGCTATTCTGCACTTGGAGCACATGTTGTGACATGGTCTAAACCCTTAACATTAACCCTTGAAGGATGACATGATACGCAATGCATCAATGCCCCATGGTCAGAATCATGATAATGCATGAATTCAGCTGGAAAGCTCTGTGACAACTATCCAATAAAATGACATATAGAATTTTCAAAACTCCTCATGTTATCTATTGATAAATGACATGCCCAGTGATATACAGAGACTTTATGCCATTCCTAGATATTCTGCATCCAGTATCATGACATGTGTTTCTTGTATTGTAAGGATGCACTCCGCAGTCTTTCTCATCTTATTCCTTAGTAGGTTTTCATCCCGCTGTATAGCCTCAAATGCTTTTCCCTTGTATATACCCTGTATTACCTTTTCATCCCATCCATATTATCAATTCTTAAAATGTGCTTGGTGTGAAATTTAATGAGCGGAAAGCATCTACTACAATATCTAAAAGTAAGCTTTGTTCAATGAAAAAATAAAATATTGTGATGAAATAACTTTACCTTTATGAATCTCTTTGATATGGTGCTTGCTACTTCAAGTTAAGACTTGTCTTTTCAAACAGATAGAAATATGCATGCATTGAATGATACAGATGTAATAGCCAAGGCCCTCTCAGGGGATAATAAATAGAACAAAGAAAAATAGCAATTAAATGGCATTATAACAAAAAGCTTTGCCGGTTCATGTTAGATATTTCTGAACTATTTTGGTGATATTTCTCACTGCATCAGGTAAGGTAAGACAAAGACTTCCAATTCAAAGTCACTTCAGTCTGTGTTATTTTGTAATTAGCAGTTATTAGTAAGTTAAGCCTTAAGACATTGCCCACCAGATTCAGTTACTACATGTACATTATTAGAAGAGCTTATCACTAAAAAACAAACATAGATCCTCTACCCTACTCCTCGTAGATTATACATCAAAATATGATATGACAAATTTTGTTTTATTTATACAATATCATAAACAGCTGTCTTCATTTGACTATTGCATAGATGCATGGGCTGCTAATATTAACTTTACATACAATGAAGACAGAATAGAAAATACAGCTTTTTACTTTGCTAAGTAAGCAATGCCAACAAATTCCACAGTATTGTTTTAAATATGTTGTGGGCATATGCACAGCCATATACTTGAACTTATAAATACAAGTATAGTAGCTGTGTATTTCTTGGTTTTCTGCTTGAGTGTAGTTTATCCAGTAGTTATGTTTTGTGGTTGTTTTAAGCAGTCATGTGAGAAACCACATCATGCAATGTCACACAAAGTGTACCCTCCTTGCCCAGCACTGTTGTCTTCATTGAGTGCATGGTGCAGTTATTGTTACACTGAGACTCGTTCATGTTTTCTTCACTTTGAGAAACTTTTCCCTGAAATATCTGTGTAATTCTTGTCCAACATTGTATATATATGACAAATGGTTTCTTCTGTGCAACCAGTGTGTTGTTGACTCCCATTGTATAAGTGATTGCAGATTTAGGCCACTGACAGTTTAATGTACATGCATTCTTCCCACTTGCCATGTTCTCCTTTAAAGCTGTTGTCCCACTGATCACATTATTTACACCTCAAAGTGCATCTTCTAGGATTCTGAGTGATGGAGACTGATCATACACATATCACTGCCTGTTTAGATTTTTATACTCAATCCATGGTTTAGACCCTTTTAGCTACCAAGAAATATGAATGAATTCCTGATGGGGGCTGATAGTATATTCAAATTGTTGCACCTTTCAACTGCAGGAATTTTACATCTGTTGACTTTTGTTTGCAGGGATAAACAGCAGGTCGATGTGAGCGACAACCGTCCAAATGTGAACGCCATCTTGGAGGCAACCAGTTCCGGCTACCATGACAACAACCTCAACGCTCCCCTCGTGCACTCCCTGAAACCGCGGAGGATATGAAGCCCTGGCAGTAGCTACCCCGCAAGTTCCCGTATGGAGATAGCTGCTGTCCAGGGCCTGGGCAGGGTGTTCTGCAGACCCAGGAACAAGGTCTAAGAAGCCCTTGAAAGGATACCCTAACCCAGACTAGTTGTGAATAACCTGATTGGAAATCAGGACAGTGTACGATGAATGGTGAAATATACAATGAACGGTGAAATACAACGCCGTGTGTGTCATGGAAGTGGAACTAACAGGATCGACTACGGTCTATAGTCCAAGTGTGCAGGGTATACCTACTGTGAAGGTTGTGTGAGGCCGTTTTTGAATGTAAAGGAAAGATGTTTTGTCATAACTTGGATATGTACTTATATATGTATAACATATACGTATATGTATATATTCAAGAGGCATATGGGTAGGAACACCAATATAGGTTTGTAAATAAACTAGCTTAACCATAAAAGGGAGAGTCAAATTCTGTTTTTAGAGATACGGAGAGAGCCAGAAAAGATAAATACTGTAAAAAGGCTTTTCTTGATTGTTCTGTTTCTAGTCAAGGCTTCAATAGCTTGAGTTTGTGCACAAATCACAAATGACAGTATCTATATTGGAAGAAATGTGCCAGATGAATTGTGAAAATGCCAAACACTGTTACAAAACCTGCAATGATTTTTTGCTATTGTTAAGGAATGTTCTTATCATTGCCTTGGATGTTTGGGAATGTTAAGTCTTGCGTAAATGATTTTACGGGAAAGAGGGATGTGTTATTTATTAAGCATTGTAACCATAAGCTTAAATTTATTTTTGAAATGAAAATAAAAATAATTATTCTACTTGTAATGAATTTCCAAAATGCTGATAATGTAAGTTTTACAGAGGTTTAAATGAAAAGGTTCTTATAGAAGTAAAAATGATTACATAGCACAGGGCACATTGTCTATGGCATAGGTTTGCGTGTAAAACAGTTTCAAGTCACACACTTGAATTCTTAACCTCAATGCCAAAAGTACATACAGCTAGTGTGAGTCCTTGAAACCTTGCCCCTGTGGGCTCTCTGCTATACTCAAATACTGTACCAAAATAGCAACAGAGAAGAAAAAAAACCTTTCCTTTAGATGTCAATATGCAGGTGTCTATTGACAAAGAAGGAGCAGAATACTATTGGTATACTAAATTCCTTTTCTTGAAAAGTTGTCCATTGTGCTTATTTTGACAGAAGGCTGTGACACTCCTCAAAAGTCAACTTGTGAAATACATAGAAAATTGACATTGTTAGTTTACAGATTCTTATATTGAAATTTTCATGATTCATGGACCCCTGAAGATGAATCAAAGGGAAGGAAATATCTGTGGTTTTGCATTTGGTAAACTAGGAATCACCCGCTGGCAATTAATACTGCATAATAACATTGTGACACCAAGATTATGGAAGGAAGAATTGGTGTGTATCTGTGTTTCACATATCAGAATGGCTATAGGCCTGTGTCCACTATACGACAAGGAAACTGGAATATATGACCGTTTTGATGTCCAGTAATATGTACATATCTGGGAATATATTTTGTAGATATATTCTACTTTAACTGCAGGTATGCTGTGTCCACTAGGCGTTATAAATTGCTGCCCAGACTGCCCAGGGCAAACATGGACAAGTTATTATGATAGAATAAAGAGCAAATCGCCCAATATCTGCACTAAAAATCAAACATGTTAGAATTCTAAATTCTCACTTTTGTCGTCCAGTTTTGGGACCCCCAAATTGCTATCCCACTGTTGTATTTTAGAATTTTGTCGTCTGCCTGTGTCCACAGAGAGACAAAAAATCTATTTCATATTTTGTAATCAAATTCACGTTTTGAAGGACGACAAACGGCCTCATATATGCTAGTGGACACAGGCCTATTGTCTGTTTTATGTATGGTAGGTAGTGTCAGTCTGTGTATACGAGTAACCAGTCCATGGTCAGGTTCCTGAGCCTTAATTTGTAAATAGATGTAGGGAGTTGATGTGAAGAATCCAATTCAAGTTTCCAAAATATATATTATCAGAGGCACCGATTGTAATAGAAAAAAAGAATCATTGAACAAATAAAACACAACATTCAGGTAAATCTTTCAGAGGACAAATTCTGGACAATGTTCATGTTAGAGCTTCAAAAATCATTTATAGTTTTTGGATTTAAAACTGATACATGAGAGACATTTCTGCGTGGATATCATACCCCCATCCCAGAAAGACACACACCTGAAATGATGTTTATCTACATGGATAGTTTACTGAGTTGGTTAGGAATGATGGGGAGGGTTATCTTAGGGTTATATCTACAAGATGTGGAATGTTTCGTCCTATGCATCCCTATAGTGACCTCTGCATCAGGGTCTTTACTACCAATGTGTATATATGTATATACCCATAGAAAAGTCATGGGTGGATCCATTGAGTTTATAGCTATAATCAATACACTCCTAAGGAACAGTTTTGCAAGCAAAATCTATGGAAAATATTTGCGATATTAACCAAGAAAAGATGAAGGATTCATGTCCTAAACCCCAGTCACTTCAGGGAGAGGGAAACATGCAGAACAGAGCACGATGAGCTAGTCTGGCCAGCGCTTTAAGCCACTAACTCTCAGAAGATAGCGTCATAAAGGCATTATGATAGTGTAGATTCCATTTCTCTGTGTATAGTGAGTAATAAGATGGTGTAAACTGGCTTTAACTGAAAACACACCTAGAGCTGCTGAGACTGAAAGGCTACCTTAACTGCTGTAGAGTCTTTTTGACTAAGAACTAAGTAAATACCTGCGGCCTTACCTACAATTACCTTGACAAAGTATTCACTAAATAGGAGCTTATTGTCTATTGAATATTTGTAAATGCAGAAATATGTACCCAGTCATGTTCTCCAGACCAAAACAGGATACGTTAGGTTGAATATTTATTTGGTGAGGACTCAAATTCAAAGCTCCTTACGATTTGTTCATCCCACTTTTGTCCTAGTCCAATACTAACTCTATATATATATATGCTTATTCTGGTGTTTAGTTGAATCTCTTCTTAACTTCAACATGAACATAAATAGCTTGACAGTGCATTTGAAAAGGTACTGTGTGCCAACGTTGGTAAAATGTACCAACTCCTCCATTTTTCTATTTCATATATTATTCTGGTTCAGAACTCCCGGTCAGATCATGTTTCATGTTATACAGTGATCTCAGGTATATATGGGTGTACTATAGCTTACATACTAGCTAAACTTCTGTAAATAAAACATTGATGAGTTCAATTATTACATGCAAATGGTTCTGGATCATCTAAATATATCTATTTTTTATTTTGAACATGCCATTTAGTAAGTGCTGCAATGCTTTCATCATGTTTATGTATATATACTACAATTACAATATACATGTAACATTTTGTAAGTTAGCTTACTCTATGAATGTTTTATTTCACCATAGCTATTGTGTTCATCTGTTTTGTAATATTATCAAAAATAATGTCAAATAAAGGTGATTCAGTATTCTAATAAACAATTTCATATTTAAAGTCAACTTAAATTTCTAATTTATGTAATTGTTCTATTTAATTAAGCGTAACTATTGAATATATGTTGTGTCTAATGCCAAGTGTTGCAAGATTATATAGATGATTTAGCTCTGTATTTATTCAATATAGGAATTCTAGTTGGTTAGCATCTTTCTGTCCCAAAATGCAGCCTGATAAATAGACATCGACATTGGTTGTTCCCCCTTTTTTGATAATATCCAAGAATATTGTAAATTCAATACCATGTAGATGATCAATGTAATATCATCTAAAATTCATGCTGAATAAACCTTGCCTGATTTTAGGAATGACAATGTGTAAATAGACTGAGACTTCCCATATCTGTCTCTGGCTGATAGGAGTAAACAGTAAACAAAACGTGCAGCAGTGCAAAATACAACCTGTAAATAATGGAAAACTGTAATATAATGTAGTGGTCTCTAGCTGTTACATCATATAACCAGCCTCAAGTATTACACCAGTTGTTATAACATGATACAGAAGCGATATTGTCGGGTTCGGATCAATTTCACTCATTATATAATACATATTCAAAGGTGCACTTTGACCTTTGACCCTGCAGCTGAAGTGCATGAATTTGATGGATGTGGGTGGTTCATGTGAAATAAAGGACTTTGGCCAATTCTTTGAAAGGGAAGTGTGTGTCTTCATCTGTTCACATTTCTACATTGGATTTAGTTAGCCCTCAGACTTCATGAGGGCATAAACCATAGTAAATGGGGTTGGACATAAAACAACTATTTCCTATTGGGTTAGATATAACAGTGTGATGAATTTGAAATCAATGCTGGTAAAAACCCTCCGTTGATGTGTAGCTACATCATTATGACATAAAGTGTCAAGCCACTCTACCATCTTTAGGAGGATGTAGGACATATCAAATCTTGTTGCTGGTCAGTTCATGTGTCAGATATCTATACAAAAAAATAAGGCCTGTACAACACCCTGTAAAGGGTTTTATGAGGTTGGTTGGTTGGTTGTTGGGTTGCTTTACGCCCTAATTAACAGCTGAGGTCATTTCAAGGGCGGTGATGGTGATCGAATCTATGTATGACTGAAGGTAGAAAGCACACCCCTACACTTTTACCGAGGCAATGGTTCTTTTACATTCCACACTACATAGGCATAGTGTGAGATGGACAGGCCTTTGATATGCTGTATGTCTACCACAGCAGCCTGGGGGAGGTTGCAGCTCAATCCGCAGGGCGCTGCTGAGTCTCGAATCCATGATCTTGTGTGTGCTAGACAAACGCTCTACCTCTCAGCCACGTCCCACCCCCAGGGTTTTATGAGATATATGTGGTAGTCATGGGATACTTAGACCAATGGTGCCTTGCTGCACATTGTAGTTATGTTGCATGAATAAAGCCGTGGTAGGTAATTTTTCACAGGCTGCATAATGCAGCCCTTTTGAGATTGAACGAATCCTGTAGGCAGGTAGGATAGACATGATTGTGGAATGCAGCTTTTGTTAGTTACTTTCCAAGGCTACATTCATGCATGTAACACTATGGGTATGATTCATTAGGGCATTATTTAGCCTTTAATTATATAAAGGTCTAGTTCCTCAGGGGACAACCTACAGCCCTGTGTATCTGTGTATCAGGTCATCATTGAATGGTACTTGAGGTTGTTGTGGGGTAAAACAAGAAACATAATCTCATTTCTACTGATGTCCTTGTTATTTGCTAAGAAGATACTTAGGTGGAGAGAGCATTACTTACAGATGAAGGTAAGATGCTTAGCAGAGATACGTGCTGGCAACATGGTCACGGTCAATGAGTAGACTCACACGCTGCCGTCGCCGCTCCGTCTAAATTCTCTCAAAACAGTAAGAATTCCACCAGTTTGCAGGAAATTTTAAACTAAACTTTATTATAATGTCTTTTTTTCGATACAAGAGATATACTCATTGCCACCATGCCTACTATAAGCGAGATAGAAGGCACTAATACTCGGGCAAGGTCAGCCAGAGCCAAACTGGGCAATAATGGAGGGAAACAAGCACTTACTGTCGTAACCACTGCCGACATCCATCGTGGGACAGCAGCGTCAACTCTACTACCACAGCTGAATAGGCGTCACACCGCTAACACAAGCTCTACTCTGAGAAGGCCTGTCAAGTCACCAACCCGGCCGGCCCATATCCCAACGACTCCCGCCAACACAGCAGGCACTGTGGCGGGCTTGCAGCAAGGGGGTAAGAAAGTTCTCACAATGATCTCAATGAAACTTGGTATCTCTCCTGGGAAGAAACCTGTACATAGTAACATTGAGATCACATTTGACGTATTAAAAGGAAACATAATACCTGAGAATCCTCAACTTGAGCCCACTATTCTCATAAAGCAGCAGCATGAAAAAATGATACTCTGCTAAAAATAGTTGCCTTTCAAATTCTCAATCAAATCATTTGTTTATCCAAGGAACCTTCTCAAGAATCTCTCAGGAATTTAGATTGCTTTGGTCATTGGAATGCTCCCTTTCCGCTTGAGAAATTTGGATGAGTTTATTTGATTGTGAATAGCACTGTGTGCTAAAACCTCAAGTGCAATTCCCTTTCACTTTCACAAGGAATTAGCAACAACATTCTAGAATCAACTTATATTTATCACCAATAACTAACGAGGGTAATAAGAGCAGACCTAGAGCAACTCCGTCAGGCCTCTAGGTCTGGAGGTGGCCAGTGGCTACAGACTATTTTTTTGATTGATTTATCATTTATTCTATCTCATCTTACATGAGAGGCATTTTGATTTAACAAAGTAACTTATCATACAAGACAAGTTTAACCACACTATGTTTTTGTCTATACTTTCCTTATCTTACACGACAAGAGTAAGTATGTTTGCGACTATGACTTGATTCTGGACATTAGTTATTTGATTGAATGCTGATTATGCATATTACTGAAATAATAGGAAGGGCTGCCACTTATAACGATAACCACTTATAACGATAACCAAAAGAAGATCATCATCATATCATTTCTAAAGGATAACAAAATCGTTGTTAGATGTGCAAAACCCCACTGAGAGTGCCAGGAATAACACTACATGCAGCACTGTAATAACAATTCCATCAAAATAACAGAGATTTACTGGCAACACTGGGTGCCACACTTTCACAGTAAAAGTAACGGTCACTGTTATTTTGAGTTCACTGTAATTTATTTTAAAGGTAAAGGTCCGGCACCCAGTAGTGCCAGTGAATCACCATTCTAACAGAATACGGAACATCACTGTCATTTCGATACAGTGCCTAAACAATAGTTATAATGGTATTTTGTGTAATTTAACTCATTTATTCCAGTATTTTCCTGTCCATTCATCCTCCTATACCTAACTCTATGCTTAATATGGTTCCATGCCAAATTTGGTACCATGTCCATTCAGCATTTTAGTGTCAAGACTAATCCTTACGAATCAGTCTATGAGAGCCTTATAAAATGCTTCATGACACTTTGTAATGCCAGTCCATGAGAGGAAGTCAATCTAAGATGGCGAAAGAGCAAACCTTACAGCTTTTTATGTATATATTTTTCTTATAACCACAAAAATGGTATTCTTAGCATCCATGAAAATCTCCTCATGAACCAAACAGCCACCTGGTGTGATAAAACTAAACATCAATTAAACAAAGCTTCACCATAAAGTGTTTCACTGTAAAATAAACAATGTTTCACTGTGCTGAATTACAGATATTCACAGTAAAATTGATCAATTTAACATTGTCCCACTGTAATGATATACAATGATGATTCAACGTAAAACTTTACATTGATTCTCTGTATATTCAATGGAATTTTTTATAAGACAAAGCTTCACCGTAAATGAATAAACTGTGTTTCACCCTACTGGATTACAGATATTCACAGTAAAATTGGTTGACTTAACATTGCCTCACCGTAATAACATTTACAATGATCCATCATAAAGTTTTGCATTGATTCAATAGAATATTTTCACAGTGAGGATACAGTAGGCTGACTGAAGGGAGTTACACAGCTCTGTACACAAAGGTTCACATCAAGTTCTCCATTTAAGTGGATACCTCAACCACTGAAAATAGCCAGGAATAGACACTCCAATAATCTGATATCACATGCTCAGTTTGAAACCTGGGCACAGATTGCAGAGTCTATATCCAATATGATGTATTGAGTTTTCTCAACAAGCCCCAGGCAAAAGATTACTCTTCATATTTCTAGAATTGATAAGCTGCAACAGCTTATATTAGCTCCTCACTTTCATTTAACAATGAATTAAAAATCTCTCTAGAATTTCCAAAAAGGCAATCCACAGTCTGCTTGGATAGCAAAGAGTGAAAACAGAGGAAACGGATTAGTTTAGATTTCTCTCTAAATGCTCATATTTGTGGCTGTTAAATAAATTGAATGAGACTTCATTTTCTTTATGGTGACTTGATTGTAAGTTTTCATGAATATTATTTACTTGTATCCAATCCTTTTATTATGAGTGACCATTTGGGGATACTACAGGCTTACTGAACGTGGACAATACACAATGATTCTGGAGTAATGCAATTGCATTACTCTACCCTTTAATTAAAATCAAAATGGACCAACTGATAGATCAGAATTATCATTGTTAGTACAGGAAACAAACTACTCTGTCTGACAAAATGTCAACAACCTTTAGGATAAAGACAGGGCAGACATGCTTGGCAGTAAAATAAAGAGCCAGGTAGCTGATTTAAGCACGCTACTAATCCCAGAGACTCAAAAAAAACAGTATCACAGTTTATGGCACCCTTGAATCTTGTTGGGGCAAATGCCCCTCGTAAAGCACCCGTAACGGGGAGCAAGGCCTAGCAGTGTTGGCTGCAGAGGTGTGATTTGTATCCATGTAAATCTACTTTATTTCCTGCAAGAACCAGCATTTCCCTGAGGCTTACAAATTGCAGGAATTCACTAGTGTATACAGGTAGATTAGGCTAAATATCATCTGTACCCCTGTGTTATAATCCAGGTATAATAACAGGGTTATTTCATTTTTATTCATCAGATTTAATCCTTGATGAAATCCTTTCAAAAGGTCATTTCTCTCCGGTTATAATGCATTGCAGTTCTCTTTTTTATAAGGCGAATATGGCAAATACACTAGTAGCGCTACTATGATGAAGGGAGATAAGTTTATTAGATACATTAAGGTGGTGTAATTGAGATGTAGAGCTACTTTATGTTAACTGGATCATTCAGTATAAAAGATAAATGGGACAGTGGCTTCTATAATAAGGAATATACACATAAAGCACCATACAAGCCAGAGTAGAGCTGGGCCACAGGCTGTTAAAATTGGTTGGGTTTAAAAAGAAATATTTTGGGACTTCTTCCACCTGTCTTCTATTCAGCCAATGTTAATCCAATTTGTTACTCATGCTACTTACCTTCATCTATATCTGGGTGGATATTTTTGGCCTTCTCTTTACTCAATGGTTCAAATATAGCCCTGTATAAAGAAAGAGTTCCCTGGAACTGCCACCACAATTATACTCCCACATACACTCTCACATGGCTGAGAATTGTGCTCCGTGTTTCGGAAATAGATCATGGTGGGCGGAGTTGGGATTGTTGCTGGCAATTTTTGCTCCAGTAGATTTTGCTGTAGGTGTACAGAAACTGACTTGCTGTAAATTTACAGCAACTTCTTCTGTAAATTTACAGCAACTTCTACTGTAAATTTACAGCAACTTCTACTGTACATCTACAGCAAAAGTTGCTGGCAACTTTTGTTCCGGTAGATTTCGCTGTACATGTACAGCAACTTCTACTGTAGAGTTACAGCAACTTCTACTGTAGGTTTCATATTGTTGTTCTCATCAATTTATATCGATTAATACGCATGCATGGAGAGTAATTTCCTGCATAATAGTTCAATCTCAGCTAGGATAATACAAACTACACAATGTAATGGTTTAATCCTGCTTCAATACAGCTGAACCATATGTGATACCAGCTTTTCCCCAGTCCAGGCACTTAAGCATTTAACTTTTCCCACCAATGTGGTGTCTATTCTATACTTTTGCTGTTTTTTTGTATTATTCATCACAATATCAATATCAATATCAATACACTTTATGATAACAGCATTTAGTCTCTCTCATCCATTCTTATTTTACGATGTCTTGAGAGTTTGTGAGGCTTTATTTGACTCAGGAAAGGGTTGGGCGGAATAATTAATACAGAGATGGTCTACTGCTGCCACCTAGTGGCGGAAATCTACAGCACAATGTACTGTAAATGTACACCAACATTGCTGGAGACCCAATTTACAGTACATAATGCTGTAATCATACAGCAAATAGTGCTGTAATACCAACTACAGCAAACAGTGCTGTAAATGTACAGCACATTGTGCTGTTTAAATACAGTACCTTCTTACAGTGATGGTCTGCTAAACCTATTCTCCTCATGTTTGAAGTCATCTTAGTCGATTTTCAGTATACTTTAAGCAGATGAGTGGACAGAAGGTATCTCAGCTGGGTTTATATCTCTATTAGAGGCCTCACTCTGCTTGAAGATCCATTATTCAGGCCCATTGTTTGATTCAAACCCAATTGCATAAATTGACATACATTACCACCAGTGGATAACATTTGCCGTATCCATACGGATACTAATTGGACTCAATAGGAGCTATCTCTCAGTACATAATAATAGTGCAGCAGTAGCAGTGGTGGTGTGGGGGTAAGCCTACTCAGTCCCCAGCTTAAGTGGCCGATTCAGCTCAGCACCAGGCCCAATGAATACCAATGTAGATTCTGCATACCCCAGCAGGGGGCCCTTGTTATAAGCCAATCAGGGTTGGCCTGTAAGGTGGGGGCCCCAGACTGCCTGCCAGCACCTGCTGACATGGGCTAGTCCCGTCCCCCAGACCTTCTGCACGCACATTTAAGGGCTATACTTGGACATGGACTGGCCCTACACCATTAGCATGACCCTTCTGGTGTTAGATGAAAATTCAATTTGAAAAGAAATTCTCAATAGAAATAGATATTGGCAAAGAAAATCTAGATATCAGCCAATCTGAAATGGATTGGAACTTAATCTGTTTACTCTTGATTTTGGACTTGGCCTGGAAAAGCTAAAAACATTTGATCTAAAATTAATGATGATCACAATACCTCATGTTAGCCCACAGTCATCACTGGAATGTACCCTACTAGCAACTATTAACACAATAAAACCCCTCTAATTAACTAATGTACCAGTACCTACAGAACTAATTACCTACACCCGGATGGGAACCAGGCTCTGATAACATTAGAACAACTGTACATAATTAGATGCCATAATAAAACGAAGATGTTTATAGCCAGCAATAGGTTAGGACTAATGGGTGGCCATTTTTAATAACCTCTGATTTGTGCAGCCTTTAATGGGACTTCCTGTTTTTCTATTGGTTGTTGCCTCTGGGGAAATGGCTATGTGGTTTCCAAGGTTGATTAATTGGTATTTATTATCACAACCCTAAGTGGCCATGTGCTACCATGTACTATTGATCAGTCACCTTTATTAGCAGACACTTTATGGCTTATTGACCTTGGATAATTAAGTACCTACCAAGGTCACAAAAGATATATGCATTTGAAAAACACCCTGAAAGCTAGTGTGGGAACATCATGATCTTACTACTTAGCTGTTTTCAATCATACTTGCTATCTCATACCTCTTATATCGATTTATGTTTATGCTACTCTCAAATACTCACTTATCAAAGCTGGAGCACCTGACAAGTGGACTCTCCTCGTATCAACTTTTCTTGATTACAAATTGTGAAAATATTGCCTGTTCCTCAAAATTGGGACAGCCTTTCAAGGTCATCCATTACCATGTCCTTAAAGTAGATCCTGGTATGAGAATATTGTTAGTTGTGTGGTATGTTTTACAATCTGCCATCTTTCTTTAAGATTCACAATGTGAATACCAATACTATTACAGAAGACCATATATTTGTTTTTGTTGACTTCTTGATTAGGTGCTAACGGGGGTTTGTCTTTGTGTGTTTTACAGCCATTCTTTGAGTGTGCCTGTTGTCATGGCTACACAGGAAGTCACTGTGAAGACCTTGATGCATCCGCAAGCAGTCCGTGAGAGAATGGTGGAGTGTGTAAGGATTAACCTGACAATCCAAGCAACACTAACACACGTACCTAGCCCATGAGGTCAGTATTTCACATCTATATCTGCATTAACCCCATAAAGGCAGCAAAGTGCTTTGATACACTCTTCTCATGCGTCATTATGATGCATGAATGCAGCAACAGTAAATAACTTGTCAGTGCTCTGTTGGTGAATCATGAAGCCTCGTTAATCTCGAGACTTACACTCGTGAGTTACTCAAAGGTAAAGTGATGCTCTTAACATTCCATGTTAATCACAGGGGTAGGGCAAGATCACTGCCTTTTGAGAGGTTGGGTGGGAGGCAACAAAACAGCATCCTCATAGGGATTGACCTCCTGTTGTTAAAAACTGACCATTTTCTAAAGGCCTAAAGACAGCAAGAATAGGGTGTGCAACAAGATGAGAAGTACTGATCAAGGGCTGCAATTTACAGCTCAGTCATGATTCAGTAGCAGTGTGTCCATAACCATTGCCATACATATTCACAGACAGTTCTTAATTTACATCCTCACCGCTATCCTCTCAGGAATTCTGTCATACTGGGACAGTCTGCATCTCATACCTTAGGCTTCATGATATGTGGCTTAGTTGTTTTGTCATAAACTACCATTGATGCTTCTCATATACAAACAACAGGACATTGTTGGACGGAGCAGCTTTATGATTGCATGATCCCTCTATATTAGTTATGTTATTGAAAGACAATTTTGTCACACAGATATAATCTTAAGCACTTAAGTAATTTGTCTTGTGAAGAATCCTCATCCAACTGCTGTGAAATGAAAGGCAACTTGAGCCTTTAAAAGCTTCTCCCTTGTCTATCTTGATAATTTCTGCCCATAAGTCTTTTCCCCCAATGTACAGTCTTGGATTATTACCTTTTCTAATGTGTTCTTCCCACACACTTGGATGCTTTTCTTTTAGGCCTACATCAGATATTCTTCTACCATACACAATGTTATGTATATATATGATGTAGGAGATAAAGTATCCCAGCTTAATCTCTGTGTATGTAGAGGGTGGGGCGGTAAGTAGACATTACTGATCATCTACAGGACACCCTGCCCCTCTGTCAGTCAGAATGCACGGGAAACACTGTTACCATGGTAAAATTCAGACACAGCCACAATAGCACATGTGCAATGATCTCAGATTGCTGAGGCATTAGTCTGACAGTCATGTAGTAGTTCCCCTTTCATTCACCAGGTCTGTGTTGTTGATGTGTAAGGCTGTAGCAGCACCATTCTGTACCAGATCACCCATACAGGGGATATCAAAGCCTCAGCATCACAATTAAGGATACTATTAGAAATACCTTGGGCCATGACAAATTTACTCCTCATTATTAACTTGTGCTCATACTGATATAGAGAACATGAAATATGCTCCCTATTCTTGTATTAGTCCTCCTGATGACTATACTCCATATGATTCATGTCTTAGAGTTAGGCTCTCAAACGAGACAGGTCTCAGTGGTGTTGGAAAAAATTAGCAGGGAGGACCATACCTAGTAGTGGAAAGGGTCTCTGACAGTTGGTAGTAAGGAGTAGAGATGGAGAGGGGGTGAGTAGCGTGGGAAGATACAATAGATGTTGGACCCACAGGGATATCCATTGCCTAAGAATCTGTCACAGAGCCGAAAGAGAAATATGAGACTTCACAGTCTGCTGACCCACTTGGGTATCCTCATACATACACAGTAACATGATACACAGGGGCATGAGCAGTCAGATATTGAGCTTTCCTATAGAGTAGGGTAAAATGATGGTTAATCATTTTCAGATTGGCAGATAGCAATATACTCACAATTCCAAATTATGGGAACAGATTACTTGGAAATTGTGAATTCCAATTCCAAAGGCATTTTTCAGGTGAGTTACTTGGAGAGCAGTCATGAATACAAAGTAAATTTTATCTAAACATCTTTTTGCATTACATCATATTCACTTTTAGTGTCTTATTGGTAGACATCAAAACCATAATAGAGACCTAAAGGAGCCAGAGTATTTTGCATACATGTTGCTTACAGTTCTAGTTAACTGTGTAGAATGTAGCAATTCCCACCCACCCCACACCTCACCACAGACCCCTGACCCTGGTCACTGCCCACCTTACAGCCCCAATCACCCAGTATTGGCAATTACACGACCTGCAGTGGTCGTCAACCAGGCTATTGGCCACCCATAACTCAGCTGTAAGGACCCAGCCAGTCTCCTTACACCTGCAGCACACGTGGTGTTATCAATGTGACACTGTGACATGTAGACACTGAATTGGTCTCCAACTTCTCACTTAGTTCCTGTGCGATAATAGCTAGTATTCAGATTTGACACAAAGAGATGCATCATCATGAAATGCATCATCATGAAATGCCTTGGGTGTAGAAAAAAAGCAAGATCATGCAAAAAAAAAGAATAAAAGGAAAAATAATTAAAAAGCTCTGATTAGTCACCCGATGGCCTAAGACTAGGCTTCGCCGAGGCTTACTTTAATAAAACAATGGTTGAATGTTCCTATTATAGGAAATTCATAGCAAATTGACTACCCCCAACACAAGAGTTATGCCGGATTGCTGGGTTTGAGGGGAGGGGGGCTCTAGACCAGTACTGCTGCAGCCTTTCTGTCATCTGGTGGTGGTGGTAAGATTGTAACGCCAGCCTGATAATCACTGAGCAGCTAACCAGACTGGAAGACCTGCTCCAGGTCCAGGGTTCTGTTAGCTGGTCCACAAACCTTTAAGGTTAACTTTTGAAATTACCCTCCTTCACATTCTCATTGACCATGCACAAATGCTTGTTTCCCAATACTACCTTACCATACCTGTCCTGCTACATGTATTTCAAAACACCATCTCGTGATAACAAATCCACTGTTCCTCTGCCCAATATCATGTTTATGGTTCTGATTATCCTATCAGTCACATCAGTCATATGGATGGTTTGGAACAGAGCCAAATCATATGCCCCCGGAGTTTGAGCGGCCGCAATGACATAAGGTGTTACCTTGATGTATCTCCTCAGGCAGGCAGGATAATGTCCATTACCTATTATGCAATATTTGGAATGTCATTGTACACAACATAGGAAAGGCCCATCAGCCAAACTCCAGTACTTTTGTATAAGTTGTTCATACAAATACAGCAAGAAGAGTTGGATTTTTAGAAGGGATGTTGTTGCAGTTAGGTTCAACTGACAAGAACCCAATTGAAACAAAGTATATTAGATTTGTGCAGCATATAATTATCTGTGTCTTGTGAATCTGCCAATAAGATCTTTACATTATGGTCAATGAAAACATGTAGGATTTTAGTTATTTCCGTTTAGGGCAGGGAGGTATGTTTTGTGAGAAGGAATATGATGAGTGTCCAATCCTTGTAAAAAGAGGCAGCTTTTGTATAGACAAGGAATACTGGTGAGAGTGTCACTATGAATGTGGCTACATAGGTGACAATTGTAGTATTAAGGTACAATTAATTCAAATCATCCTTGTTCAGACCCTTTGCCCACATAGTCACTACAGCTATTTCTGTCACGTTGGGGTCGCTTTATTGGTGGTTAGTATCCATACAGGGTTGAGGTTTGGATGAAGATGAGGATAGGGTTTGGTTCGGGGAGGCAATCCCTTTTCAGCTTGATCAATTGTATCTGTCAGGGCCAGCCCCTATTTTATGCCCATGATGTGGATTGGTAGAGGCCTTGTATTTGGCAGGACAGAGGCAGCTCCTAGTCTTGTCTGGGCTTCCTCAACAAATAGCAAGTGGTCTCAATTGTCTTATAATGTAACCAAAAGTACCTTGAATCCCCTTATTTAAGAAAACCTCGCCTTCAAGACGACCCCCTTGTATGAGAAAAATCTTACAGTTTTCTTTTAAATCCTATATAAGAAAACCCTCAGTTAGGAAAGAAAACAAAATAAGTATGTTTTAAAGGAGGGGTTATGTGATACACAGCATTTGAAATCATCCAAAATCTATGACTAATGTCAAATTCAAAAGTGCCATGCTACAGCTAGTCCTCATACCATTCTAGTATTTCCCAGTGCTTTGAATAACCCAACTATTTATGTGGAAACTAGATGACCTACCACACCCTTTGTCAAACAGACTCTATCACATGTTGCAATTCTGGCTCTCAGGACTGCAAAGGGTAAAGGGTGAACAGTGTTCAGTATAATAATACCAGGCAGATTCAAATTTGTGATAATGGCCATTTCATGTAGTGCATTGGGTGCATTACATTCAAACAATGTCCGATGCATTGTGCATTTGATTCCCTAACAAATTACATGGGCTTTTGAAATGTCAACTTTAAGGTTTCCTTTGGATAGGCTATATATAGAGTTCCAACTTCCTAACGAACTTCTTTTTTCAATCATTTATTATCCCGTTTGACCACAGCTTTTTACATGGATATTGTATCATCTCACACGCCACTTAACAGTTGGAGACCGAATAAACCATTTACCACATTTAGGGAAGCACAGTCAAATTGATAGTACTGTAGGGGTCTGTTAGTCCTCCTTTTTGTGTCCTCAGTAATCTAGTGATGTGAGGCACGGTCTATTGCTGGCAGGGGAAGAGCTCAGTTATAGCGCACTGGCATAGACGCCCTAGGTTTGATTCCAAGTTATAGCAAACCGTCACCCTGGGTTTGATTTACAGTTTCTCCAAAATGTTTTCCATGACCTTCACAGTACTATGAATGCACTTTTTATGAGATTTGTTAAGGTTTGAAGATGTCTTTATTTGCCATATCACAAGTTAAAAACATATATAAAATACAAGAGTAAGCACATATAAAATGAGGAATCATTGTCATTTGTTGACACTCTGGTTCAGTTATAAGCACATAAGGATGAGATAAAGATGGAATATAAATACAAACAAATACAAGGCTTGTTGCTCTTGAGATTTTTGCAGTAGAATTGTCTGTTATTCACTACAGAAGATATTGTAGGGCCTTTTCCACTTTCAGCCAAAGCCAAGAGGGATTACACAGCTATTGTAGGAGGCTGGTCTTTGTAAGCGCTTTTCATGATGAAAAATATATCCAGTAAGAGTCATGTCCCAACATGTGTGTGCTTCTTTAAGTTTGGCAACTTCATACATATTTCTATCAGAGAATGACAAATTGTTATAGGCAGTAATTGATACTATGGAAAAATAGTTCAACACTAACTCAAACATGTATATAAATAACTGTTTTACCTTACTGTATTGCTCAGCTTATCAATTCCAAGTGGATCTGTTTGATCTGATATGATTATATACCTTATTCCATGTCTATAATAACATGTTTGGATCACATATTTCCTTATATGATTCCATTGACTTGTATCATACTTTGAATATCACCATGTGAATAAAGTATGTTATAAACTCAAAAAATCCTAGTCCGTGCTCCAATGCTACAGACTGTGTAGCCTTTGGGAACACATTTACACTTACATGTATCCTAGGCTTTACATGTATGATACACAAATACAACTGCATGGCTGTTGGCATTTAATCAAAGACTGCTTAAAAATTCAAATTCCAGTAAATGAGACTTAAAGTTGGATATATTAGATTAGGTTAAAAAATAACAGGAAGTAGCCTGTGAAAAGCAGACAACTGTAAAATACTGCAATCTTCTATTTTTTCATACCCTAATGGCTTGAATAAGCGCACCTGCACTTATTAATTTCGATGGTACCATTTACCCTTCGCTTATACAAGACCTGCGCTTATTCAAGATACAAAATTGGCCTAAAATTTAATTTCAATACCCTCATTTACCCTGCGCTTATTCAAGACCTGCGCTTATTTGAGACCCTTGCGCTTATCCAAGCCATTACGGTAGCTTGAAATGTTGTTTCTCACACTGTAAGAAGTAAGTACTGTACACCTACAGCAAAAGTTGCTGGCAACTTTTGTTCCAGTAGATTTTGCTGTAGGTGTACAGCAACTGACTTGCTGTAAATTTACAGCAACTTCTACTGTAAATTTACAGCAACTTCTATTGTAAATTTACAGCAACTTCTACTGTACATCTACAGCAAAAGTTGCTGGCAACTTTTGTTCCAATAGATTTTGCTGTACATGTACAGCAACTGGGTGCTGTTAAGTTACAGCAACTTCTACTGTAGGTTTCATATTGTTGTTCTCATCAATTTATATCAATTAATACACATGCATGGAGAGTACTTTCCTGCATAATAGTTCAATCTCAGCTAGGATAATACACACTTCACAATGTAGTGGTCTAATCCTGCTTCAAGACAGCTGCACCGTATGTGATACCAGCTTTTCCCCAGGCCGGGCACTTAAGCATTTAACTTTTCCCACCAATGTGGTGTCTATTCTAGACTTTTGCTGTTTTTTGGTATTATTCAACACAATTATGCAAATATCAATACACTTTATGATAACTGCATTCAGTCTCTCTCATCCATTCTTATTCTATGATGTCTTGAGAGTTTGTGAGGTTTTATTTGACTCTGGAAAGGGTTGGGTGGAATAATTAATACAGAAATGGTCTACTGCTGCCACCTAGCGGCGGAAATCTACAGCACAATGTACTGTAAATGTACAGCAACAGTGCCGGAGACCCAATTTACAGTACATAATGCTGTAATTATACAGCAAATAGTGCTGTAATACCAACTACAGCAATAAGTGCTGTAAATGTACAGCACATTGTGCTGTTTAAATGCAGTAACTTCTTACAGTGCATGATCATTGGCTAGTCAGGTCTGACAGAATTCTTCTAGTTCAATCAGCAGGGGTCTCACTGTCAATCTTGCAGTCTTGGGTTCTAAATTGGACTGAGATAAGTGTGGTGTGAAATTGGCCTCAGACCAGTGTCAGGTTTAAGGTCACATGTTAAATGATCTGCATCAGCCTGAGCTGCATTGGACCTAGTTAGCTTTCACTGACCCTGTCCTTAGTAAGCACAATACATTAGGAAGAGAAGCGAGATTGATGGTTGCCCTGCTACACAATTAATGATACTATTAAAAAAAATTAGATGGTAGATGGTCTGAGTTACCTGCACAATTATGTGATCAATGCCATGTTTCCCCAGAGATAATCACGTTGCACATAGGCTGTAAGCAAAATGATAGATGAGATACCTTGTCCAGAACATGGACCACTTTGGTGCTGACTTCTCATGAAGCATCCTATAAAGGCCTGAAAGAGAAGAAAAGGCCTATAATAAACTCCCATATTGGTTCCTCTGGGGTGTCACCTTCTTAGGTGGGATGCAGGAGGTGGAAAGAAATCATTATGTAGACTAGCCTGGTGCTGCCACCTATTAGCCTCACCATAAACTAGTTAGTACCTCACCCCTGCCATCGTGTAGCAGGAGCTTGTTCCCGGTGCGCATGTGCTATGCACATCAGCCTGGCTATTAACCTAGATTGGAGTATATAGTTATATGCCATAAAACTCCATATAATATACACATGTGTTTATATATGGGGCCTTCTATCATTTATATGTTTATGGTCTGAAAGTCTGTACTGAACTTTACTGCTTCGCTTCTCTTTGCCACTAGTAGTTAGAACCAGTGTAATACCAATACTGCCTGTGGTGATGCCACCCTTCCCAACCCCACTGACCCCTAGTGCCAGCATCCAAGACTACAGGTCAAAAGTCAAGTCTAGTCAATTTGTTTCCTGTTTGGCAGATACGCTGCACGTGCTGAGGGCTACAAAACTCCCACCTCTGCCATTATTTACCAGAATCAACATGCAGGTTGACAATTTGTATGGTTTATGGGAATTCACACTTTCTCTGTTTTAGTCTGCTGCACTACACTTCTTTTTCTCCTAGCAGGGATATACCTGATCTTTTTTCAAAATGTTTTCTGATTTTTCCGATGCAAATCCAAAAAGCAACAGGCTATTAGACCTCCAAAATATGTCAAATTTGATCACAGAGGAGCTAAACTACTAAAATAAAAACTTGATAGGAATATTCTTTGAGCCACATTATGTGCTTATTACATCAAATAAGGTACTGCAATAACAAAACAATTTTGGAGGGTGTGTCCTCAGAAGAATTAAATTAAATTATTGTTTTTTAAGTTTAGAATATTTATCTAAGTACACTCTGCCCGTATTACATTGAATACAGTACCACTAGAAGTTTTGCCATTAACTTCTTTACATATGTTTCTAATTTCATCAATCAGATGCCACTGTCTGGGGCTAACCTTATTCTGAGGACTGTTCGGTCTGTCCCCTGGGGGCAGAGTGAGAACCAGTCTGGCAGCTCTTTGATGTGGGCAGCGGAAGGGAAACGGAGGGGGTTATTTTGGTGGGAAAAGGCGTAGGCCGATCACTAGATCGTCTGCTCTCAACCAAAACCAATATGGCTGCCTATATATAGTGCCCACAATGGCTGCCATTTGCTGCCTCAGGCCCCAATCAGGTGCGTTATAGACAGACGCCATGTTGCTGGATGTGACGACACATGGACTTCTGTTTTTTAGATGGTTAGAGGGTGGTCAGCCTTCAATTGTGTTTATACATAAAACATGCTGGCTAGGGGTATCTTAGCTTATGTTGTAACAGACCATGTCTTTTTTACTGTAAACATCTATCCACTTGTTAGTTGTTTAAACATATCTTGCTTGCTTAGGAAGTAAAAGAGGAAATAGAGAAACTAATATTTATATCTGTGAGATGATTTGTCCAATCAAGGAACATGGTCTTCAGCACCAACATAGGCTATGGTAAGTGTAGTAGTAAAAAAAAACACTTCCTTTTGCTAGCGATATACTTTTCACTGATGTGTTGGTGCATCTTGACAAAACAAAGCGTCCAGGCACCGTGCGGTCTTCGGGACAATATAAGACACATTTTACAACTTGTTTGTGGTTACGTTTACCTGTCACACATATACAACCAGCAGGGCCTTACACCAGCCTGTAAAGAGCATTATGAGACATATGAGATGATTATAGGATACTTAGCTATCTTAGTGCCACATAGTACTCTAATGCACCATGCCCATTGTTGTCAATACTGTGGGATATGCATGATGCTTGAAAGCAAAATGGGTAACATACTTTCAGAGGCTACATTCATGTAGCATGACAATGAATGGTATACTGTAGTCGACATAATAAGCGCCCTGGGCGCTTATGAAATTATTTGTATAGCCTTTCTAGTACTTTAGAGTTTAATTGTCCCCAAAATCATGAAGGTTGAGCCTTTGTTCTAGTCTAAAAATGCCCCCAAAAGGGGGGGGGCACTTATTAAGGGGAGGGTGCTTATTACGTTGAATACGGTAAAACATTAAAGCATTATGCGGCCCTTAAAGGATGTGTTGGTGCATCTTGATCGCACAAAGTGCCCACCGTGCTATCATTAGGAGGATATGAGACATTTTACAACTTGTTTGTGGTCGGTTATCATAGAGCAATAAAACCAATTATGCCTAAGCTGTTTTCAAAAAGGAAACACGGAAAGACCTGTGTGCTAATAACATTGAAAATGCTGGTAGGGATATATGCTGCTTATGCCCTGGGTGCTGTATGAGATTATATAGTAGATATCTCTAAATATCTCCCGCCTCCCCTGAACACCCATGTTCTGCATACAGATTCCCGTGTAGCTAACATACTTAGGTTCCCAGTTATCCCATCCACACAAATAACATCTGCTACCCTCTAAACAGCCTTACATCTCCGAAAGCGGCCATGTGATTGGCCGCTCACCACACAAGCTCAGTAAGCTTGATGTGTATTGGCTGCTGGAATCAGGATGAGCACTGCAAGCTTGCTGCTGATTGGTCAGTGGGCAGTTCTCACACATGTGTGGCCTGTTACACCCTACGGCCCAGGCAGGTAATTGGCGTGCATAATTCTGGGTCGCTCCTGGATAATGTTGTTAGGGATAATAGAAGCGGGCAGTGTGGGACGTGCCTTCCTTTCACAATAAACTCTGGTGCTGGTTCCTGAAGCAACCACTACTTGTAGATAAGCTTGAGTTAGGCACGGGTCCAATGCTCCATGATGGCCTCAATGCAACAGTATCCAATGCACGAAGACCACTTACGGGACTTATAGGTGTATACATGAGGCATACTTCTCTCTACTTTTAACTCAGTATTCATTTTCATCCGACACTGAAAGCTGCTGTGTCCCATGGTCAAACTCCCTTGAATTACCTGCAAAGTATGTTCTTTCCAGCAACCCTCCCTCCTCTTGTTTTTACGGATCACGGCCTGTATCCAACATTCCTTACCCTTCCTTTATCTCCCCCTGCTCCTCCACCTGTACCATCACATTTAGACTCCTTCATCCCCTCCACATATCTCTACCACCCCAACCCACAATCCCGTGTAGCCAACATACTTAGGTTCCAGTTATCCCATCAACACAAATAACATCTGCTGCCCTCCCAACAGCCTTAAATCTCCATAATTGGCCGTTCGACCACACAGGCTCAGTAAGCTTGATGCGTATTGGCTGCTGGAATCAGGATGAGCACTGCAAGCTTGCTGCTGATTGGTCAGTGGGCAGTTCTCACACATGTGTGGCCTGTTACACCCTAAGGCCCGGGCAGGTAATTGGCGTGCATAATTCTGGGTCGCTCCTGGATAATGTTGTTAGGGATAATGGAAGCGGGCAGTGTAAGGCATGCCTTCCTCTCACAATAAACTCTGGTCGGGCCTAAATAGGAAATTCGGACTTAGAGATAGCCTTGGGTGAGGCAGGGGTCCAATGCTCCCTGATGACCCCTGGTTAGCTGCCTCATCACAACAGTATCCCATGCACACAGGCCACAGGAACTTCGCTAATAGTATAGATAAAGCAGACTTCCCCCTACTTTTAACTCAATATTCTTCTTCCTCCCATACTGACTGCTGCCTCCCTCAGACGCTGTACACCTTAAATCTTTGCCCATTGTCTCTTCTATCTGACCACCCTCCCTCCTCTTGTCTTCACTGATCACAGCCTATATTCTACCTTCCTTGCCCTTCCTTTATCTCCACCTGTACCATCACATCTGGACTCCTTTATCCCCTGCACATATCTCTACCATCCCACCCCACACAAACCCAGGTTACCAGTAAAATCTGACAGGACCAGTTAGATCTGTGGTTCCTTGGAGATGCATGAGGGAGCTTTGTCGGAAAGCCGCACCAAGATTGGATCAGCCAAAAAGGAAAACTGAGCAGACAAGGGGCTGGTCAGAAAATGATGTTTTGGTCCTGTGATTGGTTTGTAAGGCTGGGGGCCACACTGATGGAGGGTTGATATGAAGGAGAATGCCCAATGGGTTTTAGTCCTGTTACAAATAGGAGAGGTCCTACCAGAATTAGGATGCATGTTGATAGTGGTTTTAGGGGTAGATACCAATTCACAAGCCCTGCAGATGGTAATTGACATGTAGGAAACAAGCATTTGGGGTATGCTAGGATAAATGGTCTCAGATCACTTCAAGCAGATCTGCACAAGAGTTGTTAGTACCATACATACTAAGTTACACTGATGGTTTCATAAACAGTGTCCAGGCCAGGGAAGTCCTACCTTTGAGGGGATTCCACCTCCTCTTTATTTTGGGACACCACACATGTAATATTGATAATATAGGTGTCTGGGTATATGTGGATGTACTTTTATAAAAGTATTGTCCATTCGGATTTAAATGAGAAAACATAGCAGAAATGAGATTTTATTATTCATTTCATACTTATAATCAGACTCTTCCCTCCCTACCCCACTGAGAGAATCCCAGTTGGTGGTAGAATCCCCTTAGGAGGTGTGGATTGGTTGTAGTCTGCAGCCCTTATCTCTGGAGAGCTAACCCTCCACCAGGGAGCTGCCTGAAGTGGGGGAGAATATTCTGATGCTGGTTAGAATGCCAAGAGTGTTTTTTTATCTGTGATGGAAGAGGTTCTGAATTCCTCTATACTCTCACCTACACAACGACGAGTATTGTCTAGATTTACAATTCAAGCAGGAAAATGCCATCTGGGTCTTTGAAAGGCTAACCTGTAGACCTTTAATGAAGGACCAATAAAGGCTTCATCGGTCTAATCCTGTAATATTTTTGGCCCCTGTCCATATGATTCTCTATAAAACAAATGTATAGAGTGTGTCATATGTGATACTTCCACTTTCTCTAAAAGACATATTCTAATATAGAGTTATCCTAGAGGCTCTTTCCATGTGTTTCTCTTTTTCCATTTTGGTGCTCCCTGGTAGCACATAATCCCTCTAAGGTGATGGCTGAGTTAACAGCTCAGGACCCAGTTCAAATATGTCAATATCATGGTGGCACTAACACCCCATAACTTGCACCATCCCACGGTAGTAACTACTGTATATAACTGTACTGACATTGTTTATGAAAAGCAGTACAGGCCTAGTAGGGCAGTGAGACCAAACTGCCAGCATTGCAATCACAGAGACATAGGACCGACCTGAACGTTCATGACAGGAAGTATAATGACATCATCTGTCACACAGACCACTGGATACAGAACCGCTGAACTGAGACTTGACCCTAATTGTGTTTTTGGTGCCGCCTTGTTATGTAGAAATATTGAATGAGTCTAGTCTTTTATCAAATTATTTATATACTCCATCTGGTATATTATGTTTTGGAGTCAACAGTACAAACATAGGGATCGAAACCATTGGATTCCTTCTTAATGGCCAAAAAATAGATGGGTACATTTTCAATACAGAATCAGTGTATCTAGACTACAAAGGTAAACTGATAGAATTGAAATTGTGATTTATTCAATACCAATTATATATATATATATATAGCATTAAATGAAGTATGCCTATGAAGCATTGCCATTATGGGGCTGACAGTAGTGCATGTTTGTTGTGCAAAATGTTCACAGCCTACATCAGGATGTGCTCAGTATATGACAAGTGAGTGACATCACACAACATCATCCATCCTGGTCTGCCCCTGGTGACGTCAGGGTGACAGCGTGTCTCCCCCTGGTGCCAGTTGTTGACACTTCAGCTGCTGCTGCCTGCTGGGACAGGAAGTAGTTACAGGTGGGGCGTGATGGATGGGGGAGGAACCTGCCTCGTTGTGACACCAGCAGCCGCCATGTTGTGGCTGCTGGTGATAACAATAAAGCAGCACTTTTACATCTTGTGCAGTTAGCGCATTGGTTCATAGCTGGCAATGATTAAGGTCCTATCTACGACCATATGAACATAAGGGTTTTGAAGAAGGCAGACAAACAGCCTTATAATTTACCAATCTCATTATAGATGGAGTAAAGACATGCATCACCATGAAGGCTAAGGATTTGTCAGAGTCTCTGTCCTGTTTTATTCGCGATACTCTGTAAATGTGCTCAATATTTATGTCAGGGATTTATCTCAGTGAATCCTTTTGTTCATGTTCTGTGACTGCATATTTATTGAATATTATGGAGTAGATCTTATGAAACACATAGTGAGTATAGAATAGGCAAGTATAACCATTTGTTGTGACTAAAATGTTATTTCACAACTAAATACACTACCAAAAAACTCAAATACGGTTGTAACTATGTACATCTCAACGAGAATAATCTTTTGGGGGAGAATTTCAATAAATGCAGGAATATTTCCAAACAGGAGATGGTATATAGGTCCTTAAGAAACACTTAAATTGCACTTGTAATTTTGTTAATATTGGTCCTACCACTAGTAAGAACCGCTAGTAAATGCTTGTGAAACACTTGCTGTACTTGCCACTTATGAGTGATGAATAGACTTATGAGTAGTGAACACTCATAAGTCTATTCTAATAGTGGTGGTGCTTTAGAAACACCTTGTTTTTGAATATTCTAATACCGCCTTTGTGAAACACCTTCCTGTCTGACAGGTGGTCATTTCTTTTCTTTGCATGGGCTAATGAGGCCTAGTTGGGTCATTGCTGACAATAGTCTGGGCCATTCATCAGCCGCAGGAGCCCACCTGGGCTTGACAAGGGCCACATAGTGCTTTAAATTACTTTACCCTGTATTGTAAATGATGCATGGAATTAGCCTTAGTGAGCCTGATTGCATATCATCAAGACTATCTGGGAGTAGCATGATACTTGAATAGAGCACTGACAAGTTGGCTTGACGGGACAACATTTATGCATTATGATGAACCTTCAGAATGTTTCCACACTATAGGGTTGGCATGATGCATGAATGTAGTACTGGAAGTGGGCTGGCTAGCCTGCATTGAAGCATTGTCAAGACAAAGGATGTAATACATCAAGGCATCATTGCTCCATGACCAACTAGACATTAAAACTTACCTTTTGAATTGTTAGCTCCACCTAGAGGCAGAAAAATAGTGAGGCCAAATCTCTTTTGGTGCAGGTTGAATCAACTAATCTGTTTGTGCTGGTCTAATTGCTGTTTTGAGTCTTGTAATCAAATGCCTATCACTGAACACTGTCAAAATGGCTGACAATGCGACTGCTTTTACAGGCTTTGATAATAAGATTTTAGTTATCACTACTAAAAAAGCCAATGGTAATGCCAGGCTAATGTAGTTCTATGGCTAGAGGAAGTGGAAGGTTGTCTACACAATAGCATCAGGTAGTTACGTCAATATGTCGATGATGCTTGGAGCAATTTATCTTTTGACATGGGCATATAGGGGTTAAAGGCCAACACAGACATAATAACAAAAAAAATGATCAAAGAAAGTGAGGGACAAAATGGCTGATCTATGACTAAACAATCAGGAGAAATTACAATATAGAATCTAATTACTTTATTGAGTATTCTATTTCCAAGCAGACCTGGTTGATACAAGAATGTGTTGAGTTCGGAAATGTTTCTTGAAACCCTTTTATTCCCGACAATTATATAGAAACAACTGTTATTAAAATTGGATTGAAATTAATACTAGTATGGCCAAGAGGATTATTGTAGCACCTGCCTGTATTTTCCACTCCCAGTGGCATACACCCTGCTGCATGTTCACAGTCCTAAGACCTCAATATACCTCAATATACCTGGTTGGAAGCTTTCACACCAGGGGTCATGACACATGTCAAGCACACACTGGGCATTGTAGGTCAAATAGCTAAGCTCTGATGTCTTATCATGTCCATACCTCTATGACAAATAGATTAGATCCATAAGATCCTATCCTTTCAGTTTCATCACCAATTTGCCAATGGGCCATATTTCACGAGTTGGAGTGATGTGGTTTTCAAAACGATTTTAATGATCTCATGGTTCTGAAATACCCCTCAGTTTCCCACATAGGAAATTTAGGTACAAATCCTTTGCCTAACTTTGAGGTTATTTTTTTGATTGGCTTCCAAGTCTGCAATGGTACAATTGCAAATAAATTAAGTTAAAACATTAATATTCATTAACTCATACACTCAGACACACGATACTTAAAAAAATGAAATCTAGATGTGCCAATCTGGCTCGCCTTATATTCATCCACAGAAGCTAACTGCGGTTATCACAGCACACGTAGAGGAGGTTATTCAGACCTCAAGGTCTAGAGCTGGGCAGTGGCTACAGATAGTGACCTCACAGTGAATAATCACCAATATCCCCCAGACCTGCAACACATAAGCTGATGTATGCCTGTTAGTCTAGCAGAAGACGGAGCGTCACATGATGACGGGTGCTCTGCTACCCAATCACATCACAGCTTGTAACCACCCTTGGGTGAGTGATAGATGGAGGGGCTGAGTTCAGATTATACACAGAAGGAGAAAAAAGAGTCATTACTCTGACCACAATAGAGTCAGGCAATGCGAGGTTCTGAGGGAGACTCCATCAGTAACAGAAAGAGAGTCAGGCAAGATTTGGTTCTGGAGAGAGGGGAGATCCTGGGAAGGAGAGTCTAATCATATGAATCTCTATGAAGGGGTATCTCTACCCAAAAGAGAGGCTTGACTCTTGAAAGAAAGTCACTCTATGTTGTTTTGCTGAGAAAAAAACGGGTTTGTTCACGGTGATCTCTTCCCAACTACAGGCTTGTCAATCATGGGCAGCCACTGGGTGACCAGGACAACCTGTACGGGTGTGAGACAACCCAGTAATGGGCCTGGGTGATGTGAGGGGCATAAGACTAGGGTACTATGTCCATCTTGTACACATAATACCAAGGAAACCAGTAGGGCTTGGGAGATGACCCGGTCATACTGCTGGATAATGTGAGGGGCAGTTAAACCAGGGTATCCATACACTTGCATATCAATTACATGGTCATTATTTCATTAATCATAATTTTGTTAGTGGAAAGGAACCATTCAGGCATCACAAATTTCTATAATTGGTTATGGTAAAGAGAATGACTATAGTAAAACATAACTCTGCTTTGTGCCTATCGCCCTGTAATAGCAACACTGCATGTCTTGATGATGAAATTTTGAAAACGCAATGTACTAAAAACAAACAGAGATACTTTTTCCTTAATAAGCTTTCCCTGATAATTGTACTTCTCAAAGTAGATGAGCTCTGATTTCCCCGTGAAAGGTAAGACGGAGTTTGATCCAAATGATATATCAAAACGATTACTTTGATCCCATTGGAGACATTAATTTTTTTTTACTAATATTAAAATCTCCGGAATGAAATATGGCTGAGACCTTTTCATTGTAAATCAATCTGTCTTGTTTCAAGGAAAGTAAAGGTATATGTGTATTAATGTTTCCCTTTTTTGAAGACCCCTTTATCTTTTGCCTCCTCATCTTCTGATATCAGAGTGACATTCTGTCTTACCCTATCTTAAGAAGGATATTGAGACTGACTTGCTAGCTACAGAGAGGTGCATAGCGTTCTATATGTATAGTCTGGTATTGCTAGCATGGGACTTTAAGAAGACTGTATTGGCACTTAAGCAACAAGAAACTCTAGACTTAGTTAGAATTTCAAAACAAAATACAACAAAGAGAATCAATTATCATCTTACCCTGTGAAAAGAAGCTTACCCTCCTGAAATAGTTTTGTGCTTTCATTTATTCAAACTATATTCCCAATGTTTTACCATTGACAAATGACCAGAATCTCTCACTGGACCTTCACAAAAGGCTGAGTGAATGTGCAATAAATGCTGTCCATACTGAAGCCTCTAAATAGGTAGCTAATTACAATATTATCTCACAGCTGGTGGGGCGTGGCATTATGAAACAATGTGCAATCAATCTGGACAAGGCTTAGCCTCCCTTGTGGAGGGTTTAGTGCTAGTGATCACATACAGTGTACCAGACAGCAGACAGCCTGAAAGGTGAGACAGACTGTTGGAATTGCACATCGCTCTATAAAAAGTTTCATATTTAATTCCTGCCATTGATTGGCTGGCTGTAGTAAAATACTGAAAATTGACAAGAATAGACACAATAATATGTTGTTTCTGATATCAAGTTTTTATCAAGTTTATATAAGTGACCATTATGTGGATATTACAGGCTGACGTCTTAGAAATCAACCAGTGAATTGCAATGACATAATCTATCTCTAAAGTGTGCAAATAATATTCTTGTAAATTTTGTAATTGCAATTTCACCCTATTATTCTATGCTTCTAGCAGAATTGAAGTGGAATGAGTTAGTAGAACAGAACTATTTCAATAACAAGGCACTCAGACACTGCATAAACAACATTGAAGATAAAGACAGGCTAGATACATTTAGCAGTTTAAAGAGGCAGCTGATTTCAGCATAGCTACCTAACCCTGGGACACAGAAAAGCAGTATCACAGTTTATAGCGCCCTTATATTTTAGGTGTATGGAGAAATGACCCTCATAAACCACTGATATGAGGGGGAAGGCTCAGCAGTCCAGTCAGCAGTGGTGTGATTTGTATCCATACTCATGCACAATGTAGGCTTACAAATGACCGGAGGTCAGTGATATACATGTTTTCTACACTTGATGTTATAGATCATCTACACGGCTGTGATCTATACCAGCCATAATACCGTAAACCTCGTGTATAAGCTGTGGCTAGTACGTGAGTCAGATCGGCGGTGCAGCTTATAGGATTGACCCAGAGTATAATAGTGGCTTATATGCAAGTTTTTGCCACTATTTGACAGTGCTAAAGTGACCATAATTACATCGGCAGTGCGGCTTATAGGGTCGGCCAAATGTCTGGGTGTAGCTTATACACAAGTTAGGCTTGTACACAAGGCTTTACGGTATATGGATTATCAAATTTCTTATTTATTATCTAATCTTAGTTTAATCATTTAAATAGCTCCCATAGTATTTTTATCATCAGGTTACTAGGATTCTATTTTCAGCATAAAAATTTGATGTTGATTCATGAATCATTTGGCAAGTCCTAATACAATTTGTGTGTTAATCTCCAATTATAGTAAATGTTTGTGAAAGCTAACCTGAAAAGTATATCTAATATTTATTTCATGGCAGTTCTAATTTCATGAGATGTACATGGCAAATAGACTAGTTATGATGATAGGAGATAAGGCCACTCAAAAAAAAGTGGTTTCTCATCACCAAGGTCTGAGAAATCTGACGAGGAAGGCTTTTTATTTAAATCTTTTTTTTTTACTCGCAGGCCAAAATGAGTAGGAGAATTTATGTTTTTTGTGACCAAAACTCAGATTTTTTTTTGGTAAAGAATTAATTGATCTTTAAAAGTGGAGAAAATTTAAGTTTTGTCTGTACCACTGCATTGCTGGCATTGTCCCTTGTACGACATGTATAAATCTACTCACAAGCAACTGCTCAAGCTGTGGTTGTCCTCCCTCATGTAACGTCCAATTTATACACCTGACTTACATTGACTATTTTGACGAATGATCATGATTTTTACACAATTTGTACTGTATTTGTATTTTATGTCTGAATTTACAACATTGGTGAATATGAAAAACGTATGTGATATGACTATGCTGTGCCAAAAAAACCATTAAAAACTGAAACAAGCTTTATATCGGCAAATTTCCTCAAAACCGGATTTTTATGATGCGCGAGGTGAGAAACCTTTTTATTTTTTTGAGTGGCCTAAGTCACTATATATATATATTTCTTTGATTGTGAAATTGAGATATAGAGCTTCTTCATGTTAACATTTCATATTTTGAATAGGTAGATGGGACAGAATATGGCTTCTATAATAGGGGCTAAAATCAGTGGATTACATTAGTGCAGGCCCACAGACTTTTCACAATTTCAGCCAATGTTAGACCAGTAGGCTTATTCACCCTCAATTTCAGTGTCTAAATCTGGGTGGATATTTTCTGCCTTCTCAGTAATCAATGGTTCAATAGTGCTGTACAAAGATAGAATTTCCTGGAACCATCGTTACAATTAGGCTGTTGCACACACATTAACTCTAATGCAGCCCTTGCAAGAAACTCCCCAGGGCAGTATTCGTGAACTTGTTTACCCACAGGAGTTAATGAACTTATGAAGGATCTACATAGCTGGGGGCCAACCATGGTTGGATGCTTCAGTTCATCGGAGTGGTCAGAAGGCATCTCTGTGTCGAAATCTTAATTAGATGCATCAGCCTCCTAATTTGACCCTTGCTCTTGGTTCAAACCTAGTTGCATACATTATAATGACTGCTGTCCCCATCCAGAGAGTAATTGACCTGAACCCACTGGGCCCAAAATTCCGTTCAATGTTGAGTTGATTTGGAAACATCATTGAATATTCTGTGCCCACTGGGAATTGCAAATATCTGTCATAACATAATGTTCCTACAGCAGTAGTAGTGGTGCTGTAGGGGTAAGCCCACTCAGTCCTCAAGTGGCCGATTCAGGCTACACTCCTGGGTGGGAGCGAGTACAAGGCTTGGGGACCACACTCTACCGTATGACGGACAAGCCAGAGTCACCTGCCTTTTATAAGGCTCCAGGTCAGGTGGCCCTTGTCCAACATCCAGCACAGCCCCCACACATCCACACCTGTGTGCAGGGTGTATATGGGGGGCAGGTTAACCCACCCCTTAGTAGCACTGCTCCCACCTGGTGGGTGGGGTGACTTGGGGTTCTGGTAGGACTGAGTCCACGGGTGTAGACTTGCTACCAGCCCACTGTGTGTATAGAACAGACAATGAGAAATTTTTTATTGTTTTTTAGCAACAAAATAGCCAACCATAAAATTATTATTTTTGTGGGGCTATCGGGTTAACCGGGTATACGGTTTCGACATTAGTCTCATCAGGAGTTTGGTGGTGGTGGGGAGGTAGGCCCTATGTCTAGGTTTTAATGCTAGAGATGGGGATGTACCTGGGTAAGGCAAGGTTTTAATTGGACTTGCCCCCAACCCTTTACCAAAGGGGTTGGTATAGGCCTTTCTAACTGACTTGGTCTGATAGAAGAGGCCTGGTGTGCTGTCCCCTGAGTGGGGGAACCCATGTAAGCTCGGTGATGGGCGCTCAATTGAATTAGCTTGGAGCTGGAACTTGTCCCGGTAGTATGGTTGAGGCATCAGTGAATAACTGATTTAGCAAAATCCGTATTATTCCGGTTTTAGGCCCGGGGCAGTGTGTTTTTACGGCACTGTCCCTGCTCCCTGAGTGTTAACTCTTGGAGGGCCCTTCATTTCTTATTTTTTAGATAAAAAATGTTCCGGTACAAAATTTTTACTACGAGGCATGAGTGTTTTGCTTCAACCATACACACTATCCATAGTGTTTAAACCCCTTGGAGCCTGAGTTCCTAGACGGTAAATCCAGTTGAACTCGATCAAGTGGCGCAGTTTAAGTGCCCTTTTGCTTTCTGGATGTTCATATACGTAATCCAGGACGTATACCTTCATGTCACGGTCCATTTTATGGTCCGGCAAGCCGAAGTGGTATTGCACATCTGTTTTAAGGTTGCATTTGTTTGTTTCATACACGTGTCTCTGAAGTCTTATTTTCAAAGGGTTTTGTGTTTCACCCACATATCTGATCTTGCATTTTGTGCATTCCAGGCAGTAGATGAGATTTGAGCTACAGCATGAGATTATTGTTTTTGTCTCATAGCTCATCTTGGAATCGTATTTTTCTATACGTCCACTTTTGTCCAACTTCTTGCAATGAGGGCATTGTTTCCTCTTGCAAGTGTTTTTGCCAACCCGTGGCTGTTTGGTGTCTGGGACCGATGGATCATAGTTGGTGGCTGCTCTTACCAGATGATCTCTGAGATTTTTGGGTCTCTTATAGCTTCTGCAGATGCCTCTTCTGTGCATCTTTTTGGTGGATTTTGATCCACCTAGGGAGTCCCAATTTTCTAACACTATTTTTTCTAGTGTGTAGTCATTGGTTCTGAAAACGGTCGTCATGAAGATTTTTTCTTCAATGTCTAGTTTTTTCTCTTTTGGTGTAGGTTTGAGTAGGTCTTCCCTACTTATTTTGCTACATTTCACCAGTGCTTTGGCTAGAGTTTCATCCGGGTATTTCCGGGCTCTGAAGTGGCCTATCATGGCTTTGATGTGCCTTATGAAGTCAGTCTCTCTGCTGCAGATTCTTTTTACTCTGAGCATTTGGCTGTATGGAAGACTCTTTTTGCAGTTTGGGGGGTGTGCAGAGTCAAAGAGCAGATAACTGTGGGAATCTGTGGGTTTGCAGTACAGATCTGTGTACAGTTTCCCGTCACTGGGTTTTATTACAGTGGCGTCGAGAAAATTCACTCTGTCGGCTGATTGTTCGATTGTGAATTTGATTGCCGGGTGTGCACTGTTGAGGTGTTGGAGCCAGAGATCTAGGTTCTCTTGTCCATGTTCCCAGATGAAGAATATGTCATCTATGAACCTCAACCACACTCTCGGTTTCAACTCGTGGAGTGCCAGGATTTCTTCCTCTAGCACTCCCATGTATATGCAAGCATAGGAGGGGGCTACGCGGGTCCCCATGGCGGTGCCACCTATTTGCAGGTAGTTACAGCCATTGAACTGAAAGTTGTTTTCTCTAAGAACAAATCTTAGTAGGTCCAAGAGTGTGTCACTCTTGGGGTTTGTCCAAGGGTGTCTGTTGCTATACAGGACCCTGGAGACAGCCTCCATACCTTCATCATTTGGAATATTAGTGTACAGTGAACTAACATCCAGGGTGCCTATGATGGCATTGTGCGGTAGGGGTTCTAGATCTTCAATTTTGTTGATGAAGTCAGTGGTGTCCTTAACATAGGACTTTATTAGTTTTACCAGTGGCCTGAGAAAGATGTCCACAAATGCGGATATTTTCTCGGTGGCACAACCATTGGCGCTAACAATGGGTCTGCCTGGGGGTGGTATTACCCCTTTGTGGATTTTGGGTGAGAAGTAGATGTGAGGGGTTCTAACCTCATTGTTGGTGAGTAAACCTGCTATCTTATTTGTAATTTCCCCCTTGGTTACTAGGGAGCTTACATACTCATTGATTTCCAACATGTATGTTCGGCTGGGGTCTGAGGCCAGTTTCACATACGTGTTGGTGTCATTGAGTTGTCTATTTGCTTCATTGACATAGTCACTTATGTTTTGTATGACTAGAGCGCCACCTTTGTCTGCTTGTTTAAAAATCAGTTGTTTGTTTTTTGCAAGAGTTCTCAGTGCTTTGCGTTCACATGGGGTGACATTTTGTTTGATGTTACCGACTGGTTCATTTTTGTTCAGGCAGATTTCGTTTAATGAAATGTAGGTCTCTAGGTTTAAAGAGCCTTTAGGTGGTTTCCAGGAGGAGGGATGCTTGAATTTTTTCAGATCACATTCCCTGGAATAGGGTGCTGATTCTAGTTCGGGGTATTTTCCCCGATCTTGAGAATCATCATCCTTAGACCAGTATTGGATGGTTCTTAATTTTTTATGAAAAACATCCAATTCTTTTCTGAGTTCACTAGGTTCTGTTCTTAACTTAGTGGGGCAGAATTTGAGGCCTTTTTCGAGAATGCTTTGTTCTGGCTCGGTGAGGCTGTATGATGATAGGTTTACTACTAGTTTGTTACTGATGGGACCCGTCGTGTTGGTTTTTAGCTCAACAGTCTGGTCTTTCTCAATGTCACTTATGTTTAAGGAACTGACATCAACGACAGGGTAAATAACAAGATCTTTTAATTCTGTGATTGTTTCATTGTACAAAGCAACAAGATTATCAAGATTGTTGTGGTCGTTGTCTGGGTCGGATAGTCATTTGGCCTTTTTGTTAAGGTTATGGGTCAGTCCGAACTTCTTGGGGATGTTCTCTTGCTCAGCGAGATCAGTGCCCCAGTTTTCATCAGCGGCGCGTTTGCGGCCCTGGTTCCTTCCCCGGCCGCCGCGACCGCGTTTAGCGCCACGGTTTCCCTGGGTACCACGGTTCCCGCCTGTGTTGCGGGGTCCTTTATTCCTGTTGCCGCCTGGTTGTTGGGGCTGTTTGGGTTTCCTCGGCCCTTTCTTAAAGTCCGAGGAGGTGCGTTGGCCTTGAATCGGGTTCAAGGCAAAGGGCTCCAGTTTTGTGAGACCCTTTCTGGCAATACCATTGAGTTCACGATATGTGCGGCGTGTCTCTCTGGTTGTGCCATCAGCTACATTTCCATATGCGCGTTCCATGAGAGTCTTAATCTCGTCTGCAGTGCCAGTATCAGTTGGGATGTTGCTGTTTACACAGTCCCGGCCGATACGGGCTTGAGCCAGCGTGGAAGTAATTTCAGTGTTGAGGAAGTTACTAACTGCCTCGGTCTTGAGGCGTGCTGCTTCTTTGGAGATGGAGGTGAGGCGTTTGGTCAGGATGGGGTGCTTCAACATCCAAGGGTGGGGTGGTGTAAATCCCCATGCCCATGCCTCATAACGGTTGGTTTCCAGCATCTTGTCGCTGAAAGCCTTGCGGACGCCGTGTTTGGCGGCCTCTATCACGTTGTGGCGGTGAGTTCTGTAGATATCTTTGATCACGCCGGGCAGTTCATGGAGCTGAAAGTCCGGCTGCAAAGAAAAAAGATTGTCAGTGTCAGGTGTTTCTGTGTCACTTAGATCTTCCCCCTCACTAAAGTTAAACTCATAAGAGTCTGACTGTGGTGGGGGTGTTGGTGTAGTCTTTTTAAGATGCACCAATGCTTTATTTTTACTACATTTAGGGAGAGTATTCTTAGACTTTTTAAGGTCTCTGGCTTTCATGATTAAACTGGTTGCATTGTTAAGATCCTTATTTAGATCTATGATATCGCCGCGCGCGGTGTGGTTTGTGGTTAGATCCACCTCTGGACACCTTTTCTTTGGTGGTGGCGATTTGTCGGCCTCACTGGGGCCCGTAAGGGGGGCCGCAGGTCTCTCTTTGGCCCGGGTTTGTTGGGTCAGTGGAGCGTGGACCGCGGGTGGGGCGGTGCTCTGTGAGGCTTGGGGGACCGTAAGGGGGTTAGAGGTTGCGGTTACTGGGACAGAAGTTACAGGGGAACAGTTTCCGGTTCCTAGTAGCCCCGGGGGGTTCTCATCTGTGCTGTACGGATCCTTATCTAAACCGCGGCTTTTTGCGGGGTTGGTAAGGGGTTGTTGGGAGGCCGTGATGGCCATGGCGGCAGGCCCGAGGGGCGGGTTGTATTGCCCATTAGTGGCCTGCGTCCGTTTGAGCGGAGTGAGAATCGTGCGGGGCGTGTCGGTACTGGGACACGCATTGCAAAGTGCGGCCGCGTTTGTTATTGACGCGTTCGGATCCCCTTCGGTGCTCTCGGCGCCGGGGGGGTCCGTAAGGGTTGGTTGGGGAACGGGACCCGCATCCGCTGTAGGCGTATTGCGTGGGTTCCGTTTCCCAAACCCCTCTGGGGGGAGCTCAATTGAATGTTTACGTTTGAGCGGCCTGCCTCTACGTCTGAATAGAGGTTTCGGCGTGGACACATTGTCGGTGTATGTTTTAAAGTATTGAGTTAACAATGCCTGGTTGTGAGGCGTGCTTACCTCCACATCGTCGTCGCTTTGGCTGTCGGCTTCCCCTGTTGAGAAGTCGAAGTCAAGGGCACCCTCGGCGTTCTGTTTGTCGGCCTCGGTGCCGGCTTTTGCGGCGGCGGCCGCTGCGGCCTGCTCGGCCGGCGTCTGGGCCGGCGGCGTGCTCTCCTCGTCCTGCATCGCAGTTGTGAGGTGAGTGTCGTTTATATGCTGTTTTTACAACAAAATGACACTGTATAGGTTCTAGGTAGGGGATCCGTGGGACGGGTCCTACTGTTCCCTATGTCTCTGGGTGTAGTTTTATACACAGTGAGACGCTGGTGTTGGGTTTAAACAACAGACAGTGGTGTGAGATTACAAGAATCAGGCTACACTCCCGGGTGGGAGCGAGTACAAGGCTTGGGGACCACACTCTACCGTATGACGGACAAGCCAGAGTCACCTGCCTTTTATAAGGCTCCAGGTCAGGTGGCCCTTGTCCAACATCCAGCACAGCCCCCACACATCCACACCTGTGTGCAGGGTGTATATGGGGGGCAGGTTAACCCACCCCTTAGTAGCACTGCTCCCACCTGGTGGGTGGGGTGACTTGGGGTTCTGGTAGGACTGAGTCCACGGGTGTAGACTTGCTACCAGCCCACTGTGTGTATAGAACAGACAATGAGAAATTTTTTATTGTTTTTTAGCAACAAAATAGCCAACCATAAAATTATTATTTTTGTGGGGCTATCGGGTTAACCGGGTATACGGTTTCGACATTAGTCTCATCAGGAGTTTGGTGGTGGTGGGGAGGTAGGCCCTATGTCTAGGTTTTAATGCTAGAGATGGGGATGTACCTGGGTAAGGCAAGGTTTTAATTGGACTTGCCCCCAACCCTTTACCAAAGGGGTTGGTATAGGCCTTTCTAACTGACTTGGTCTGATAGAAGAGGCCTGGTGTGCTGTCCCCTGAGTGGGGGAACCCATGTAAGCTGGGTGATGGGCGCTCAATTGAATTAGCTTGGAGCTGGAACTTGTCCCGGTAGTATGGTTGAGGCATCAGTGAATAACTGATTTAGCAAAATCCGTATTATTCCGGTTTTAGGCCCGGGGCAGTGTGTTTTTACGGCACTGTCCCTGCTCCCTGAGTGTTAACTCTTGGAGGGCCCTTCATTTCTTATTTTTTAGATAAAAAATGTTCCGGTACAAAAGTGGCCGATTCAGCTCAACACCAGGCCCAATGAATACCAATGTAAACTCTGCATACCCCAGCAAGTGGCCCTTGTTATAAACCAATCAGGGCCAGCCTGCAGGGTTGGGGCTGCAGACTGCCTGCCAGCACCTGCTGACATGGGCTAGTCCTGCTCGTGGACTTATAGGTGGGAGGCTCTGCTCCCCTCTAATGACAGTTGGAGTGGAGTCAGGACAGGTATTCATCCCTAAGAATAGGGGCGGTGGGGGTTTAAGGGCTTTACACTTCTTTAATCATTGTTAATGCCTTACTGATATACTATATGTATTTTTGATCATATTGTATTAATGAAACCCTGACAAGTTACATGCATATGCATACGGATTTTGGAAATGAGTGGAGGAAAACCAATCTAGATGTGAGCAAAACCTGAAGGGAAAGTTGATCTTGTCTTTTTCTACTTTGAAAAAAAAAGATTGATCTAAAACTAGCATCCACAATAGGCGGCCCTTATCAGTTGGATGGCTGTTCTTACTGTTATGACTACTAGGCACGGGCCATATTTACATGTAAATGAGTGTCCCATGAGAAGATAAAGCTGTGATATACTCTCAGTCAATAAGAGGACATATTTAGCTATTGTTTAGTGTATTCAATTTAAAAACCGGATGGTGCTTAGCAGAAAAAAGAACAGTGTAAAAAGACATAATTTTCATTTCATGAACTATTCAGAATATTTACCCCGCGCACATTTTCTAGGGGGCACATTATATAGAGGAGAAATGTGGCTTTCCATTGATACATACACTTAAAGCCCAAGTGGTTTTTAAAGGCCACAGATTTGCATTATAATTTGGCATGTATAGTGTGGGTGTACCAGGGGGTGTGTGGCCTCCCCTTACAGCTTTTGCACACCATGTCCCTAAGGGTGAAGCCGAGAGGGGGGCTCTCTCCACACCCCCGTGCACAAGCCCCATGGCATTTTCTCTAAGAAAGGGTCACAACATGGAGTTCCTCTCCAAAATTGCTGCCTCGGTCTGATACCTCACAGAAAACCAGCTCTTTGAAATAAACGACCCCTAAGGTTGTACTTTATTTCGCTTGATATATACTTTGTAGTCAAAGTGATAAAAAAATCCTTTTTCAGCTGCTATTTGGCTTGGTCACAAAATGCTGTTCCTTCCCACCTCTAGAAGACCCTAACATTTTTGCCAAAATTGTCCTTTCAAATTGTTGCTGGGTAACAAAAAAACCGTTGTGAAGGGCAGAGTTTTTACACTTTTTCACTATTTCTCTTTGTGGCAAAAGCATACACATATGTCTACCCTAACCTGTAGCAATGATTTCATTAATTTTAATATCCTACTAAAATTCTCTTGTCCATTTCTTTTATGTTTCTGTTTAGTGTAGGAAATTCATGTTTCTGCTTCAGCAAAAAAAGTTAAAATGACAGTTACAGATTTTTAATTTTTTTTGGCTCTAGTTTAAATTCTATCAAAGAAACTATAATGAAAACAAGAAATGATGGTAGGCAGGAAATGGTAGAAGAGGTAGGAAGTGGCCTAAAATATACCCTGTGCAAGGGGGGCCCATAATCAAAGTTCATAATTTCTTGGGTAAAAGTTACCAAATAATCAGGTGGAAGACTGGACAGGAGATCCAACCTGACCAGTATTTCCAGGCATATAAAAACCGCAAATATGAATATAAAAATCGCAAATATGAATATATAAAAGCTATGCCAAAGACACAGTGCTTTACCAGAATGACCCTGTATACCTGGATAAGGGACTTGCAAAAACGACCCGGGTGCATTATGTAGGCTGTACTATAAGTCCAGGCAGACTTGCACCTGATAAATGAAAACATTTTAATTCCCAGGAGCCCAAGGCCTAAGAAATGATACATGTTAATATGAATACTTCTAAGTATACAAGTAAACAGGGGTTCTCTCCAAATGAAAAATAAAGAATTTGAATAAATGAAAAAATGTCCTACAGAGGCTATTGAGTAGAGCCGAACAGAAACGTGAATGGACAAATGCCGAGGAAACCTTTAGGGTCTTCTACGGGGAGGTAATTGACAATTCTTAGCTTAGGCAAATAACAGGTATGGTTGCATATGGAAACCCCCTGAAAAAGAATTGGGTTTAAATTAGCATTTTTGGGGCCGAGCAGAAACCGAGCAGAAACGCAACTGCACCAGACTGGTAAGACTAAGCCGCTGGTCCTTTGCTATTATCCCAACAACCCCTTTTTACCATAGCCTTGAACCATATGAAATGGTCAGGGCATCCAGCTTCTTACTTTCTTCATTTAATTGTGTATTCTTTGTGGCTTTAGACTGTCTTACAAGACACCGATCAGAAACAACCACTGCATAGGTTCTTTCCTGGATACTGCATGCAGCATTGAGTTCAGATTAAAAAATGTATCGCAATGTAGGAGTTTCATGGCAAACTTTAAAAACTTTAATCAAATTTCAGATATTATTTTGGTGATAACATCAACATAACATATGGTTTGAGAGATTGACCAGCATCCAAGTAGCCAATGAAATTGCCCAAAAGGTATCACATGGCCAACACAAGCCAAAGAGTGGCAAATTTGAACTTACCATGGACAGATTGGTATGCAGTGTTGGGAGGAGGAGAACGCCACGCCATGGCTCAGTTACAACAATTAACTAAATGCAACACCTAATTTGATCAGCATGTCCTGTACAAATAAGATTATGAGGCTAATCTAGGTGAGTTACATCCCATGCTGTAGTAATCATTCATATAGGCGTGGCCATTATTCATATTACATTTTGGAAATGACAGTGGCAGGTGGTTGATAAATACCCAAATCAATAGTAACCTACCTGTATTTGGTACAGTTCATTTATAGTTAATCTGTCCTAACTTGGAATCAGATCCACAGTATGATGTCCAATGATTAACTGTATGGCAATACATATTCATGGGGCACTCCCTTCGGAGGAATCACGCCGCAAAGCTGAGAATTAGCCAAATTTACACCCAGTGTCTCTCAACTTACATTCACACAAGTGAACCACACCTGCCTTTTAGCAAAGAGCCATTAATTGTTCTATAGGGGGAGGTAGGGGGCTTAGGTAAGTTTTTCACAACTGGAAAGCTTATCTTTGTTTGGGGGAGAGATGAGGTAAACTCCCCATCACAAAACTAAAATCTGGCAGGTAGATAAGTATTCCGCTGCTGCAATGGCAGTGATTTCATGACCCTTTTTTCGCACACTGTACTCTAAAATGGGTAATAAAATACTCAAGAATTCCTTAATTTACAATCAGGAAGAACCAAAAATAAGCTACCAAAACAGTCCAAAGAAAATATTTTTTCATTGTCCTACAAACATGCAGAGATAAGCTTTTTTTTTTAGTTTGAATATCTTTATTTCACCATAGTTAAATGTACAAAGGAGTGTCCTTATCGAGGGGTCGTCAAGCACAAGGCACATAGTTTATGTCAAGGACGAATATACCACAATATACTTATTTGATGTACATTAGATCATCATCTCAATGTACCGGTACTCATAATGTTATAAGCATATATCATAATACACTTCCTTCGCACCACTACATATCGGTACCAGTATCACAAGTTCAAGCAGGAGTAAGTAACTACCGGTACCTGCCTATAAAACATCCAGCATAAACCTCCACAGGACATATCTAAGTTCCTTAGAATTCTAAATAAAGTGAAGAAAGACTAGTTTTTCCTTCATCCCCACTGAGGGTACAGTGTTGTGGGTTGATCTTCAGGAAAAACCATGTTAGCTAACATAACGGGGTATGACACAAGTATAAAGTGGAAAATGATAAATAAGAATTGCGATTTAACTTCATGAAATGAATAAAATCAAAGGAGTTATTTATCAACAATTAACCAATTAATTTCAATTAAAGAAACAAAATGCTTTAACAAATGTTCCCATCAAAAACTAGCATAAGAAAACCCCTCCCCTAACCCAATGAACCATCTTCTGTTTTGATCCTGGCCCCAGTGCTGAGGATGTTTTGCCTCACCCCCTGATAATGCTCTGGCCCTGCAAGGCAAAAAACGTTTATTTTGTATAGACTGCCAGTGTAAGTGTTTTATACAGACTTCCAGCAGAACCCCCATCTGGCAATAAATGCTTTGTCCACAATAACCACAGATCATGTGCGACTCTGTGTAGGACTGCCATTCAACTGCTGCAGTCTCCTCTGCAAGTTGAGTCAAACATTTATCACTCTTTATATTGTGTATTTTCTATAGCCAGGTACCAAGGATTTACACACTCTTATTTAGGATAATTTACTACAAGATTCACCATCATGGATTTCCACTTTAGAATAGTGGTATTCCTTTTGGCTGTGTCTGTGAACCCAAGAACCACAGCTTTATCCTTGCTGCCTGGAACGCTGAATAGTATTGTGAATACTGGCTCTGGACAAAACCTCATAAAAACATGGACATGTTTGATTGATTCTGTTATTACGCGGCAGCTGTCTGGACAAATCTACCTGTCTGTCTATCAGGTGTGTAATATAACCATATTTACCCTCTACTACAATTATCATTTTTATCATTCACTGTGCATGTATTCACTCCAAGTTTGGGAAATTAATTGGTGTGTTTATGTGGGGTACCTCTGCATCACCATCCCTCTCCAGGTTCTTTGAATTTGCCCAAGACAGGGGGATCGGAGGGTGGTAGTGGTCTGATGTTGGTGACAGGGGTGTGAATGGTGAGGGGCTGGGAGGTCATTGGGTTGGCCACTCAGGGCAGAGGTACCACCTTATTTGGGACCTGAGATGAGGGCCCTCCCTCTGTGTCTGTAGGTTGGGCCAATATAAAAAGCTGCTGTGAGCTGGGAGAAGAAGGAGAGCAGGCCCTGTGTGAACATCTTGTGGTAGTTGGAGGTGCTGTCAGTGGGAGGCCATTGACATTTGTTGGACTTCGCTAAGTTTTCAAGAACATGGTTTATATCATTATTCTCCTTGTGTTATGTTACAGGTATACCTAGGACTAAACAGAGGCATCAGCAGGAAAATGAGACTCTGTGTGGATAAGAATATGATGGAGTCTCAGCTAGGTAGACAGTTCTCATTGGAGCATCAGTGCGGGAGTATCATCATATCCTCATCTCATGAACTTGTAAAGCATACAATGGAAATTGAAGTTCATAAGAGTTTTATGATTAACATAACAATGACTAGATTCTCCCTTCCTCTGTCAAAGGGATGTAGGTATAACAGGCTGGAGTTTCATGAAACCCACTTTACTGATTCCAGACATTATTGTGGTGTTAGACCTCCTTGGAGTGAATACACATCTGGATACTATGTAATCATCATCCTGGACTTGAGTTACACATACCAGTCTGCCCAGGTTGCTATGAGCTATAGTATAATTGATAAGCAAAACTTATATTCTTCACATGATATTGAGAGAGTTAAGTTAACTAAACGGGACACATATCTACAAGATGGAACTTCAATATGTCGCTACCTTGGATATTCAGTCTTCTCATATGATATAATTACAGAACATTACATTCAGTTACTAATATCAGTAAAGTGTATTGGGGAGAGAGGAGGAAGCATTTACATATACAATGGACTTTCTGAGTTAACTCCAACACTGTTTCTTCATAAATATGAAGGCGGTTGCAATGGGACTGTCTTATTCAGGAAACCTGCTCTCAGGTATATCAGAATAATCATGCTATCTCTGACAAATTCTCATCCTTATGTGGTTGAATTCATGAAGAAGTATCGTAAATCAGTGTTTTTGGAAGAAAATACTTTAGAAATTGAGACTAATACATCTGCTTACCATCTATTTGCCTTTCGGTCAACAGTCCTTAAAGTGGAAAATCTATTCTATAGTGGATTTGAAGTCACTGATTGCTACTTTGGTGAGGTAGCAATAGTGGGTGTTATTGGGGCCAGAACTATTCATATTTGCCAGAGACATAATCCCAAATTCATCAAGAAAACTAAATTGTATAACTTCATTATGAAAGGATACCAACAATTGGTTGTCTACACCTTGGAAGGGTTATCTGATATAAGCTTTTCAATATCATGGATAAAATCAAAAATCAGTTTTAAACCAAGCATTTGTACTGGATATAGCACTAATGAGATACTTGTTGGTTCAACTCGTAGATTTCTTGGGGCTTCCCTAATGGCTACCCAGTCTTGTTCTCTAACTATAAGGTTAGTCATCTTGGTAACACATAAAGTGTGTATACGTATGGTTTCTTTTGAACATGGGAATACTATTTTTCCCAAAACTTCAGGGGATTGTAAAGCAATATTTCAGCTACAGGATTCAAATGAAAATACTTTGTACAATTTCACAGGGGACACCTTGGAAACTACTTTCAACACCCACTCTAGGAATTTTCAACTGACATGGCTTGTCAACGACTGTTTTCTTCTCTACAGTGTTGGACTATTTATTCTCATAGAGCCAAATGTTGATGGAGATCAATACTGCTTCAAGTGCCAATCTTTACATTTCATGAGCCCTCCATATTTTGAAACTTTAGTCCATATTCCTCACCATCTTAAATCCCAAATCATCTCCATACCAAATGTTGAAATGAACATATATCATGTTAACACAGAATCTTCGCATAGCATTTTTACTTTTTCAACTGAAAATAACAATTGTCTAAGTGGCTACCTTCTGGATATATTTGAATTTCAATATGACTCTTTCAGTCATGTGGAAATTGGTACAGTATGGTATTCCTTTAAAGAAATACAGAGGGAAAAAATTACATTGTATTTCTATAATGCAGACATTACCTTGAGTTTAAGAGGAAATGCACATATGAAACACATTACAGGGCACTGTACTTTGATAATAAAGGTATCAAGTTCACGCATAGAGCATAGAGCTCAAAAGAAAGCTAACATCCATACTAATGTTTCATGGAACAATGCAAAGCATATCTGTGAATCACAAAATAAGACACTTTTGGTACCAACGAATACATTGAGATTTTTACCATATCAGCGAACTCTACCAATATTTCTAGGACTTAGATTTAGAAAGGTAAGTAATCATTTTGCACTTGCCGTAATAGTCAGAATTTAGCAGCTCAACTCAATGAGATATAAACAAAGGTTTACGAGTTTATGCCTGTAAGACCTACAGGGTTAAACGAGTGTGCCTTTGTATTTATTGTTTATGTTTTTCAATTTAAATATACAAAATTATTGTAGGGGGAGCCTAAAATAGCTAATTTCTCTGCCATTTAAAGGCGCACTGAACCCACGACGTCATTTGGGTACAAAACTCGGAAGGGTTGGGTCCTGGGTTGAGTGCGCCTTTAATTGCAAACAAACCACAAATAATTATGTCATTGATGACGTCACAGGTCATGAAATACAGGCATTGGTTATTTCATGGGTGGGGTTGAAATATAGTGCCCCTTGGTTAAATCTCTACCACAGTCTTATTTCATAAAAAATAAACAAAGGATACAATTTCTATCTGGACACATACTCAGGTAGGACAGGATTACTTCACTGAGTGTGTGAATAAGGTATGCAAATTAATGCTGATGGCTTCTACTTGAGCTTTACTCTAATATATAACTTATTCCAGCCCTCCAAATTGTTTTTGCATGGTTGGGTAAAAAGGTGTCACTGTGAAGAGTTTCTTTTTTGGGCCAATTCCAGGATCAGCATTCAGGCATGGGGAAAGAGCATCACAGAGCTATCAATGATTGGAATGTTCATCCTATCTATTACCAAAAGAATTTGATGAAGATAAACAGAGCAAATGTGAGTACCTTTCTTGAAGGAAAACAAGCCACAGTTGTGACAGAAATCCATGACAAAGACTTGAGACAAGCCATCAATCAGACGCAACCTCATATAACGACAGACCGAGACTGTGTATTGGCTATATTTATCGATTCCTATAATTCTTCGTGGATAACTGTGCCTTGTGATCGAAAATACCCGTTGGTGAACATTATTTGCACTACAATGGTTTCTATAGAGCATGGAGAGGCGGTTCACGTTGAGAGCACTGAAGCTACATGCCCATTACATTGGACCATGTCATTGGTACAGGGTTCAAATATCCCTCAATACTGTTGGGCATATATCTTTAGCTTGTCTATCCACAGACTTGTTGAGCAATTTTATGAGGCAACATGTTTAAGCACTCACCAGGATCATGTGAACTACATTACGGATAAAAGGCTTTTGGAAAGTTGGCACCTTATGAAAGTAGAGAAAGTCTACTGGACACTATACACACAAACAGTACTATTTAAAATTGACAATTTACTTGTAGCATATGGTGATATGACAAACCTCAGACTCAGGCTGTGCAAGATCCCACATCTTGCTAGAGAAGTAAGGAGTAGTCTGAGACTTTGTAAGGATGATACATACATCCTTCAACATCGCTGGTGCGATGGCAACATAGACTGTCCTGACAAGTCAGATGAACAAAACTGTCCATGTTTGTATTCCTTCCTAGTCAATGTCAGCAGATATAGCTTACAGTGTGATGGTCTTTATTTCCAGTGTGGTGATAGTCACAGTATCCCCACATCAATGATTATGAATAATTTCTGTGACTGCTCAAATTGTAAAGATGAAAAAATCACTGTCCCTGAAATATCCCACAACTTATCCACAGGTCAGAGAATGACCTATGTAGGTATGGGCAATGAAGATAGGTCTACTAATACCAATACATACTGGCACTGCAATAACATCGATAGTACGAGATTTGAAATAGAACATACTTGCATATATGATAGTTTTAATCCCAGTTGTTTAAATGGTGGTAACCTATTGATGTGTGAAAACTTTGAATGTGAAAAACACTTGTTTAAGTGTCCGGAGAGCTACTGTATCCCAACATACATGGTTTGTGATGGCCAGATGGATTGTCTTTGGGGAGAAGATGAAGTCTTGTGTCAGCAGTTAACTTGTAAACATCTTCTACGGTGTAGCGGCCACACAATATGTGTTCATCATGTCAACATATGTGATGGGGTTGTACATTGTCCTTTGGGAGATGATGAAGAACTATGTGATCTACAAGAATGTCCAGATACATGTACATGCCATGGCTATTCAATTGTATGCACTAATAGAAAACTTACCATCATTCCGGGAAACACAGAACCTGCAAAGATGCTGAATATTTCTAGAAACCAAATAACATCACATCATTTTTCTGTGAAAACCTTCTATCAACTGTACATTCTTGACATATCTTATAATAGCCTCACCACTCTTGATGAACAATCATTTCCATATAACAATACAATAACTATGCTATATGCTGAGGGCAATGTGCTTTCCGAGTTAACAATGTCATCCTTTAGTGGTTTTGCCTCTCTAAAGGTCCTTGTACTCAATGGAAATCCAATCAGTAGAATTCAATCAAAGGGCTATGTAGACCTTCCTTCCATTCATGTTATAGATATGTCTTATACATATCTAGGAAAATTATTTGAGGACACAGACATTGTGCTTATTAACATGAAAACCCTCTCCTTAAAATCAGCTAAGCTAATGAAAATAGTTTCAAGATCTTTTCAAGGCATGAGAAATTTGATGTTTCTAGATCTGCAGGGGAATCTGTTAATCTACATAGCCCCAGATGCCTTTCACATTGCTCCTATGCTGTTAGAGGTTCTGCTTAATGATAACAAGTGGTGTTGCTTTGTAGTGAGGGAACTTTCTAAATGTACAACTATTCCTCATCAACCTCCATTTAGAGGCTGTCTCTGGTTGTTTCCTAACCCAAGTATCCGTTGGTTGTTATGGACCTTATCTGCTGCACTTGTATTCACCGTCTCCTTACACATAGGCATTGTTGTTTACACTAGAGCTAGAACAGATCCGCAGATTGATATTTCAAATTTCATGATAAACCGACTTAACCATATTGTGAATCTAAGCTTGTTGATACTGCACATTGTCATAGTAGTAAGTGCTGATGCCTACTTCATAGGGAACTTTGTGAATTATGAAAGACGATGGCAGCAAGGCATGGTCTGCAAGTTAGTTCTTGTGACAGCTTTCCTGCCAACACTAGGTTCTGTCTTTATAGCCTTTGCTATTGTCATGATGAAGACTATATCCATCCTTGATCCCTTTCAGACTGGCAGCTTATCAAGACGTAAAGTTCTTGTGTGTGTACTGTTAAGCTGGGTGTTTGCAATATTGTGCAGTATATCACACATAGTTCTAAGACTGGTGAATGATGACGACCATGCTGACACATACCATGGCTGTCTGGTACCTTCAATGGGAAACCTGTGGGAATGGATATTTTTCCTTTTGTTAGTGTGTATGACAGTCCTAATTAATATATTAGTTATATTCTGTACAGTCATAGGGATTGGAGATGTTATTATACAGAGAAGAAAAAGTGGTGAGATTATTATATCAGACATTGGGGGTCTGCTGAAACCATTCATTGAAAACCTTGTCTCTGCCACTGTGTGCTTAATTCTGTGGCTGACTATTCTAATTCTGTCTCTGATGATCTATTCTGATTCATCCATGGATACCGTCATTGCAAAATGGTGTATTAATACCTTAATTATTGTTTCTGTATTTGTTTCTTCTATATGTAAGTGGTTGATCTACTTGACATAACTTTCACCATGCAACATATCAGCAGCACATATTTTATTATGTGCAATGTTATTATTATCAATATTTTAAATGTGATGTGTTACTTGTCTATCCAATAAAAGGTGTAAAATCCACTTGCTCCTAAGCGACTTGTCTGTACTTAAAAAAACACAATATTCTTGGGAAATGGGGGATTGACCCTTCGTCTAATTCTTCTGTCACATCTAGTCAGAAGGTATGAGGAAACTTTGTCAAAATATGTCAACGCTTTAATCAAACAAAATTTCAAACTAGTAAAATGATAGATATGTTAACATTGATTCATCAATAACTAAGAATGAATCTTTCAGGTTAAGTTGCCTTGTCAAGGGCAGAATCTGATAACCCTAAGGGCTTCATTGTGATCTGATGTGGTTTGCCATTCATCATCACGATGCACACAAGAAGGAATGCCTTCTCTATCTGTAAATTTGGAAATGGTGCATAAACATTATTTCTTAATGCTACAGTGCTCATGCTAATGAGTATTGTAGCACCGGCTAGTTACTTGTTAGGGCTGCATTATGACAATTATCCAAAATTCTGTCTAAGAAGAGCCATAATATAGGAAATACTTAGACTAGAATAACAACATCACGTCCTGACAACCTTTGACGACCCATAATGACTTCTTGCCAGCTATTTGATTCCTTGATGATCCCCCTACATAGCCATGCCCACATTTGCAGACCTTTTCTTTCATAATGGTCATGTGACTGGCTTTGTTTGCATTTGTGACCTTTGGGAGCATGCATACAACCACAGCCTCCAATACGCCTGAGTGTTATTCAATGCTCTCTCCGGGGACAGCCCTCCCATTGCTTTAACATTGATAGACAGTATTGCAGATTCTTATGTTACTAACATACTTAGGTTCCTAGTTATCCCATCCACACAAATAACATCTGCATTACATCTCTGAAAGCAGCCATCTGATTGGCTGCCCACTAACACATGCTGAGTAAACTTGGTGCATATTGGCTGCTGGAATCAGGATTAGGACTGCAAGCTTGCTGCTGATTGGTCAGCGGGCAGTTCTCACACATGCATGGCCGGTACAACCGAAGGCCTAGGCAGGTAATTTTTGTCAATAATTCTTGGTCATACCTGGATAATGGGATGATAGAAGCGGTTAGTGTGGGATAACCTCTGTTGGGGGCTACTGAAGCACTTACCACTTCTAGATAGGCTTGAGTAAGGCACAGCTGCAATGCTGTAAACATAAATATTTTTGCTGGTATAAATTTTCGTGGATTAGCTAAAGAGTTCAATTTCACTGGAATTTAAATTCATGGATGTTGAAACATGGTAGTTTCAGGGCTATATTGGATAAATTTTCCCTCTATACATATTTTTACGATTATAAAAATTCTCGAAACTTGCAAAAATATCTATGTTTACAGTACTCCCTTATCACTGCTGGTTAGATGCCTCACCTTGACAGTATCTCATGCACACAGGCCAGGTGAGAAATGATACACAAGGCACGACTTTTTAACTCAATATTTATCTCGTTGCCTCACAGACTGCAGCTGCCCCCATATACCTTGCTGAGTCCTTGTGCACCTTGTATTTACTCCCATTGTTTCTTTTATCAAATCACTCCTCTTGTTTTGTCTGACCACAGCCTTATATTTTCTTCCTAGCCCCTGCCATGCAAGCCTCCATCTCTCCCTCGCCCTGCTTACCTGCTTCTCTTTGTCATTATCATCACCCCTCCACCTGCACCATGGTAACCTCTCCTCATATTCTATCAACCCATCCCCATACAAACCCAGGTTATCAGTAAAACCTGACAGGACCAGTCAGATCTGTGGTTCCTCAAAGATGCACAAGGGGCTTTGTGGGAGAGCCTCACCAAGATTGGATCGGTCAGAAAAAGAAATTGAGCATAAAAGGGGCTGGTCAGAAATGATGTTTGGTCCTGTTATTGGTTTGTAAGGCTAGAGGCCAGACCGATGGAGTGTCGATAGGATGGGAACACCCACAAGGCCTCTAGTCTTTCTTTCAACAAGAGAAAGGTCCTTCTAAAATAAGCTAGGCTTCTAGCAGTAGGATGCATATTGTTAGTGGTTTTAGAAGTAGCTACATTTTGACAAACCCTACAGATCTGCACCTATAGCAATGTACATGTAGGAAGCAAGCCATTTACCTAAAGCATTGGGGATATGCTAGGATAATGGGCTGAGATCACTTCCAACAGATCTGTTTGAAAGTTGTATCACCATTGACCAAGGTTAACTGATTGTCAACCAGTGTCCTCCAACCTTTCTAGTTTCATTTGCACCCTTTACCCAGACAATGACCTGTTTGCTGTTCAGAGCTTATAATTAAAGTAGCAAAGTGTGACTTGGATGTTTAAAAGGCCAACCTGTAGACCTATATATCATTTCAATCCTGTGATATCTCTGTCCCCTATGTTATAGACTCCTCTATAGAAATACACTGATCGTCTGGCTATGGTCGATGAGGTGACCTTCATGGGGCCCTGTACATCCCCTCAATACTAGCTGAGATGTGCCTTTTCTACGGAAATGGTTCAATAGCTACCAGTATTAGCACCAAAAGTATGACATCGGGCCTACTTTATTTTCTTTGCTTAGGGCTGTGTCTCACAAACATGGGCCAATTTTTTCGTCTATGACCGGGTGCAATCTATGACTGGGTGCAATCTAGGACCGGGTGCAATCTAGGACCGGCTAGCAAGGAAAAGGCAAGTATAGTGTGAAAGGAGACATAAATAAGGATAAAAGGAGACGGATTAATACTGAGACTTTATGATACTAAATTAGTTTTCATAGTTTCTATAATTATATCTCCATTTCCACAGATATAAAATGGAAAATTCCATCTCATAAGGTCATAGACGTCACTTTATAAGTAGCATCCATTTTAAACACTTAATATGGATTTGGTGAGACACAGCCTGAGACGATTTTCAAAATCAATATAGGTACTATTGACCTAGTGTTTTAACCTAAAAAGTGAATATCTTCCAGTCTATAGCATATATGCCCCTTTTTTGTTGCCAAAACCAGAACTAAAAATTCCCTGCTGAAGGGTCAAACCCTCGTGTAGTTACATTTATCGAAAGAGCGATGTCTCATCGAAGGTTTTTTTCTCCTCTGGTGGCCTCAATACAATAAATATAGATCTCCCTCTGGTAATTCCTAAGTCACCTGTGTAGGACAACTAATTGCAGTTTGTTTATATCATCGTGGTACCTACGCCATCCCACTAGAGTAACTACTGTATAACAGTGTATATGTAAAACAGTTTAGGTAAGGCAGCACAGGCCTAGTAGGACAGTGAGACCAAACTGCCAGCATTGCAATCACAGAGACATGAGACTGAGCTGAACATTCATGACAGGCAGTATAATGACATCATTTGTCACACAGGCCACTCCCCAGCTTGGCGAGAGAACTTGGCACTTCTGCCTGGGTACAGAACCGCTAGACTTGACCGCTATCTGTCGTTTTAGTACTGTCTTGTTATGTAGAAAAATTAAGTCTAGTCTTTCATGAAATAATTGATCTACTCCATCTCATATATAAATTTGGTAATGCTTGATATTTACAAAATAGGGATTGGAAAGTTCTGCTTGATTCCTTCTTAATGGCCCAAAAAAGTAAACATTTCAATACAAAATCAGTGTATCTAGGCTACAAATGTACACTATAAGAAAGGAAACAGTGATCTACTTCATCTCAAGGTTATAGCATTAACACAAGTATTACTAAAGAAGCATTGCGTCAACATCAGCCATTGTTTGTTGTGCAGAATTTTTACAGCCTACATCGGGATCTGCTAAGTTTATGCTGAGTATCACATGACATAATCCATCCTGCCCTGCCCCCGGTGACGTCAGGGTGACAGCATGTCTCCCCCTGGTGGCAGTTGTTGACACTACAGCTGCTGCTGCCTGCTGGGACAGAAAGTAGTTACAGGTGGGGCGTGATGGATGGGGGAGGGACCTGCCTCGTTCTGGCACTGACAGCAGGCATGTTGGTTGTCCTTTTCTGGGAGTGACTATATAGCGGTTCTTTTTGTTCTTGTGTCAAGCTGTATCTATTTTTAAACAGTTTTTAGCTGAAAGCATGAACTTGTTCAACGATGGGCTATACTACAAGCGGGCCGAGTGCCTTACCACTAGACCCAGAGTATAGCACTCCAAAAAGAGCTTATGGACATGATCTTAGTACATAATTTGACTCTTTTAATCCCTTTCATGCATAGTACCTGAAAAATTACTCTAAAACATATATGCTTGTCAGACTAGGAAAAGAAGATCTGTGGGTCTTTTGTCTTTGACTGAGGACAGACTAAAGGAAAAAGAGCTGTAAGAAACATTAGGTTATTTGTTATCTGTGCACGGGCTAATAAGGCCTAGCTGGGTCATTATCAACAATAGTCTAGGCCATTCATCAGCTGCAGGAGTTCATCTGTGCTTAACAATAGGCTTACCCTATGAGAGCCAAATAGTGCTTTAATGTATTATACCCTGTGTGGTCATGATGCATGAATTCAGCCCTAGGAAATCCACTTGTGCATTGTAAGGACCATTTGGAAGCGTATAAAGCTTGTAGGGTTGGCATGATACTTTATTGAATCACTGGTGAGGGGATGGCTAGCTCACATTCATGGGTTATGACATAAAAAAAAGTAATACATTCATGCACCATTGTTACATTATTGTCAACTAGACATTATAATTGATTTGGCAGTGCCTCTGAGAAGCAAGAAAATATGAAAAGTAAGAATTCTGGCCAAATCTCTTAATGAAATGAGATGGAATTAAATCGATGTGTCTATTTTCCCACTGTAAATCCGAGCTAACTAAGTGTAATTAACTGTGATAAACAAGTGTCACCAACTGATTAAACAACCAAGCATTAAGCTTTAACCCCTTAAGCATAATGTACCATGTTATTGGTCTAGCTTTTGTTCTAAAACCTGACCTGCCTCAGCCACCTTGTCTTTGCTGCTTCCTACAGCAATTCATACACCTGCTGCCCCACTGGTAGCATCAGTCCTCCCACTTCCAGCTTCATTACTCTAGGTGGAGAGAAGGTCAAACAAGGTAGCCTGTGTCAAGTGTCCACGTGGAATGTGCCTTTGTTTTTAGTAGAGCTCTCAGGGCCCTGCTCCTAGTGTAGTAGATAGGCTGTGTGTGCCAGGCGATTTCCCCTGAATCAATGTTGACATACTACAAATATACGGGGTGGTAGTGGTAAGATGTTGGCCACATAGGTGAAAGGTCAGAGTAAAAATTGCCAAAAGAATTGACACATGTGTTAAAAATGAATCTAATTGACACTGTATCAAATTATGACCACATTACTGTATGCAAAGGGCAGAGCAGAGGAAAGCATAAGTTTCCTCTAGGAAGATGTGAAATTTTTTTTTTGGCCAGCGAAAAATCTTAACATGATTCAGTTGCTGCAAATTTGACTACAATTCTTGTAGAGGTTTCGTGGTTGCTGAATTGGAGAAGTACAAGTGTGACTGGGAGGAAGCCCATAGCACCTGCCAACCTTTACCCCACTCCCAGTGCCACAGACCCTGCTGTCACCTCCACAGTGGTAGGGACAGGGAGGTGTGTTGACATTTGGAACTGGGAGAGGCCAAGTCCAAGACCTCAATATACCTGGCTGGAAACCTTCGCACCAGAGGTCACACCACAAGTCAAAGATATTCCCTGCAAAAAAATCTGGCATGCTCTTTTAGACGAAGCAGTTGGTCAGTACACACAACAGACTGTGACATGAGGAAGTCTCCATGTGGCATCTGATATTGGTCCGAGTAGCCCTGAACAGACCTGAGTAGTGCCTTGGGTAGACAAGGCTAATGACAGAGCGGGGGAGATATATTCTGCTTATACTCCTTCAGTTCAGGTCAAACACTTTCTTTATGAGGAGCATTGCAAGTGCTCTCTTGATTCCATGGTAAACTTTTTCACAAGGGAATGGGTAGATAAAAATTAATGCCCAAAAAGTATACCCAGAGGATTATTGGTAGAACATCAAAAGGGTGACCAGATGGAAGATTCCATTGCAGCCAATAAATTAAACCTTTAGGTCAACATAGTGCTTTAATGCATTTTTTCCTTTTGTTTTCTTGATGCATTAATGGTGTCCGGGTTATCACTTTGCTGGCAAACACAGTGGCTTCCATTTCTAGTCTGCAGAGTGCCTGGTGTATTGTGCCCTTTGTGGAGATGATGCATGATTGCATGCCTGGCAAGTCTACTCAACAAGGCTGCATTCACACACCATGCCAACCCTTTAGAAGTGATGCAACACACATTCACAGAAAAGTAAAGGTGTCAACTGTGTCTCCTTAGTGGCTCTGGTAAAAAAAAAGCAGCGCAAACAGCTATTGACTTATATGAAGGGTCAACTTGAGTTGACAATTATATTAGGTCATCTCAAGTTGAGGCTTTATCTAAGCAGAGTCATCAACTTGTTGCCTCTTATTTTGCCAGTGCCACGTGGGTGACGTGGTGCATTAAAGCAGTATGCATCCCCTAAAGCGTAAATGCTAGTATCTGGAGCAGCCCTCAGCCCCTGGAGAGCTGCCATGTTTACTTGATAGAGCAGCTCCAGCTAAGAGCTAAGCCATGATGTGATTGCCTGATTGCAGTGATTCACAAGATTGCGGAGCAGTACCTTACCCTGGGCATTTCCTGTAGGTCAAATGGGTTAGCTATGGGGTCTTATCATGTCCAATTGTCTATGACAAATGGATTGAGGTCCAGAATAACCTATCCTGTCAGTTTCATCACCAATTTACCCATGGACCATACTTCACAAGTTGGAGTTAAGCGAGTTACATAACCATTTTGATGAAATTACAGTTCTGAAATACCCCTTAGTAATCAACAAAGGCAATATAAGTATGAATGCTTTGCGTAGATCTAAGGTTATCTTTTGATTAGCCTCCAAGTGTGCAATGGTATTATAGCATATGAATTAGGTTGATGATACTTAATGAAGGAAACCTAGATGTTCCCATATGGCTCAACTTATATTTATCCCCGGGAGCTAACCAGGATGATTGCAGCACACCCGGAGCAGGTTATTCAGTCCTTCATGTGTGGAGCTGGGCAGGGGCTAGAGATAGAGACCACACAGTGAATAATCACCAATATCCCCCAAACCCGCAACACATAAGCTGATGTATGCCTGCTAGTCCAGCAGAAGACGGAGCGTCATATGATGACCGGTGCTGCTCTAACCAATCACACCACTGCTTGTAAACACCCTTGGTTGAGTGATGAGTGGGGGGGGGGGGGGTTCAGTCCATCCACAGAAAGAAAAAAAAGTCACAGAAAAACTCTGGCCGTAATGGAGTCAGGCAATGATCGATTCTGAAGGAAGAGTCCATCAGTGCCTGACTCTTTGAATGGGAGAAAGCAAGGTTTGGTTCTAGAGAGGGAGATCCTGGAAAGGAGAGTTTGATAAAATCTGACTCTCTGTCTCTCTGTCAAAAGAGACCTTTGATATTGGAAAGGGAGTCACTGTAACTATTTAGCCAGTGAAAGTTACCTGGGCCTGCTCACGGTGACCTGTCCCCACCTACAGGCTTGTCAATCATGGGCAGCCACAGGCAGAACTGACAGCTAATCTGGGGACTAAGGCAGCCTGTAGGGATGTGAGATGACCCAGTTATGCTGTTGGGTGATATATGGGACTTGGGTACCATTGCCATCTTGTAAAATACCTGGTTACACTGCTGGATAATGTGAGGGGGTGGTGAACTAAATGTTCTGTCCACATACCTACTGCATATCAATTACAGAGTCATTATATATCATCAATCATAAGTCAGTTAGTGTAAAGGAACTATTAAAGCTTAGTCATATGACTATGGTAATAAACATAATTTGTGTTTCATGCCTTTACCCCTGTAATAGTTACACACCATTTGTTAATAATGAATTTAGGAAAAGTATTGCATTAATAACAAGCAGAGACATTAAATAACTCATTTCTCAATAATTTCAACACAAAGGTAAAATGGAGTTTAAGCCATTCAGAATTAAATTCAGAAAGATTACTTTGATCCCATTAGAGAAGATGATTATGTTAGTAATGTTAACATTATCCAAAGGACAGATGACTGAATCTGTGTTAAATCAGGGATAGTAAAGATATGTTTGTATCAATTGCATTTACTTTCTTTGAGGATCTCTTCATATTTCCTCCTGTCAGCTTCTGATATTAGACTCTGTCTTTCCATATCTGTAGGAGAAAATGAAGAGAGGTGCATAGCTTTCTACATTAGATAGGTCACTAAAACCTATTGTGTGGCATTACTAGAAGACTGTATTGGTCTATGAGCTGTAAGGACCTTTGAACAAAATAAAGATCGTTTAAGGAAAGACAACAAAAGGAATCAATTATCACCTTTCTCTGTGATAGGAATATTATGACTACTCTTCAAAAACAAAAAAAAATACCTGACTATTTTTCTAACATGCCACCATTGACAAATAGCCAAGAACACTGACAAATTCTCCATTTTAGTGGATAGCTGGAGTCAACTACTGAAAATAGACAATAATAGACACACTAGTGATCTGATATGCTGGGTGTGAAAACTGGGAACAAATGGCAGATTAGGATTTAGTTTTAGTGCTATACATTGTTGTAATTGATTAACCATAGATAAGGTACATTTCTATATCCAATCTGATGTATTGAGTTTTCTCAAACAGCCCTAGGGCAAAAGAAAACTGTTCACATTTCCAAGGATTAATACGCTGCAAAATGTTATATTAATTCTGGATGCTCACTTTTGTTTGACAATGTTTTTAAAATGTATCTAGAATTTCCAGAAAGGCAATCCACAGTGTGCAGGGATAGCGAAGGAGAAAACTGATTAGTGGAGATTTCTACCAAAATACTCATTCTTGCAGCTGTTATTGAAATTAAATTTAACTTCATTTTCTTACCAGTGAGTTGGCTTGTAAGTTTTGATAAATATCAATTTCTGGTATCAAATGCCCTTAATACAAGTGGAAATTTGGGGATACTGCGGGCTGACTGATCATGGACAGTACACAAGGATTCTGGAGGAATGCAAATTCAGTAGATCACTCTACCCTTTGTTCAAAATCAAAGTAGACCAAACTCATAGATCAGGATTGTTAGTACAGGTAACAAAGCACTCTCTCAGACAACATGTCAACAACCCTTAGATAAAGACATGTTTTGAAGTCAAATAAAGTCAAATAAAGAGCCAGGCAGCTGAATGTAGTACGGCTACTTATCGCCATGACTCAAAAGAGTAGTATCACAGTTTATTGCACCCTTGGATTTTGTTGGGGCAAATGCCCCTCTTAAAGCACCCATACAGGGAGCAAGGCTCAGCAGTGCTGGCCACAGAGCTGTGATTGTATCCATACCCATGAGCTAAATCTACTCTATTTCCAGCAGATACCAGCATCTCCCAAAGGCTTACAAATTGCAACTATTTTCTAGTGTATGCATGATGCTTAGACAGGATATCATTTGTACCCTTGTACTATAATCTAGGCATACTAAAGGGGTTATCATATTTCTAAATCATTTAATTTAATTTTAGATGAAATTAGTTTGATACATTCATTCAATAAAATGTTATCATCAGAATAATGGGATTTTTTAACATCAAATTAGCTTGATTTGTACCTTGATCTGTGATTAGAGACGAGACTAAGGAAAGTACCTCATTTAATTCATAACAGCCTTCCTTTTAGTTAGGTGAAGATACAATCTGATGGTTAAGTTTTGATATAGAGCTCCCTCATGTTTATAAGATTATTTATGCTTATAGGTGAATTAGACCATGGGTGGCTTCCGTAATAAGGGCAGATCACAATTCAGGCCAGACAAGAGCTGGCCGAGAGGATCTCTCAATGAGTCGAGTTAATGGTGGCACTAAGTCTATGGTTGATCTTATATTCAGTCAATGTTATCCCAATGTATTTTCATGCTCCTTGCTGTTGTCTATCTGTGGGTAATTATGCTCTGCCTTCTCAGTAGTCAATCATTCAAATAACCCTGTATAAAGATAGAGTTCACTAGAATCATTTGCACAATTACGCTCCTACAGATGACTACCTCAGATGTCTTATTTAACAAACTCCTGCCTTTAAGACCACCACTTGTCAGGGAAAGTCTGTTTCAAAATGAGGCTGTCTTAAAGGAGGGGATTTACAGTGGGTCAATTCTAAGTAGGATCCCATTATGCCATTATGATGCAAGAATGCAGCCCTTGCAAGAAACTCTGCATTCATGAAATAGTCTACCCACAGGGGTTGACACACGTATGAAGGGTCAGCATAGCTTTTGTCTAGCAATGGTAAGATGCTTTAGTGTATTCTGTAACAAAAGAGTGGCCAGAAGACATCTCAGTGGGGTTTCAATATTAGTTAGAAACATCACTCTCCTAATTTATCCTTGCTCTTGGTTCAAACCCAGTTGCATACATTAGAATGACTGCCATTTACATACAGAGAGTAATTAACCTCAATTGGCACTTACTACAAGGTAGTGTGAGAGTAGCTGTACCGTAGGGGTGAGTCCACTTAGTCCACAGCTCAAGTGGCCGATTCAGCTCAACACCAGGCACAATGAATACCAATGTAGACTCTGCATACCCCAGCAGGGGGCCCTTGTTGTAAACTAATTATGGTCTGCCTGCAGGGTGGGGGCCCCAGACTGTCTACCAGTCGGGACAGGTACTCTGCCCTATAGATAGGGGCAGTGGTGATTTTTTCATATTCAAGGTCAAATTTAGTGACCTTGACCTTGGTCAAGGTCATTTTCCTTTATTTGGCATAAAGAATTCTCATTTTTTAGTCTTCTGTGCAAAAATCATGAATGTAGCTCCAATGGTTTGGAAATTATGGAGGAAAATGTGATTTTTCTCTTGATCTCAAAAATGTCATCAGAAATCCAAGATGGCCACCAGAAAAATGTGATGGGACAATATTTCACGCTGGGAACATCAGAAAAATTAAAATATTCAGGATTGAAAAAAAGTTGGTTAAAAAAATATACCGTCCGGGTGCATGGGAACCCCCGTCTCCTACTAGACTAAAGTGACTATATGCTACTATGTGCTATTGATAAATCACCTTCATTAGCAGGCATCTTCTGGTCTAGTACTTACAAAGCACCCAAAAAGGTCACCAGACCAGCAGTTCATAGCTTGTAGCATAATTTACATCAATCTATGATACATCTGGTTGAAAGTAAGTTTTACCTTTCTGAACTACTGCTTATTCTGCATAGGACAATAGATCAGGGGACATTTCTCCTACTCACTGACTTAGGTTCAGTTTATAATTTACACCCCAGCAACATGACCTGGTTCATTTATCAGTCTAGACTAGTCTGTGACCAACCACAACAACCCAGGGTTGCCAGTAAACACAGCTTGGAGGCAGACTGACAGATACCTGGTTAGTGAGACGTGTTTGGGGTGGACGTCAGACACCAGTGCTTGGAGGCCAGTAATTCACACACCAGGTGGCACTGAGGTAGACTATGTGTACTGTAGGTAGCATCAAGGCCACGTTGGTGTTACTCCACATAGGCGGAAGTGTTATAGCTTCATAGGAAGGTGTGCATAACAAAGTCAGGTAGCTGCATTACTAAGATCCCCCTACCTACCCCCTAAGGTCCCACGACAAAGCATATATATATGACAACACTGCCTGCCTACTCTACCAGCATATTGGGGGAAGTGGGAATTCTCATCTAAGTCATCGGGCATGTGTCTCAGCCATCTTCTCTTTAAAACCTACCCCTTTGCAAAACGATCAGGTTTTCTGCAACAATATATCCCAGGACTAGGAGACACCAGGGTGGCAAAGGGTGATGGGTATGTGCGTGTGGACAGAGCTTGGGGGTAGGAGGATGGGTAGGAGGGTTGCTGTTTGGTTTAGGTGGAATGGAGTGGTGAAATACCACAAGTGCTTGGCAGGTGCCAATGGTTTTGGAGGTGATGTTGTTTAAAGTGATTTATTTTGTGGCCTCCTTTTTTTTTACTGGATTTGTCAACTAGTTATTGCGTTGCTTCCTAATTCCCTTTGTATGGATGTAAATCAGTCCACTCTTACCTAATGGACGCACTTTTAGGGTAAATGAGCAAAGACGCTGGAATGTATAAATATCAATTGTCTCTGTAATGTCTGCACTCATTTGGCTGATTTATAAAGGTCCCATATCAATTTTATTCAATGTTTAACTGGCGCATGTACCAGCTAAATAAAATTACATGTATTATAGAATACTGATAGTGTTGTATCAAGGTGATTGCTTTCTTCTATTTCTAACAATGGTTAAAGACTACCACCTAGATATATCCTTGCTTCTACAAACAGTGGGTCAAATAAGAAAAAGAAGTTTTAGACACTCCCTCATTAGGCTATATAATTGACAGCATAAAAGCCCCATTAGCCTCAAAGTACCTCTCCATATCCAAGCACCCATTCTCTTCAACGAGAGATGGTACTCAGCCAGTATTGGAGCACCCAGGGTGCCAGTTACCTTCTGGGTGGCCTCCAGTATATGTGGCACTTTGCCTCCTGCCTTTATAACCCTACTTGGATCGCTTCCACAATTGGGAAAGGGTCCCCTCTGGTCCCAGGTAGGGAGCTGTATATAGAGCTTTTATGCCATTCTCCATTATTAGGCCTTCATGAATAAAATCAATCCTCAATGATCTGTTTGTAATCAGTGTACACAAATTATGCATTGGAAAGTAACTCACCTATGGTTAAACTTGCACACTTCAGTGGTGTAACAGGAGTGTATCAACCCTGAGAAGTAATTTTGATAATGCTACATAGCATTTGTGGAATTCTTTGTTGCTGTATTCATGCATCACAGTGACAAAGGGGCATATAAAGCTTCATGCTGTCCTTAAATCGTTAAGACATTAATACATGTATATGCTACATGCCAGCAGAGCCTGACAGATTAAGGGCTGATGAACAATTATACAGTGAGACCTCGATAATCCGGCTGCTTTGTCAGGGGCAGTTCTATATATAGGCATATAGATATGCTTCAATAATCCAGCAGATTCAAGGGAAAATGAATCCCATATAAGGCTGTCTTAGACCACCAATCTGAATTATCCAGGTCTCACTGTATTACGGTTTCACTTAAATTTCAATATTCATTAGAAAATCATTATTGTAGGCATAGATAAGTGCTCCGCAATGCCTGCAGGGCAGTCCAGTCCCTACGTATCACCAGCGTAGCCTGTTAGCTAACATGCCAATCACGGCACTTCCCCCAGGAACCAATAACTCAGGAGTTGCTGGCTACTTGCACACCTCAAGCAGCAACAAGTGGATGATATTAAAGTCAGGACACACCGTTGGGCAGTGGGCAGCCCCAGACCTTTACTATACAGTCACTGTAGTATGCTTGCAGAGTACTCTACTGCTACAGCTGCCGGGCAACTTTTCTCAGTTTTTATATTATGCTTTCTACCTTCTATTTATTTGATTTTGTTTGGGTAATGGACAGAAGCCATGACTACGATATGCATATTACTGTGTCTGTCCCTGCAGGAAAGGTCATCACTTGAGATAGTCAGAGTGAGAGTCAAGGTATTTACCTCCCTCTTCATGAAACTATCCCCACTCTCATGTATGTATACCCTGGAAACAACTAACGAGAATATCCCAGGATTTTCTGGGGATTCTGTGAGCAGAATTTCCCGTGAAATCACGAGATTAAAGACGTGAATTAACATGTATATTCCCGTGAAGTCACGGGATTTACCCCAGTGAGGCTACAGGACGTGGGTTCGAATCCCCAGGGCTCCACTAAGCCCTAATGATGTAGAATCAACATTCCCTTAATAAATATCTACAGGGAATAAATGTTAGCTTGACATGTACACCATGCATGTAAACATAATGTAAATTAACACAACTAGTGTAATTTTGTATAAAACATTTTTAAGTATCAATAGGGATCCCTACTCTCATGGATGTATAGAGAGAGAACTTAGAGGAGGAAAAGCACAAACTCACACAGTGGTCCTCAGTGAGTAATCATCATTAGATTCATGAGCCATATTGCATACTTGAGTCCAGTTGTACTTGAGTCCAGTTGTGCTTCTAAAACTCCACAGTCTAAAGGATTTCTATCAAGAGGCCATATGTACATGAAGCTTAATATTACACATAAGATCCTGGGACATGAGATCAAATTTAATGTGGGGTGTTCTTAGTTTTTTGCCTGAAGTGTTTTGGGCATCTACATCAGGTTTGACAAGTGGCGTCATGTTTGCTCCTTACACGGTTCTTCATGTGATGCATATACACAAAACAGCCATAGCTTTTGGAAGGTCTGTGTCAAAAGGTTAAATTCATCATTTTATTCTGAAAAGCATGACCATTTCAAAGAGGTTGTCCCTATATAGCTATTGTTGACTTTGAAAGTCTGGTTCTTCTCTACATTCCATACAAAAATGGTCAAAACCCTGCATTCTAGGAGACTTCTGAAAGAGAGGTTTTTTGTTGGTAGCCCATTCTGACAGAACCACTGAAAATGAGTCAAAATATTATGTAAATAAGCAATAAACAGGCATTCATTGGATCTTAATTTCTCAGAACAAGATTAATAACTTTCATGCTTGTGCTTTGATTATGCATAGGGCAAATACTCCCAAAGGGCGTGCATAATTTCAGGCTGTTAGCTTATTGCTACATCAGTACATCATAGCTGAGAATTTATATGATACTCCTTCTTGCTTTACGATATTTTTAGCTATGGTCATACTTATCTGTATCATTGAAGATGATATTCAATCAAGTCTGAGAGTGAGGTAGATGAGTATGGGGATGGTTACATTCCCCAATCAAGTTCAACAATAGGTTAACCAGCGGTCTTTCCTTAGAATATCCATTTCATTTAACAAATTCTATTTAATTTTACTAATAAATTATTTTTTAATGAATAAATAAAAAATAAAAAAATATGATCAGCCAGAGAGTCATTTGATATTGATAATCGTATCATGAATGTGTTGGGAACCCCAGGGCCTATGCCAAATGGAAACCCTACCCACGCTTATACTGTTGCATGATCAATTTTCCTTTACTGACTCAAAAATTAAACCTGTCCAGTCCTGTTCAGTCCAGTCCAGTTTGAATCAAGGCGCTGGACAGTGTAATAAATCAAGAGGATAGCTGTAGGGCCTTTAGAAATCGGTTGTGCACAGATACCCTGATACATCCAGATGGCTCAATCCCAGATGGATCCCTTGAAATTAAAGTTAGTTCAGCTAATCATGCGCAGTTACATGATGCAGCACATGTCATGAACTAATATTGAAGAGGCTTTAAGAGAGAGTAATTTAGATATAGCCTGAGCCGGAGCCAAAGTACTGACTGTCAGACACTGCTGAGTCCTAGACAGAGCCATTCTCCCAGCTACTATATAGGTGTGACGTCATGCACAGGTAAAGAAGTCAGTGGAACCCACTGCGTATTTTATCGTGTTTTACTGCTTTTGGGGATTGCTGGGAGACACCTACTTTACTGACAACATCTATAAAGACACCAGGAATCTGTAAGTTGAAAAAATAGAGATATTCTATTCATGATATTGGGGAAAAACCAAGGAGAGATCGAGGAGAGTCCTCGGGAGGTTAGCTGGAGTGGATGTCAACAACTGCTGTGGATTCGCCAGCAAAACAAAGGTAAAAGAAGTAGTTCTAGTCCGATTTTCGCTCTGATTTCGGCACAGTACCTTGCAGGGAGTCTTTTCTAAAGATCATCCAAGTCTGGGAGCTTAGAAGTCAGTACTTTTGGCTGTAGAGCACGCGTTTCACGGACCTCGGACCTCCGGTCCGTGGGCGATATTGTGTGCACTTTCCATAGACTTAGACCCATGTTGGGTGGGAAAACGTGTCAGCCACATTCCTCAGGACCAAAGAGGGAAAAACCACACAAAAAAATTAAGACATAACACTAGCAGGAATATTGACCACTCTCTTCTATGGTAGAGTGACACCAAGTGTATCATCTCAGTTAGTTTGGACATTTATTTTATCTTTGACTTTGGCAAAATTGGCGACTAAAACAATGTGCTTTCCGTGACAATTTTTTTCCGATTGACAATTTGCTGACAAGTGTTCCGGAGCTCTATATTCTGTACAGGTCAGTTCTAGGCTTAATATTGGTCACTGAGCAACCCCAATACCATCAAAAGAACCGGAATTTCATGACGAACACGCATGACACCTTTAGAACTATCTCATAGTGGGCCCTGACCTCCGAAATAGAGGTTAACTAAAACGACAAATTACAATTACATAGACTTTGGAGGAGCCCACTAGAGTGTGCTATGGCCCAGTACATGCCCTATTAGAGTGATGTAGAGTGACTTTACTGACATCATTTATAAGACACCAGGAATCTGTAAGTTGAAAAAATAGAGATATAGAATTATTTTTATATCTATTATATAATTGCCATTATCCTAGTCAGGTAACATGGCAACCACAACCACCACAACAATACCCACGCCTGTGTGTTCCAACGCAAATAAAAGAGACCGGGCTTTCTCCTCTGACTCACTGTCACCTGATAATAAGAAAGTGATATTAGAATATGAAGAGAGCACCCGACATGAGTTTGTATTTGAGCGTTTCACAGAAAAGTCTTTACAAACAACAGTTAACTCGGATGTCACGAATGGCGGAATCCCCGGTGACGTCACTGCGGGAAACCAGGTCACGCCTGAGGGCTTTGGTTCGGGGAACCCTCCTGCTTCGCGGAACATTCCGCACGACAGAATGATGCTCGTAAGGGGAAGACTGGCTCAGTTCCAATACAATCAACAAGGCGAGGATTTAAACGGTACTGCAAAGGATATAAATGATAGTGGGTGTCTCCCAGTCTCACAAATAAGCACTGGGAATTTGGGAGGGGGACGGGAGGTAGATGTAAGTTTGGGCACAATGGGAAAGGGAGAGAGGGAACTTGATTTTCTGGGGGGGGATGGTAGAATTGATCCTGGGGGAGGGGAATCATGGACTCCTGAGGGAGGTACTAACAAGACTACTGTTTACACATCTGAAAATGAGACACACAAACTGACTGAGACTGACACATTGAGTCAGATTGGATCTGAGACGGTCATTGAGTCGGAGGTACAAGAAGAAAATGTAAGTTATCACTCTACCATTGATGATGAACTCATTGAGACAAGCTTGCTGCCTACACAGTTTCCAGCTGCTCCTACACAATTACAGTCAATCTCACTAGCTGTCCAGACTGAACAAATGGACACTTTTAAGGCTGATATAGTGAGTGAGTTCTCTAAAGAGGTTGCAAAGCAACACATCAAGCAGAGAGATGAGTTTGCTCTCTTGTTGGATGGCCACAATACCAACCAGCATGGCAGAATAACCTCAATGGAAGATGATCTGGCAAGTTTAAATGCAAGATTTACACTCAGTAGTGATGATACCACTAAATGTCAAAATTCTATAACAAAAATGGAACAAGACCTGCAAAGATCTGAGACTGAGACAGATAGAAAACTGAGGGAGTTGGATGAGAAGTGGATGAAAAAATTCCAAGAAATAATAGATGAAAAACTGTTCCAGGGAATCAGATTAACTTCTGAAGTCAACACTATAAATACCAGTATTGAAAATACAAAGCAGGAGCTACAGGCAGAAATAACCAAGGAAGTTACCAAGGTTTATGGAGCCATGGCTGAAGGTAACAAAACACTTGAAGGTAGGATAACCTGTACAGAAGATAGGTTAACTTCAACTGAAGAGAGATTAACCTCAGCTGAAGGTAGGCTTACTTGGGTTGAATCTGAGCTTAAGAAGTTATCTGATAAAATGGATCAGGGCCTACTGATATCTGGCACACAGATGACAACACAGGACAGGAATGCTTGCACACATATGTGGGCCAGCATGCGCACTGCTCAGCATGTGAGTAGAGCGCCAGAAAGGAATATCATAGTGTATGGTATAGCCACGGATCAGGAAGAAAGGCTGACTCCTGTCATCCTTAACCTCATGAAAGATATGGAGGTCAGATGTAGAGGTGCTGACTTCATTGAGATAATCAGACTTAAAAAGCCTGAAATTCTACATACTAGAGATAAACCTCCAAAACAAAAAATCCCTTTAATGATCTGCTGCAGCAGTGAATCTATAAGGGCAGCAATCTTGGCAAGGAGGTGGAAACTCAAACCTTCAGAAGGGGAGGCAAAGGAAGGTAGAATCTGGCTCGCACCAGACGAGCCGAAGGAAGTTAGAGAACAAAGGAAGCGGGGAAGGGAAATAGTTAAGGCAGCAAGTGATACTGGTGTCTCCTCTAAGGTTGAAAAGAATGGCATCCTCCTTGACGGAGAAAAGTATTCCTATACTGACCTGGATAAGATCCCAGAGCAATTTAAACTACCCCACCACAAACAGGTGGCAGTTGGAACTGAGAATGAGAAAAACCCTGATGGAGCTCCGTCGGGTGCTAAGTCGGGGAAAAAACAACAAATGCAGGAAGACGACGGCAGTGTTCATATGCAAGAGACTCAGCTTGGCACCATTTATCAAGGTAAAAGAGCGTATATGTCTAACTGGTATCCCTGCAGCTTTGAGTTTGAACATGAAGGTAATAAAGAGAGATACAACTGTGTTGAACAGGGATACTTTCATATACGTTTGTTAGCGCTTGGGAAACCAAATGAAGCCCGACATATACTGACACTGTCGGATCCGCGTCAGATCAAGCTCAAGGGGTCTGAAATACCAGTCCCGAAAAATCACCCATTCACAAAAATGGAGTGCCAGCTCATGTTAAATTTGTTACTGGCCAAGTTTGGTCAGGATCAACATCTACAAATGCTCTTGATTCAGACAACTGGGCGCCTAATTGAGGCTACTGGGAGCAAGTTCTGGGGATCTGGATGGCACTGGGATTCCAAGACTAATAACTCAAAATACAACGAGGGTAAAGTGTATATGGGTCAGAACAAACATGGGAAAATGTTGGAGCAGGTCAGGACCAGGTACAAGGCTCAAGCCAGTTCTCACAGGGGGGGTAGCTAAATGCTGTCAACATGATATGGATTTTAATAATTTTTTAATGAATTTTAGACAATTTTAACAATTAATATTAAAATTAAAATCAAAATCTGATAAAATTAAAGTTTTGTGACCTGGGATATTGGCTTGTATTGCCTCATTACTAATCACAAGTAATGTGTTCTTTCCTTGCAGTTAAACCCAAGATTGAGGCATGTCGATAATAATTGCTGGCGATTCACGGGCATTAGGCCTAGCGCAACTGGTGACTGATAGTCTCAAGGGTAGTAGGTACTATACGATACATGAATGTGCCGACACTGGAAGAAACATCTCTAGGATAAAAAGTGCTGTGGACATTGACATGTCAATGGAGGGCAAGATCTATGATGGAGTGATTTTCTTAGCAGGCTGTTGTGATGTGACAGAGAAACAATACATAAGAGGTAAAAGGAATATTTATTTCCCACACCGTGATAGCGCCACCTGCCGGGCAGTTGTCTCAGTTAGACTGAGTAATATGATCCGCCAGCTGACAACCAAATTTCCTGAAACAAAGATGTCAGTGTGCACTATTTATGGCACTGACTTACAGCTCTTCAATGGCAAGCATCAGCGGGATCCCAAACAGCAAATGCTTGACGATAGCATTAAGCTACTAAAGCAGGATGTTATGTTATTAAACCGTCTGAATGGGGTGCCCACCTGCAAGATACACAAGGTTTTTCATCGAAATAGGTATTCTAGAAACAAGAAGGGTCGTGGAACGAATGCCAAGAGCCGACATGTGTGCCAGTATGGCAAAAAGAAAATGCGTGATGGTTGCCATGCAAACAAGAAGTCACAATTGATCATAGCAAGCAAGATTGCGGAGACAATCAAATTAATGTTTCCAGTTCCAATGGTCTATAGCCAGGAAGACCTAGTTGACCTGATGGCAACTAATGCCACAGATTGGGACATGCAGGATGTGGATGATTTAGAAGTGATAGAGGATGATGTCACTGAGCAAATCAGAAGAATAGCCCTAGATTGACACTAGATTCCTGCAGCATGGGCAAGAATGAAGTCCCATATTAACACTTTGAAGTTGTCATGACTTCGTTGTGGAGATAGACTTGACTATGCAATACTGTGGAGCTAATTATTAGATAAGTGATGTTATCTAATATTCTTAGTTTATTACTTGCATCATAATACCATCAATATATATTGAGAGTTTTGATTGTCATGGATTAAGGTTCTTGATATGCCGTATGAGTCTTTGGTATTATTTGGTGAGCTAGAGCAAGGGATAATGGTTAGTACATAGTCTAACCTTTACTCTGCTTTGATTCTGACCTGCCTCATTGGCATACTGACAACTGATATTTGATTGTTTAAATAAGATACAATTAATACGTAGCAACTTGTTAAGGTATTAATACGTTCAAATTATAATACAAGGTAGCATTATCAATACTTGAATTTGTAGGTACTAATATACTGACTACTAACGGATGTAATGTATTAGCCTCAGAATTACTGCCGGTGAAGCTTGATTGGCGATTTTATGGCTGATATCCGACTTAGACTTAGATTTAGACCCTGAGGGGGATGTTCCCATTGACTGTACCTGTAGCTGAGGTCTGTATATTTAAATGTTTTCATGAGTATGTGTTGATTGAATCTGAATGATAAGTAGATGTATTATCTAAGCTCTGGATTCTTGGGTTACGGTTCATAATGATGTCATGTGTTGGTATTGATTCTACCATTAGTCTATGGTTTTATGGTTTGGATTAGATAATACAGTGGCAGCCGATTAATTGATCATGTGAACTGTTAACCATATGAAGTACCATGCCAGACTATAAATGGATCCCTATTGGATAATTGTAATGCCATAAGAGTTGTATGACAGACAGCAGTCAAGTACTGGTAAACGTCATATACATGGACTGTTATCATGACTATTGATGCCATGCATATCAAGTAAATGACATGACATAAACTTGATAGTTTCATCAATATTGCATGAATTAATTGTGGCTATTTTGGTCAAGTCGGATCAGTAAATGATGATATGTGTAATTTCTTGGTGTGAGATAGATACACACTGTACCGGTATTTCTCTAAACTTTATAGATTTAGTACTTAGTGAATTGGGCCTTGCATCTACAATATTTGTTGAGGTACAGTAAATTGTAAACCTAATATCATACTAGACTATAATGAGTATGTGATTGTGTATGGCGATTAACAAGTGCATTGTTAAAATGGGACATTACTGTTGCGGGATTGTTTGGTGGATATTAAAGCCTTGTATTAATTAAGTGGGCAGATCATGATGATTGGTTGTTATTGGTGTTCATTATATGTGATTGTTGATTTGAGCTTAGAAATGCTGACTTCTTGGGTCAATGAGTGAACGTCTACTAGATATGTATGCAAGTTTGAGCATCTTTAAAAGACACTTAGAAAAGAGTATGACTGTTTGTGTTACTCTGATTCGATTCTGACTCCGATAATCTGAATCGTAAGTTGACATCATAATTGTCAAAGAAAGTACATGACTTTGATTGATTGTTTATTATTATTACTGTTATTCATATCATTTTTATTGTTGATATTGATTTTGTTGGTGCTATTGGAATCATCCGCATTACTGGTAATTGGTTAATTAATCTAGATCATGACAAGAAAGTGACAGCTAGATAACTTGGATCACCAGTTATTGATTGATTACTAATATCGCTATTGTTCCTATTTTATGATTTTATGACTGTTTTTATATATTATTTTTTTTTTATATGTTATGGTTCTCAGTCGTTTAAGTTAAATAAGTGAAGATGGCTTGTCCATAATATCCTCCCTGTAAACAGGATCAATCAATTGGAATTTTGAAATAGTACTGTAATGGATTCTAATCTTTTGTTAAATATGAAGGAAAATTGAGAGTTATAATTTTGAACATTAATTTTTATACTATTTGTAACCCATATTGTGCCCAAATATCTTAGCCAATCTTCCCCTACTATAACCCAATATTGATAGACATATATGTATATATGTTTTTGTTTTCAAATTGAATGTTTTATAACTTGAAGTGATATAGACGCAGATGGGTCCTATCTTATGTCAAATTACTTAGTAGCAGCAGCGTCACACTAAAGCCACCTTGCAGAACATTAAGTTGGGGACTCTGCAAGGTGGCAGTCTTGCCCCTAGGTTGCTAAAAACTAGGGTCAGTTTCTTTATATATTTTCTTCCTTCTAACTCTTCTCTCTTCTCTTCTTACTTTTTCTTTGTTTTATTGTATTTTGTTTTTCCTTTTGTTTGTAAACTGATATTGTGATTGAAATGTCTACCACTAGAGTATTGGACTTTTTAAAGATGGAGGGCTTAAAGATGGTGCATGTAAACACCAGGAGCATGTTCAAAAAAAGAGAGGATATTTTCGAGCAGCTGGACGGCACGGACATAGTATCGATGAGCGAGACGTGGCTTCATGAGGAGTATGATGATGATTTAATTAACTGGGACGGGATGAAACTCTACCGACAGGATAGGCCTGTGCAGAAAGGAGGAGGAATTGCAGTCTATGTTAGAAGCGATCTTAAATTTGATACTGTGGTACGGAAAGATTTGAATTTCTGCAACAAAGATCTGGAGTGTTTTGTTCTGGACTTTGAGATTTCAAGTGATAAGATCATGAGAGTTTATTCCTTGTATAGGCCTCCTTCTGGGAAACCTGCAAAGTTCTTTGATTATCTGGAAAAGATGATGAAAACTCCTCTTGATGAGAATGTTGAAAAATGGTTTATGGGTGATATCAATATTAATACTCTACGTGAAAAGATGCCATCCAGTATAAAACTTAGTGACACTTGCCACTTTGAAGGTTATCATAAATTGATCCATCAATGTACACGGCCTTATAAAAAGACTGTGGCGTGTTTGGATAATATTCTAACTGACTACAATGGTGATTGTCACAGTGGAGTGTTGAATTTCCTGGTTAGTGATCATCTACCAGTTTTCTGTGTCAAGACTAGGTTTAAGGTGGAGTACCTTAAGAAGTCTGTCAGGGTTAGAAAATACCGAGACTTCAATGAGGATCTGTTCAAGGACTGGCTGAGTGATTTGGATTGGGATTCCTTTTATTGTTCTGAGGATCCGGGTACTGCTTGGTCGATGATTGAGAGCCACATTACTTCCTTCCTGGATATTTATTGTCCTTGGGAGGTGATAGAAGTGGTAGACAAACGGAATAAGTGGATGACGAATGAGATCCTAGGTATGATCAGAGAAAGGGAGGATAATGTTAATCTCTTCCTGAGAACAAGGAATCCTTATTATCTGACAAAGGCCAAAAACCTGAGATGCAGAATTTCAAGGAGTATTGAGTTCTCTAAATCTAGCCTGATTCGTCATTCACTTGAGGAAACCAGGACTAATCCAAAAAAGTTTTGGAGGATAATTAACTCTGTCCTCAAACCAGAGGTAGAGGTTGAGCCCCCAACACTAATTGGTGAAGATGGTTTCATTAAGACCAAGCAGGACTCTGTTGACTATTTGAACAGTTACTTCTCCAAGATTGGTAGCGTCTTGTCTAATGACATGACACTGCAAGGCCATCCTGAACGGACTCTCTTTGACGAGCCTGCTGATGGTGTGTACCCACCAATTAAGGTTGATAAAATGTTAGTGGACATTCTGTTCAGTGAAATAAATGTGAATAAAACATCTGGAATTGAGGGTATTAGATGTGACATCCTTAAGATGGGTTTAAGATTTTTGTTGGTCCCAATGACATGGTTATATCAACTATCATTTGACTGTGGTATATTTCCTGACACTTGGAAGGTTGCTAGGGTAAACCCGATACCAAAGAATGGTAATCTAAAACTCATAACTAATTGGAGACCGATTTCATTGCTACCTATTCCATCTAAAGTTGGTGAGCGCCTGATGCATATTCATCTGATGAATGTTTTATCTGACAGTGAATTTCTTAATGAACAGCAGTATGGTTACAGACCTGGCAGGGGCACAGGGGATGCTATATTTGCATTTCTTAATGATGTCTATGAGAATAGATCTCGGGGACATTTGACTGGTGCTTGCTTCTTGGACTTGAAAAAGGCGTTTGACTCTGTACACCACACCTATTTGTTTGAAATCCTGGGGCAGCTAGGTCTGCATGACACAGTGCTAAATTGGCTAATGAGCTACTTGACTGGAAGATCACAGTATACAAAAATTGGATCTACTTACTCAGATAGGGCAAATGTTGGTTTTGGTGTCCCTCAGGGATCAGTTTTGGGACCTTTATTGTTTATAATCTACATCAATGACGTTGTAGATAGAATGGGTGAGTGCAAATTCAGTTTGTATGCTGATGACCTTGTTGTCTATAGCTCTGCCAACCGCATAGATCTAATTACAGCACGACTCCAAGCTACTATGGACAATATTGCCCAATGGTGCCTGGATAAACGCCTAACTGTTAATATAGACAAGACCAAGGTTGTGTGGTATGGCTCAACCCGCAAACTCCCAAGGGCAAAGGGAATTGTCTTTAAGTTGCGAGGACAAAATGTGGAAGTTGTTGATGCATACACCTATTTGGGTTTAAAGATAGATAGCCCTCTAAGCTTTGAACCAGCACTGAAAGATCTTAATATTAAGGTTAATCACAAGTTGTTTAGAATGGGAGGTTATCGTCATCTCATGACTGAAAATGTAAGTGTGGGGGTGTACAAGTCAACGATCCTTAGTCTTTTTGATTATGCAAGTTTTGCTCATGATGGGGCCAATGGAGGCAGCCTCAAGAAATTGGATCGCCTTCAGCTCAGGGGTCTTAAGATCTGTTATAGAGGTAAAGATTACTCTGAGGACCAGTTATATGGCAAGTCCATGGTTCCTAGACTGCCAAGGAGGAGACAGGATCTACTCCTAAGTTACATGTACAAACTATCAAAACGGGACTGCTGGGTTGACCATTCAGTCAATAGGCAAGGTCTGAGATCGGAGGGAAAGATAAAATTTAAAGTTCCTAGGGTTAGAAGCGGAGGATATACAAAGGCACCTCTCTATAGAGGTTCTCAACTCTGGGATAATCTTGGTGATTGGTATCAGAAAAGCAAGGATAAGCCAACCTTCAAGTTAAGGCTGGCCACTATCTCGGATTTGACTACTAAAACTCCCAACCCGAAAAACGCTATGCCTAATGATGACTGAGGAGGGGTCATTTGATATACTTGGTAATTGTGGTGGATGATTATGCCATCTCTGCAAGGTTTTGAATGTGACCACTATTGCTGTTTTTGATATTGTTGGGGCTGGATTTGTGTTGTGATAGGAAGTTGTAGTGACTTCATTTCACCTCATAGATTCAGTTTGGTCTGATGTGTTGAATAGGAAGTTGTAATGACTTCATTGCAGGCACATGGATCAATGCTGGGAAGTTGTAGTGACTTCATGGTACCCTTGCAACAGGTTACACAGATCTTAAACATATCTTGCATAACTTACGTTCAATAGAAATTACAGAAACATACTTTGCATCTTATATAGTCTAGGCAGTGCTCTGTTACCTACTTTCTCGTGTTGTCCTCCCGTAATGCTGTTCTCTTAAATGTAACTCTATAACAAATTGAATTGTAAACAGTTGTACCTTAATAAGGATGTATAGGCTAAGTGCTTTATTTCAACTTATTGACTGTGCTAGGTAATAGCCTAGGATGCATTTCTAAATGTATATTGAGATACGCTAAGCTGTAATCCATTTGTGCTCTATTCATCTAAAGTGGTCCGGTAATAATATTCAGTCGTGGTAGACCTTTTTGTATCTATCTGTACATAATGTTTTCACTGCATTTCCATCTTTATATCATCTGTATATTTCATTTTTATATCATCCTATGTGCTTATAATGATGTAATTCAACAAATTGACAAGGATTCTTCATTTTATTTGTCATAAAATATAACACACGTTTGTAACTTGTGATTTGGCAAATAAAGACATTTTCAAACCTTAAAAAAAAAATATCATAAATTCCATTACCATGCCTCAACCACCATATCGTTTTCCAGGTTCTTATCAAATTACATATTTTCATGCCCACATGCTCACATAAGCAAGTTTGCTAGAACACTCCCTTCATCTCACAATGTAGGTTTTTTGGCTTGAAGAGAAAGGTATGATTTATTTGTATAATGGCTCACGCTAAGGCAAGTGCAATTTAGCCTTTCAAGCTTTTCCCTCCGAGCTATCCTGATTCATCTTCTACCCTGGAGTATCTATCTTACCCTTTTGCCTCATGGCATCAGTTTCACTTCAGGTATCACTATACAATGTATTTAGCCTGCAGTAAGGGCAGGGGAGGCCGGGCGCTTGCGGGGGCTGAGTCTGTTATTTGTCATCCTGACGTCAGTTAGGGGAGATTCTAAGTGAGCGACAGCCCAACTAGGGGCACCGCAGGCCCTTAGCGAGCAGCTCCCAGAGCAGCTCATCTTGTGTGCACTCCAGCAGCATCAGCACACTCACAGCACCCTTATTTGGATGTCTACAACAGAGGGTAGACTCCTTGAGTAGGAGGAAAAGGTGCATGGGGGAAAAGGGCAGTCTAGAAGGAAGGAAGAGGAGGGGGAACAAGGAGGGAAAATAGACTGCAGAATGAAGAGGAGAGGAGTGTCATAAATAGATGAAAGTTAAACAAAGAGTATAGAGAAGGAAATAAGTCAATTTGGATGCAAATACATCATTAAGATTTTTAAGACTACACAACTTAACCATGGTACATGTTCGGAGCCAGAGTAAGACCACACATTTAGTGGCGTCACCTATATTTCGAGACTTTAGGATCAATTTGTCAGACATTTGTAAGACCGGGTTAAGACACACTGTAAAGGCTTGTCCGTGCACTTGCATGAGCTATCTGCCTTAATTACATATTATAGATGTTATGAAGGTGATTCATCAGGCAGTATCACCAAATGTGAAATTACTAGTCCCTGTCTAGGTCAATTGGTAAGATCACATAGATTGGCATAAAGCACCAATGCAGTGCAGGACAGTTATTTGTTGTCTACAATTGCCTTCATGGCCACTTTTGTAGAACATTTGGGATTTGAGATCAGCAGTATTTGAATACTACCCAAAAAAGAGTTCCTTTTGAATGTCGGTACAAGAACTGCCAGGAAGTCTTAAAGGTATACAACACAATCTACGCATACGGCACCTGGTGGCAAAAAACAAAACTACCTGCAACCATGATATCTGCAGATTTCTCTCACTTGTATGTACGCGGCAACAACTGCAATTCTTGCATTTGAAGGAACATAATGTCTACATGGTTGGTATATTTGTAGGGGACCCATTCAAGACACCATATAAACAGGGCGGAAGGATGATATAAGTGACGGATGTGACACAACAGGGGAAAACATGCCATTACAGGGTTTAGTGTTATATACAGCCACTAGGTGGCCACCAGTGCAGCAGCACTAATAGAACCATTGAATTCTTTTGGTCCATGATAGGGGGTGTAGGTAGGATTATAATCAACCTCAGGAGCATGGAAATGGGTGTTGCTAGGCAGATAAACAATTAAAATAGCTGTTGCTAGCCAACCTGCCGTCTTAGCAACAAACCAATAGAACCATCGAATTCCCCGGGTCCATGTTAGGGGGGTAGGTAGGATTATAATCAACCTCAGGAGCATGGAAATGGGTGTTGCTAGGCAGATAAACAATTAGAATAGCTGTTGCTAGGCAACCAGCTGTCTTAGCAACAAACCAATAGAACCATTGAATTCCTTGGGTCCATGTTAGGGGGGGTAGGTACAATTATAATCAACCTCAGGAGCATCGAAATGTGCGTTGCTAGGCAGATAAACAATAAGAATAGCTGTTGCTAGGCAACCGGCTGTCTTAGCAACAAAATAATAGAACTATTGGATTCCTTGGGTCCATGTTAGGGGGGGTAGATACGATTATAATCAACCTCAGGAGCATGGAAATTGGTGTTGCTAGGCAGATAAACAATTAGAATAGCTGTTGCTAGGCAACCAGATGTCTTAGCAACAAACTAATAGAACCATTGAATTCCTTGGGTCCATGTTAGGGGGGGTAGGTAGGATTATAATCAACCTCAGGATCATGGAAATGGGTGTTGCTAGGCAGATAAACAATTAGAATAGCTGTTGCTAGGCAACCAGCTGTCTTAGCAACAAACCAATAGAACCATTGAATTCCTTTGGTCCATGTTAGGGGGTATAGGTATGCTTATGATCAACCTCAGGATCGAAGGTTGATTAATATTAATTTTATCATTATATGTATAAATTTGTGTTGTGACACCTTACAACAAAATGGCGGCACCCCTTAAAACAAAATGGCGGCACCTGTATTGACTTCCTTTCAAATGAAAACAATATAATGCCTCAACCTGGTAGTTCGCAAGCTCACCACCAGGGCCCCTCCGGGGCCTTTCGGCCTTAAAAAATGATACCTAGAATTCCGTCACATATTGTCAACAATAGAAAATTAAATTTCATCAGCCACCACGCATTAAACACATTAAGGTCTGCTTAATTTCCTCCATTTAGAATCTCCTAGAACTAACAGAACTGCCTTCTCAGCAGGATTCATGGTGGACGCTGCTATTTATGGCACCACCTACTTCCGGTGACCTAATTATGGTGACCCTAGGGGGCCATTAGCAGTGCCCCCTGATGGCCTGAATGTAAAGCTCACCTTATTAGCTGTGGGAAACAAGGCCATTTGGGGACTGATAGAGGAAGCAGTAGTCCATCGTGCCCCTCTGCCACAGCTAACTAAAGGTCCTTATGGTACCCAGTCCTGCAACAACATGGTAGTACTCCATCCATAATATTTCTGATACCAATTCTATACAGTTGGATTGCAAGAAGCAAGGAAAGAGACGTCATTTTAATGTGTAACCTCAAAGAAATTGCATGAACAGGGAACCCCTACGCTAGTGGCCATGGGTAGGGAGTCGATAAATATCATATATGCTGATTTTTCGCTTTGATCAATGTGTAATGGGATGGTAGTAAGTGGTGACCCGCCCACGTACACCACAGTCCTGTCATCACGACTCTTACCACTTAGGCTGCACACAGTATCACTGCTATAGATTAGGGTAGGGTAGGGCATGATGCAGTCTACCGACAGAGTAATTGAAACATGAGATACAGACCCGTATAAACATACATATTGAGACAGACAGTTGGAGACATACTGATAGCAACTCAAACAAGATGGTTCAATTTTCCATGACTTATGAACAGAATTAGGTTGAGTGGTACCAATTATTCCTGCACCTGCCCCCAAGTGTCATCCACGGCTATGAGTTATAGAGCCATGTGTCGTGTCAAGCAAAAACTCTTTCCTCTCATGTAGTAGCTGAAACCATGTCTCATGTTTTTTTTCTTAGTATTTCATTGAGAGAATCATGAGGTATTAAATGCATTATTCTATTCTGTTTAGAACACACCACCATTGAGTCATATGGGCTTGCCATCTTAATAGCCAGCACTAGTCAGTTGTGAGCAGTCCTTGTGAGAATGGTGGTGTGTGTAAGGATGAAGCTAACAATCAGAGCAGCACCAAGTACACCTGCCCCTGTCTCCGAGTTCACTGTTTTATATATATATATATATAAACTGCGCTGAGCTTCATACACAGTGCTCTTTTATCAACATAATGCATAGATGCAGCAATGACCAGTTATGGCCAGGAATGACCATAAACATAATGCACTAAGGCAGTGCTGGAGAGTTCCCTTTTTTCATTGATGTATCAAGGTGACAGATGAGGCCTTTTTCCAGTCTTAAAAGCCTCAAGAAGCACAAAAAGTGTAACCTCATGAGACTTCTTGGAGAGGTGTTTTTCGGTACATTGTGAGAGGATCTGGGTAATTTCTATGGAGGTACTTTTAACTGCTGCTTACATGTCTATGCAACTGCTGATGTTACCCGGGCCTACCAATCTAGATATTCCATCAAAGATATCACAGTCGAGTTGCTGAACAGCTAATAGACCCTTTGGAAATGTTCCTGGAAAAGGGCAGACTAAACAAATCATCATCATAGCTATGTGTGTTATAATCCTATATTAGCTGTGCTGTTGACACCTTACTCCTGTTGCTCTGCTTATAATTACTGTCCAAATCATTTCATAACTGTATCAAAAGAGGCATGACATAGGACTGTGAAATTATTCATGAACAAAAGTAGCTTGAACTTACCTTGTTAACGTCTTATTCAGGGAAAGTGTCAGGGATTTGGATTACATTTTTCAGAAGTTTTTCTGTTTTTATTTCCCAGAATTACTCATTAGGTTACCCAGAAGTCTCCAAAGCTCTATACACTGAGATGCTTTCACTTCAGACCTACATCAGATATCCTGTCTTTATAAATAATGTCACCATGTTATATATGATGGCAGATTCCAAGTAAATCAGCTGTGGGCACATAAGGGGGAGGGGGTAAGGAGACATTATTAATTGTCTACAGAACGCAGGTGAGACACAGTTACCATGGTAACATTCAGATACTGTCACAACTACACATGTGCAACAATCTGAGGGATTAGTCTGATAGTCCTGTAGTAGTTCCCCATTCCTCCACCAGGTCCCTGCTCCTGGTGTGTAAGGTATAGAGACAGAGCTGCACGCTAAAGTGACTGAGTCAGTGGTTACTGCACGAGAGCTGCCTGCCCCGTATTTCACGCTGGCCGTAGGCCTAGTGAAATACGGGGCAGGCAGCTCAAGTGCAGTAACCATTGATGAGGTGACTTTTAAGTGACGCTCTGTATTTATTTCAGGGTAGGTCGATGTAAAATAGATATGTAGTCTATGTTTCTTTACTTCCACGATGTTTCTTTACTTCCGCGGCGTTTGTTTACCTCCGTCGGCCGCCATTTTGGATTTCGCGCAGGTCACGTGACTCTCTGTGGCCTAGCAACGCTATGGCGACCCCATGGCGACCCCTGGCGACCACTGGGAGCGTGCAATACGGCCAGAGCGTGCAATACGGCCGAGGGTTATTGCACGCCTCACTCACATATGGCCCACCAATTCCTTTAACCTTGACAGTCCGTATTCACCATGAAATAAAGACGGGTAGACTGTACCTGCACCCGAGGAGGTAATATCTAAGTTGTGTAGGGCAGCAAAATCTGCAAAGCATCTAGGCTAAATGTATTTTCGCTAATACGCCTTCATATAAGACTATGCTCAGGGTTTGTCCCTAGTCAAAAACGTTACTACTGGTTGGACCCACACTTAGTTGTAGAAGGGGGTTGGGATAGACTAAATTCTGACAGCGGGTAGTAAGTATAGTGGATAATGGAGGGGGAGGGGGGCAGTGCAGTGTGAAAGAGGCAATAGGTGTCGGCCCAACAGGGACACATAGCTTGAGATTCTGTCAGACAGAGGACACAGACATGTGAGAGATTTTAACTGCTCCAGCGCACCTGCGTATCCGAATACATAAACACTAACATGACACACTCAGACATCTACTGTTTGATTAGGTTTTCTACTGAGAAAAGTAGAAGATTAGTTCTTGTTTTCAGATTGGCAGATTTCAATGTTAGGTATACAAAATGTATATTATATGGCAATGCGACAGCTTTGTTGTAACCAAGAAATCGTTTATTTGATGATTCACTTGGAGTCATTGGGACAAAGTTGTTTTTTCTGTAAGTCAGTCTGACATCAACTGGTGAAGTGTAGTTTGCTTACTAATGGGACACACATTTTCCAGATTCACTTCATCTATCCTCTTTGACTCATACTAGAGGTCTAAGCAGGCATAATGGCCAGCAGTTTTGGGCCCGGCCCTGTTGTTTCCTCAGGAATTACCTTCCTAAGGGCTCCAGTGGCGCCCAGGAGCATGAAGAAGAAACTTTGACTTGAATAAATCTATATGAATAAAGTTTGGTTATATGCCGTTGAGACGAAACAATTGCTAGGAAACAAGGGCTGGATAAATTAAGTAATGAATATTCCAGGTTTTGAAGGGTGTGCGCGTACATAGCTAAAACTATGAGCCTGTGTGATACATGAATGAGAAAGTAGTGTATACCCCTGCTTAGAGAGCCAAAGTATTTTACCAAGCTGTTGCTGACAGTTCTAGTTAATAGTCCGGTGGTGGAACAAGGATTCGGGGCCTGACCCGGAATTCTCCGATATAGTTTATTTCTCTGCTGATTCTTCATCTAGGGGGTCTGGGTACCCTTTTCCTGCGTGATGTATTTGTGACGGCTTTGGGGAAATTGAGATATTCAAGATGGCCGCCACAATTCAATAAAAATCTTGAAAAGTGCATATCTCACCTTCTAATCTACTTAGAGACACAAATAAAAGGTCTTAAAGTACATTTCTGTGGTCAGGAAATCCAATCATGCCATCTAAAATAATGTATATGGCAGCCATTTTGTATTATATCCAAGATGGCTGCCGGAATTCAATAAAAATCATTAAAAGTGCATATCTCTGCATCTAATCAACTTAGAGATACAAATGAAAGCCCTAAAAGTATGTTTCTGTGGTCAGGGAATCCAATTATGCCATCTAAAATCATGTATATGGCAGCCATTTTAAAATATATTCAAGATGGCTGCCGAAATTCAATGAAGAATCTTGAAAGGTGCATATCTCTGCTTCGAATCAACTTAGATACACAAATAAAAGCTCTAAAAGTATATTTCTGTGGTCAGAGAATCCAATCATGCCATTTAAAATCATGTATATGGCAGCCATTTTGAATAATTGATGATATAACCCAAAATTTAGTTAACGGTCTACACTGTTTTACAAATCGAGTAAATGTAAGACTTGAATAAACATAAGACATTTATAGTGAGATTATCTGTCATGGCGACAGATTAAGGGATGGAATAGTACATTACAGAGGACATTCAGAGGGTTTTAAAGCATACAAGAAAGTTCTATGTGAGCTGAACTCTCAGTTTTTTCAAAGATATAAACCAGTTCATGGCTACAATACTGGTATTTTCCGACCAATGTGATATCCACTAATGGACAAATCACCTGCAGACTGAAGTAACATAATGAGACCCATGATGAAGGCCAAACAACTTATTAAATCAACAGGCCAATTAAGCCTATATAATATTCACTGCAGATCAACAGCTGAATAATATAGCTGTTCATGTATTCTGGGAGAATCAGGCCATGTTAAGCAATCTTTGCTTCCAAAGGATGAGTATGATATCTATATAGGCAGCTGATCACAGACAGAGGTCTAGCATGGTATTTAGAGATTGTCAGAGCATTTTGAATGAGCCATTGAACCAGGCATCACAGTAGGACAGCCAAGCTCTGGTAAGGTGCCAAATTGAACCCATGATTTTCATAGTTATGAGATATGTAGGAGCTGAGCAAGAGTCTGACTGACAAATGCATCAAGCATGTTTCAAGGATATGATACCTTTGTTCTTTGCCACCAACCACTATAGCCATCCCAGATATGCATCATAATATATGCGATCCATGAATGATTTGCCTGATGATTTGTGTGAAGCATCCATGAAACAAGTGACATGGTTATTGAGTCAACTTTCATGAAGTAGAAACATGCCCCAAGGGGAATAAACTACTGTGGATCTGGAAACCCTTAAAACCAGAACATACTCTCATGTAAAGAGGTTGTCAAGGGCTTTAGAATAGATGCATTGGAGAATAAAGGAGAAGCACCTCATGAAATCCAACATAAAGAAGATATAAAATCAATAGTCAAGACAGATGCAAGCAACAGAAAAGTATTGCGGGACAAACTAGAGAGACAGATTGATCCTCTACAGAGCAAAGAATTTCCTAATGGTGTTTTGAACATTGTCTCAGGAAAGGTGGTGGTCAATCCATCCATGAATGTGGACCATTCTGTTAGGCTGTGCAAAGATCAAATTGGAGGACATTGAAAACTGAAGGATTCTATGACAGAATCAGCAAGTGAGTTGTTATAATGTCAACACCTCAGCATATCAAGGTTGCTGACAAAATAGTGTATGACATTGAAATGATCCATGTGAGTTCTCACTGTAATTTATGGGATTATGACACAAAGAATTTAATGGCTCATGAGTTGATACCACAGTCCACTCTAGATAATGCCTGATGATCTGGGAAATATGACGGAGGCAAAATCTAAATCATTCCTCAAGAATATACTCAGAGTCAAGATGTGAGATAGACATTACAGTTGCATGTCTTGATGGCTGTGCTGCAATTTGGGTCACATGCCACAAGTCAATATGGAAACATGCCAATTAGATTCATATTCTTCAACTAGATCCTGTGCAGTATGGCTTGGTTAGGGATGACTCCTCGAACTTGTTGATTTATGATCTCTCTATGTATACATGAATATACTTTCCTGTTTGACTACAGCAGATGTTTACCACATCCTCAAGTGTGGCTTTCTATTTAGATAAATGAGTATGTTTAGTGCCAAACAAAAAGAATTAACTCTCTGATCTCCAAAACAGTTGCTGAAATTGTTTCTCTTTCCCAAGCTAATCAGATACACCTGTGATAGCTCACTACTTTGCAAATCTCAGAGATACAGTTGCCACAATACACAATATCTTGTACAATTTGTCTTGTTAACTCTTTCCAGATGGCTCTATCATAGTGTAAACTCACCATAAAATGGCAGATTAAGGCCCAAGACTCAGAACTATTAACATATAGGGTTATATTGAGGTTAATATGAGAATGGGTATTTGTGATACATGTTTACAAGTGACTGATTTGCAATCTGTATGAAAATTCTGTTCATATGGTACCATAATAACAGGTCATATCTGTTCAAAAGATTTGTTGAGGGTACTCAGGATAATAGTATTTATAACCGAAAATGCCCTCCTCATAGTGCATAAATGCACTAGCCATTTCTTACCAGGTAGTGCATTAATCGAATAGCCAGCAGGAAAGAGTTAATGCATCAAAACAGATGTATGTCCTTATATTTTGGTTCCATCTATGTGATCAAATTACATCTCATCATTAGTAAATGAAGATTTTCACTGTGATAACTTTGTTTTACAGTATGCTCATATAGACACTGATAGAAGATGTGGCACACATAGTGCAAACTGATGAATAATTCAAAATGGCTGCCATGTACATGATTTTAAATGGCATGATTGGATTCTCTGACCACAGAAATATACTTTCAGAGCTTTTATTTGTGTATCTAAGTTGATTCGAAGCAGAGATATGCACCTTTCAAGATTCTTCATTGAATTTTGGCAGCCATCTTGAATATATTTCAAAATGGCTGCCATATACATGATTTTAGATGGCATAATTGGATTCCCTGACCAGAGAAACATACATTTAGAGCTATCATTTGTATCTCTAAGTTGATTAGATACAGAGATATGCACTTTTAATGATTTTTATTGAATTCCGGCAGCCATCTTGGATATAATGCAAAATGGCTGCCATATACATTATTTTAGATGGCATGATTTGATTCCCTGACCACAGAAATGTACTTTAAGACCTTTTATTTGTGTCTCTAAGTAGATTAGAAGTTGAGATATGCACTTTTCAAGATTTTTATTGAATTGTGGCGGCCATCTTGAATGTCTCAATTTCCCCAAAGCTGTCACAAGTACATCACGCAGGAAATGGTTACCCAGACCCCCAAGATGAAGAATCAGCAGAGAAAAAAACTATATCGGAGAATTCCGGGTCAGGCCCCGAATCCTTGTTCCACCACCAGACTATAACTGTGTAGAATGTAACGATTCCCACCCATCCCACACCTCACCACAGACCCCTGACTCTGGTCACTGACAACCTTACAGCCCCAATCACCCAGTATTGGGAATTACACGACCGGCGGTGGTCGTCAATCAGACTATTGGCCACCCATAACTCTGGTCTAAGTATCCGACCTGTCCCCTTATGCTTGCAGCATACATGGTGTCATCAACCTCTGCTACCACATGATGTGGCTACTCTATAGGTCAGGATCTTAAAGTTGATTTTGACCAATCACTGTTTTCTGTCCAATATTTGTACCAGTTATCGCTTACTAAAACATTTTCCTGAGATGCTCTCCAGATTTGACAATAACTTTTAAATATAGTTTTTTTAAAATATGGTATATGACAGGCTTAATCCGAGGTCTCAGAATCTGTGTATTATCATAATATCAGTAGGTATAGAATAAAATACAAAAGCAAGCAAAGAATAAAAATCAAAAGGCTAACAATCAAAGAGCTCTTATTAAGTTATTATGTTATCCATAGTTTGTCTCCACAATGTCATGTCAATGGTCGTGGATATTCTGTTAGTCACACCAGTTGCAAGGACACTTAGGTACAGAGACAAGTCATACGCCTAGCAAATTTGAGCAGCGGCAATCACATAATGTATTGCATTGTCGTATGTCCTAACCTGCAGAGTAATTCCCAATACTTATTATGCAATATGTGTGATGATATTGTCCATCACACATATCTTCAATGACATGTCCTATTGGATGTTGAACATCTTGTTTTGCCATCTGGTGTGTTTATAGACTAGTATGAGCAGATGAATATGAACATGACAAAGGACACTTGAAACCTTCATTGGTCATAGTGGTACAGACCAAGTATTGAGGATATATCAAGGATATATCATGGGTGGTCTTAGAACTATCTCCCTAGCATTACTCCTGGTATACTGCAGCTATCCCTCTGTTCTGGAGTTGACCGTTTTCAACTGTTGTAAAATAGCCTGCACCATACCTCATATTTAATGGCCCAACACTTTGCCTAAAAGAGCATTCTGAGCCTTGCATGGAGAAAAGCTTTGGTGGGCCAAGGTAGGGAGTGGCTTATTTCTATCCACCCTATTTTTCCCAATTCTCTTCCAGTCTGATCAATTATATCTTACAGGGCCAGCCGCCTCCTCTATAGATGTCCATTGTCTGGGTAAATTGAAGGTGGGGTAGGCCTGCTATAGCCCTGCCGGGGTCTGCACTGAAAACTCTATGGAGAAAAAAGTCATTAGGGGTGATGACTTTTTGTAATCACCGTGATTGTTCCTCCAGTGATTACTTGGTCATCATGGAAGTCATCATAGGTGATGACCCTAGTGATTACTTTTTGACCAAATTAGAGATGAGGCAGTGGTAGTCAGAATGATGACCCAGGCCATAAATGTGATGACTATGTCATCATCTATGATTACTTTTATATAATTTATCTATCTGTACAACAAGGTATTCATCCCTAATAATCTTATAATTAGCCCCTCCTCTTGTCATCTTGTCAACTTAATTGGGGCACCTCTAGCTCCCATAGTAAGTCCATAAGGCATGGATGTGTATAGTTACTGACAGCCTGTCCTAACATTAGTAAATATAGTTTCAGCCATACATAAGGTGCCCATGTACATACACACATGTGTGCTCTTGAGAATTTTTGCTCAGAACTTATGTGTAAAATACTTGAGTTTTTAATGTGATAATATTCTTCAAATATTCCACATTATAAGTTTCTATGATTGGAGTCAACATAGATAAAAATCAGTAAATGGTCCGTAGTAGGTACTGCATATTCTATGATTGTCTAGTGGAGACTTCTGGTGGCAAATATTGTAATCAAGATGATGACTTTCAGTCATCACCGTCATGACCTTACCTCATCAACTGGGCATGATTACCCAATGATTACCCAATCTTGTCTTACCATTTAGATCTGATGTGTGCCACCATGTGGTGCCACCCTTAACATGTTAGAACCCTATAACATGACTATATTTCTAGAGATATAGTCTCATGGAATTTTCTTCAACCACTCCTGTGGGACTACTGGGCCTCTAGGAAGGTAGTTTTTGAGAAAATAGTGGACCCACAGTCAAAAGTGGGGGTCATTAGCTCCCAGGTCAGTGGTCAAATTTGGGTAAGCTTGTATGTGGGAACCTGGCCTATTGCCATTGCTGTGGAACAGAATGAGGCCAGTAGCTAGTGTTTTAGAGCAAACTGCTTATGTTAGGACCATGAGGCAGAGCCTTAGAATAGCCAGGCAGAGAGTCAGACTGGGCAGTCCTTTAATGCTGTGGTCTACTTACTTGGTAAACAGGGTTAACTTAGCCCAACGACTGTTATGGTATTACCGCAGGTTGAAGTTATCTACCGAGCCTTGCTAGACCTGTTGGCCAGACATGGCCTTGTTCTGACTTCTATAACATGCCAATGGCATATAACCAGGTCCAGGAAATGAAGGGTAACCCTCCCCAGAGCTGTTATTTACACCAGTGTTAATTTTCACAACGCAGGTAGGTGTGAAAACATTGCAGGGCTCACTGCCTACTGGGTGAAATGGAGGAGCACAGAGGGAAAGTCTATAGAAAAAGCTTATTTATATGTGATTTCTTGGCAATCACCCGTATGATTCACTATTCCCCATGTATGATTCAAGAGCATACACTAATATATCTTATGGGATATATACATTTGACAGCAAATTGATAGAAAATTCAGCAAATGGGTTATAAGAAAACCGTTGCTAATTTTAGCCCTGTAGTGATTATGCTACAAGCAAAACCGTTGCTAATTCTAGCCATGCAGTGTTTTCACACCTACCTGCGTTGTGAAAATTAACACTGGTGTAAATAACGGCTCTGGGGAGGATTTTCCTCCATTTACCGGACCTGATAACGCCAGTCAATGTGGTCCAATATAAGCCAGCGAAGATGGCAGTGCTACATGGTATAATGCAATCATAGGGAATTCAAGATGGGTATCATATCTAAAACACCATGAGAGGTAAGAAAGGGGTTGAGAGCATTATTTTTATCAATGCAGTTGGCAGAGTGATGAAGTTTGTAAAAATAGAGCAGGTTTAGCTCAGAAAATCAGCTAATTCTTATGTTTTCAGAGGATAACCTCATTAAAATCCAAGATGGATTCCATTTGAGTCCTCAAAAGTAACACCATTGTAATCCTTGGCCCGAGAAATGTATATTTAGTATTTGGAATCATGATTCTAAGTTGATTAGAAGGGGAGATACATGATTTAGAAATATTCAGTGGCAGCCATCTTGGAAGATGACTGCCATAATGGCTACAGTCTATATCTGCAATGGCCCTTGATTTATAATTTATATCTATGGTATCAGGGATGTATATGCCAAAATCCTGCATTGAATCATGTGTTTCTATCACTCGGTATTTTAACAGTGAAATTATGGATATATCTTTATTTTTGCATAAATTATGCTAATTAGGGCATAATGAAAATTTACCAATTTGTGTTTTAGAAAAAAGGGATACCAGTCTAGTAATAAATCAGTAGCAAAACAATGTCCAAAGTGCAATATTTGGCAATACCTGCTGGCCATTAGGATGGGTATTGTTTTATTATAAGGCAAAAAGTGCATGCAGAAGCAGGATGGTAAAGCAATTTAGCAGTTTTAGTTTTTCCCATGCCTTGAATACGTTAACAGTACTATTCATACTGGATGTCATTCCCCAGTTATTGTATCAAATGTTCTAGCATATATAACATACTATTCATAAAGGTCTACCCAAGAAAAGGATCTCACTGTCAAAGACATTCTCATATTTGCTATACATGGGCTGAGATCATCAGGCATTTATGATAGATATCATTGAATGGACAATAATCTCAGTCTCCAGCGCTGTATATACCCTTTTACCAGGTCGCTCCCTTCACCTTCTCCTTACTGCTGCAGCCTTATTCATCTTTTACTCATTCCCTGTCAATTTTACAGTTAAGTGTCTGTCAGTTTGTGTATGCTTTGCTTTCTGTCTGTCTGCTCTTCCCTATCTCACTCCTGCCCATCTTCCCACTTTTAGGACATTGATGGTGGGGCATTTGCATAATTCTAGATTGACTAAAATAAGCGGAAAAGCTCCAAGGGTTTACAGTGGTATTTCTCCAATATCAGATTGCAGGTCTGGTGGAGAGGGGTTGGCAACAGTGCCATTATGCTCTGTCTGTAGTTGGTAGGAAGATATGAACATATGCCCATGCACAAAACTAGTAATATACCCTAGCAGCCTTTCACAACCCTGTTAGAGTTTCAAGGTTGCTGGTTTATATGCTGATTGTTATCAATGTAGTACCTTTGATCCAAAACTGTCCCACACAATTGGCATAGAAAAAAAAGACAATATAAAAACATGAGAGAACACAAGGGGAAAAAAGGAAAGCCAGATGAAAGGATGACATTTAGAAGGAGGTTCTATGTCTAGGAGATAATACAGAGGCCATGCTATTCACGGTAGATTATGCTGTATAGGGCCTTTACCACTTTAAACCAAAGTCCTGTGGGAGTGAACAGTTATTTAAGGAGACAGGTTTTTGTTGAAGCTATTCATGATTGACAATGTAGTTTACAGCCTCAGGTCTTTAGCCTTGTCCGTTTTGAATCTTACTTATCTTTTCAAGTTTATGTCTGGCTTCCTTCCCTTTCTAAATAGATCTTGCTTGTGTTGTTTAGATGCTCATGTTATTCTATTTAACAATCTACCTTATCTCTTCCAGGAGAACTATGAGACAGACTCTGGTAAAATAATTTCCAAATAAGCGGAAGTGTTTTATGATGCATATCAATGAGAATTATTCCTGTTTGCTTAAGATCCTGACTGTGAGACTTTTAGTGTGCGTCTGAGCAATGTCAAAATTGAGGCCAGTATTGCGATTAGGCTGCTGTGTATCAGTCTGGCCCTCACTGCAAACACATAAGTAAGTAACCATTTACCTTATGCATTTATTCTCCTTTTCACCTCAATCTTCTATTTGATCATACTTTGGAAGCTAACATCTAATTGGTTAGTTATGTCTGAAAATCTCCTTCCTGTCCAACCAGCAGGTGCTTATTTTCTGTGGCTACATTGAATAGTTTTTGGGTCTAAGTTAAATAATTCTAAAATTGGCATCAGAACTGTGTCAAGTTCAAGTTCACAGTCCGGGTTTAGTTAGGTTTTTTCTGACCTTCTCCTTGGTAATAATTGATGATGAATACTGTGACATTTTCTAAATAACTGGACTGCAAACAAAGGAAATAAATGGCTATAAAAAGCCCATTATAAACTTCTAACAAAGAAAACAAGCACAGGTATATACATTTTAAATGACCTTTTGCAGAAATAGTCATCTAATACATGGGCTGTAAGCAAAATAACAGAACGATAGCCCTCACCCTGATCATGTAACCACCATGGTACTAACCTCCCATAAAGGCCTATAAAACCCCCTAAAGGCCCATAATAAACTCCTATTTCTGTGGGCAGCTCGTCTCAGGGTGCCATCTTCTTAGGCCATTTCGAGCCCAGGAGATGGAAAGGACCATTATGTAGACCAGGCTGGTGCTGCCACCTATTAGCCTCACCATAAATCTGTTAGTACCAGACCCCTGCCCCTGTGTAGTCATACTGTGTTATCAGTGAGCATGTCTTAGCCACATCCAACAGGGTATTATCTTAGATTGGAACATATAGTTGTATATATATCATATAGCTTTGTAAAGGGTGGCATAACATCTTTGAAGGCGTGAATGAACCATAGCTAAATACTGCAAAGTATCTGCTTTAACATGTTCCAGCCCCATTGTCTGTTCTCAATAGTCTTATACAGTCAGAGGTTTCCTTTGCTACGTGACCTGTAAGGATCCCATAGTAGCCTTGGTTGTGAAATGAACTTAAGTCAGTGACTGTATACTGGAGCCTTTAGTACTATATGAGAAGAATAATGTGGATGTAAATTTATCACTGGTAGTTTATATGGGATAAGATGAGTTTGCTTTTGGTTAAGCCCATGAGGATTGAAGACTAGTCCAGACATTTCAATATTCAAGCAGATTAAAGCTTATCAAAATGTTTTCAACTACTTAAGACAAAAGAAATTTCCCTTTAGCAGGCTTGATATAAGCTAAAGAATACATGTTTAATTGATAAGCCTACTATCTTTTATTGGTTCACGGTCTGGTATTCTGGGCTGGACTGTACTGTTTCCATTCTCTTTGACGCTAGCAGTAAGAACCAGTGTAATACCAATACTGCCTGGGGTGATGCCACCAGTCCCAACCCCACTGACCCCTGGTGTCAGCATCAGGAACTACAGGTCAGAGGTCCTAGTCAATTTGTTTCCGGTTTGGCCGATATGCTGCGCGTGCCGAGGGCCACAAAACTCCCACCTCTGCTTTTATTCACTAGAATCAACATGCTGGCTGACACTTTGTATGGTTCATGGGAATTCACACTCTCTCTGCTTTAGTATTTTTTTTCTCTCTCTTTTTTCTAGGAGGGATATAATTTTTTCAGATTTTTCCTATGCCAAAACAAAAGCCATACATTTTAGCCTTGTGACCTTAGTCACCTTAGCAAAATCCAAAGGGCCTAATTTGTTGATAATTTCATATGTCTCTGCAATTTATGCAGTTATTCCAATGCTACTGTGTTTTTAGTCTCCACAGGCCTCATATGTGCACTGAACAAATTGTTTTGAACTAAAATAGTAAAATAAAGTTTAGTTCTGATGAGCGCACACCTCCCTCATTTTCCCGGGATAGTAGTGCTGTTGCATGATGGTCTTTGATGTGATAAGCATGCAGTGTGCATGATAAATAATTTTGAACATGTATCAAGCAGTTTATTTGGTCACAAAATCAGACACATTTTATGAATTTAATTGTCTAAAGCTTGCCCAAAAAGGTTGAATACAGTACTACTGGAAGTTTGGTCGTTAACTTGACATTTCTAATTTGATGAACGAGATGGCAGTGTGGGGCTAACCTCATTCTGAAGTCTGTTTGGCCTGCCCCCTGGAGGGCATAGTGAGAATCAGTCTGCCTGAACTTTGATGTTGGCAGGGGGAGGGGAATGGAGAGGGTAATTCTGGCAGGAAAAGGGGTAGGCCGATCAACGGATCATCTACTCTCCCCCAAAACAAACATCGCTGCCCATACTGCCCACAATGGCTGAGTGTGCAGCCCCAGGCCCCAATCAACCACGTTATTGACAGACAGCATGTTGCCGGATGTGACAACACATGGACTTCCTTTTTTAAATGGTGAGAGGGCGGTCAGCCTTCAGCTGTGTTTATACATAAAATATACTGGCTAGGGCTATCTTAGCTTCGCTTGTATCAGACCATGTTTTGCTCGGACCATCTATCAATTGTATGAGGTGGTTGGTTGTTTAAACATCTCTCCCCTGATGTAAAAAAAGAAGTAAAGAAATTGATGTTGATATCTGTATAGTTTATTTATCCAATCAAAAAACATGGCCTATGGATTCTTGCCTGCCACAGCATTAAAAAAAAGTACTAATGCCAATAAAATTATGTGCTCAGCGGCAGATGAATTAATTCCTCTTTCTGTACATTTAATCCATGTAAATTTATAATCTGCAACAGGATTTATTTCCCTAATGGAACTGAAGATGCCATGCACAAATACAATCATACAGTGATCTTTATTTAAACTTCCCTTTACCAGATCACCATTTATGTATAGTGGAACATCAAAGGTTCTACTGGTCAAGGTACTGGGACCTCTCCTCCTCAGATGCATGAACTGAAAATAGACATCCACATCATTAGCGCAGCATTTCAGTCAGAGCATTGTGCACTAAAGTTACCAAAGGTGTTTATCTAGCAAGAATGATATAATGTAGCTGAGAGCTGTCTTTGACCCATGTTCTTGATATCCTGATATAAGATTACATTTGCAGATTCATGATGTCCCCGCTATATTCATAAAGAAATCTGAATTAACTATTAATTACTATCAATGAAAATAGTGATATATGCCAAGCGTGTGGAACGTTGGAGTTCAATTCTTCAAAAGAAGCTACATGTGAAATATTACACTGCTTAAAATAGCATTACCACAGAGAAATTAAGAATATATATTATATCGTTATAGTTTCTGTTTGTATTGGTGCGCCGTGCAATGAGGATGACAAAACCGTTTTAATTTTGTCTCTAGCATGTCTCTAGCCAAAACAATTCAAGACTATTCATCGAAAAATGAAGCTTCTATTGGAAGAATATCCTATAGATAAATGACCATTACATAGACCCCCTAGGTAGACAATAGGTGTTACTGAATCTGAGCCATGCACCAGGGTGCACAGCTTTCACGGGGCTTGTTCACAGGGCTTGTTCACGGGGCTTGTTCACGGGGCTTGTTCACGGGGCTTGTGCATGGGGGTGCGGGCAGCGGCACCCCCTCCCCTTGTGTACCCCCCTACACATAATACACATAATAAAATGCCATACTATATTGCAAATCCGCGGGTCTTAACCACAACTTAGGTTGACCTTGTATATGTTAATAGAAAGCCAATAATAATCCTAGGAAGTTGATTTACTCTTTTAATATTTCTGGCCTGCATCATGCGATTGAGAGCCCTACACCATTATGGATAAACATTCCCCCTTTTACAAGAAGAATTATCCTCTGTGACAACATGGATATAACTGCAAAAATGACCCCCCATATTGAAATGTGTCCAACTACCAGGATACTGTCAGGAGACAATACTATCTACCTCATTGAGGTCAGTGAGAACTGATAAATTGACCCACAGGATGTGACAAGGCTAAGGTCTTACGGTGCAATCTTGTAAATTACTGGAATTACACAATTACATCGTGATTTAGCTATGAAAACTCTGCCTATGAAACCATGTCTACCTTTGATAGACCATTCCTCTCTCTGATATAGTGATAACCAGAGTGAGGAATATGCCAAAATGCTATACACAAGTCAGTTCAGCTCTTGATATATAGTTTCCTATGACTATTCCCGTGAATAAGAGTTTAGCCCCATTCAAAGCTGAACTCTGCACCAAAGTTGCCAACCACTAAAGCAAATAAGAAAAAGAAGTTTTAGACATTCTCTCATTGGGCTATATAATTGACAGCATAAAAGGCCCAATAGCCTCAAAGTACCTCCCCCATATCCAAGCTCCCCTTCTCTTCAACGAGAGATGGTACTCAGCAAGTATTGGAGCATCCGGGGTGCCAGTTGGCTTCTGGGTGGCCTCCAGTATGTGGCACTTCGCCTCCTGCCTTTATAGTTCTACTTGGATCCCTTCCACAATTGGGAGAGGGTCCCACCTGGTCCCGGGTGGGAAGCGATATATATAGAGCTTTTATGGCATTCACTATCATGCCTTCATGAAAAAAACTAAGCCTCAATGATTTATTTGTAATCAATGTACACTAATGATACATTGTAAAGTAACTCACCTATGCTGGAACTCAACGATGCAGCAAGTTGCATCCTTCAGCAGTGTATTAGGAGTGTATTAAGCCTGAGGAGTCATTTTGATAATGCTACAGGTAAAATGCAGTGCGTTTGTTTTGCTGTAAGTATGCATCTCAATGACAAAGAGGCATATTAAGCCTGATGCTGTCGTTAAATGGTTAAATCATCACAACCTGTATACGCTACATGCCAGAAGAGCCTGACAGATAACTGGTGAACCATTATCTAACGGTTTTGTTGGAATTTCCAATATGCATTAGAAAATCATTATTGTAGGCATAGATAAGTGCTTCACAATGCCTGCAGGGCAGTTCAGTCCTTACACATCACCAGGGTAGCCTGTTAGCTGACGTGCCAACCAAGACACTTCCCCCAGGGACCAATACTACAGAAGTTGCCGGCTACTTGGGCACCTTCAGCAGTGGGAAGTGGGTGATATTAGAGTCAGGACACACCGTGGGGCAGTCGGCAGCCCCAGACCTTTACTATACAATCACTGCAGTATGCATGCAGAGTGCTCTAATGCCACAGCTCCCGGGCAACTTTTCTCAGTTTTGTATTATACTTTCAACCTTCTATTTATTTGATTTTGTTTGGGCAATGGGCAGAAGACATGACTATGATATGCATATTACCGTGTCTGTCCCTGCAGGAAAGGTCATCACTTGAGACAGTCAGAGTGAGAGTCAAGGCATTTACCTACCCCTTTATGAACTGCACACCCTTCAACGATGTATAGTAAGAGAACTTTAAAAGGAGCTGGGAATGCAGCAAATATAATCTTACGCAGTGATCATTAGAGTAATGATTAATATAATGCATGAGCCATATCGCATAATTTGTACTTTAGTCCAATTCTTGATCTAAAATTTTACAGTCTAAAGAAACTTTATCTGGAAGCCATATATATATATATATATATATGTATTTTTCTACCCATGCACAGGTCATCTATAAAGGGCATTGAAATGTGTTTTTCAGGGTGAAATGCATTGAGATCATAACAGGCTCTATAACAATAGACCCATTATATGGAAGTTATTTCAGTAGACTAATGTACACCATGAGAGACAGGGGGAACTTACTACCCTATCCCTGGTGCACCTGCCCTTTTGTGTAGCAGTTATGTGTAAGCTAACCAATTTAATATATGAATATTTGAATTCACAAGCAGCCCCGTTTTTGCCTTTATCCATAATATTGTGTACATGAGCACACCCTGGGACATGAGATCAAATTTAATGTGGGGTGTTCTTAGTTTTTGGCCTGAAGTGTATTGGGTATCTACCTCATGTTTGACAAGAGGTGTCCCGTTTGAGCCTTAACAGGTTCTTCACTGCAATGTGAGAACCCTAAAGATAAATCTAATGCAAGAAATTGCACACTTTTATAGATGAGTGTGACTATAATGCAGCTAATTATTCAGCCCTGACTTGTATGTCCTGCAGGTCATACAGGTTCTGCAGATCTCATGAGTTCCCAGAAGATCAGTAGAAGGTCTTGAGAAGGACCTGCTATGAACTCTTAGAGCCATACTGTGGTTACAAGGGACAACTGAAGAGGGTGTTTGGGTCACGTATGTCTTGTTTCTTTCAATTTTATGGAAGCTGACAGAGGAGCTCATGTTTTATGCAGTAGGCAGGGCATGGTATGGATATAGCAGATTTACTACCTACTTCCCAGGATCTACCAGGAACCAGAAACCTTTAGGCTTTATATTTATGTTTTAAAATCTAATACGTTTCTTACTTGTGCTGATATTATGCATCTAAAGGGCCAATACACTCCCTAAAGGTATGTATAAATTCAGGCTGTCAATTGGTACATCGTAGAAATAAATTTACATGATACCTTGAGTATCACACTGTCCTTAGAGGGAAAAGCAGAACTCCTTCTTGCTTTATGACATTTAGGACCATGGTAATACTCATCTGTGTCATTAGCAGGAAATCATATTCAATTTACAATTTTATACCTGCCCAGTCTGAGAGTGAAGTAGAAGAATATGGGGATTTTTAGATTCTCAAATCAAGTCCAACAATGGGTCAACCAGTGGTCCTTCCTTAGAATATCTATTTCATTTAACAAATTCTATTTCATTTTACAAAAAAATGAATATTCTTTTTTTTATATGAACAGCCAGAGGGAATTATGGACCCAATGTTATTAATAGTTGTATCATAAATATTCTGGGAGACCCAGAGTTTGTGCTAAATGGCACTGCATGAAAATTCCTGTTTAAGTTTATTAAAGTTTTACTTAAACATCCAGGAAATGTCATGGCAATGACATATGACATTTCCGGTAAATTTAAGGTGAACCTAAATTTACCGTGAATGTCATATGACATAGATTTTAGTTCACCCTAAATTCATTGTCAATATCAAATGACATTTCCGGTGAATTTAAGTTGACCTTAAGTTCATTGTCAATATCATATGAAATTTCCGGGAAATTAAGGTTCCTCTTAAGATTACTGGAAAGCTACTGCATTCAAAAATGTTGTCATATTATTGCATTATTTTGATAATTATATATGTACCTTGCATGGGGAAGGGCATGAGGCCGGCATGGGGAGGGGCATGAGGCCCGCATGGTGAGGGGCATTAGGCTGGCATGGGGAGGGGCATTAGGCTGGCATGGTGGGGGCATGAGGGCGGTATGGTGAGGGGCATGACATATGAGATTTCCGCTGAATTTAAGGTGAACCTAAATTTACCGTAAATGTCATATGACATTTTCGGTAGATTTAAGTTTACCCTAAATTCATTGTCAATATCAAATGACATTTCTGGTGAATTTAAGTTGACCTTAAATTCATTGTCAATATCATATGAAATTTCCGGGAAATTTAGGTTCCTCTTAAAATTACTGGAAAGCTACTGCAACAGTTATATCCCTAGGGTCGTCAAATTATTCATGGATGCCGCTATTCACGGTGGGTCAGTAAGATGACAGCCTATAGGAATAGTGACTGCTAGAGTCAGCTTGGCCAATACATTGACCATTTACCACAACAGGTCAGTTAGAAGACAGTTGTAATGCTATATGTGACCAATTGACGATGGTTGGGAACCCATCATGGAATATATCCTTGGCAAGTCAGAATGTAGGGATATTTTTCCATCATTAATGGGCTTTTATTATTGTTGCAATTGAACCTGTAAATACCTAAATATACATCTAATGCACTTCATTTATACTTTCAGACACTGACCTGTACTGTGTGCCGGGCAGGTAAAGATTGCGGGCTCCCACAGTACAGGATCATCTAAATTTTTCCCCCAGCACACGCATAGTGGACATTATAACTTAGTACCTCTGTACTCTATCCACTCTCAAATTAGAGCTCATTGTGGCATAAAGTCATATATTAGTTAAACCGCCACTTACAAGGACACTTTATATATATATTATATATATTAAGGACACTATTATTCCTAGAATTATATCATATAAAGGACTTTCTTGCTCATTATGTTAAACAAAAGCAATTAAAATGTTAGAAATATATAATTTGCTTAATTTGTACTCTTTGTCATATCTTACACAAATTACATTGTAGAATACTAATCCCGAGACCACAGACTGAGCGTGTATTCACCTCCATTCTGAATGCAGCCTCCTGGTGCCATAACGATGAACTATTGACCAAAGCTGCTTATGGACTGTACTAATACTGCCTTGTGGTTCCCACCTGATATGGTAAGACCGTTCCTGTCTCTTACGTCAGCATATTCTTATTTAATCTGATCTTTACCTTTTTAGGTTGAAACTATTAATTTACCCCATTGTATCTAATCATATGTTTATTTCCATGCTAAAGCAGGCATGGAGCCCGGCCCGACACTGTACAACTCCCTCTTCTAGATTTATATGAGACAATATCTGATGTACCCAGGCTGCGAGAAATGCAATAGCCTGCCTACCAATTGGTACAATAGAATGTGTGTGGTGGTGGAGAGACATGGCCTTATCCAGGGGATATTGGGATGGTGCAGTCTTATTATAACATTCATTCATGGCTCCTACGCTTGATCTTACAGGGGTCAAGGGCATGCATTTTGGCCATTTAAATTTAAGAAGTATCATGGCTAACACTAACATGGACCTTTTCAGACAATACTTGATGAACTCTGGCTTTCATTATTTCTGTGTTGGTGAATCATGGTTGACTGATAAAATACCCAATAGCAAGGTGGATATCCCAGGCTGTAATATATCTAGACTGGATAGGCAGGTGGCAGGGCGAGGAGGTGGTCTGATCACATACATAAAGCATGGTGTCACTTACTCTGATTCAGAGCTAGCCAGATACAATATTAGCAATGATGATATTGAGCTCCAATGGATCGTCATTTCCAACCCCAATATGAGAAGGCTAGTTTTAGCTAACACATACAGACCACCCTCAAGTAATTTGGCTAATGCCATTACCACCTTATCTGATGCATTTAACAATATTGATTTGGATAAATATCCGGAATCATATATAATGGGTGATTTCAATACTGACTTTATTAGGTTTAGTCCAAACAAGGTTAAGGTCAGAAACATGTGTGCTCACCTTGGTCTAAGGCAGTTAATAAAACAGGTCACTCGCTTTAACATAAATGGGAATCATACTACTATTGATATAATTATGACAAATTCCATTCATGTTGTACTGCTACAATGAATCTGTCTGACCATGAAATGATTTTTTTCACTCGTAAGCATACTAAACTGCCCCAGGAAAAATTATGTTTCATTGGCAGGTCCTATAAGGATTATTCACCTATTGCTTTTACAAATGAATTATCCAACCAGGATTGGAACAACTTTTATGCATGTGAAGACCCCAATGTAGCCTGGGAGTTATACACCTCAACCATTACCCGTCTACTTGACCTATATTGTCCAGTAAAACAATTCAATATAGGACATGCTAAGGCCAAATGGCTAGACGCTGGCCTCCTCTCACTTATTAAAGACAAAAACCTTGCTATGAAAAAATATAAGAAGACATTAAATACAGATGATTATAACATTGCTATTTACCTAAGAAACTACACAAAAAACCAGTGCAAAATTGCTAAAAATAGATTCCACAAGAACTTAATTGACACTCACTTAAAGGATGCACGTAAATACTGGAAAGCAGTTAATGAAGTAATTAACCCCAAATTGTCATCCACTAGCTTTAGCCTTATAGACCAAACCACCACTAACCCCATCCCTACTAATGATATTGCTGAATACATTAACACATACTTTGCTACAATAGGAGCCAACCTCGCTGCAAATCAAAATAGTCCCTGGACTTTTGATGGAACAGAAATAGACACTAACTTTAACCTTACACCTATTAGTGAGATTGATGTCATTAAGCTAGCCAAAAAAATAAATACAAGCAAATCCTCAGGAGTAACCCATATTTCTTCTCAAGTATTAAAAGATTGTATATTGTCTATGCCTGATAAATTTGTCCATATGTTAAACCTGGTAATATCCACCTCTATATACCCTAGGGATTGGAAGAAGGCAATGGTTAAGCCCTTACACAAGGGTGGTGATCCATCTGACGTAAACAACCTCAGGCCTATTTCTATCTTACCTCTCCCAACTAAGCTCATGGAAAAGGTAATGCACAGACAATTAGTTTCTCACCTAAATGATAGGCATATACTTACCAACACACAAGATGGATTCAGAAGCCAGAGATCCACAATAGACAGCCTCACCAAATTTACAAATTCTATTAGAAATGCAGTCAATAGGGAATTAACAACCACTGCCATATTTTTAGATTTCAGGAAAGCATTCGACACAATAAATCACAATATTCTTACACAAAAATTAAAAAAATTAAGACTTCACTTAAATCTGGTTAAATTAATCCAAAATTACTTGTCTGAAAGGGTTCAAGCTACCTGTGCCAATGGAATGATATCTCCCCCTCATCCTGTTGACTGTGGTGTTCCTCAGGGCTCTGTCTTGGACCCCCTTTTGTTTATTATATATATTAATGATCTCCATAATGTTCTTAAAAATCTCTCCTGCCAGCATTATGCAGATGATACAGTTCTATACATAGAGCAAAACTTGAACACACCCAATATACAAGCAACTATTAATGAAGACCTACATAGGGTTTTTACATGGTGTGAAAGTAATAAGCTCTCTCTTAATACAAAGAAAACTAAGGTCATGCACTTTGCCACTGATGCTATAGCAAGAAAATCACAGAAACCCATTTTAAAAATAGCAGGCATCAACCTAGCAACCACAAACTCATATAGATATTTAGGCATGACTTTAGATCACCTCCTTAATTTCAAAGAACAAACCAAAATTCTACTCAAAAGTGTAAATTTCAAAACCTACCTCTTCAGAAGGGAGAGGCCTTCCCTAACTGATGAGTCAGCACTTAGAGTGGTAAAGAGTATGATTCTTCCTATAATTGATTATGGAGATATTATATATAGCACCACCAATAAAACTCTGCTGGATCAGCTCCAGAGCGCCTTCGACAGGGGGCTCAAGACAGCGTACTACCTTGATGAGGATAAAAGGGACATAGTTAAGTTGCAAGGCAAGGCCAAGGTGAATACTTTATCTGATCGTAGACAGATGCATTTGAATACTAGGTATCACTCAAACCATCCTCACCCCTCATCCGTGGCTAGGAGAATATTTTCACCTCAAACCAAATGATTGATTTACATGCATTAAAAGCCACAAAGGGCTTAAAAATACTTAGCATGAATGCTCGCTCCTTATATAGGAAAAGGGAAAATGCTTTTAAGATAATTACGAGCGCTGACATAACAGGAATTGTTGAAACTTGGTTGAATCCCACACACAATGATGTTGACATGTATGTACCGGGATATCAATATCATTGTGTTAGATCGTTATCCAAATAGGAACTAAGCTGCTGGAGGAGTGATGCTTTATTTGAGGGATCACTACACTGCAACTGTACATATTGAATTGTCTGTGATACATAAAGAGTATGAAATATTATGCGTTGATGTAGAAATTGGAGTTATAAAATATAAAATATTTGTATGTTATAGGCCTCCTGATGCCGACAATGATAAAAACGCTATCTACAGGAAACTTGAGGAATTTAAAAAGACTGTTTCAAAAAATAGGAAAATAATAATAATAGGTGATTTTAACGTCAATTTGTTCTCACCTGATGACTTACGTGACTCAAAGGTCGACTCCTTCTGTACAGATAATGATGTTATACAAGTAATAAATGAGATAACTAGACCTCAGTCTGGAACTCTTTTAGATCATATTTATACAAATGTTCATAATGTATCCCTATCTGGCACTATTGGTTTTAGAATATCTGATCATGTTCCTATTTTTGTAATTGTGAAATGTGAACGCACTAAGATTAAGAAGAAAAAGGTCTTAGCCAGATCATACAAAAATTATGATTTTACAAATTTTAAAAATTCCTTGAATGCCATTGACTGGAACCCCATTGTTAATGCTGATAATGTAAACATTATGTGGGATAGACTCATTGAAATTATTAAATTAATATTGGATGAAATGTGTCCCATAAGGAATATCATGATACCTGAATTCACTCCAGACTGGTTAACAGCTCCCATTATAGAAGCCATGAGGGAACGAGATAGATTATACATCATTGCAAGACACACTATGGACTTAGATGATTGGCACATTGCCGATTTTCATAAAAATCGGGTAGAAACGCTGATTTTTAACAGTAGAAGGGAAGAAATTGATACACTCCTACAGCATAGAAAAGATGATCCAGTGAAATTTTGGCAAGGTATCAGAAAATTACTGCCTATAAAAACAGGTGCAACCTTGATTAAACTTAGGAATAACCACACAGGTCTGCTAGTACCTATGGATCAATGTGCGGAGCATATCAATGAATTCTTTTCGACTGTAGGTGAGAAGCTTGCCAAAGACTTACCACAGGCAGTTCTACATAGGGATGAAACAAATCCATACGGTACACCTGTTATCAATAAGGACATAATGGAACCGCTGTCTTATAGTAGTATGATTAAATACATAAAGGGTATCAATATTAAAAAATCTTCTTCTATAAAACACATTAAGACTTTTGTATTGAAAGATGCCTTTATGAGTATACCTGAAGTTATCCTAAGTATGTATAATAAATGCTTGTCAAGTAGTACGTTCCCCTCGAAATGGAAAAATGGAACTATTGTACCGCTACCCAAGAAGGCTAATTCTCTAAAAGTAAATGACCTAAGGCCTATCAGTCTACTACCATTACCGGGGAAACTCCTGGAAAAAATCATTTGCTCGAGATTACAATGTTACATGTCTGAATGTTTTCTTTTATCACCCTGCCAACACGGATACAGACAGAACCACTCGACGCAAACCGCAATCAGGGAACACCTTCAAAATATAATTGAAAATATTATTAATAATAAATCAACAATATCTCTATATCTAGATTATAAGAAGGCTTTCGACACGGTTTCACACTCTAAATTAATTAAAAAATTATCCCTCTTTGGACTTAGTAAAAACAGCCTAAATTGGTTCAAAAGTTACCTCCACCGCAGAACTCAAAAAACAATAGCGAATAACCATCTATCAACTGAGAAAATAATTACATATGGTGTTCCCCAGGGTTCTGTCCTTGGTCCTGTTCTCTTCTCTATTTACATAAATTCTTTACCAAATATATATGATTTTAACATAACTCTATACGCTGACGATGCAGTTGTCTCTTTAGAGTGTCTGGTTAAAATGCAGCATGCTATTGATCTTATTTATGAATGGTGCGTAAGAAATAGCCTCACTATAAATGTACAAAAAACAAAATGGATGTTTTTCAACAATTTTAGAAGAATTAATCCTGTCTTTACATTAAATGGAACTGTTATAGAAAGGGTATATAATTTCACGTATTTGGGACTGACTCTAGACCCAGATCTGAAATTTGTCCTGCACAGGCAAAACACCGTAAGGAACATAAGAAACAAAATAATTCAATCTGCTAGAGCACGTATTTACATTGACATTCCTACTGCACTATCCATATACAAGACCATGACTCTGCCCACTTTCGATTATGTTGACTATGTCTGGGACAGAGGCAACATAGGAGAATCGCAAGAACTGCAATACTTGCAAAACAAGGCATTACGATTGATATATAAAGTCAGGCTTGAAGCCAACCCTTTGCATAACACTGTACAATTACATAATAAAAGTGAGTGTATGTACCTTAATATTAGAAGGGACATACATCTACTGTTCTATGCCTTTACTTTAAAAGAGCAGGAAAAATTGATTGACACTAGAAATCTACCCACGCGTCTCAATCAGGGCATTAGGCTCAAGGTACCTCGTTCATTGAAACCAATTGTACTCAGAAGCTGTTTTTATAGAGCAATAATTCGTTGGAATCAATTGAAACCTTACTATACCACTATAGAGAGCCTGGCTGATTTTAAAACTGCAATCAAAACTGATACCACTTGTTTTATATGAGCATGTAGTTTTATAGAGGATGATTCCTAATGTAATAACGCCACACATACCCCACATCTCATCTCATCTCTCATCATTGTGTTATACGAATATTTGTGAATCAAAAAATATTTTTGTCTGTTTCAACTTTTATTTATCTCCAACATGTACGCCATATACCATATCTTATGCATGTTACAATGATAATCTAGTCTAATGATAGGGGGCCTAGCGGAAGAAAGGCAATGCACCTAAGCTAGGATGATGCATCTACTATTGTATTTGTTATCTTTTACCCAATAAAACACTTTAAAAAAATACAGCAGCCTTCAAAGTGTCCCTACTAGATGATAATATCGATAAAAGAAATATCAATACTAGGGCACATGATGGTAAGCTTCTGAAGATTACATGGCCCAAAGACCCCTTCTTTAGAAAGAGCCTAGAGTATAGACTACCCAATATCTGGAATGACCTAACAGTTGACACTAGAAACATCACTACTCTTGTCAATTTCCAGAGTTGGAACAAACAATTTTATTTGGACAAATGCACTAACTAGTATCCCCCCACACAATAAGATCTGTGAGGGTTATGTCTCCCCCCCCCCCTTCCACACACAAAAGGAAAACTATTAGTATACATCTCATAATTTGCTCATAAGATGACATGTGCTATATACACCTTAGCAGATTATGTCATGCACACTAACATCGTGCTTATAGACACACAACATCGTGTCTAGGCTAATAACACCTAGCCCTATTTATCAATGTTTTATTGTATATAAGTTATGTCGGGATTATATCCCAAACATAAGTATAATATGCCATTTACCATAAAGTCAACAGTGGTCTTGTCCCACTTTACGGGACAAAATATTAATTATCTCAGAAGTAATAACATAGTGTTAAGACTCTCATTGTGAGTGCTTCTCCATCTGGGCAATCCCTATGGTGAAGCATTCACTTTGTGTAGAACATATAATTTTCCCTTAGGAAAACTGTATGTAACTCATAACATCGAGCTCTACACATCACTGCATGTAGCAAACAGGCCCTGGGCCTACTTTATGCAGTTTAAATAAACGCAGTTTCAATTCAATTCAATTCAAATTCAAAAATGTTGTCATAATTTTGCATTATTTTGATAATTATACATGTACCTGGCATGGGGAGGGGCATGAGGCTGGCATGGGGAGGGGCATGAGGCCCGCATGGTGAGGGGCATGAGGAATCAGTGAGTATACACCTTGTCCGCACCTTGGTGGTAGCTGGGTGAGAAGTGTGGTCGTGTTTGCTGCACTATAGAGCCGTCAGGAGGCAGTGTATGACACCTTGTAGGCGCCCTGAAAGTGTAGGTAGCTGGATGAGAAGTGTGGTCGTGTCTGGGGCACTATAGAGACGCCAGGAGGAGTATATGACACCTTCTCCTGCTACAGTCTGCACCCAATGACGGTCAACACAACACTGATCCAGCGCACAGTGCACATCAGAGGTCATGTGACCTCCTTAGCCAATCAGAGGGAGGTCTCGTGGCGGTCACGTGCCCATGAGAGCACCCCCTATATAATGGGGGTGCTGCTGGGGGTGCTCCTCACTTCACCACTTCACCTCCTGCTACAACCTACCTGCTGCCTGCTGAAGCTCTGCCGGATTGACTGCCCAGCTGCCCACCTGACTGCCCAACTGCCTACCTGACTGCCCAGCTTACAGGACTCAACCTAAGCCTCCAGTGTCCAACCTCCCTATGTCCTCTTCCTGACCCCTCTACTCCGTCCCCAACCTCCCTACTTTGTCCCCAGCCTCTCTACTCTGTCCCTGCAGACTAGGCCTTGGGTATGCCAAAATGATGATAAAAAAAGAAAACAATAAAATTGAAAACAATAAAAAAGAAAACCAACCGGCTGAATTCTTTTTTTTTTTTAAAGAAATGTTATTAAAGGTGCTTAAATGTCAATTTTTGGTAACCAGCACCCGGGCCTTGACATTAGGTTTAATCACATTTAAATAACTTTTTTCACAGCCTTGGCATTTGGTTTAATCACCTTTAATGGAATTTTGGTAAATATTTCAGGCCATTTAGGTCAACTCAATGTTGCTTAAATAAACCAAAATAGTCACTTTTGGTATACCAAAATATGCTTAAATCTCAAAATTTTGACATTTAAGTTTTCCCGGCGAGGTCGATTAAATGTCATTATAGGGGCTTATCAATCACTGCACGAAAAGTTGGATTTGCATTAAATTTACTTTGACGTAAACATTTTATTTACATATAGTTACACATATTTACGTGATATTGGTCTGAAAAAGTAAAATGATGTAAATACGTCTTTTACAGACTCAGTATACAACGGAACGTCCCTGTTTACGCAAACGTAATGTCAAGTAACTATCTAGTTTACGTGCCGATAAAGCCAAGTAAATCTCAATGTAAACATCATGTTTACATGACGTAAAACTCATGTTTAAGTTACAAAAACCTCATGTTAACATGATGTAAACCTCATGTTTACATGACATAAACCTCATGTTTACATGACATAAACGTCAAATTTACTTGACATAAACCTCATGTTTATGTGACATAAACATCAGATTTACTTGACATAAACATCAAATTTATTTGAAAAAACCTCATGTTTACATGACATGAACCTCATGTTTACTGATGTAAACCTCATATTCACTGATGTATATTACCTCCTTAAATCTCACTAAACTAGGGATATTTCTCTCTTAAATCTAAGGGTATTCTGGGATGATATTTTATTCTGGGGATTATCTTTCCAAGATAAGTTATCAGTTTGATGCTTTGTAGTCAGGCAGCTCTTCAGCAGGTAGGCAGGCAGGCAGGAGGCAGGTAGGGTGTGTGTTCCCATGGTCAGGCAGCAGTGGACTGAGAAGCCCACACTGCATCCTCATTATATAGGAGCTGCAGTGCTGGTCACGTGACCAGAACGAGACTTGCTTCTGATTGGCTGAGACATCAGTATTGCATTGACCACCATGGTGTGCACATGTGCAACCTCATGTTTACGTGATGTTTACCTCATGTTTACTTGATGTTTACCTCATGTTTACATGACATAAACCTCATGTTTACATGACATAAACATCAAATTTACTTGACATAAACATCAAAGGCAAGGATTCTATGTTTTACTTAAATCCATTAAATATTATGGCAATTTGGGGCTACATACTACAGTAGAGTAGTGAGAATTGGTGTGGTTTGTAGCTGTCCCTGGGACTTGTAGGGCGAGTAGGAAGCAGTGGTGTGGCTTTTAGCCGGCCCTGGGGACTTGTAGGGTGGGTAGGAAGCACTGGGGTGGCTTGTTGCCGGCTACTGGAGCCCTGAGGCCGGCTACTGGAGCCCTGGGACCAGCTACTGGAGCCCTGGGACCAGCTACTGGAGCCCTGGAGCCGGGGAAACAGGTGAACTTGTAGAAAAATAACGATTTAAAAGTCTCAGATAAAAACAAATGACATACCATTGAATGTAAAAATAACCATAGAAGACATTACTGATCTCTATTTTGATGAATTAGGAATTATTATGAGTTATTGGGATTTACTAGGATTTACACAGGTCAGTAAATATGTTTTTGGGATTTACTGGGGTTTAAACAGGCTGGTAAATATGGCTTTGGGATTTACTTAGATTTATCAAATTTAGTAAATATGGTCATGATTTACTGACATTTCCGTTTTTGTAAATCCATTAACTCGTGCAGTGAATGATATTTAAGCATATATAATGGCCTTTAGGGAAAACTTAAATATACTTAAACAGGGGTTTTCATGCAGTGTGAAAACTCTACCCAACCTTTTACATTTGCGGATCCATTCTCCTTTACTTATTCAAATTAAACCTGTTCAGTCTGACAAAATGTAATGAATGAAGAGGATATCTGTAGGACCTTTAGAAAAGGGTTGTGCACAAATACCCTGATACCTCTAGATGGCTCAATTCAAGAAGAATGTTCACATGTGGAAAACACCCATAAAATTAAAGTTAGTTCAGCTAGTCATGCGTAGTCACTTGATGCAGCATATGTCATGAACTAGTATTGAAGAGGCTTTAAGGGAGAATAATTTAGATGTAGCTGTTAGCCTGAGCTGCAGTCACAGTACTGATTGTCAGACACTGCTGAGTTCTGGACAGAGCGAGTATCCCTTCTACTATATCATAAATTTCATCACCATGCTTCAACCTCCATATCGTATTCCAGTTCCTTATCAAATTGCATGTTTTCATGCTCACATGCTCCAATGGTTTAATTGTATAATTGCTCAGGCTAAAGTAAGTCCAATTTAGCCTTTCATGTTTTCCCCCTGAAGCTATCATGATTCACCTTCTACCCAGAGTATCTATCTTACCCTTTTTGCCTCATGGCATCAGTTGCACTCAAGGCATCACTATACAATGTCTTTAGACTGCAGTAGGGGCAGGGGTGGCCGGGTGCTTGAGGTGGCTCAGTATGTTATCCGTCATCCTGACATCAGTTAGGGGAGATTCTAAGTGAGCTACAGCCCAACTAGGGGCAACACAGGCTCTTAGCGAGCAGCTCCCAGAGCAGCTCATCCTCCACAGGCTCCAGCAGCACCAGCACACTCACAGGACTCACCCTCATTTGGATGTCTACAACAGAGGTCAAACTCCCTGTGTTCATGTGCATGGGGGAAAGGGCAGTATAGAAGGAAGGAACAAGGAGGAAACAAGGCAAAAGATGTCATGAAATTGAAGAGGGTTGTAAATAAATGGAATATGAAGGGAGAAATCATTGGGTTGGGTGAGTAAAGGGTTGCACCAGTATGCCAAGTATTAAGCATTGACATGTCTGTCTGAAACAATTTTGCATAAAACAAGGGTTCAAGATCATTGAACTTATATACATGCTAGTATTGTTTATTAGCTATAGCAACACCAGAAATGAAGGGAGCACACATACCTATCAGGGTACAGTAGTATGTTCTGAGATAGAGTGATGACTTCCCTTTGGGGATAGGATTGCAAAACAGCCCAGAAGAGCTCAGTTTAGAGTACAAAAAAACACCCAAAACAACATCCTGAATATTACCACTTTTCAGCTAACCTTATTATTGCCTTTATTTTTGATCCACTATTAAAACCTAATTTACTACCACGAATAAGATATTGCCAACTTAATTGTCATATAAAAAATGATGTCTAGAATATGGTCTAGACATATGGTCAACAATAAGAAACTAAATTTAAGCAGCCACTAAACACTCAACACATTATTTTGTGTCTGCTAAATTTCCTCCCTTTAGAATCTCTTTATATTTATAAAAGCCTCCCTCCTCAGCAAAATTTGTAGTTGACCCTGCTATTTGTGGAGACACCTATTTCCAGTGACCTAATTATGGTGACACTAAGGGGCATCTGCAGCGCCCCCTGACAGCTGAATGTAAAGCTACACCTTATTAGCTGTGGGAGACATGATAGATCAAACAGTAATCCCTCCTGCCCTTTTGATACAGCTCGGTAAGGGTCCTGATGGTACTCAGAGTTGGAACAAAAAGGTCCAATATTATGGTCTCAGTTCTACTACTATATTCAAATAGCTGCCTAACTTGAAACTTGACCTGCTTAATCAGACACTATTTGTAGCTCAACAGCTGGAAGACGGCCTGGACTTACAGTACAGCCTGCATAACACACTCAGCCCATTTTCACAGCTCACTCAGCCTGAAATACAGGGCTGTTCATTACCAGGACTGTTTGTTCATTATAGCATTTAAATAATCATATTTGTGATTTTTATGTGATATTTGCTAAAACTAAACTCATATAGAGGATGTAGATCAGTACATCACCTTCCAAATTATGGATGCAGTATGTGCCTGGGCCACTGCATTTTTGAATAATTACATTTTTAAATTGGTATTTTTTTGGATGGGACAACCATAAGAGCAGGCATAACAGTTGCCTCTGCTTGGAAAAGGTGTGAAAGCCTGAGCCAAAGCCTGCTGTACCAGGATCATGTGCTGGGAGAGTGTAAACAACCTGACCAAACACCCTGCCTGTAAAGACTCCCGGCCTGTTATACCAGCCTGGGCAGCCTGAACTAACAGGCTGCCCGGAAATGCGGGCCAGGCTGTACCACTGGTCTAGTCCTCCACCTGCTCAATGCAAGACAAAAGGAACTCAAGTTCATTTTTCTTGAGCATGTATAGCCTATTGGTACATGCTCTTAAATATCACTTCTGGTTGCTTCTTTAGTTAACTGCAAAAGCCTATAGAGTTGCTTGAGGTCTATTAGGTTAGTTTCATGTATCTCTGTTTGTGTTAAAAGGTCAATGTTTTCATTGCCTATATGTTCTCTGTTTGTGATTTTGTCTAAAGATTCCTGAAGGAGTTTTACAAACTTTGGCTTGTCGCCTTTTGGCGTGAGCAGCAATTTACATTGACCAATTTTTTTCATATTTATTTCTCTAAATTTGCCACATTTTAAACCAATATCCTTATTTATAGGAGTTACAGACATATAAGATATATTCAGGTTGGAGACTGACCAGTTTCTTAGTACGCCCTAAGATTAAATGACAGTCCCCAGAACACAGGGTGTACCAAGAACTTGGTACACTCATTTATTGTCACCTTTCTCATATTTCGCTGCCAAAATGCATAATTTTGATGCTACTATATGAAGCAGAGGTCTATAATTTATGTATGTACCCTTTTTCATAACTAAAATCGGAATATTATCTAAGAAATGGCTTTATCTACATATTTTTCTTCAGGAAATGTTTAGTAAAATCAGTTTGCTAATTTTTTGTTAAATCTGCTAATAAAAATGAACCCATAGGATGAAATCATTGATCAAGGCCCACAAAATGACGTTTTTGTTTTCACTTAGTGATGTTTGATAATGTAGTAAATAAGCCATATAATATAAATATAAGTATGAAATAGTAGAGTGGTTTCCCTAGTCCCACCTATGACCCCAGTGACCCCACTTATTACATGCACAGATAATGGTCACAGTCCAGTGACCACAGGTAAGGTACATGAGTACTGGGCTGTGATTGGCCCATTTACCTGCATGACCAGGGGTCATGGTCCAGTGAACACACCAGGTGTACCAAGATTATGGGAAAGCCCAATGTTGTGCACTGTACCATAATCCTGGTACAGACCCAATGGAAAGGGTGTACTAGGTATTTAGTACGTTCCAATAACATGGTCTCGGCCCCAACCTGATATTTGAATGCAGTACATTACCATCAACAAGATGTTTAGGTGAGTGCAGCATGACAAAGTGTGGAGCAGCCATATGAGTGCTCCAGTGCATACTGGTGTGCTATCAGTGTGTAATGGTAAGGGTGGGTCTTGTTAGATCAATGGGTAATGGGAGGGTGGTAAGTGGTGACCCGCCCACCTACACCACAGCCCTGTCATCATGAGTCTTACCACTTAGGCTACACACACGATCCAAGTGGCACCAAGTATGCTTGCACTTTTATATATATATAAGCTACACTGAGCTTGATACCCAGTGCTCCTTTTATCACCATAATGTATGGGTGCAGCAATGACCAGCAATGGTCAGCAATTGTCAGCAAAGGCCAGCAATTACTGTAAACAAAATGCAATGAAGCAGTGCTGGTGAGTTCCCTTTTCTTACATTGATGTATCAAGGTGACAGATAAACATGATGCACTGAGGCATTTTTCCACTCTCAAAGGCCTCAAGAAGTTGTATCTCATGCTCTTTTCTTAAGCTTTGAAGTAAAAACTCAGGAGGCTCCTTGGTGAGGTGTTTTTGGTCCTCTGTGAGAGGATCTGGGTATTTTTATGGAGATACTTTTGACTGCTGCTTGCATGTCCGTTCAATTCAAATTCAATTCAAAATTCTTTTATTTATACTGGGAAAATGGTAGGTCAGAGACCTGTATTCACCTTATTCCAGTCAATGGAACATATGTCGAAGTATTCACATAATTCTTCATAATGTACATGTATAGGACATAAATATAAAAAGAGATGTAGGCATAGGCTTAGAGCCATGACTTAGTATAATAGAAATAGAGGTTAGTTTTGTTCCACATATTGATGGCTGATGATATTACCATATGGACTGATGTTGTAGTCCTGGTTGAATGGTGGTCAATCATTCAACAGTAGTAATGGTAGGTCTCTGGCAAAGGCTACAGGTAAAATACGTGAAAAAATAGGCATAGTAAGCATGAACATGGCATGCATGTTTGTATATTTAAACATAAGTGGCAATTAAATCTAGGTGGTGTTTTTTATTCCAGGCTGAAAATTTGTTACTGTCCCTAATAGCTCTATTTTCAACAGTTAACTCATTCCACACCCCGGCCAATCTGTACCTCAGACTCCTAGAATAGGCAGGATTAATAGCTCTTTTTTGGATTAGTAGACGCTGATCCCTGCGTCTTGTAGCTACATTAATGATATGTAGCTCATCTACATTTAGCGATTTTTTGAAAGCATGTTCTAAAATGTGCATATGTCTTCTATCTTTTAATTTGTTTAATTTAGCTTTCCTATGTAGAGCAGCAGTATTTAAAATTCCTGTCCTTCTGTAAGCAATTCTGAGGCTTCTATTTAGCAATTTTTGGACTCCTTCTAGGCTAGTCTTAGAGGCTACATCATAAAACACATCACAGTAATCAATGATGGGCACGACCATTGTTTTCACAACCTTCACAGCAACATTTTCAGTCATTTCATATTTTACATAATTGAACATGAATACTTTATGTCGCACACTATGAACGACAGTAGGTATGTGGTGGTTAAAATTCAGCATAGGGTCTAGGGTAACCCCAAGATACCTGTAGGAGGGAGCATAAGCAATTACATCATTGCCTATACGCAGGTTAGGCCTTATCAGGCGTCGTCTTAAGGCTTTATTAGCAAATGACATGTATTTAGTTTTCTTACTGTTAAGGGAGAGTTTATTAGTATTGCACCAAAGGGAGATATTGTTTAGGTCATTATTAATAAGATTAGTCATATTAGTTTCTGGTGTATGGTCAATATAGATTACTGTATCATCAGCATAGTGCTGGCAGTGTAAGTTGGTTAGAGAAGAGTGCATATCATTTATATAGGTTAAAAATAATAATGGACCTAACACAGAACCCTGTGGAACTCCACAAGTAACATTATGATATTCCGAGAGTATACCATTTGCTTTGGTTCGTTGTCTTCTGTCTGTAAGATAATTATCTAGTAGGGAGGTAGCTGAATTTTGAAGGCCTAAATTTGTTAATTTAATTTTTAGGATATTATGGTTTAAGGTGTCAAAAGCTTTAGAAAAGTCTAGGAAAATAGCTGTAGTACAATTCTGTTTATTCAATGATTCAAAAATATTATTAGTTAATTTTTCTATTGAGTTAAAGGTTGATCTATTTGGCCTAAATCCATCTTGGTTGTCATATAGTATATTATTATCAAGAAGGTAATCAAGTAATTGTTTATGAAGGACTTTTTCCATTAATTTAGCTGGAAGTGGCAATATGGAAATGGGTCTGAGGTTATTTACATCTGCTCTGTCCCCTCCTTTAGGCAGGGGTGTCACTATGGCTTCTTTCCAGGCATGTGGAAAAACTGAGGTCCTTATGACTAGATTAATTATATGTAAAAGGTGATATGGTAGTGTTGTAAACGTATCTTTAAAAACTTGTGTAGAGATGTTAAGAATACCTGACGATTTATTCATGTTAATTTTTTTGATTAATTTCTTCACTATGTCTACATTACATTCCATAAAGGCAAAGTTTTGAGGTAGGGGGGGGATGTTGCTCTGAAAAGGTAAATTTAGGTTTTGTGCTAATTTTGGTCCTATGGTAGCAAAATAACTATTAATGAAGTTTGCAGTTTGATCAAATGGAATTTGCTTCTTATTAGTCTTATCATAAAGGCTATAAACAGGAGATTTATTTTTTGGGTTCATTAAATAATTAATACTCTTCCAATATTCTTTCGGTTTGTTATGATTTTTTACAAATTGTTGCTTATTATATCTATTACGTGCAAGGCGTTTTTCATTATTGGCCAGGTTTCTTAAGAAGATTGCAATATTATGATCATCATCATCTAGTGTGCTTCGATATTTTTTCATTGCATCATCCCTGTCTTTGAAAAGTGTTAGTAAGTCATTAGTAACCCATTCTTTCTTCTTCTGTGTACAATTAAATGTCTTAATAGGACAAGTAAAGTTAAGTAGGAAATGTATTTTGTCCAATAAAATATTCCAAGCTATGTTGGGATCTGGGGCATCCCAGAAGGTATTCCAATTAATATTCTTTAGGCCTGTTGTATAGTTATCTACTACGTAATCTTTATAAGTACGGCCAGTAAATACAATTGGTACCTTAGCTTGCGCTACATGCCTTCTTGTAACAAATATAGGATAGTGATCTGTCACTGTAATATGTGAAACACCAGATGAATATACCTGAGGTGAGTTGGTTAATATTAAATCGATTAAAGTGTTTTCTCCCTGGGGATTTTTATGCGTAAAATTAGTAATTAGTTGGTTAAGTCCAAAAGTAGCCATGAAATTTTTTAATTTTTCATGGTCACCATATTGCCTTTTTACATTAATGTTAAAGTCTCCTAACAGAAAATACTCCTTTCCGGGGACTTTATTAAGTTCTGTTAGTAATGTAGTTAGTTCTTTAAAGAAGGTGAGGATATTACCATCAGGGGGTCTATATATATTGAACATATGTATTGTTTTACAATCACCTTTATTTATGACAATATATTGCACCTCCATGTTAACATTACATATGTTTTTATCCTTATGTTCTATGTAAGCAATGTCATTTGCTATGTATGTAACCACGCCTCCTCCACAGGTCTTAGCTCCAGGCAGCGTTAAGTCTCTATCTAGCCTACAAAGATTGTACCCTTCCAGTAAAAAGGTGTCATCCTTGTTCATGGTTGTCAACCAGCTCTCTGTGATACCTATACAGTCTGCGTGTGAGTTCTCAAACATAAGTCGTGCATCATCAATTTTACCCGGTAGTGTTCTTATATTATAATTAATCATGTGTAGACCTCTTAGCCTATCGAAATTCAAATCATGGGACATAGAAAGTGTATGTACATTCCCTCAGGAAAATTCCATGCCAAATATGAATACCTTTGAGTATATCACTTGTAATAATATGCCATGTTATGTAATCTGTAGACCAGAGACCTGTTATCAGAATGGGTTTGTTTATCCCATATAACCCTATTACCATTTGGCGAGGGCATGTGCATTCTATGTCACTACTGATGTTATTGGGGAGTACCAATGAAGATATTCCATCAATGATATCATAGTCTAGGTGCTAGAAAGCTAATAGACCTTTTGGAAAACTTCCTGGAAACAACAGACTAAAATAATCATCACAGCTGCTTGTTTTGACAATATAACCCTATACTAGATATGTTGTTGACATATTACTCCTGTCGCTTCCTTATAATTACATGCCCTCTCATAAAGAACCTGTATCAAAAGAAAAATAACATAGGAATGTGAAATTATTCATGAACAAAAGTAACAAAAGTAACTTGAGCTTAACTTGATAATGTCTTATTCAAGGAAAGTGTCGGGGGAGTTGGATTAAATCATCAGAAATCTTTCTGCTTTTTTTCCAAGCTTTAACACTGAGATGCTTTCCCTTCAAATGTACATCAGGTATCGTTTCGCCATACATAGTGTCACCATGTCATATATGATGGCATATGTCAAGTAAACCGGCTCAGTCTGTGGACACATGAGAAGGAGGGGGTAAGGAACAGTCCCTCCTCCAGTCAGAATGCAGGGGAAACACAGTTACCATGGTAACATTCACATTCTGCCACAACAGCACATGTGCAATGAAATCAGATTGCTAACGGATTAGTCTGACAGTCCTGTAGTAGTCCTGCATATCTCAAGCATATCTCAAGCAGGTCACTGCTCCTGGGTATAGACATGTCGACTGTACCAGCACCAGAAGACGGTGGGATGGTGGGTTGGTGGTATGGGCATGTCCAATGGCTGTTGGCCTAACAGGTACACATAGCCTAAGAATCTGTCAGACAGAAGACACAGACATGTGGAGATTGTTGTCTGCTTCAGCCCCACCTGGGTATCCACTTTATACTAGACAGTAACATGACACATCCGGGCAGCTACTGTCAGCTTGAGATTTGAGTAAGAAAATAGAAAATTGGCTTCTTTCCTTCATATTAGCAGATATCAATGTTAGATAGTATGTATCATCAGTCAGTAAGACAGCTTTACTGAAACCGACACAGCTTAAATGTATTTTCTTCTTCATTAAGCAATAAAAGAAAAACTTTTGAATTTCAAATGTCAGTTGACGAAGGCAGTTAGCATGAAGTGTTACCTTGATGATTCATTCAGAAAGGAGTTCTCTCACTAATGTCCCTTATTTTTCTATAAGAGATACATTTTCCAGATTCACTTGATTTATCCTCTTAGATGTCCAAGTAGGGATACTAATGCTGGCCTGGAAGGCGTTTCACCGTATCATACGGAGGGGCCGTATGTGTTTTTTTGCGTTTCAGTTCATTTTGCGTTTCAGCTCAACATGTCCGCATCTTACGGAAAAAGATACGGCCGGCCGTATGTACATACGGCGAAAATTGCGTTTCAGCTCAACATGCGGAGCACAAAAATTCCGCATCTTTGGCGTATTAAGTACAAGATATACGGAGGGGTAGGGGGGGGGTGCTATGTCAAATTATGCACATATACCCTGTTTTTTAGGGCCGTATGTGTCTTTCCTGTGCCGTATGTGGTATTTTTGCTCCGTATGTGTCATATCACTTCAGATTGTAATGGTGATAAAGAGATGGGGATGGTAGGGGCCGTGAGGAGATGGTAGGGGCCGTGAGGAGATGGTAGGGGCCGTGAGGAGATGGTAGGGGCCGTGAGGAGATGGTAGGGGCCGTGAGGAGATCGTAGGGGCCGTGAGGAGATGGTAGGGGCCATGAGGAGATGGTAGGGGCCGTGAGAAAATGGTAGGGGCCATGAGGAAATGGTAGGAGCCACTACTACCATTTCGTCACCACTACAGCCAGCTCTGTACTCTGTTGTCTACCACTGTTTATACACAAGGAGTCTGTGGGCAAAGTTTTAGCTCTGTAGGGCCAATATTTACCGAGTTATGGAAGAAAAGACTCTTTTTCATGTAATTTCTCCCAAAATCCATATAATTTTTTATTTATTTTTTTATCATGAAGGTAGAAGTTGGACTTAACTCATTTACTCGTTAAAATAATTCTAGGGCCATTTTATTACATATATATAGCACTTTAAAAAGGGGGACTTAACAGACATGGTAGGCAACATAAGAGAGGTTTCTCCCCTGTGTGGATCCATGTTTTACTGACCAAACAGGCCATCGTACCGTTACACCCTTATGTGCAGCATTAGTATAGCCATTGACTGCAAATTCCTGCCTGTGTTGGTGCTGCGACCTAGAGGCTTAGTCAAGCTGGCCTCAACTCCTCTCATATATATATAAGGGAATGGAGATCGCAAGCCAAATGTGGGAGGTCATGTGGACCTAAACCATTATTCTGTAAGCTAGTACAGTCCCCCACCTCCCTTCTCCCTTTTTAAAGTGCACATATATATATATGTAAAAAAAGTGTCCCTAGGATTGTTTTAATGACTAGATAAGTAAAGTCCAACTTCTACCTTTGTAATTAAAAAAAGATAAAATTAAAAAAATTGATTTTCAACAAAATTATACCCAAAAATGTCTTTTCTTCTGTAACTCGGTAAATAATGGCCCTACAGAGCTGAAACTTTGCCCACAGACTCCTTGTGTTTAAACAGACAATAGCTATCAGAGTTCAGAGGTGCCTTTCCCGACCTTTTCTATCTCTTCCCCGACCTATCCTGTCCCTTCCCAAACCTCTCCTGTCCCTCCCCTGTCTCTTCCCCCAACATACGGACCCTATATATACCCTCCCCAGCCTACCTCCGTATGTTGCTACATATTATGACGTCACAGAGGGAATTCCCTAGGGGTTTCCCGGAATGTAGACTGGTTTTTGCATATTTTTCTAAAAGGACAAGTGACAATGTCCGTATCTTAAGAGGGCCGTATGTTGGATGCCGTATGTTGATATTTTGTAAAAAAAGATACGGAGGGTATGCGGAGGGTGAAAAGAAACGGAAAATTTGCTTTGGTGATATTTTGTCCGCATCTTGACCGCATCTTTCGGCCGTATGTTGTTTTTTATATCAACATACGGTGAAACGCCTTCCTGGGAACAAATGCTGTGCAGCTTTGGGTCTTGGCCCGTAGTTTCCTCAGGAGTGGATAAAGAGATTTTCAGGAGAATATAGTCATGTTAGAAAGAAAAAATAATTCCTAGGAATCTGGCCTTTTTTGTTGGGTATAGTTAAATTAACCAAGGAAACATTTGCTTTTCTCCCCAAGAAAAATAAACAAATTATTTCATGTCTGCAGATTTATGTACATGTGCATACTCATAGATTTCTGAAGCTACAGGCCCAGGTAGCCCATGGCTGATGAAGCTAGTATCTACCCCTACCTAAAATAGCACTCAAATATCCTGAAAGGCTGTCTTAGTTAACTGTGTAGAAGATGGTCATTCCCACCCACCCCACACCTCACCACAGACCCCTGACCCTGGTCACTGCCCACCTTACAGCCCCAATCACCCAGTATTGGCAATTACACGACCTGCAGTGGGCGTCAACCAGGCTATTGGCCACCCATAACTCTGGTCTAAGTATCCGACCTGTCCCCTTATGGTTGCAGCATACATGGTGTCATCAACCTCTGCTACCACATGATGTGGCTACTCTATAGGTCGTGATCACTTATGTGTGGTTTCAAAATGCCATATTAACATTCATGTCTCCTAATACGTATAAGTTAATTTTATGCTTGTTGGGTATTAGACCAATTTTATCTTTGAGGGTCTGGATCTTAAAGTTGATTTTGACCAATCACTGTTTTCTGTCTAATATCGCTTACTAAAACATTTTCCCTGAGACGCTTTCCAGATTTGACAATAACTTTTTTAGTATTGTTTTTTTTATCCTGGTATATGACAGGCCTAATCTGAGGTCTCAGAATCAGTGTATTATCATAATATCCGTGGGTATAGAATAAAATGCAAAAGCAAGCAAAGAATAAAAATCAAAAGGCTGACAATCAAAGAGCTCTTATTAAGTTGTTATGTTATCCATGGTTTGTCTACACAATGTCATGTTGATGGTCACACCAGTTGCAAGGACACTTAGGTACAGAGACAAGTCATACGCCTAGCAAATTTGAGCAGCGGCAATGACATAATGTATTGCATTGTCCTAACATGCTGAGTAATTCCCAATACTCATTATGCAATATGTGTGATGTCATTGTCCATCACACATATCTTGAATGACATGTCCTATTGAATGTTGAATATCTTGTTTTGCCATCTGGTGTGTTTATAGACTAGTATGAGCAGGTGAATATGAACATGACAAAGGACACTTGAAACCTTCATGGGTCATAGTGGTACAGACCAAGTATTCAGGATGTATCAGGCTCACTCTCACCAAATCTCACCTATTATTTGGCCGTACATGATCAGCGGCCTTACATGATTGGCGGCCGTACATGATCGGTAACGTACATGATCGGTGACGTACATGATCGGTGACGTACATGATCGGTGACGTACATGATCGGTAACGTACATGATCGGTGACGTACATGATAGGGAATTATTGACTGCCCTACCCTTTCTGACCATGTTAAAACATAAATAAATCTTACCAAGATGTACATATTATGTGTGTCTTGACATGTAATATGTCAGAAATGTCTAGATGCAACTATTAAGATATTTTTTATTGACATTTCAATACCGATCATGTACGTCATGTGACGTACATGATTGGTGACGTACATGATCAGTGAATATTGTCTGCTCTACCATTTCTCACCATGTTAAAACATAAATAAATCTTACCAAGATGTACATATGATGTGTTAAGATAATTTTTATTGACATTGAGAATACCGATCATGTACATCATGTGACGTACATGATCGGCCATTATCTATTGACTGCCTTAATGACCCTTCCTAACCATAGTTAAAACATAAATCAATCATAGTAAGGTGTACATATGATGTAGGTCTAAATATGTGTAATCATAGACATGTGAAGCAGTGGGTAATAAGGAAATTTTACATGACATTCCAAGCCGATCATGTACGTCATGTGACGTACATGATCGGTTACACATTGAGCCCCCCCCCCTTGGCCCCTATAAAAAATTTGGAAGTTTTTTTTATTCTAATCAACTACCCAAGGATACATTAAAGCCTATAGGTACGGTTAGGAGAGTTAAACATCGTAGTGCAGGGGGTACTGGGTGGATTTTGTAGTCTGCCGATCATGTACGGCCACCGATCATGTACGGCCACCGATCATGTACGGCCACATTTTCAGTTGCACTGATTTGGTGAGAGTGAGCCATCAAGGATGTATCAAGGGGTGGTCTTAGAACTATCTCCCTAGCATTACTCCTGGTATACTGCAGCTATCCCTCTGTTCTGGAGTTGACCGTTTTCAACTGTTGTAAAATAGCCTGCACCATACCTCATATTTAATGGCCCAACACTTTGCCTAAAAGAGCATTCTGAGCCTTGCATGTAGAAAAGGGTTTGGTGGGCCAAGGTAGGGGTGGCTTATTTCTATCCCTCCTTTTTTTTCCCAATTCCCTTTCAGTCTGATCAATTGTATCTGGAAGGGCCAGCCGCCTCCTCTATAGATGCCCATGGTCTGGGTAGATGGAAGGCGGGGTAGGCCTGCTATAGCCCTGCCCGGATCTGCACTCAAAACTCTATGGGGAAAAAAGTCATTAGGGGTGATGACTTTTTGTTATCACCGTGATTGTTCCCCAGTGATTACTTGGTCATCACAAGAGTCACCATATGTGATGACCCTAATCATCACCGTGATTACTTTTTGACCTAATTAGAGATGAGTCAGTGGTAGTCAGAATGATGACCCAGGTCACAAATGTGATGACTATGTCATCATCTATGATTACTTTTATATAATTTATCTATCTGTACAACAAGGTATTCATCACTAATAATCTTATAATTAGCCCCTCCTCTTGTCATCTTGTCAACTTAATTGGGGGCACCTCTAGCTCCCATAGTAAGTCCATAAGGCATGGATGTGTAAAGTTACTGACAGCCTGTCCTCACATTAGTAAATATAGTTTCAGCCATAAATAAGGTGCCCATGTACAAACACACATGTGTGCTCTTGAGAATCTTTGCTCAGAACTTATGTGTAAAATACTTGAGTTTTTAATGTGATAATATTTTTCATATATTTCACATTATAAGTTTCTATGATTGGAGTCAACATAGATAAAAATCAGTAAATGGTCTGTAGTAGGTACTGCATATTCTATTAGTGTCTATTGGAGACTTCTGGTGGCAAATATTGTAATCAAGATGATGATTTTCAGTCATCACCATCATGGCCTTACCTCATCAACTGGGCATGATTACCCAATGATTACCCAATCTTGTCTTACCATTTAGATCTGATGTGTGCCACCATGTGATGCCACCCTTAGCATGTTAGAACCCTATAACATTACTTTATTTCTAGAGATTCACGGAATTTTCTTCAACCACTCTTGTGGGACTACTGGGCCTCTAGGAAGGTAGTTTTTGAGAAAACAGTGGACCCACAGTCAAAAGTGGGGGTAATTAGCTCCTAGGTCAGTGGTCAAATTTGGGTAAGCTTGTATGTGGGAACCTGGCCTAGAAACAGAACAGAATGAGGCCAGTAGCTAGTGTTTTAGAGCAAACTGCTTATGTTAGGACCATGAGGCAGAGCCTTAGACTAGCCAGGCAGAGAGTCAGAATGGGAAGTCCTTTAATGCTGTGGTCTACTTACTTGGTAAACAGGGTTAACTTAGCCCAACGACTGTTATGGTATTACCGCAAGTTGAAGTGAACTACCAAGCCTTGCTAGACCTGTTGGCCAGAAATGGCCTTGTTCTGACTTCTATAACATGCCAATGGCATGTATTCCGCTGTCATATTTATACCAACAACGCCAGTCAATGTGGTCCAATATAAGCCAGCGAAGATGGCAGTGCTACATGGTATAATGCAATCATAGGGAATTCAAGATGGGTATCATATCTAAAACACCATGAGAGGTAATAAAGGGGTTTAGAGCATTATTTTTATCAATGCAGTTGGCAGAGTGATGAAATTTGTAAAAGTAGAGCGGGTTTGGCTCAGTAAATCAGCTAATTCTTATGTTTTCAAAGGATAACCTCATTAAAATCCAAGATGGATTCCATTTAAGTCCTCAAAAGTAACACCATTGTAATCCTTGGCCCCAGAAATGTATATTTAGTATTTGGAATCATGACTCTAAGTTGATTTGAAGGGGAGACACATGATTTAGAATTATTCAGTGGTGGCTATCTTGGAAGATGGCTGCCATAATGTGTACAGTCTATATCTGCAATGGCCCTTTGGTTTATGGTTTATAATTTATGTCTATGGTCTCAGGGATGTATATGCCAAAATTCAGATGTTTTCCTGCAGGGAATCATGTGTTTCTATCACTCTGTAATTTAACAGTGAAATTATGGATATATCTTTATTTTTGCATAAATTATGCCAATGAGGGCATAATGAAAATTTATGAAAGGATGCATTTTTGATCATTACCCATATACATTATAAATGTAACGAGCAGCGGGTCCCTTCTGGACGTGTAACGAGGTCGAGGTCACCCTTAAATAGATCACTTCTGGTTATGTCGTCAGAATACTGGCCTCTGCGTGGTCGATTCAGGAGTCACTTACGGTTACGTCACAAGGTCACTTCCGGTTACGTCATCAACATGTTCACCAGCACCTCCGATTGGTTGATTAAGTAGGTCACTTTACCATGGTAACCAAATGCTGGCCTCTGATTGGTTGAGAGCTCTCGCTAATCCACTAAGTAGGTCACATTGCCATGGGTCAAGTGACCAAATGGAAGCCTGTGATTGGTCTTTTGTCGTTTGGACCATTCTAGTAGTTGAGTCATAGTCCCATCCAGATACACACTATACTACTAGTACTATCCATACTGAATGTCATTCCCCAGTTATTATATTAAATGTTCTAGCATATATAACATGCTATTCATAAAGGTCTGTACCCAAGAAAAGGGATCTCACTGTCAAAGACATTGTCATATTCGCTATACATGGGCAGAGATCATCAGGCATTTATTATAGATATCATTGAATGGACAATAATCTCATTCTCCAGTGCTGTATGTCTTTACCCTTTTACCAGGTCGCCCCTTCCAACTCCCACCCCATATACAAATTGCCCTGCCTTCACCTTCTCCTTACTGCTGCAGCCTTATTCACCTTTAACTCATTCCCTCTCAATTTTACAGTGTCTGTCAGTTTGTGTATGCTTTGCTTTCTGTCTGTCAGCTCTTCCCTATCTCACTCCTGCCCATCTTCCCACTTTTAGGACATTGATGGTGGGGCATTTGCATAATTCTAGATTGACTAAAATAAGCGGAAAAGTTCCAAGGGTTTACAGTGGTATTTCTCCAATATCAGATTGCAGGTCTTGTGGAGAGGGGTTGGCAATAGTGCCATTATACTCTGTCTGTAGTTGGTAGGAAGATATGAACATATGCCCCTGCACAAAACTAGTAATATACTCTAGAAGCCTTTCACAACTCTGTTAGGGTTTCAAGGTTGCTGATTTATATGTTGATTGTTATTAATGTTGATCCAAAAATGTCCTACACAATTGGCATAGAAAAAAAGACAATATAAAAACATGAGAGAACACAAGGGGAAAAAAGAAAAGCCAGATGAAAGGATGACATTTAGAAGGAGGTTCTATGTCTAGGAGATAATGCAGAGGCCATACTATTCACTGTAGAGTATGCTGTATAGGGCCTTTACCACTTTAAACCAAAGTCCTGTGGGAATGAACAGTTATTTAAGGAGACAGGTTTTTGTTGAAGCTATTCATGATTGACAATGGAGTTTACAGCCTCAGGTCTTTAGCTTTGTCCGTTTTGAATCTTACTTATCTTTTCAAGTTTATGTCTGGCTTCCTTCCCTTTCTTAATATATCTTGCTTGTGTTGTTAAGATGCTCATGTTATTCTATTTAACAATCAACCTTATCTCTTCCAGGAGAACTATGAGACAGACTCTGGTAAAATAATTTCCAAATAAGCGGAAGTGTTTTATAATGCATATCAATGAGGATTATTCCTGTTTGCTTAAGATCCTGACTGTGAGACTTTTAGTGTGCGTCCGAGCAATGTCAAAATTGAGGCCAGTATTGCGATTAGGCTGCTGTGTATCAGTCTGGCCCACACTGCAAACACATAAGTAAGTAACCATTTACCTTATGCATTTATTCTCCTTTTCACCTCAATCTTCTATTTGATCATACTTTGGAAGCTAACATCTAATTGGGTAATCATGTCTGAAAATCTCCTTCCTGTCCAACCAGCAGGTTCTAATTTTCTGTGCCTTGACTACAGGTGGCTACATCGAGTCTAAGTTAAATAATTCTGAAATTGGTATCAGAACTGTGTCAAGTTCAAGTTCACAGTCCGAGTTTAGTTAGGTTTTATCTGACCTTGTCCGTGGTAATAATTGATAATGAGTACTGTAACATTTTCTAAATAATTAAACTACAAACAAATGAAATAAATGGCTATAAAAAGCCCATTATAAACTACTAACAAAGAAAACAAGCACACATACATTTTAAATGACCTTTTGCAGAAATAGTCATATTATACATGGGCTGTAAGCAAAATAACAGAACGATAGCCCTTACCCTGAACATGTAACCACCATGGTACTAACCTCCCATAAAGGCTTATAAAACCCGCTAAAGGCCCATAATAAACTCCCATTTCTGTGGGCAGCTCGTCTCAGGGTGCCGTCTTGTAAGGCCATTTCGAGCCCAGGAGAGGGAAAGGAACCATTATGAAGACCAGGCTGGTGCTGCCACCTATTAGCCTCACCATAGATCTGTTAGTACCAGACCCCTGCCCCTGTGTACTCATACTGTGTTATCAGTGAGCATGTCTTCGCCACGCCCAACAGGGTATCAGCCTAGATTGGAGTTTATATAGTTGTATGCAATATAATTTTGATATTAGTGTGAAATCACATCTTAGAAGGCGAGAGTGAACTGTATATATAGATACTGTAAAGATACTGTAAAGTACCTGATAAACCCCAGTTGGGCTACCTGATAAACTAAAGTTGCTGCCTTGAATGGTCGAGCAAGTGGATTCAATTTTTTCTGTGGTTGTTCATATGGGATAAGATATGTTTGCTTTTGGTTAAGCCAACGAGGGTTGAAGACCAGTCCAGACACTTAAATATTCAAGCCGAATAAAGTATAACATTCACAACCATCTACTCTTAAGTAGGGGGGGTGGTTAGCGCAAAATTTTTGCGGGACCTATCCTCAAAGATGGTACTCATCATGGGAAACATGAATCTGGCCTTCGTTTTTGAATTTAAAAGCTCCAACCCCCCCCCCCCCCGTACGCCCCCTCCGAAGATAAAAAGTCGGAAAATATTAAATTAATTCAATTTTAATTCATTTTTTATTTCTACAGTGTTTGTCTTCCTTGAAATGTACACCAAACTACTTTGATGTGGATTACAAAAAATATAATCCACTAAAATGAGCTATTTTGATGTATCTGAAAAATTCAAGATGGCCGCCATTGGCAAAATACACCATTTTTCAACCTGGTTGTCAATTTCTGTATTCCTATGTGGTCCACCTCAGATGAAATTTACATTGAAGTACTTTGACATGGTCTACTGCCCCAAAATCAGAGATTTTGAAGTTTCAGAAAAATCCAAGATGGCTGCCATATGCCAAAAACGACATCATGAATAGACAATTCATAGCTAATTTGAATATCATTCTCTGCAGAAGAAAAAATCTTCTAACCAAGATCTGAGGTATAAAAGAGGGTACTGGACCCAAATTATAGAGGGGGGGCAGAAGATGAAGGCCTATGGGAGCCCCTGAAATTTGCCAAGATCATATAATAAAATACACAAGATTTACAAACCTTTCCTATTCCACATAGAGAAAGCTGGGAACAGAGGGGTTAGGGATAGGCCTCCAATGATAAAAGAGTGTAGTCAAACACTAATTTTCTCCTAGACCCCTGATGACTCTAGTTCAATATCATCATTACAAAACCAACAGTTACAATATAATGAGTGTGCGCATGTGACTCCCTGTAAGATAGAATTGTATACCACACTTGGCCGGGAGAACAAAGGAAAATAGCCAGGTTTATAAGATGTACAAAATAATCAAGGAGATTAGTAGAATCATAAGTTTGATATGGTTACACTTGACCAGCTGCAGAAGTGTTATAAGCCTTGGGCAAGGGTAATTTTCCTGGCTAGTGCCTTGGACAATTACTCTGTCCTTGGCTTATAAATATTATACAGCAAGTCACTTGTACCATATCTAATGGTACACATTGGTTCCTGGACAAGGTTTATAGTTATATGTATTGAAAATACTTTTGATGAATCAACATCTAAGGTCTGTTGACACATTATATTTTCAGCTTTTCATTTGCCCTTAGATTTTGACAACCCCTCCCTGCTTTATTGGCCTATGACTGTAACCATTAGTCTGTTAATTGTTTTAGAACTTGCTCATTTTAATCCATTAGTCTCAGGGGATTAATCTAAAGAAAGCCTTTGCTGTGATCATGTGATTCATAATGGTAGCTGAATGGTGCTAAACTTTAAGACACATGCTTATAGGGGTACTGAACTATGTAATAAACTGACTGGTTGTCACCTTAATGTCCTGGTTGATCTGTAGAGCATAATATCAATCAAAACTTAACTTAAGATCACAGGTGTATTAAAGGCAAAGTCTAGTTTTGAAAATACAGCAGACAGTGCAGGTAGGAACATAGCAGTGACTCCCTATGATAAAATACTTTGGGTTATTGTGTAGATACTGGTTGGGTGTGTATAACAAGGTCAGTACTTGATAGGTATAGCCATATTAGAGCCCAATATGTTCTAGAAAAGGAATTAAATTTGAAATTGCAAGAAATTTGATTAACAAGGGCCTCTTACTGAATAACATAAACTGCTGGCCATCAGTAACAACAGTTATCTCTGCCAATTTAACATCTGAAGGTCAGAGAGCTCTGTAGTGCCCGGGTTGGGGTAGATAATATGGCTTCACTAAGCATACTGCATTCATTGTTGCTCCTCCAATAATTCTGATATATTCTACTTAATTATTTTTTGAGATTATCAGCTTTTCACTTTCCAATATTCACAGGAAAAATGTTTTAATGTGTAAGCTAATTGCTTTCAACATGATTAAGGAAAAAGCAGTAGACTAAACGAATTCCCTCCCAGTACATAGTCAATAATCCCTGACTTTCCAGCAGAAAGGCTGGTATACTAGTATACATACAAGCCCATAGAGGGGGCAGGGGCTGGGGCAGGCTGACAATTGAAGATTACTTGCTTTGCCTCCATTGGGTTTGTCAGCAGCATCGAAACACCGTCATGTAAATAATTTAGGGCCTTATTTCAATGCATGTAGGAAGAATTACATGTATTTGATAGAAGTACACAATGTTTCATATCTTTAAAACATTTTACTGGAGGGGGAGGGACAGGAAGTGATATTGCAACAATTTGGTCATATCATTTATTCACTTCCAGCCCAAGAAGAAAAACACATAGTCATACCAAACAAGAAAATCTTTTCTACCACTTAAATACCATTTCTGACGCTTGAATAACAATGTTTTTTGCCAATGGCGGCCATATTGGATTTGTTAAAACCTCAATATATCTGCCTTTGGTACATTATAACTTCATATTCCATTTTAGAATACTTTTATATATATTTCATGTCAGTTACACCACATAGAGGTTAAAAATGCTTAAAAATGGTATTTTTTGCCAATGGCGGCCATCTTGAAATTTTCAGATACTCAAAAACTGCTCACTTTAGTGCATTGTATTTTTATATTCTACATCAAAGTAGTTTTATGTCCATTTAAAGGGAGATAGTCCCCATGAAGACAAGAAAACTAATTAAAATTGAATTAATTTAATATTTTCCAACTTTTTATCTTCGGAGGGGGCGTACGGGGGGGTTAGAGGTTTCGAAATCAAAAATGAAGGTCATATTCTTGTTTCTCATGATGAGTACCATCTTTTAGGATGGGTACCGCACTTCTAACTTCATTTTGACTGAATAACCACCCCCCCTATCTTAAGGCGACAGCATTTCCCTATAATGGATTTTAGAGCTAATTTGCTATTTTAGAATGTTTTCAACTTCTTCTGACTAAATATTTAAGTGTACTGCAAATTTAAATCTGAACATTAATTTATATTATACCCCCATCTTAAGGTGGTTTACATATATAATTCTTTTTTTTACTTAAGTAATTTTGACATCAGCTAAAGATATCAACATATTTAATCAGTTGGGCTACTTTTATTTATTGGTTCATGGTCTGGTATCAGCCCAGACCTGACACTGTTTTGAGGCTAATTTAACACCACACTTATCTCAGTCCAACTCAACCTGGGTTGAACTATACTGTTTCCCCTTCCTCTGCTGCTAGCAGAGCAACCCAGTGTAATACCAATACTGCCTGTGGTGATGCCCAGTACCGCCCCCACTGACCCCTAGTGTCAGCATCAGGCACTACAGGTCAGAGGTCAAGTCTAGTCAATTTGTTTCCGGTTTGACCCCTATGCTGTGCGTGCTGAGGGCTACAAAACTCCCACCTCTGCCATTATTAACCAGAATCAACATGCGGGCCAACAATTTGTATGGTTTATAGGAATTCACACTCCCTCTGTTTGAGTCTTTCGTGTTTTTTTCTCTCTTTTTTTCCTAGGAGGAATATAAAGTTTTCAGATTTTTCCTATGCCAAAAAAACCCGTAGGCTTTAGCCTCGTGACCTTAGTTACCTTAGCAAAATCCAAAGCCCTAAATTTTCAATAATTTCATGTCTCTGCAATTTATGCAGTTATACCAATGCTACTGTGTTTTCAGTCCCCACAGGTCTCATATAAAGATGTTATATTTACCATATTTGATGTAATAAGTGCCAAGTGCACTTAATTAATTGTTTTGAACTAAAAAAATGAACAAAGTTTGATTCTAATAAGTGCACACCTCCCACCCATTTTCCCAAGATAGTATTGCTCTTGCATCGCTTTTGATGTGATAAGCATGCAGTGTGCATAATAAATCATTTTGAACATGTATACAGTGTTTTTTTTGGTCTCAAAATCTGTCAGATTTAATGAATTTAATTGTTTAAAGTCTGCCCAAAAAGGTTGAATACAGTACTACTCGAAGTTTGGTCATTAACTTGCCATTTCTAACTTGATCAACGAGATGGCAGTGTCTGGGGCTAACCTCATTCTGAAGTCTGTTTGGCCTGCCCCCTGGAGGGCATGGTGAGAATCAGTCTGGCAGCACTTTGATGTTGGCAGGGGGAGGGGAGTGGAGGGGGTTATTCTGGCAGGAAAAGGCGTACGCTGATCAACAGATCATCTGCTCTCTACCAAAACCAACATGGCTGCCCAAAGTGCCCACAATGCCTGCCGTGTACAGCCGCAGGCCCCAATCAGCTGCGTTATTGACAGATGCCATGTTGCCGGATGTGACAACACGTAGACTTCTGTTTTTTTTAGATGGTTAGAGGGCGGTCAGCCTTCAGCTGTGTTTATACATAAAACATGCTGGCTAGACCTATCTCGGCTCAGGTTGTAACAGGCCATGTTTTGCTCTCACCATCCATCCATTTGATCCATCCATTTGATGTAAAAAAGGAAGTAGAGAAGATGATGTTCATTTCTGTAGAGATCATTTATCCAATCAAAGAACATGGCCGCAGCATTACATTTCAGCAGCAAGAGGTACTACTGCCCATTACCTCTTTATTTGCTCAGTAGCAGATGGAAAATTCCTTAATGTCCCGATGTAAGCTTTCATTTGCAAATTCATGATGTCCTCATATTCTGATAAAATGATGATCAAGGCCAAACATGTGGAAAGAGGATAAGTTGGGATTCAATTACAGCTTCTCATGAAGAAGTAACATGTAAAATATTACACTTCTTCAAATAGTTCCCTTTCAGATCACTTGGGCATTCAAGGATCCTTTTCAGGAATTTAGATTGCTTTGGAAATTTATGCATTCCTCTTCCAGATGAGAAATTTGGATAAGTTCTTTAGATTGTGAATAGCACTGTGTGGCAAATCCTTGAAGACAATTCTCTTTCTTTTGAACTGGGAATTAACAATAACACTCTGGAATATTATACAGTCCGTCACCCTAAAGACTATTTCAAACAATGTGAATAAAGATGTTGTGCCAGTCACTATTAAGCACAACCCATAGCAACCACTGCTTTAACCTAGTAGCATACAAGAAGTGGATACAGAATGCTGTTTTACTATGGCAATTGAAATCAAGTACAAATAGTGTACACAAAGTATGGTTTTACAATAGTAACAAACATACAGTGTCCGCAAGGTATGTTTTACCATAGTTACAATCAAAAGGTGCACACAAAATGTTACCATGGTAATGGAGAGGTATTGTACACGTGTTTAATGTTTTACCATAGTAATTAAATTCTGCAGCTAAGTATGCTATGCTCTTAATTGTAAACATATCATGTTCAGATATTTGGCAATAAAGCTAACTATATCTCAGGTAAGTTTGCCAATCTTACTTCTGAAATGATACATAAAGCTTTCTGTCTCTTCACTACATATAGGAGGCATAACTTCACTTTCACAAATTACCCTGCAAACACTCCAAAGTAGTATTCCATCTAGTATCTACCTCATTGAGGTCAGTCAGAGCTAACTGAATTGACCCACAGGAAATGTCCAGGGTAAGGTCCTACACTGCAATCTTGTGAATCACAGCAAGTAGGCAATCACATCATGGCTTAGCTCTTAGCCCGAGCTGCGTTGCCTATAAACATGGTGGCTTCCCAGGAGCCAGAAGCTGCATTAGATGCTGGCCCTTTAGGTATGGCATCGTACTTTAAAGTATGATGCTTCTTGTCATCTTGTTGAATGGAGCCCTGTAAGTAATGTGCCTAGACTATGTGCAAGCACTCCCAAAACCTCACCATAATGCAGCAGTAAAGAATAGACTTGCAAAGGCTGTATTCATGAATCATGTCAGTTTGAGATCAATCTCATTTACCCCAGATGCCACTTGCAGACATCTGTGCTGTCTATCAGACCATTATATGCACAGACCGACTGCGAAAGCTCACAAATACATGTCATGCGGTTTCTGGAGCTTCTGGCCACAGGGAACCTGGTGAATTTTCTGCCCTATAGCAAGGTGCATGGCACTGTGTGTAGAGAAGAGGTTGACAGGTGCTATAAGGATCCACCTGCTCACTCTGGTAACCCAATCAGACTACATTTATTATTATACCTGAGATCAGATTCTGTGGTCATATTTTCAACAACTGTATCAGAATTCCCTTTGTTCATTTTAAAGAGGATAATGTTTCAGTTTTGATGGAACTCAACTCAACACATAAGGACATCATGTATCAACATAAACACAAGTCTATAGAAACACTCAATAATTCAATAATTCGATCCGCCATTCTCTGCCTAAATCTTAGAGCTGCATTTTGTGTCTCATTTTTACATTTTGTGTATTTAGTTTGTGTTACTCATACATTATTGTGTCAGGAGAGTAATTGCATTCTCTGAAGTACAGAGGCTTAGTGACATGACAATGTAACTAGGCAACCCTCTGGCCCCCGGGCTCTGGCCTCTACAATTGACCATTCCTCTCTAGTAGTGATGACTTGAATGAGGAATGCCAGAATACTATACCCATATTCAGCAGTTTCCTTTATGGTTGCCTATAACACCCCCCCCTGAATAAAACACTGTTTTAGCCCTGCTCAAAGCTGAAGTTTTCAGGGAAGTTACCATTCAGTAAAGCTATGCTTGGAGAGCTATTTGGCACCTGGCCTCTGCTTGGAGAGGCAGTGAGCAGCTCCAATTTCCGGTTCCGGGTGTGCAGACCGTGAGCAAAGCACCAATTGACTGTAGCCTCCTGGCAGCCTAAATAAACGTGCTTTACATCTGAGTCATGGGGAGAATACATCATTAGGGGGCTCACTATATATATATATCTGTAAAGTTGTGCTTTTCAGCCCCTAATTCTTTGGCTAAGAGGACCTACGTATAAATTCATAACAAATCAAGAGGTTGTGAACTTCTACATATTTCGACAGCTCCACATTCTGTTTTCTATTAACTCTTTCCCTGTTGGTACTGCATATATGCAGTACCCTGTAAAACTGATACTACATGCAGTACTGGTTTTTAGTACCACAAAACTGATACTGCATATATGCAGTACTGGGCACTATCTGTAGTTTAGTGCCAGTTTTGGTAAAACATATTTATCTGCAATGTCCCCGGTAGTTAGAAATAGGTTTTCTGTAGTGGAGTGGCCCTAAGAGGGTTAATTGAAGTTGGCTTGAAAGTGTACAAAATTGCCCTAAACCATAACAGTTATAGTAACTTTGTACCTGACTGCACATTAACCCCCTCAAGGCAGAATAGTGGTTTAATTCATCATACCCTTTGTCATCAATAAACATTAATGCAGCCCTGGTGAATAGGTTGTAACACTCAAAATTGGTCTGCATATTGAATAGAAGTTACTTGCTAGGGCTACAATCAGATGTTATCTACTATTCATATATCTCTCTGCTACCCTCTCAATTCTGTTATTGTTACATGATGTTGTTAAGGCTTGTTGTTGAGCTCTTTTACCATGCTCTTGACACATTGGCAGTGGTACACAAATTCAATACGTTTGAACCCCTGGCTTTCCATGTGTTAGGCCAACAGCTCATCACTTTACCACCACACACAATTGTTCTACAGTATGTCAACACTGACTCAGGGTAAACCGCCTCGACCCACATCTCCCAATCACCGCACCAGAGGCTGAGAGCTCTACTAAAGTCAGGGGCGCCTTATGGGTTGACACTTGACACAGCTTCACACCTTGTTTGACCTTCTCTCCACTTGTACTGATGAGGTTGGCCATAATAGGAGTGGGGTTTACTGTCGGATAGAGGGTGGATAGCAAAAAGGGCGAATAGAGGGAAGTAGTAGTGATGGCTTGGCTGAGAGAGTGAAAGGTGAGCAGATGAAAGGCAAGGCAAGTCCACTCTGACCACTCCAAGCAGACTATGTGTGATATGATCCAAGATTACATTCATGTAATCTAACTTGGTGCTTGGATCATGGCCACACCTATGAATTAATCCATACCTAAAAACAGTCGAGAAAGGATAAGCGCATCTTGAAACAGGAAAAAAAAGCTGCTATATTGTCACCATACAGAACACCCACCAACATGGCGGCTGCTGGTGTCACAACGAGTCAGGTGCCTCCCCCATCCATCACGCCCCACCTGTAACTACTTCCTGTCCCAGCAGGCAGCAGCAGCTGTAGTGTCAACAACTGCCACCAGGGGGAGACATGCTGTCACCCTGACGTCACCAGGGGCAGGGCAGCATGAATGACATTGAGTGACGTCACTCATTCATCATGCACTAAGCACGTCTCGAAATAGGATGTGGAGATTCTGCCCACAAATACAGGCTACTTTCAATCCCATGTTTGAAATGCTGCTTTAGTTATATTGTGTTGATACTACACAGCCAGGGTATGAAATAGATAAGCATTGCTCTCCTAAAATCATCTACATATGTGTAGTCTGAATAATGCAAGTTGGAAGTGGTCTTCGGTCCTTATTCTTGTACACCTCAAATGTATTGCTACCATGGCCTTTCCCCCACATGTGAACTGCTACTGGCAGCACTTATCAATTGGAAAAAGTATCTGTGTCTAAAACCACTAGCAACATACATGTCACTGCTAACAGGATGCTTCTCTACTTGTTGGACCAGAACCTATGTGGGCTTTAAGGGTAGTGCCCTCAATCAGCCAGCCACTACCCTTAAAGCCCAGGCAAGGGATCAAATGTCTTTTTCAAACTGCTTTCTTCTCTGCTCAATTTCTGTTTTTGTCTGATCCAATGATGGTCAGCCTCTGACACAAAGCCTCCTGGTGCAGATCTCTGAGGAACCACAGATCTGACTGATCCCGTCAGGTTTTATTGATAACTCCGGAGCTAGAGTTGTAACAGGACTAAAACCCTTGTGGGTGTCCTTCATGTCAACCTTCCATCAGTCTGGCCTCCAGTCTTACAGACGAATCACAGGACCAAACATTGTTTTTGTTTTCTGACACGCCCCTCTTTTCTGCTCAATTTCTCCTTCTTTTTTTTTGACAGAGTGTGGCGGGGGGGAGGGGGCAGTGGAGGGGATAAAGAGAAGTTGAAGAGTTAAGGTACAGATGGAGACCAAATGGGAGGGAGTCTGAGTAGTGGAGGGATGATCAGGTGTGGGAGGGAGCAACATGGTAAAGAGGGAGGGAGGTAGGGGGCAAGGAATGTAGGGTGTATGCTGTGACCAGGGAAGAATAAGAGAGTAGGGAGGGTGGGTGCACAGTAGAAACAATGGGAGCAATAGGAAATTTGGTGTACTAAGGTTGAGGGAGGTAGACAGGGAGGTGGACAGGATGGAATCACCCAGTGAGGCTGCAGGATGAATATTTATGTGTATTAGATACAGTTGTGATGAGACAGCTGACCAGCGGTCATCAGGGAGTGTAAGACCTGTGCCTTACCCTAGCCTACATCTACAAGTTATGGGCCCCTTAGGACCCTCCCCCCCTCCCAAAGTGTTTGTGTGAAATGAGGGCATATCCCACACTGTCTGCTTTTATTATCTTTAACAATATTATGCAGGAACAAGCCAAAATAATGCATGGCAATCATCTGCCCAAGCCCCTGGGTGTAATTCTAGATGCATGTATGACAACTGTCTGCTAACCGACAACAACAAGCTTGTGAGCACATTTGGATTCCAGCAGCAAATCAACATCAAGTATAGGAATGATCACAACGATGATGGCAATAGCTGGTTTATGTCATAAAGTAGAGGGTTGTCTTACACAGATCACCCAATTAAACTGATTCTAAGAGCTCTCAAAAGATGTCAGTGTGCTTGCCTTGAATATTAGTGACCACTTCCATGTCCTTAAACGTACTGCTTACTCCTACTTTTTACAACCCCTGAATGCCTCGTTGACAAGGCTCTCTATGCTGTGATGTACCATGGACAGAGTTGGAGTCTATCCACTGGTGATCTTGGTGGACTCTTGATGAAACTTAGGAATAGTTATGTCAAATTGAATCCCTCTAGATGGAGTTGTTTGAGGAGGGGGACATCTGGAAGAGAGAAGGTGGCTGCATCCCCTCTGCAGCATCACACCCAATGACATAAATCTACTAGACTTATCTAGATTTAGTACCCAGACTCCAAATAATCTGTGCAAAGTAAAATCAGAGTTAGAAAGGGTTCTATCTGAACCCTGGGCCCCCTACTCTAGTTTCTGCAATTCGATATGCACTCTTTATGATTTGGATGAGAAGGAGCAGTAGGTTTTGACCATTGTCTATGATTACATCAGCTCAAGGATCTTGTACCTTAATGCAGGGCTAGAAGGGACCACAGTTACCTGCAATCAAAGAAGGTGGAAAACTGTAGCAGAAAACAACTCTTTATTTTCTGGTGAGACCTGGGGAGGAAGAACTTAAGACTAAATTGAAGCAGGAGCTCAGTGAGGTAACTGGGACTGATAAGAAAGCGGCCAATGATTGAAAAAAGGGAATTGAAGTTGTGTAAGATCAAATTGAAGTTTAAGGGTTTATATTCTATACTATTCATATTTTCACTTACAAGAGTGGGTCAGCTGGGTCACCAGTATATTTGTACATTTTGATTACTGAATAAAGGTTAATGTTTTCACACAGATGTTCCTTGTATGTTTTGCTATAATCATTGCTTCATAAGATGATTGCTTGTAAAAAAACAAGTGTATGGTTATTACTATCGTTCATGAAGCATAAAATAGCATCACGAATTACAACTTTTTTTAAAATGAATCTGTAAATGATCTACTGGATATAAGACAAAGAGAGAAAGCCATCGACTATTCCTGTGAGCTACTGGTTGAAGCTGCATTGATGCACGTTAAGGATAAATGAACATCACACATAATGTTGGCCACAAAGGCTGTAGACACAGCCAAAGGCAGTATTCCACTGACAGAACCGGTCATGATTCTATAAGTCGGACGAGATTCACCCATAAGTTTAACATTACAGACTTTGATCGGGTGACGGTATTACGACCAACCGACGTCAGTGGAATACCCCCTTAAGAGATGACAAGCAGGGAACAGGTGCTGAGACACTGATAACCTAATAGGGAAACAGTCAGGTAGGGAAATAATACACAGCTCCTCTCACAGCCCTGACACTAATTCACATCCATTTGTACAATGTCTGTCTCCACATGTCCCTTCTCTATGAAGAAATGTCTCACACACTACTAGCCTCTCATATCCCAATGTATATACAATCACATTGCCTGGATTGTAAGCAGCTCCGCTCACATTCCTGACAGTTATTCACATTTGTTCGCATGCACAGTGAAAAAAGAAGTGTTTTACCGGAGGCAGTTGGTCATTTATGTTTAAATAAAATAGGCATTAATGCAAAACTAAGTTCTTGTTCTATTGTTGGCACCACTTATTTTGACAAATTAAAGTAAAACATGTAAGGATGATTCACAACAACAGCAATGAATTGATTATGGTCACTAAAATAGGAAAATGGAGATTTAAAACTCCCCCATGTCAACCGGATCATTTATGACAAAAGGTTGAGGGGACTGGTTATGGCCTGTATAATGGTGTTTTAATAGTAGATCGTGTTGGAGCCCCGACTAGAGCTGGGCTAGAGGCTGTTATAAATGAGCGGAAAGGAGCCGTACTTAAAGCAGTGTTTTCCTATAACAAGAAGTCTGTAGCTTGTAGCATAGCTACACAGAAGTGCTACATTACCCATTGTTTCATACCTTACAATTTCCACCTAGTTCTGGTAAAACCCCCTATAAGAAGTGAGCCTTATGCTTGTGGGCCAACACTTGGGCAAAGAGCACTCTGTTGATCCGGGAAGTAAATTGCTGAAATGGCATGGGCACATCAGGCCCATCCCCCAGGAATCTTTCTAACATATAAGGTCTGCTTTCATGTATATTGAAGACAAAAGGATGAATCATTCATTTTTCTCTTTACTTACAACTCATTGATAGATTGTTTTTTTAAAGTATGTAAACTATACAGAAAAGGGATAAGTTTTTTGTAGGCATTCTGAGCATTATTCTTATCAGAGAATTAGTGCCTGGGTAATGACAAGGCCACAGTGGGACTGTGGGACAGATCTCTGTCATGCGTCCATAATGATGTCATCTCTTGCTCTGGCAGCAGTAACCCTGGTGCCTATAGTTATAGTATAGTGTCTGATGTAAACTATACCAGCCTTCTGCTGAAGAAGTCATTCTACTAAAATGAAATAGAGCAACATGCACCAGCTCACTTATTTGCCCATCACTACGTACATATTGACATTTGTCACTGTCATCATTGTTGTCACCCATGCATCCTCCAGACTAATAAAATCATAAATCTGTTACCCTAGATGACAAGTGGTAAAATTGCTGTAGAAGAAAACCAATGGCTGACTGTATATTGGACCACTGCAATACAGACCATGTTTCCTGCAGAAAGCTTTATAGTGGAATGCCCATTTCAGGGATAGCCTCTTCTGAACAGAGATGGGAGCCCCTTTGCTAATGTATTATTCATAACTAGAGGGAGTGTGTGTCTTTTTATAGCATCCAGGCACAGCTTACTGATAGATGCGCTCTGTTTACCCTGCCACACAGCACTAAGGTAGTGGTCATTTTTTAACAACAGGGGGGGGGGGGTTGGTGGATTTGGGGGGGGACCAAAAAAATTTGGACCCCACTTGAAGGGGGACCAAAAAATTTACACCCCTTTTTAGAGAAAAAGCCCGCGTGTTACTAAAGCTCAAAGGGGTCGGCCACGCTCATTTTCAACCTACCTAGTGGGGGGGGCCGAAAAATTTGTGACCCCTTCCGCGAGGGGGACCAAAAAAATTTCGACCCGCTTGAGCGAAAATCCACCGACCCCCCCCATGTTGTTAAAAAATGACCACTCCCTTAGTATCCCACCATATAGCAGCACCGAGCACTGAGCTACTCTCAAAGTACCTCGGGGTATCACAATATTAAAGGTGTATACTTAGAGAGTATCACAATAAGAGATGGCTATATTATTGTGAAGGTAAACGTGACAAATACTACTTTAGTTATATTACAATAACATACAGGCATTAATAAACTTCGATAGTGTGCTGAACTTCATGCCATATTACACAATTATTACAAGCTCCAATCAAGTTTATATTATTATTGTAATTGAATTAAAATTCATGCTCAGCATGTGTCCACTCAGACAAGAATATGTTCAGGGTAATTTGCTCAGTACATTGATTATTTGATATTGATCTGTCCATTAGCCTTCATACTTCATGCATAGAGAGTCTAAGGGGAATTCACTTCATAAGATGCATGTCTGCCATAAACTGATGAGATAGGAATCATTATTACAAGTCACAGGAGCTGTTGGGTAGGATAGTATGGAATAATGCATTCAGCATCTGATTGAATCAATGATATTAGAACTTTACAAACTGAAATATCAATCTGCAGACAGACAACTCTGTATACATTTTCAATTACCAAATTCAGCCTCTGTTTGCAGTTGCCAATTATCGTAATGCTTGTCATAATTATCACTAATGGGTGTGAAATCCTATATTTAGAATAACTAGCACTTTGGATATTTGATAGTGATTGCATGAGTATAGACCATCAAGGAATCAATCATTGATCCTGAAATGAGAAAATAAATTCATGACTACTCAAATTTTACTGTTATTCTAAACTAATTCTCAACTGTATCGCCATCGGTGAATAAGCAAAATGCCTCACTGGATATCCATGCAAGAAGTTTTAAGGCTGATTGAATGTGTAGTAATGGTTGTCTATACAGGAGCAATAATTAGAAAGCTAATTACAGGCTTGTGTAACAGATAATGTGCAATCAATCTAGTTAGGATGCAGCGTCCGCGGAGGAGGATGTAGAGTTCACACTAGACGGAGGGTACAAGACAGCAGACCGAGTGGTGTCATGTTTTCCATGTTCCTAGAATTAGAAATTAAGCCACAACAGGTTTCATTCGATAGCTCTGACTTTTACCACTGAGTTTAAAATTAATGTAGAGTTTTAAAAACAAGGCTAAACCTGTATGTATAGCTTGGACAGTAAATAGATGAACACTAGTTTTGATGTCTCATGAAATTTATATTCTAGCCCCTGTTGGTGAAATACAATGAAACTTCTTTTTCCTAATGCACAGGCCAATTTTGGTAATTGACACTTGGTAATTGACATTGTGGCCATTTATGTACAACACTGCTGAATGCATAAAACAATTAGCAATATACAATCTCATTATCTGCAAAGACTATACAAGATTTGCCTTAGGGCATTGAGATAAGCTTGATAGTATGATGAATTTGTCAAAATTGCTGATCAAGCTAAAGCTATCCATACAATTCCAAATCATCATGAATCTATAGTATCTTAGGTAAATAAATTGATTTTAAAAGTATGAATTCAACAACTAAATCAAACAATGAAATTATTCAAAACTTTAAGATTCTGCCACACATCTGAATGCCACACAGCTACTAAATCCTGAGACAGAAAAGCAGTATCACTATTTATGGTAACCATGGATATCCTTAATTTGTCCAGATATATGCCCCCTCATAAAGCACAGATACAGAGAACAAAGCCCAGCAGCACTGGCAGCAGTGGTGTGATTTGTATCCATTCTCATGCTGTAAATCTCCTCAAGGCATCTCCTCAAGGCCTACAAATTGCAGCAAGGTACTAGTGTATGTTGTGTAGGGTAGGTATCAGAGATCTGTACCACTGCGTTATATATAATGGTGCCATCATTAACGAGTCATTAAATTTCTGAATCTAATTTAATCATTGACCAGCGCCTTCGGCGACTGGATATTGAAGAAACAATCTATCCTCCTCAGGAATATTGGGTAGGCCTATATCAGGAGTAGGCCTATAGGCCTATCTAGGCTAGATGTGTAACGTTTCTTGTGGTGGATTTCAGGGTCTAGACTCTAGGCCTAACTTACATTCTAAGGGGGGCCGGGATTGTGCCCCTCCAAAACGTAGGCCTATTCCAGCCCAAAGTAACCCCCCTGCCTCCCCCCCTGCCTGCCCCCCCCCCGCCTGCCGCCCCCCCCCCCCCCCCTGCCTGCCCCCCCCCCCCCCCCCCCCTGCCCCCCCCCCCCCCCCTCCAAGACAGCTGGGCAGGCTGGCGAGGGGCGCGCGGCAATCCACAGCGTCCCTCTGTCCCAGATAGTGCGTGGTGATGTTGTCATGGCAATGCGTCCCTATCAACCTGCAGTCACTCTCCTAACAGATACTTACGGAGGCGCCTGATTCAGATGTTTAGGCTTGGGTTTCTTGATGATTATAGTAAGCTTTAACATTGTATTCAAATTGGAGGATTAAATGGATATTTACTGTATCATCCCGTTGTATTTGGTCCCAAATCTTCTGTAATTGTCTTATAATAGTGCTCTTTTGAATGGCAAAACAATGGCGGACATCTGAAAAATCGGTTGCCTGTTGTTGCTAGGCCCACAGTACAAGAGTATTTGTGTTATCTATGTTGTTTTTCTTTTAAATACAATCATATTCTAAGTATTAGTCTACTAGGCAGAACATATATGACACATGAAGAAATGTAAATATTAATTAAAATGAAATCATGAAGAAAATTTGAGTTAACTTTGAAAAAAATACATGATTTCATCTAGCCTCTTTTGGTTTATCTGTTCCCGGTGAGCCCTCAATGCTATTTCAATGGGGTGTTTTGCTGGTGCCAACAAATGCCGTTTTATATATAGGGGAATGAAATAATCTTAATAGGATCATCAGAATATTATTTCCAGCATCAAATTTGGTCGATGTCAATTTATCGAATTTTGGTGAGCACATAATGCAATTTGTGCACTACCTTTTGATTATAGGCATTGACACAAGGCCATTAGGGAAAGTACCTCTGTCAATTTATGTCAGTACTATTGAGTTGAATGTGGCAAATATACTAAAAAGGGGGACTATGCTGGCGGGCTGTCATTATATACATTATGATTGTGTTATTGAGATGTAGGGCTCCTTCATCTTACCCAGAACATTTGGAACAATTGTGAATGGGACATTGGGTGGCTTCTGTAATAAGGGTTATAAATGGTAGATGACAATGCAAGCTAGACTAAATCAGGCCCCATGATGTTATGATGAGTTGAATTTAAATTTGAAAATGCCTTGAGTGGCTAAAATCCTCAAAAAGTATTATCCTCATGTTTAGCTTTTGCTAAACCAAATGAAAGAGTGGCCTGGACCTGTCAGCACAATTACACCCCTACACCAAAGGTAGTGTGAGAGTAGCAGTGCCTGTAATGCAGTAGGGATGAGCCCAATCAGTCAGTCCTCAGCTCAAGTGGTCAATTCAGCTCAGCACCAGGCCCAATGAATACCAATGTAGCCTCTGCATACCCCAGCAGGGGCCCATGTTATAAGACAATCAGGGCTGGCCAGCAAGGTGGGGCCCCAGACTGCCTGCCAGCACCAGCTCTTGCTACATAATGTTACTTTAGCTGTAGCAGTGTCTGTCTGTGGTGCTGTGGGGGTGAGCCCACTCAGTGCCCAGCTCAAGTGGCCAATTCAGCTCAGCACCAGGCCCAATGAATACCAATGTAGACTCTGCATACCCCAGCAGGGGGCCCTTGTTGTAAACCAATCAGTACCAGCCTCCAGGGTCCCCCAGACTACACCCAGACTTGCTGCTAGTAGCTGCTGACATGGGCTGGTCCTGCCCAGAGACCACCTGTCACCACCTTTAACAGAAAAGATCAGCCTAATCTCATGTAACCTCTATAGGTTGTGTCGGTAATGACTAACTATTATTCTGACATAAACATGAAATATGCTGCATGTAGCATTAAGATGATTTTAAGCATTTCAATGCACTGGTTGTCATTTATCATTATGATACACATTGCAATCCTGGAGTGAAATTTGGACCCCTTAAATGGGCGGGGTGGGGGGAACCAAACACATTTGGATCCCTCCTAAGGGGAGAACCAAAAACATTTCACCCTATAGCTCAAGGGAGCATTCAATTTCAACCTGCCTTGGGGAGACTGAAAAAATGTAGACCTCTCACACAGGCGGGACCAAAATAATTCTGACCTGCTCGCGCAAAAATCCATCAACCCCCTCCCCCCTGTTGTAAAGAAATTACCACTCCCTAATCCCTAAAGATTTACATACATGCTGGATTATTGGCAAAATCAAATATTTCACTTCTCAAAATGGGTGATTTTTTATGAAGGAAAATTATCATAACTGTGTCTAAAATATTCAAACATACAAGCGCTTTTATTGAGATGGTTATAACACCCTGAATACTTGTCACATGCATAAATTGCTGTGATATAGCCTGAAAATATCTGCTTGGAGAATGGTAATGAAAGGTACCTTGGGCAGGTCAATTTATCTTGGTCATCATTAAGACCTGTGAAGGACTCACTTTGTCTCAAGGCTATCAGTCTTAATCACCTTTAATTGGCTGAGAGCTTTAACTTAGTTTCCTCATCAGTGAAGGGCTTACAGACATAGCTTTTGTCTTAAAATGTAACAGAAAGTATCTATGATGAGATATCTTAAAATGATTTGAAAATCGCACCTCAACTAAATAAATATGGGCTCATTTTTTGTTCTTAGCCAGGATAGATAAGAATTGAGGAACCATCTCTACAGAACAGCAATAGTTTAACCTATTGTTTGGTATTCCCTTAAAGCAGCATCTGAGGATAAGAACATGTAGGCACTGACACTGATAACATTCCTGGTTTCTCAACATTTCTGAGAGAAGAATCAGTATAGACCTATGTATAGCTACTTTCAGAGAAGCTCTGATATTTTCTGACCTACTGTTCACAGCTCATTCTGTCACTTAACCCCCTCACTTCCCTTTATACATCCAGACAGAAATGCAATATGTTCCACTGACTCCTACACAACTAACAATGGGTTATTCTCATCTCACAGTCGGTGAGATTCAGATGCCATTTCCGTGTAATAGCTGTTGAAGGAACCAGCCCATATAGCAAGATATAAAAGGACTAAAAGATAAATTGACATTTACAGCATATATACCTTCACATCAGCTACATAGCCTTACACGGCAGCCTGCTTCATGGGTGACTACACGCTAGTCCAGCCAAGTCTGTGACCAACCAAACAACCCAGGGTTCTCAGTGAACACAGCTTGGGTGCAGAGTGACAGATACCACAAGCAGCACAGGTTGATGAGACAGCTTGGACATGACATCTGGTAGGGAGCACATCAAACACCAGAGTGTGGCGGTCAGTCCTTTATACGCCAGCCTGTGCTATTGCAGGCTGTGTTGTAAGGTATAGGCAGCATAATGGACATCTGATTGCCATGGCTTGACTGGAGCCCAAAATATGTTTTGAGGGGTATAGCAGCACATGCATGTCATGAATTATCAGTGTTCAGATATCTAGTGTGAAGCAGCTGGATATAGCTGGATACTGAGTCTAGGCACCTTATGCATGACATTGCAAATTTAACACCAAAGCCTGCCTACTCTACCCGCATATATAGGGGGAACAGGCAGTCTCATCTAAATCATTGGACATATATATTCATGTATCAGCTCATCTTTCTTTTAACCGGCCCCATCTCTAGGTAATCAGTTTTCCTGAAACAATGTGGGCACAGACCTTAGGAAGAACAACGGTGGGTGATGGGTCTGCGCATGTGGGTAGGTGAGGGTTGTAGGGCCGGGGCAGAGTGGTGGACTACTTGTAAGCACTAGAAATGCTTGACAGTTGGTGAAGAGCTAAATGATGAATCAAGTTGAAATCACTTCTTTCTGTGGCTTCTTTCTTGCTGATTTGTGGGGAGAGGTTACTGTATTGTATGGTATTTCCTGCCAATAGGGTGGATGCAAGTATAAGGTAGATTCATTCCAGTCCCCCACCCCCCTCCAGGGAGGACAACAGTCAATAAAATGTCATATCTGGTAGAAAAGCATTGATTCTACTGGTTGCTTAAAGACCACATCCGGAGGTTTTGAATAATATGAGAAAACCAGAATATGCCACTGGAGACATACTGTTTTGAATAATCCTTAGGTATATGTGACATAGATATGTGAATAAAGTGATGTTTTTAGCAAAAATAGTAAATCCCTCCAAATACTGAATTGGTCAATGTGTGCTTTCCTCACTTTGCACAAGGGGGCACTGCTGTACATGGTCTGCTGTGAGAGGCCCTTGCTAAGTACATGTGTGAGAGAGAGAGAGTGTGTGTGTGGGGGGGGGGTGTAGTTGTACCCACATACCCCCCCCCCCCCCCCCCACCTGCTTGCAACTGTTAATTACCCTATGGATTGCCCGTTGTTACACTCTGTATTGAAGTATGGTGAGTGATCAGGGCCAGTGCTCAGTGATTGGGTGGGGGAGGGAGGGACGGCCAGGTCTGAGGCATTATCACTGTGTGGATGTTGACGCTCTGTCCACAAGGACAGGGCATCACTCATGTTGAATGGTGAGTTAAATAGTGGCATGTTTTGGTTAATTTTGAGGGTCTTCTGAAGGTTGACCATAATAGGTTTACAGTATTGGGCGCCATGGCATCATACATGACATTGTACAGTCAGGTCTTGATAGTCTGTCCCTTGATAGCCTAACATACACAGGATCAGGCATGCTTTTGCTGGTACATCTCTAATACATTACTATAAAAATATGACTTGATAGTCCACCTGCATTGATATCCTAGTGGTTGTATAATTTGCAATCTTATAACTAAATGTATGTATCATACACAAAAGAGAACCATGGTACGGGCATCACAAAAATGTGTTACGGGACATCACAACAACAATCAAGCAATGTGGTCAGGACATCACTCATTCTGTTTATGGTGCCCAATACTGTATGTCTAGGCCCCTGTCATTGTTCCCTCAATATCCACTGGGTCTGAATAGATATTGTAGCTATCTATTGTGAAGTGTACATTCTTAATAGCCCAGGAACACCCTCTAATCAGGAGAACTAGCCTCCATTCAACTGACCATCCGCCATGTTTGATGTCCTGACCACGTGGTGGGAACATCACTGTTGTCACAGTGGAGTGGGAGGTAAGTGCTTCAGGCAGACTGACCACTGCAGGGGCCCAGGAGGGCCACTCCCTCAGTTTTGGCTAGCATGTGTGACCATGATTCCAAGGGAAAGGGTACTTTCTGGGGCCCTTTATAGATAGTGTAATAAACGATCTTTCGTATCTTTATGATATTGGTAGAGTATCAATTAAAGAACAAAGTCGACACAGTTCGGATCAAGTGTTACAGGTTGCAATATCAGGTTTATTCAGGTAAACCTAAACAAGCAGTCACTAAGTGTGCGAACTCCCTATAGAGTTCGGAACGGGTCAGTAGGCTAAGCAGCCGATATGATCACGGGGTCTCTTCACCAGCGTGGCTCAGAGTAACCGACGAGTACCGTCAGATGCCGGGTATCTATAGGCAGCCAGCCTGCGCGCGCACACGCAGACCGGAAGCCTATAGCGACCTCTGTCCATACCCCAAGCCCGGAGTAGGTGTCGCCACCTACCGTCGGACTGAAGGGTTCGGACTGAGCTCGCAACACAGCATCCAACAGCACTCGTCATATAATAACCCCGTATAACCCTAGCCCCTACACTACCCCCTACCAGATAATAACCGGGAGGTAAATAATTAAGGTTATAGTCCGAAAACACTTCGGACTGGCATTATCTTATAAATACCACCTTAGGGGTTTATTAAAGTTATACCTTACAAACAATATGACGTTACTGTTGAACACAAAAAGGTATTAATTACACACATATCTACACATATAGATCGTAATTAACATTACGCCCCATTCCCTAGGATAGATGGAGTTAATCTATACATATAGTATACACAACACTTGAAAAAGTACAATATCACAGTAAAAAATTTCGTCCCTTCAAGACCCCGAGCTAATTAGACTCGTAATGAATAATACTTTATAAGTGATAAACACTATCACTTCTCTTAAGGTTTTTAGAAACATATTAAAGTATTATCACAAAAGATATCATACGTGATTTTATAGCGATGATCCGGATCCTCTGTTGTTGATGATGCATTCCGCCCGGCTTTCAGAACCTACTTCATTCAGCTCCTACTAACCGGAACGAGAAAGTTCATAGCTCATGCTCGGGAGCTTATAGTAGTATATAAAAAAAATTCCAAGTCCTGCCTCCAGGCGATCTTCGGACTTATAATTAGGAGCACTCGGTCCTGATATATATAGTTTATAAAAAAACATCTCGTATCAGATCCCTGGTGGTAGTGTACTCCTGTCCCGAGCGTTGGGTTTCTCTCCGGATCTCCTCGTCCTCCTCCGTCCGTTCTGCCTGGCAGACTGACCCCTTGCGTAGCCAGCCTGCCGCTTCTTCTCGTCCGGATCCTTGAACACCCTATAATAGAGTGTTTTTCACATGTAGGGTTGGTATATTTAAAATACCCCCCCTTCTTCTTGATCGGGTCCTAAGATAGGATAATCCTATCCGGACTCCGAGTCGTCTTTAGGACTCGACTGGGCCGCAGCCTCCTCCTCATCAGAGTCTGACTCAGCTTCCGCCAGAGTCAGCTCCTGGAGCCAGAGCTCGATTTGAGCACGAGTCCCATCCCATTCGTGCATCTCGTGCGCGAAACAGTCTCTGAACCTCCGACGTTCGTGGTCCAGTTTTTCCTCGGCGTTCTTGACTGCCAGCTTCTGCTTCTTCCTTTCGGATTTAGCAGCAACTCGCTCAGTCCGAGCATTTTCACGCTCCTCCTGAACCGACTCCATGGCCGCTGCTTTCTGAGTAGCGACTTCACTCCGGTGGAGATGATGCACTGTGTCCAGCGACAACATCGCCACCTCCTGACTTAAGCCAGTAAGCAATCGGTGGAAGTTATCCTGCCACCGATTCATGGCCTCCTGTCCGGCTTCGTAGGACTTGAAGTCGGCGGGAGGAAACGAGGGCGGGCCCCGTAGTCGTAAGACATGGTGCCCCTCCGGAGCCTCCTGAGGGGGATCCGGAGTCTGTGTGGGCTTCGGCTTTTGCTTCACCGAAGCCTTGGTCTTCCCCGTCTGGGTGAGAGTCTGTGACTCTGCTCCCGGAACCAAATCTATATTGGGGAATTCGTCAACGAACGCCCCTCCCGTACTGGAGTTCGGATCCTCCGGGCTTGGCCGAGGTGGCTTGCCCTGGGGGCCCGACTTCCAGTCAGTCTTGCGAGAGGTAAATGCCGGTCCTTGGTACCCCGGATCTGCCTTCTCCATAACGGACTGCCTTTCGTCCGTTTTCTGTTTCTTCGGGTCGGTGGGCTCCGAGGATCCGTCGGATTTTCTCGGAGCTCGCCGCTTCCGCGTACTGGTACGCTGCTGATACTCTTCGAATTCATCGTAGAGTTCGCCCTCCGGTACATGGAGATACGTGCGGTCCGGGTTTACCTTGTAGAATACCCGCACCTTCCCTTTCTCGTTGGTGCCAAAATCCACCTCGAGGTTGTCATTCTTGTCTACCGTGGTCCCGAAATGGGAGTAGACTTCTGCGTGAGCGGCCTGAATTCGTTCCGCTGCGGTCTCCATAGCCAAGCCATGGAACTTGGCAAGGTGTCGAATGATATCTGCTCTGGTGTAGAACAGACCCCCATTCGGACAACCCTTGCTGCCCTTCGAACCCACACTCAGGCAGTCATATCGCATGAGATGACGTACATGAAAGCGGGTAAGATGTCTGGCATACCGAACCTTGGTAGGCCAAGTTCGGGGTTTCTCCAGGGTCTCGTCGATGTCCTGACAAGCTTTGAATGGGCACTTACTAAATGAATGCCATCTAGACATTGCCCATGCCAATTTTGCCTTCTGAAGGAGCGAATGGTATTTAGTGCTACCAGTCCGGACCTTCTCCAGCAATTCGAAGTGGTACAGCTGTACCGACTTGCCTAAAGGATCAGTTTTGATCCATTCTTCGTCGTCGGAGAGACCGTCGGGCCCCACCTCCTCCGGAAGCTTGGATGACCGCTTATCTTTAATACAGTCATTTATACACATGGGTTTAAAGAACTGAAACCCACTAGCGGCATTGGCTCGGAGGGCATTCCGGACCAATAGCTGCAGTTCGTTGTCGGCGATTGTGTTTTTGTCCAATCCCTTCAGAACTACATCCACCTCTTCCGGGGACTGACCCGCGTCCAGAGATGTTAACCGAATGGTCTCTCGTAGGTATTGATGCCTACGACTGGCCTTCTCCATCTTACTAGTGTCAGCAGTTCTAGTAGCAGCTGTGCTCTGTTGGACAATCTCGTCCTCCAGAGTATCATTGAGAATAGACTCGTTAGTCTTTTTCTCCATATTCCGGGCCAGCCTCATGGCTGGCGTCAGATGTCGCCTTTTCTCCTTCCGACTATGCACGACCTTGAATTCTTCCGCGGTTCGCAGGTCGTATTCAAGGGCCGCGAGTAGTTCGGGGCGCCCTTCAGTTTCAGCAACCAAGCGAGCGTTAGCAGCTTGGTCTTTGAAGCCTTCCATTGCAGCCGTTACGTGGGCCGGGAACCAGGTCGGGAACCGGTCGGACAGAATGTCCAGCCCCCGGAAGGTTCTCATCTGGACCAAGTCAAATGACCTGATCTCATCCTTGCTCATCTGTGCGATGATGGCTCCTCGTAGCAGGGATGGGACGTCGGCGTCCTCCTTATCCCATACTTCATGTTGGACTGGGGGGATTACTGGCACCCCCGATCCACCCGGACCACCGCCTGCGGCTTGGTCCAGCTTGCCGACCTCATCAGAAGTATCCATAGTGGATGGCTCCAGACGGGGCTCGGTTTGCTGTTGAGGAGTCTCCACTCGGACGGGGGCTGCTCCTTGAGGAGGCGTCTCCACCCGAACGGGGACTTCTTTTCTTTGCCCCACTGGAGCAGGTAGCTGGAAGGTGATGCCGGACAGCACCTCCTGCACAACTCGGACCGTTTCAGCTGCGGATGATGCATCCATAGCCTCCTCAGTCCTAGTGTCGGATGGGTGAGTTGTCGTTTTCGGACAAGCTCCCCCGTGCCCGGACGTACCAGCCATGGCTGCGGCCGTAGCGGCCACTGCAGAGCTGTTATCCAACCCTCGCGAGAAGGACAACACATCCACGGCTGAAGTCGGAGCAGCTGACGTTCCAACTGCTTTCCCCGCATCCTTCTCCTTGCTAGGGATCGGGATGTTTGACTTAGGAGGGACCGGAGTCTTGACAGCCTGACTGCTGCCGGACGTCTGTCCCTTCTTCTTCAGATCTTTAGCTGATTGCTTCGGATCAGCTTTCTTTTGTTCCTTTGGCACCTTTGGAGTCGGAGCCTTGGGAGTGACCGTCTTCGAATCTTTGGTTACCGTGGCAGTGGCAACCTTCGGATCCGCTTTCTTAGTACCCTGGGTACTAGACTTCTTCGGATCGGGCTTTTTAGGCTCGTCCTTCCCCAGAGGCTTCTTTCCAACACCTGCGTGTTTGAGAGCCTTGGTACTAACCTTGCCATCGGCCGACCGGGACCGATCTCGGGTAGCACCCTTGCCACCGCGCGTCCTCGGACGTGCAGTGTCGGAGTCGCTGTCGCCTCCCATAGACAGTTTCCTAGTAACTGTCTTCTTGAGGCTCGGCGAAATACTTAGACTGCACATCCGAGAGAGATGTCCAGTCGACTCGGAGGGGTTCGATTCTACTGCACTGTAGGCGATCCCTCGCAACATTCCGGAGTCCTCGCTACCATCGGGTGACGGAGACTTCCGAATCGGTGACACGGCCGGATCCACTCGTAGTTCCGACAGAGTCTGACTGAGCTCATCACCACTGGGGCTCTGAGCGTCCATGTGCTCCTCGGTGGCGGATGCCACCTCGGAGTGACCGGAGAGTTCGGACTGGCGGAGCTGCTGCTCGGCCATCCTCACTTCTGTCAAGTGTCTTACGACGGGAGTTTGACGGGGAAACACTTAGTTCCCCGTCTCCCTCTTTGTCTTAGACGGACCAGGAAAGAGTACTCACAGTTCCTACTCTTTTTATCACTCTTCTACTCTTCTAGTTGCCCAAAAACGCCGACTTCTCCGCTGCTGCCGCACGCACGATTGATCCGGGTGAGCCCCAAAATCAATATGGCGTTCCCTCGCTTTTGTTTTTAAAACAAAGCGCATGCGCAGCGTCTCGCGTGATTGGACGCGATCCCGTTACCCGGTGTGACCCAATTATCGCTTAATCAGGTCACGACCTTTCCCGCCCGCAACTCGGGCTCGGGGGATCACACTGCCACGTAGGCGGCTCGCAAAAGTCAAAATATACTTCGAATAAAGAGTTCATCAGGAGTATTAGTGGATTAATATGGGAAATCGAAGATTACCCCACCGGATTATCCGTCCACCACCCTCGGGGAGCACTCCAATATTCTTTTCTATTCAACTCTGAGCGCCCCTGTTGGTAGCACACATATAACATATAAAACACCACAGGACACCACACTCGTTGTGTAAACAAGCTAGGTTACCGCCCCTCTGGCCACCAGCCTTGGGCTTCGCCGAACGGGTTTCCCGTTCACCTCTCGTAACCTGGCCGAAGGACTCTCGTTCTTAACTAAAATTCCAGCCTTGATTTTAGTTTTCCGGGCCCTTCTTCCTTCGCCTGCCGAGACTTTCTTTTTCACGGTCTTCTGAGGTTTCTTTCGTACCACTCTCTTAGGGGTATCCGCTGACACCCCTTCCAAAGGTACAAATTTCGCCTCCGAAGTTCCCTCTTCCACCTCCGTTTCCGGGGTGAGCTCCCTTCCAGCCCAAGCACGCAACCGAGCCACATGGCTCGTCCGGATGCGCCCTGCTTCGGACTGAATCAACACAGTCGTCTGACTGATACATTTAACCACTGTGTGTGGTCCATCCCAGTTATTCGCCAGCTTGACGTTGCAGAGCGGTTCGTGTAGGCGGATTACTCTATCCCCCACCACGAAACGTCGCAACTTCAATCCGGTGTCATAACCTACCTTCTGCCAATTCGCAGCTTTGAGCAAATGAGCCCTAACTGTTTCGTAGGCAAATTTGAATCTCTCTCGTAGAGATTCTACAAATAGCACCGTACATGGTGCTTCTGGACTGATCCCTACCACCCCGAATACTAAATCCGCCGGCATGATCAAGTCCTCTCCGAACACCAAGAGGTTTGGTGTGCAATTAGTCGAAGTGTGGACCGTATTGTTATACGCATGTACCACAAATTCGCACTGATCATCCCAATCATCCATATGGGAGTTCACTAATGGCTTCAAAACCTGGATCAAGGTCCGATTGAACCGCTCCACCTGCCCGTCGGACTGTGGTCGGTACGGATTGGTCCGAGTTTTGCATATAGCCAACTGATGACACATAGCTGCCCAAAGTTTGGACTCAAATTCTCTCCCTTGATCGCTATGTAACATCAAGGGAGCCCCCAGATGGAGGATCCACCCCTTCACCAGTGCTTCCGCACAAGTAGCAGCAGTGTGATCCTCTAGTGGGTACACTCGGGTGTATTTGGTATAGTAGTCCGAGACTACCATCATACACGTATTACCCTTCGGAGTGGGTTTCACTCCGCTGATAATATCCACGGCTATTCGAGCAAATCTCACCCCGAATAGCTCCTGCTGCAGTGGCAATTTCCCTAGTCCAGGACCAGGCTTGCCTAAACAACATGCCGGACATGTCTCTATCCACCTCAAAAGGTCGCCAGACATTCCGGGCCAGTAATATCTTCGACTCAGCCGTTCCAAAGAGCGTTTCTTTCCGAAATGCCCACTAGTGGAATGGCCGTGGCAGTAGTACAGGATGTCTTTCCTCATGGCAGCAGGGATTACCATTTGTAATACCCTCCGCTTTCCGGGACAAGTCTTCCACCTGCACAACAACGAGTCTCGGACCTCCAGTTCATGGAACTGTGCCAAGAAACGTCGCATTTCACGGTTTTCCAGCGATATTTCGGGTCTCACTGGACAGACCCCAGTAGGGACAAGCTCCCTCAGTCGTGCTATGGTAGGATCGGCCATCTGGTACGTCCTTATAGTGTCGGTGGACCAATCCAACAGGTTTTGCAACAACCCATCATAAGGCAAACGCACACTCGCTACCACAGCATTGTGAGCACCACAATCCCCACATTCCGGACGCACACAACGGCGTACCGGACGTCTACTTAGGCAGTCAGCATTAATATGCTTCGTGCCCGCTCGGTGCTGGATATGAGAGTTCTCCAGTCCGAACTCGCTGAGGTGATTCAACCATCGACCAATCATTCCCTCCGCATCCTTAAAATTAAGGAGCCACCTGAGGGCCGAATGATCGGTACGAAGTGTGAAATTCCCTCCATATAAGAAGTGCCGAAACTTCTTCGTGTATACCACCACCGCGAGCAACTCTCGCTTGGTAGTACAGTAATTTCTCTGTGCCTTGTTCATACTGTTACTAGCGAACGCCAACGGGACCTCTACTCCGTCCTGGATTTGGGACAATGCGGCCCCGATGCTCTCATTGCTCGCATCAGTGTCAAGGATGAAATGCCCCTTCTCCGTAGGGTATCTCAGCACCGGGGTGGTCCGGAATAACGCCTTAATCTCTTTGAAGGCTGCATTCTGTTCCATCCCCCATGGGAAGGGTTCTTTTTTCCTCCCCGGAGTCCAATGGCTCAACCGCTGAAGCGGCTGAGACACCCTCGAGAACCCGGGGATGAAGTCCCTGTAATAGGAACAGAACCCTAAAAAGGATCTGATATCCTTTGGTCCTTTTGGAACTTCCCAAGTCTCCACAGTCTCCAGTTTAGCCGGATCAGCCTGCACACCCTCGGTGGAGATGATCCGGCCCAAATAGACCATGGACTTCCGAAAAAGTTCACACTTCTTTGGCTTTAATGTCAAGCCATTGGACCGAATTCGTTCCAACACCTCTCCGAGGTTCAACGCACACTCCTCAAACGTCTTGCCGAAGACAATGACATCATCCAAGTATACCAAGCACTTGCGCCACAATAGATCACTCAACAGAGTTTCCATCATAGCCTCAAATGTGGCCGGGGCGTTGCATAACCCGAAAGGCATCAGTTCAAACTGATACAGCCCAATGTGACTCGTAAAAGCCGTCTTCTCTTTATCCTCCTCCTTCATCCCGATCTGCCAATACCCGGACTGCAGATCAAGGGTGCAGAACCATTGGTTCCCACCCAGCGAGTCCAGAGTCTCATCAATTCGGGGGAGAGGATATGCATTTTTCTTGGTTACTCCATTCAGGCGTCTATAATCGATACAAAATCGGATAGACCCATCCTTTTTAGTAACCATCTGAACCGGACTGGACCAGGGACTAGTGCTAGGCACTATCACCTTCTGTTCCAGCATGGTTTTCACTTGTTCTTCAACAACAGCTTTCTTACCCAACGGCAAACGTCGGTAAGGCATTTTGAAAGGCTGTGCATCTCCAGTATTGATAGAATGCAACACTTTGTCGGTTCGGCCTAACGGCTCCCCCTCCACCTGCCATGCATCCTGATACTTCACTACCAGCCTCCTTAGAGAGTCGAGATCCATCCGATCCGTCAGATCCGTTTCGGATATCATTTTCTCGAGTCCCTCACTCAAAGGGGTCGGAGAAGGGTCACCCTTCATGCTCACCTGTCCAGCGGACACTACGGCCTCACTGGTGAACACCTTCCCCAACACTGTATCTTTCCTAAGATACTGCGGTTCCAACCCGGGGTTAGAAACCGGCACCACGGTCCAAGCACCATCCCCCACGAGGGTATCCATGCCTGTCAAACCGATGCTTCCCAACATGGCCACATCCGGTTCCACAACTGCTTCTTCCTCTCTCCTAAGCCCCTTGCTTCGGACCAGCACGTCACACGTCTGTCCGGGAGGAATCTTAACAGTTTGGACCACCGTTGCCACTGTCGATACTTGTCGGAGCACACATTGCTCCACCGCACGGTACGGGTGCTCTATTCGGAGTACCCCTGTACCAGGATTCAGGACCGCGTCATACAACGCCGAAAAATCCAACCCCAGTATACCGTCGTCTGCAATATCCGCAATGGTGGGAGAAGCCACATACTCCTTCCCTCCAATTCGGACAGGTATGAACGCGCGCCCATACGTCTGCATACTCGACCCATCGGCCGAACAGGCGTTTACCCTCGTTTTGAAGTTATCACGACTGTCCGGCATAAGAGCATAGAATTTGGAGGAGATAAAGGAGTGGCTAGCTCCCGTATCTACTAAAAATTCGCCCGCCCTACCGGCCACAGTAACAGACACATACCACCGCCTCCCCCCCAGCGGAGACGGGTTTACAGTGAAGCGTTTGAAATCCTTCGGAGCAGCCAGATCAAGGCCATGTTTCTTCAAATGGTCGAAACATGGATGATCCGGGGAAAGCTGGGTACTCCCTACCCACACGGTGTCTGTGACAGCCGCAACTTCCTCGTTCCTATCCGTAATGGGCCTCCCTGCCTCATTGCCGGGCAACTGATGGACTGGAATGTTAATCAGGCCGGCATCCGAGCTCCTAAAGCTCGAAGCCACCCCTGATTCCCTTCCTGTCTTCTGAATTTCACTAGGCTCTACCTCTCTGGTATGTTGGCGTACTTCATCTGCAGGGGTTGTCCGCTCGCCTTTTCGGACTACCCCCTCTAGTTTCCCTCCTTTCCGGGAACTTTCGGACTCGGAGCTGTACACTCCGCAGCAAAGTGACCGATCTCTAAGCACCTATAGCACTTAGCGGTCCTCCGATTGATCTTCCTTCTGTTAGGCTGGGTAGCCCCCTGAATGGAAGTCGTCATCTTCTCAAACAGCGATGTGAAAAACGCTGCGTCCATCATCGGAACCTTCGGATCCGATGACTCCCTTTTTGGAGGGGGGTTCCCACCCCCTTCCGGCTTCTTATTCTTCCACGGCGGTTTAGAGGAATTCCCATTCCTCTTGAACTGAGCCGCTGAAGCTATAGCCCCCTCCTCATCACTGCCCGAACCATCAGACTGTTCCGGAGAACATTCTATAATGGCCGAGGCCCGGGTAGGCATCCGGTCCCCTAACAGTGACTTTTTGAGAGCATGTATGTCGATGGCCTTAAAAAGGTCATCTAGTGACGTATCTGCTCTCCACGTGTCATACACCGTTTGTTGTATGTCAGGATCTCTCAGTCCGGCAACGAACTGAGAGAACAATTCCTTAGAAAATAAGGCATCGTGGATTCCTGAAGCAGGGTGTACCTTCTTCAGGAGTCTCATCAATGCAAGTCCGAAGACCCTCGGAGCTTCGTTCTTGCCTTGCACGCGCTTCTTAAAAGCGACCATCGGATCAATCCGAGCGGAATCTCCGTATAGGATGGTTCCGATTTCTACGAGCTGTTTGAAAGTACCGCGAGGTCCGCAATCCTCCTTCCACTGCTCAACGGCCATGAGACCATCTCCCATGCGTAATCCCTTACACACGTACGGGATTGCATCCTGTTGGTCCCACCCACTGAGGTTTATATCCTCAACGGTGGCTCCCAACCAATCTTCCCACGAATTCTTCTGCCAGTAGGGAAATGGCTCGCTGGCTATGCGTCTAGCAGCGTTGGACGAACCTCTAATTTTCGAGGTTATCGCCAGACATTTAGAAATGGATGCTGTCGCGTCCTTTTCCGCACCGACATTGTGCAATCCGATCCCCGCTATGGCGGGATTCGTATCGTACAATTCTTGCAATTCTGTACTCAGCATTGTTCGTCTCGGAGCCTTCTTCGGGCTCTTCGTACCAGGAGTCGCCCCTGGAGTAGCGCCCATAGCTGGTATGCTACTCTGTCTGTCCAGAAAAGCCTGGTAGGTCCCATACGACACTAAGTCCGTAGTGGGGTCCACGCCTTGTCCGAACCACCAGTTCTTCTCCTGATCAGTCATGTACTGACACTGCTGGGCCAGAGCAAGCGCTCGTTGATGCTCTGCCTTCTCCTTTGCCAATTCCTTGACCTGCTTCTCAACCTCCTCCTCTTGCTGAGCTTTCTCCAATTTAGCTTTAGCAGCTTCTCCGGCGGCTCGGAGCCCTTCCTTTCGAGCCCTCAGAACCGCCGCTTCCTGCTCCGCTAACTCCTCTGCGAGGGCCGCGTTCTCCTTCATTCGTTTCTGCTGCTGCTCCAAGGCAGCCTGCTGTTTGCGATACACGTCTCGCCTTTCTATTTCCAAGTTTTTCTGTTCCTGGAACAATATGGTTGCTTGGCACTCTCGCCATTGCAACAAACTTGAAGGAGTCAGATCGGTTTTCGCCGCCTTATCCTGCTCGGCCGCTTTCTTCAAGCGTTCCGCGTCGAGTTCTTGCTCGTCCACTTTCAACTGTGATCGTGGACTCAGAACCAACTCGGACAATCGTCTTCCCCTACCGACTGAGGCTAGACCGGTCGGGGCTGCGAATACCTGTTTTGGTATCGGACGGATACCACCGATCCCCACCCTCGGTGAGTAATCACTCGCCCTGCCTCTGCCCCTGGATCGTCCCACTCCGAGGGGTCGTCCGAAGGGTCGTCCTGGTGTTGAGGTTGACAAGGCAGGTTCCATGGTTACCCCACGTCCCATAGGCTGATTGGGAGTGTCGGTAAAACTCATGTAATGGAGGCCTTCCGGACTACCATTGTTCGCCGATGCGAAAGAGGTACTGTTGTCCTTTATACTCTCTCGTGTTTCTGATAAAAACTGCTGCAACGCAGTTCTTTTCGCTTTCAGAATGTCACACTCTGTCAATAGACTTCGGCGGACCTCCTGTAAGTCCTCTGTGTCCCGAACAATGGCTGATCGGGCCCCTTCTGCCTCATGCATTACAGCATCTCGGGCTTTGCAAATATGGTTCAGCTCCGTGTTTGCCTGGACAAACTCGGACTGGATCACTCGTAGGTCCGCCTCTTTCTGATCGTATTCCGACCGGACTCTGCTGAGAGATTGTACCAATTTCTCATTCTCCTCCAACAAGGTAGACAGCCTTGCGTCCTTTTCCTTGATTTTGGAAGCTCGGTGTGTGACTGCACCCTCCAATGCAATCAGACTGCTTTTCCATTCATTGGATTGCTTCTGAATGGTTAACAATTCCATTTGAGCCATCTGTACACGTTCCTGTACTCGGGCCTCTCTCATGTCGTCAAAACGACGCTCCTGCAAGAGGGTATACCTCCTCGGAGTCGGCGCGGCTGAGCTTGACCCACCCACATTGAACAAGGACAAGTTCACTTCTTCTAATGAGCGGCTCATTATGGTAGGACCCCTGGGTCCTCGTGCTGCGTCTGTTCCGGATGGAACATTCGCCCTGCTGTGGGTATCTGCCTCATAACTGGCATCTAACCCTTCCGGTGACAAGGCTGCTGCCTCATCCGGGGACCTCGCTGCTCCGTCCAGAGCCCGAGGTCTGTGCTACTGCACAGGCTAACCTGCGTTTCACTCAGAACTGGTCACGGCACCAGTGTAATAAACGATCTTTCGTATCTTTATGATATTGGTAGAGTATCAATTAAAGAACAAAGTCGACACAGTTCGGATCAAGTGTTACAGGTTGCAATATCAGGTTTATTCAGGTAAACCTAAACAAGCAGTCACTAAGTGTGCGAACTCCCTATAGAGTTCGGAACGGGTCAGTAGGCTAAGCAGCCGATATGATCACGGGGTCTCTTCACCAGCGTGGCTCAGAGTAACCGACGAGTACCGTCAGATGCCGGGTATCTATAGGCAGCCAGCCTGCGCGCGCACACGCAGACCGGAAGCCTATAGCGACCTCTGTCCATACCCCAAGCCCGGAGTAGGTGTCGCCACCTACCGTCGGACTGAAGGGTTCGGACTGAGCTCGCAACACAGCATCCAACAGCACTCGTCATATAATAACCCCGTATAACCCTAGCCCCTACAATAGGGATTAGGAGGGGTTTCTCATCAAATTAGTGCTAGTTTGTTGATTTACCTCTTGTAATAAGAATACCAGGTTTGAAGTGATATTTGCACATGCATGTAGTCTCTATAGAAAATATATGGGGTGGCCTCCCCATTGGGTTGGTTGTCACCCAATATGAGATCACATTGGGTATTTGGGCTGTAGTTCATGTGCTTCTCACTGGGGACGGCACAATCACTGATATTTAGGATATGAGGTCTCATGGATTGGCCCCCAACTAAACCAAGTAATAAATGAATAAATAAAGCTCTAAGGGAGTTGCCTTTAGATAGGAAGTCAGTTAACATACCTAGTTAACCAATTAAAAACCTCCGGATGTGGTCTTCAACATCATTTTTGGTGAACCTCCCTACAGTCAACAGTATACATATATAGATGGCAGTTTTATGCAAATAAAAAATGTAGCTAGCATGAGTTTTGCGACTACCTGTTGCAATTATTGTGCATGTCATTTCATAAGAAGTGGGTCAAAATGAGAAAAAGAAGTTATAGCCTACTCCCTCTAAAATCTTTACCATTGACGACATAAAAGGTCCTACCTCTAAGCACCCATACTCCAGTGAGAGCAGTGGGACACAGAGGCAGTATGGACCTCTTACAACGAGGATGGGAGATGGTACTCAGTGAGTGTTGGAGTACCCAGGGTGCCAGTTGGCTGTTGGGTGGCCTGCAGTAAATGTGGCACCACCGCTCCTGCATCTGTTGTCCGTATTGGACCCCTTCCACAAGTTGAAAAACTGTCCTATTTGTCTATTGGTAGAGCACAGTCTACATAGCAGGGAATTTCCTGATAAGTGTTCAAGAATGATATGAATGTATGGTTGCTCAAAGTTCATGGGCTCATTTGTCAACTTGTTCCAATTTAACTCTAGTAATTAACTTGCCAGTGCTGTATTGGTGCACGATTCCAAGCCTGAACAAATATACTGCATGGTATAACAGGTTTTGTTGGAATTTCAAATATACAATAGAAAACCATTATTGTAGCTTGGATAAGGGTCTATTCAAAATGCCTGCAGAGCAGTCCAGTCCTTACACATCACCAAGGTAGTAGTATGGTGGCTAACGTGCCAACCACGACACTTCCCCCAGGGACCAATAATACAGGAGTTGTCCGCTACTTGGGCATAGGGAGTAGCAGGAAGTGGGTGATATTAGAGTCAGGACACACCGTGGGACAGTGGGCAGCCCCAGACCTTTACTATACAGGCACTGTAGTATGCATGCAGAGTGGTCCATTCCTACAGGCAGCAGCGACTTTTCTGATTTTTTCATACTTTCTATTCATCAGGTTTTGTTTTGAAGCAGAATAAATTCATATATATGCTGAACTCTATGGCTACAGAGAAAGAGCTTTGTTTATTATTACTTCTTTTATAACTGTTATATATTACAGAGGGACTTGGAAGTGACCTGTACAGTTTTCTAGAAACTCACAACAGAGGGACTAGAAAATAAGCTGTATATTGCCATGGTGTACTTGACATAACACGATAGGCAGCTATTTTATTAGATTTGAAGACAACCCTGGAGCATTTTTTTTGCATTTCAAATGTATATATCTTCTTTAGAAGTTATCCCAAGGATATATTGATAATATCGAAATTGATACTATGATCTTTGCTGTTGTGGTGGTTCGTAATTAACTCTAGGTTAAAGAACAACGATCACGGCAGTTTCCAGGTGCGAGAATATATCTATCTTTATTCACAAGAATAACAACTCTAGTTCCTTTACTAGGGAACGATCAGTGTAGAATGAATACACACAGGTAGATCAGGTTTCTCTATAAATAGAGGAAACGGTCAGTATACAACTCTTAGCATACAACTCTGTCCGCACGGTTGGACATGTGAAGTCTCTCGTCAGTCGGGCCTGCACTGACTGCCGTTCCAGGTAAACACATGGGTCTTATATAACACCGGCTCTTAGGTCACGTGGCCAGGTGGGTGGGTCGGCCGCCCACCTGAGAGCGGCACACGGTCACCTGAAGAGGACCTGCGCCCTCTCCCGGGAACTGTGTGCACTAGCTCCAGGTGGAGAAGCCGAGTAAACAGACGTTACCCGGAAATACCGTGTATGAGATTAATATGTAATATCATGCCCCTACACTACCCCCCCTAGACAAAACTAGGTGGTAACGAACATATATACTGTTTTCCTAGTACATAGAAAACCTTTTAGAACAACGACTTTATAGTTATTGTCTATACAGTAACTAGGGGCGTAACATATTACACGACATACTACACAAGCGAGATCATCAAACTCAATATAAATATGGCATTACACTGTAATAGCAACCATAATAGATGATTTAGGTATGTTTTATGACAAGTGAATATAATATCATACATACAATCGAACGGCTTGACACATTTCGATATGACTTCCTTATGAAGTTTCCTTACTCGGTTAAAAAAATGCGCGTGGGGTGTGTATATATTTAAGTTGAACAGAAAAGTTATTAAAAACCAGTCCTGATAAGGACTCACAACCACCAGCGTCTTACATTGATTTGTGATTTAATGAAAACATTCACACAATGGATAACAGTAACCACAGCCTTTGTTTTAAGCCGGGTAATCCGATTATATAACCGGAGTATTAATATCTCTCGCAACATACAACAGAGTCAACACACACGACAATATCTGGCGGTATATTTAGTATATACACATAGTCTTAACGACTTCATATAAACATTACGGGTAGCCACGTTTCCTAGCTTATCAGATCATACAATCTTCATATGTAGCATATTATGTAACCTGATTCATAAGGTAAATATGAGAATACCTTATTGGAACACCTGAGGTGATATGTATCACATAATAATGATTTTTTTATATATTGAAAACGTTTTAATGAGTAACCTGGCAGTGTACCCGGAAACCCTTACAATTAAATATAGCTTACTGGTGATCTAGTTGTGGTCAAGGTGCTCTCCGCTTCTAATAGACGAATGAGTGAGGTGCTCTCCTCTTCTTAATACTGTTTCTTGGATAAATATCACCCGAAGGTAAGTTCATATGTATACAGCTCGATAAGTATCCCGTCCTCGCTCCAATAAAGTTCATGACATATACAACTATAATCCGGCTGGAAACCACGAGTACTGTCCGTTTAACACGTAATCCTAGCTCCAGGAATGTTCATGAAATATATAAGTAGATCTGGAACCACGAGCATTGTCTGTTTGACACGTAATCCTTTGGACGGGAACAGTTTATAACTCAGCATAATAGTATCAGGAACACATCATGGTAACGTATCCCAAAAGTTAGTTTCAAGGACGTTAGTTTGGTAGCTTCCCGGTGGAGTCCTGATTCCCCATCGGTAGGCTATAGTTGAGAGTTGAGTAGTTAGGTAAGTCCAGAGCTTCCACGGAAGGTTCCCCCCGCGTTGATCCATATGCCTCTAAAAAGATGCCCCTCCCCTCAAAAAGGGATACCCCGTCATAAACAATTTATGACGTCAGATTAAATGAAACAACAATTAATCTATCCGGAAACTATTATAGTTCCCTCCTCTATTCCTAAAAGAATTAGAAATAGACTCAGAACCTTTTGTTAGTCTTTTTAACCTAAAGGTTCATCTCTTGCCCTCATTAAAGCAAGCGCGTGCTCAGTTGTGCCATCCCAGGTATCGATAGTCACGCCGAACACCCCGTAAAATTTTACGTTCATGTCCTGTAACCGTTTGGTTAACTTCTCGTTCTCTTGCTGAACGAACCCTGCGGCGGCCTCAGCAGTCTTTTGGCCTGAAGCAGCTTCCCTTGACTTTTTAGCCAAGTAGTCAGCATTGCCGACAGCGACCAATGCTTTCTCCTCCCGGTGGGCAATCTTTAGGCCATGCGTGAACAGGCCTAACATTTTGGTGTTATACTCAACCGCCAGCTCGCGTTGGGACTCCTGGAATTCTGTTACAATTCTCTGTCCCACTTCGCAGCTCGCCTTCTCTTCCCTAGAGAAGTAGTTGACTATCGGGACGTATTTTAACTTTACGCCACCGGTAGTTTCCGTGCGGGAGGTGCCCGCGACTGGCTGGATGACAACCGGCTCCTGGGCTGCAGGAATCACGGGTTTAACATCCGCTTGCGGCGCTTTCGCAACCGCTGCAGCCTTCGGGACAGTTATGCCCTGAGGCGTTACCACTGAGATTAGTGATTTTGGTTCAGCTTTCACGGTCAAGCCCTGCATGTCCCGAGTTGGGGTAGTGGGTGACCGGACGTCCCTGGGGGTTAGCTTTGCAGTTGTCCCCAGATGGTACGTCAAAGGCAGGGAAGCCTTTGTTCTGGTAGCCGGTTCTTTAGGCCGGGCACCTCCACAGTCAGGTTGACTGTTGGCACTGTCTGAACTGCTCAGACGTCTAGAACGGTAATCCATGTTAGTCGCCGCCGCTTGACCACCGGAATCACGTTTCCGATCTTTCCGGTCTGTAAACAGCGGGTCTGGATACTCGCGATAATAGTCGCGACCTTCCGGGGCATGATAAATCCCATAGTAGGAATTATCGAGATCCTCCAAATTGGATCCGGCATGTCTCCGTTTTGGTCCAGGTGAGACCGCAGGAGATCGAGAGCGGTCGCGGGCGGACCGGCTCTTCCCCCGGGAACTACCCCGGGTTTCCTGCTGACGGAAACTACCGCCACCTCTGCGGGAAGTACGGGTAGTGCATAACACCGTATATTCCTCGTCATTCATGGCGAACTTATGTCGTCCGTCCACTCTGGCAATCCTGGCTTTGAACTCCCCATCTGCGACCTCGCAGTAGAAGGGAGTTGCCGGCCGGATCTTAGCCTTCTGTTCCTCCGTGAGTGACTTGTACTGGTCACATACGGCATCATGTAGCGCATTCACACGATTGCGAGCTACACTGATTCCCATGTTATGGCAATCCTTCATGTGGCGCATGAGCTCACCTCTCCGGGGTTCTAAACACCCGTTACACAGCTGGGACTCCCTACCTACTGTGATATCACAGTGGTACACCACACAGTGGTGCATGTGATTTTCACAGAGGTGACGCAGAAACCGTTGCTTTGTTACAAACACGGTTCTGTCTGTGCCAATCGTGTTTACACACGTAGCGAATGGGCACCAGTTTCTTTCCCGTTGGCTATACCAGCGGTTAATCGCAAAAAGAAGTTTTTCTTTCTGCTCCTTACTATAGTAAGTATCCGGCAGGATCCTGAGTTGATCTAGCCACTGCTGATAAAAAGCAGACGGAGGACGGTCCCGGGGGGTATTCCGGATCCAATCCTCATCGTCACTCTGATCTTTACAGTTGATCGCAAGTGGACATCCGAAATTGGTAGGACCAATCGGACACTGTTCCCATGAATTGGGAATAAACACGCGGAACTTATTGTTCGCGTTCTGCCAGATCCGCCTCATCACGTCATTAGGCGGGATGGGGTCCTCTGGGGCATTTCCTGGTTCCTCAGCGTTAGCCGGAACCTCTCCCTCTTCCGGATCCGAATGAGCCGGACTACGGAGAGGGCTGAGACGTGCTGGATTAAATACCAGCGCAGCCGCCACGGCGGCCGCTGCTCCCGCGGCGGCGGTCATATCTGCCACAAGGGCCGGGGTGGTGGTGGTGGTGTTGGTGTTGGAGGGCGCCGGAGTATTGGCTTCGTTTATGTCCATAGCCTCATCCGTTACCTCCTCAGCCCGGGGAATAACGGGCTGTCCTCCGGAAGGTTGTTCCGGTAATCCCTCTGCTAATACAGAGTCCGGCAAGTTAGCTAATCTTGCCTTCTCGTTCCGGCGAGCCTGACGTCCTCTCTCCTGGACAAACTCGTCCGACTGGTTACTGTCGGCCGAGCTTGACCGGTTTGAGGCCCCCCTCTCACCTTTACTGCCGCGCCCCCTAGGTGTGGCTTTCAGCGCTTTTATTCGCGCCTTCTCCTCCGCACTGGAAGATCTGGTTCGTACTGTACGAACCGCCTCATCAACCAAACAAGATATGGCAATATCTCGTTTGACGTTGTGAGAATCCATGTAGTCTTCAATAGTGGCTACATCCAGGACATACGAAACTACCCCCTGCGTATTAGCGGCAGCAATCTCGTACTCCTTCCGGGTTTTCGGCTCTCGGAGTTTCCCGATTCGCGCCCGGTATCTGTTGACCCCAGTCAACAACATCCCGGCAACTCCACAATTCGGGTCCAGAGACAGAATTGGGAGTGCGGGCATTAACCGCTTTATGTCTGCGATATGCAAATCGAAGACAGCTCGTCGTAAGCAGTAGCATACGCGTAGTCCTTTCTGGAGTGCCTCCCAGTACACAAACCAGTCCGGGGGCATCTCCTCCTGCTCCTCCACTAATAGGAAGAGCAATATCGCCTGGCTCGTGAGCGGGTCTATCCGGCGGGGAGCTCCCTCCGCCGTGAGTCTTAGCACGTCCTCGTGCAGTTCTACTTCACGTCCATCGTAATTGGACATGAAGCCTCCTAGTGTTGGTACGGCCGGGCGGGGTTTTTCAACGTCCGCCGGCGGTTCTCCATGGTACAATAGACCCGGATCCTGATACTCAGCCTCACCGGTATCAGCGCGGCCGTCAGCAGGGCTGATGGCCTCAATGTCTAGACCTTCCAAGTAATTGGCGGCGACATTAGCAGGGCGAAGCGGTGACTGAGAGTCAGCGTCGACGTCCATTATCTCCCCTTGTCCCAGGAAATCCAGAGATTCCTGGTCCACGAGGTCAGGTTGATTAACAACCTCATTTCCTCCGCTAGCGGAGTCGCCCTCTTGAAGAGGGTCCACCTGTTGGTGGTCTGTCTCGGAGGACATGTTTTTGTGTCACACTCAAGAAAAGTGTTTGTTGATGGATTTATAGGGGATCCACCTCCCCACAGCGACAATGGTCGTGTCCGAGCTCTCACGTCTGCTCTGGACCGCCTCTCAACCCCAACTGGCGATTCCCGCCGCTCCGCGGGCCTTATATAAGGCGCGCCACCGCGCATGCGCAACCCCGTGCGTCCCGTGACCCAGTTCCTTGGAACCAGGTCACCGCGCGTTCAATTGTAAACAGGTACCCTTATTCCACGTGTTAATCCTTACGCTCTGTCAACTCGTCGAGAGTATCAATGAAATATATATGAATGGCATAATAAAGCACATTCACCGGATTATCCGTCCATCACCCATGGGATCCTTGACAGGGGGACTATCACGATCATTCCGACCGTACTTACTTCCACACATAACTGATTACAACATTTAAATATTTAACGAGATTACAGGACACCACACTCGTTGTGTACCGGCTTAGGTTATACCGTCCCTGGCTAGTAACCGGGGACTGCGTCTTATGTTTTTAGGCATAACATTAGACCTGGTTCTAGGACACGCTTTTTCCAGAGTGGATTTAGCCTTAACCACACTCTTCCGGGTCCTTTTCCCTTCAGCCAGCGAGACTTTATTAGCCGCCTTCTTCCCGGATCTTTTTGGGATGACGGACTTCTGCACCATTAGTTTCCGGGAAACCTCCTTCCGCGGCCTCCCGCGTTTCCGGGGAGGTTCCTTCACTAATTTCCGCTGTTCACTTTCCTCTATCAAAGTATCAACTTCCAACTCATACGAGTCCAGGGACAAATCTCTCCCCTTCCACTCTCTTAATCGAGCTACATTAGATTTATACATCTTTCCTTGTAATGAACGTATCACTACAGTACTGTCACTTACTATGCGGGTAACCACAAAGGGGCCGTCCCAATTACTAGCAAGTTTCAGAGTCGATAACGGCTCATGTAATCTTACTACCTGATCACCAACTTTGAATCGTCGCGGCTTAAGGCCTAGATCATAGCCGGTCTTCTGCCAGGTAGCATTCTTCTGCAGTTCAGTTCTCACCAATTCATAAGCATATTTGAATTGATCTCTTAATGACTCCACAAACATCACATGGCAGGGGGTTTCCGGGTTCATTCCAACCACCCCGAATACCAGATCCGCGGGCATTATCAAATCTTCCCCGAAAACTAATAGATTCGGGGAACAGGAAGTACTAGAATGGACAGTGCTATTATATGCATGGCATACATAATCACACTGCTCATCCCAGTCATCCATTCTATCATTCACCAGGGATTTCAACACCTGAATCAATGTACAATTGAATCTCTCAACCATTCCATCACTTTGTGGCCGATAGGGATTTGTTCTCGTCTTACAAATCGCCAGTCGGTGACACATTTCCTGCCAAAGATCAGATTCAAATTCCCGACCTTGGTCACTATGCATCATTAGGGGAACCCCAAGATGCAATACCCAACCTTTAACAAAAGCTTTTGCACAGGTTGCTGCTTTGTGATCCGCTAATGGAAACACTCTCGTATACTTAGTATAATAGTCAGTGACGACCATCATACAAGTATTACCCTCAGGGGTAGTTTTAAACCCACTGATAATATCTATGGCGACTCGCGCAAATCTTACACCAAACAACTCCTGGGACAAAGGCATTTTACCCATCCCAGGCCCAGGTTTGTTTTTACAACAATCCGGGCAAGTAGCAATCCATCTTAATAGATCACTACTCATCCCTGGCCAGTAATATCTCCTTTTCAGACGTTCCAGGGAACGTTTTTTTCCGAAATGTCCACTGGTCAGGTGTCCATGGCAATAATACATAACATCCCTCCTCATACCGGAAGGTATTACCACTTGCCGGACTCTCCTACCGGATGAATTAATCTTCCACCGGTAGATGATTCCGCTCTGGACCTCTAGCTCTGCCCATTGAGCTATTAGTCGTCTCATTTCCCGATTCTCCAGGGAAATCTCAGGCCGCGGGGGCCGTATCTTCCTAGGTAACAATACCAACAACCGGCTAAGGTTAGGATCCTTTTCCTGGAATTTCCGGATGGTTCCCATGGACCACTCCAGAACCCCAGTTCCCTTGATCTCAAAGGGAATCCTTGCTCCGGCTATGACAGCTTCATGCTGACCACAGTCATCACAGTTGGTGTTTTCGCACTTCCTGATAGGACGTCGGGAAAGTGCATCAGCATTTACATGCTTTACCCCAGCTCTATGCTGGATCTGACTTTGCTCCAAACCGAACTCGGAAAGGTGTGCTAGCCAACGTCCAATCATTCCTTCCGCATCTTTGAAATTCAATAACCATCTCAAAGAGGAATGATCTGTTCTTAGCGTAAAATCGGACCTCCAAAGGAAATGTTTGAACTTTTTAGTATAAACTATCACAGCCAACAATTCCCTTTTAGTGGTACAGTAATTACGCTGGGTCTTACTCATAGTATTACTAGCAAAGGCAATGGGAACCTCCACTCCGCCTTGGACTTGACTGAGGGCGGCCCCAATACTCTCATTGCTAGCATCTGTATCCAATACAAAATGACCATCCGGGGTAGGATACTTTAACACCGGGGTCTCTACAAACAACTTTTTTATTGCTAAGAAAGCTGTGTCCTGTTCCCTCCCCCATGGGAACTCCTCCTTCCTACTTCCGGGTGTCCAGTGTGACAAACACTGGATCGGATAGGCTACCCGGGAATACCCCGGCAGGAAATCCCTATAGTATGAGCAGAATCCTAGAAAGGATCGCACATCTTTAGGACCCCTGGGGACTTCCCATTCAGTCACACTCCTGATCTTTTCCGGATCCGCCTTAACCCCCTCGGTGGAAATAATCCGCCCTAGGTAGTTGATATCCTTCTTAAACAGATTGCATTTCTTTGGTTTCAATTTGAGACCGTTAGACATGATTCGGTTTAAGACTTCTTCCAAATTACTTAAACAATCCGCAAAGGTCTTTCCAAACACGATTACGTCATCCAAGTAAACTAGACATTTCCGCCATAATAAATCACTTAACAGCGTCTCCATCATGGCTTCAAAGGTGGCCGGCGCGTTACATAACCCGAACGGCAGTACCTTATATTCAAACAACCCAATATGGCTAGAAAACGCGGTTTTCTCCATATCTTCAGGCTTCATGCCTACTTGCCAATACCCGGACTGTAAATCCAGGGTACAAAACCATTCATTCCCTCCCAGGGAATCAATCGTCTCATCTATCCTAGGAAGAGGATAGGAGTTCTTCTTAGTCAACCCATTCAGTTTCCGGTAATCAATACAGAACCGTATGCTACCGTCCTTCTTGGTTACCATACACACAGGGGAGGACCAAGGGCTCATGCTGGGAACAATAACATTATCCTTCAGCATTTTCGCTATCTCTTCCTCAGCTACAATCTTCTTCTTGAGGGGTAATCTCCTATAAGGAATCTTAAAAGCGGGGTTATCCCCGGTTTTAATTTCATGCAATACCTTATTGGTTCTCCCCAGGGGTTCCCCTGGGGCCGCAAAAGCTTGCCTGCATCTCTTCAGCATAGCTTTTAGGGCTTCCTGATCATTCTCATCCGTTATGGACGATCCTGTTAACAACTTAGTTAACTCTTCATGCAATTCCTCTTCCCCTCCTTCTTCGAACCTCAGGTCTTGGTGGCTACCGGTGACTCCCTCCGCAAGTATCACTTTCCCAACTTCAGTGCCTTTCTCAAGATATACTGTGGAGTTTCCGGGGTTGGAAATGGGTGTCACTGTCCATCTGGAATTCCCTACTAGGGTATCCGCAGATTCCAATCCCTTCCGGGATAATACAGCCATATCCGGCTCGATTACCGCTAATCCTTTCTGGATTAGCCTCCCTGAACTGACTAACACGTCACAGGTCATTCCCGGGGGAATCTTCACAGTCTGTGCCACACTAGCGACACTACTTATCACTCTCAACTTACAGAGTATGGTCATATCATACGGGTATTCAATTTTCAACTTCCCACTTTTCGGATTCAAAGTCGCACCGAAAAGCGCCGCAAAATCCAAACCAAGAATACCATCATCTTCAATCTCAGCTATGGTCGGGGCCCAAACAAATTCTTTCCCGGCCACAGAGATTATCAGAAAAGTCCGTCCAAATGTCCTCATTCTGGTACCATCGGCCGTACATGCGTTTACCCTCATTGTGAGGTTCTCACACATATTCGGCAATAAGCTGATGAATCTCTTAGAGACCATGGAGTGGCTAGCTCCAGTATCCATAAGAAACTCCCCAGTCTTTCCTTGTACAGAACAGGAAACGTACCACCTCTTCCCATCAGTTACTGAGGGATTCCTAGTAAACCGGTGAAGGTCACTATCAGTGCCCAGGTCGAATCCACATCCTTTCAGGTATTCCAGACAAGGATGACCCGGGGGAAGCCTGGTTCCTCCAACCTTAACCAACTCTTTGGTTATTGACTCCTCTAAACTGGCACTAGGTTTCCCATACGCGCACCCTTGGGCGCCTGTTGTACCAGTCTCCCCAGCCTCATGGTTTCCGGGATGTACGGTCCCATCTCCCTTCTTGCTGGACGCATTCACTGCTAATGAATCTTCACCGCCAACGTCGGTGATAATCTGACATATTTCCTCAGGGGTTACCGTCCTGCCATCCCCGGTAACCCCCTCTAATTTCCCGAAACCTCACTTCTTAAAACAGGTTTCTCGGCTTTGCATTCAGATGCAAAGTGCCCTTTGACTTGACATCTGTAACACTGGACGGTGTTACGATCGACCCTAGGGCGGCGCCTGGTTTGATTATCAAACACCTCGTTCATGCGTTTAATCATGGACTCCATTAAGGTATTTAATGAGTTTCCTGACGCATTTGTTTTATCCGGAGTGGTCGTCTCCGGGGTCTGGGTTTTCTGACTGGGTTCAGTCTGAGGCTCCCGAATGTCGGGTTTCCGGGTGGTTTCCGAATAACCTTTGTTACTAGGAAGTTTCCCGGAAGCTGGGGTTGAGTTAGATTTCTGTCGACCCTTGAATTTAAGGGCGTCTACTCTCTCCTCCCCTTCAGATTCTTCCGCGGAAGAATCGTCTCCATCTAAGGAATGTTCAATTCCAGAGACGCGCTGCCCCCTATTAGCGGGTATCATACCAGCCAACAGTATCTTCTTTTTGTCATGTTGATCAATCGCCATGAACAAATCTGCTAAGGAAGACCCAGCTTCCCAAGCTCTACCACAAACTTTAGCATGTTCGGGATCACTCAATCCACTAATAAATCTTACAAATAGGGATTCTATGTAATATTCAGCATCCCTACTCCATTCTGGCCTAGCCTGCCGCAATAATCGCTGCAATTCCAGCCCAAAAATTTTAGCAGATTCCTTCGGTTTCTGCGTTCTTCTCTGAAACAGAGTCCAGTGATCTACTGTCACCATTTTCCCAAAGGTATAACAAGCTAATACTTCCAGCTGGTCGTATGTAGCTTCCGGCCCGTAAGTGTCCCTCCATTCTTCAACCACTATCTTACCCGGGCCGTCACTCAACCATATCACAAAAGCTCCCAAGGATTCCTCCTTGTTCCAGCAATTGTACTTACAATCATCTAGAAGTGATTGATATTCTTCCTTCCAGGGTCGTACACCCCTGTAAGGCTTAGTCACACGTGCAGTTCTTTTAGCGGCATAATTAGAATGCACTAATTGACCCGACATGCGTCTACTCCAAGCCAGTAGGTCTGTACCGTCTTGACCTCGGCTAGAGCAATCTAGTCCCAAATTACCTATGGCGGGGTCTCGATTATGTAATCGGTGCTCCGCCGGGGTCATTGTGACCCGCCGGTTCAAAGGAACCTTTCTCTTGGGTACATCGTCAGATGATTTATCTGATTCAGATTCTGAACCCTCATCAAAGCGTGGGCCTTGATAGCCTGACAATCCCTTAGTGTTTTTATGCACCGGGTTTGACCTTCCCTTTGTTCCCGGTTGGGTCCCCTTATTCATCCTATCCCTCGGCCTAATCTCAGGATCTTTATTGACTCCCGAGTGTGTTTCCGTGGCCGGAGGTGGGTACGAATAAGTTGCATCTGGGCAATACCTATAATTACCCTTGCTATCATAACCTCCCGGATTCCCATATAGAGCCGGGTCATCTCCCGCAAAGGGGTTCAATGAGCCATAACTATGATTCACCACTTCATCTCGAAATTTATTTTTATAATGTCGAGACACTTCCTCCTCTGGAGACATTTCCCTGTTAACCGGACCAATACTGGCATGATTAACTGGTTCCCATCCAAGAGAGCGCCCGGTAACATTCACTCTCCTTGAATCTTTCTCTCTGTTCTTATACACAGAGTCTTCCACATTCCTCAATCCATTATCATTAATAAATGGATCGAATTGAGGTAATGCTTCCCCCTTACTAGTAGTAGGAGTACTATCCGGAACAGTTTCCGGCCTGACAGCTGGAACTTGTTCCTCCCCCTGCTGTTCCATTGCCTTCGACAATTCACCCCGCAGGAGAGTTTTCCTGGCTTCAAGGGAACAGACAGCCTCCACCTCAGCTTTCCGTTTCCTTTCTAACTCTTCCGTTTCTTCCAGGATTTGTATCCTGGTGGATTCGTTATCCTTGACCAACTGGTCTCTGCCCTTCTCGAGCTCTTCTGTCCCCTTCTTCAAGGCATACCATTCTCTAGAGTATTTTTTCAACTCCCTCTCATACCTCTCCTTAAGAGATTCGGAATGTTCATTCTCCTTCTGGTTCTCAGCAATCTTTGCCTGAATCTTTTGGTATTCATGCGATTCCTGAGCAACCTTCTTTTTCATATACCGGTTGTCCTCTATCAACCGTTCTCTCTCTTCTATCAGAGTTCCTTTTACCCTCTGATTCTCAGAGAGGATCTCGTCCCTTTCTTTTACCAGGGAAGTCAATTCCTCAGTCAATGCAGCATACTGATCTTCCATTGACTGCTTGTCCAATCGGACATTTTCCCAGTAGAGGTCATCCTCTTCCCGAGCCAAACGCTCGTCATATTCCCTCTGGAATCTCTCATCCCCTACATAGGGTTCCACCCAGGAAAGATCCTGCAATTTCCTCTTCTTCTGTTCTGGCTTCAAGCCCTCCCCAGGGTCCATCCCTGGCACCTCCAGGCGAGTTGATTCCAACTCCCCTTCACTCAGCTCTGGGCCAGAGCCGCCCAGGCTACCACCGGTAGCCATTGTCCGTCCACTAAAGGACTGTCTGTCCACTCAAGGACTTCCTGTTCAGTATAACCCGAACATATTCTCGAACAACTAGCTTGTTCTGCTACCTTTACTGCTACTGGTCACGGCACCAGTGTGGTGGTTCGTAATTAACTCTAGGTTAAAGAACAACGATCACGGCAGTTTCCAGGTGCGAGAATATATCTATCTTTATTCACAAGAATAACAACTCTAGTTCCTTTACTAGGGAACGATCAGTGTAGAATGAATACACACAGGTAGATCAGGTTTCTCTATAAATAGAGGAAACGGTCAGTATACAACTCTTAGCATACAACTCTGTCCGCACGGTTGGACATGTGAAGTCTCTCGTCAGTCGGGCCTGCACTGACTGCCGTTCCAGGTAAACACATGGGTCTTATATAACACCGGCTCTTAGGTCACGTGGCCAGGTGGGTGGGTCGGCCGCCCACCTGAGAGCGGCACACGGTCACCTGAAGAGGACCTGCGCCCTCTCCCGGGAACTGTGTGCACTAGCTCCAGGTGGAGAAGCTGAGTAAACAGACGTTACCCGGAAATACCGTGTATGAGATTAATATGTAATATCATGCCCCTACACTGTTACAATTTTCCATAGAAAAAGAAATATATGTCCTTATGTTTGTCATAGTTCACATATGAGGTTGTTAGATCTGGTTGTAAAGATGTTTGATTTAATACATTAAAGTGGCTGTATAATAATTATGCCACTTTATGTGGATATTATTTCAGTTGACTAAAGTAGACCAGGAGATGAGAGCTCTGCAGGGTGGCCTAAATGTCCCATCCCCTGATGCTGCTCCCTTGGATGTATCAATTATAAAGAAGCCAAGCCCTTCAACATATGAATATTTAACTTCACAAGCAGTATTTCTAACACCTCTAGTCATTTGATGGTGTACACAAGCAGCAGTCACAAAATTTAGATCATATTGATGTGGAGTACTCTTTATTTTTTGCCTAAAGTGTATTGAACATTTACTCAATGTAAGATTAGCAGTGTCCCATTTGCACCTGCTGCCTTCTCATCTAGATCACCCACTAAAGTTAGAGTAGTTTCAAATAGTCCCAAGGGTTGCTTATTTGGTGCTCATGTAGTGTGCATATATCAAGGAGATAATGCTCTCAGGAGGTCAGTATGGAACACATACTTCTCGCATATGATTATTTGGCAAGGCAACCTACTTGAAAGGGGTTCTCGCCACATAGCTTTCAATGAATTTAGAAGTATGGCTTTTTTTGTACATGTCCATACAAGAGCCTGTATTATTAGGAGCCTCAGAAACAGTGACTTTCTGCTTAGCTTTCAGCTTCTTTTCAGAAGCAGGCACCAACCTCTTGAAGGAGACACTGAAAAGAAGACAAAACATGTATTTGAACCGCCAGAACATGAATTTAGGGTATCTTAAGAATATGAATCACATATAAAAAGCACTCTTTAATGAGCATTTAAACCAGTAATGAGACTGAAGCTGCCAAATATAATAATAACCACTATCTTTATGCTTTCATTTGGCAACTGCAAATCTTTCTTTCATTACCATTGTCTTTTAATTATCTGGGAACAGTGAGCATGATTTTAGTATCATCAAATTCATCAGCACCATTGTAATGAAATTTTAATCACTTATTCCTCAGTATGATGAGAACGATAAATTCATTATAAATAATTTAACTTTTGCAATATAGAATGGTGGGGAATGACACTTTTCATAAGTTATGGCGTCATTAGTCGTGTACACACCTTCCTCATCCAGTAATAGTTATGCAGTTGACAGAGTATAGTTATGCAATAAAACATACATTTTCTTAACAAGAAATCTTTCTTTAGGGTAAGGTTCATGTGCTCAAGCTAGTGTGGGAGCAACACTTCATCGTGTCTAGTTACTTGATGTAGCAGATGTCATGAACTGGAATAAGATAGGCTTTAAGGGAGATCTATCCCTTGTCTGTAGCCTGATTAGTTAGCCTGAGCTCAAGTGCTGTGCTTTAGAATGAAGCCTAGACAGAGGGACTATCCCACTTATAAAACCTGAAATTAAGTTTAAAAAAAGTTTGATATCCTCTCTGGTCCGTAAGAATCCCCTAATGGAAGGTTCTAGCCTGGGATCACACCAAAGTGTTACTGTATTAAGGTATATATATATAGAAGACAGAACAGCCTCCATCCCATCTGAATACAGCTACTATTTAAGATTTATCCTCATTTGTTGACTGTTGTTTGCCCGTCCAACCATTATGAGTCCAAACTGAAGTTTTTTTTAAAATTTAGACATTAATTAATGTCAGGCCCATATCAAATGGGATAGTTGTGTACTAGCACAGACTAGTTGCCTAGAACAGTGTTATATTGCATGTCACATAGGAAAGCACTTCAGTGTGTTTAACTTTAAAAGAAAGATATGATTCAATTGCATAATGGCCTGAGCAGTTACCATCTGCCCTTCAATGTTTTCCCTTTAAGTAGTTCTTATTTACTGCCATCTTTGACCAGGAGTATCAGTCTTATTCTTTTTGCCTCATGCCATCGAGTCCACTCAAGGTATGACTATACAATCTGCAGATCTGGCGGGGGAGGCTGCAGTCACTCCTATTATTCTTCATCCTTACATCAGTTAAGGAAGTGAGTGCCTCCTAAGTGAGCACCAGCCCAACTGGGTGTGGCACAGGCCAATGCACAAGGCTCTTGTGCAGACACCTAAATACTGTAGCTGTTGGCTATTCCAAAATAGTCATGAGCTATGAAAAACTCCAGTTTCGAAAATAGGTTGTTAGAAATTACTCTTTATTCATTTGACATATGGCTCGTAATCATACAGACGGATAGTGATATTCAAATATGCTTTCCAACAACATGTGATGTATGAACATACAGATGTGATACGCTCGTGGTCTTATCAATAATTTCTCAATGTCCAGGGCTCTCTCCTATCCCTGTAAACTCCCAATGAACTGGACTCGGAGTTGAATACCAATGCGTCTATCTCCAATGTTCCCCCAAAGGGTGGAACAGAGAGAGACGCAGGGTCACCGAGGTAGGAGCAGCAGCAGGACCAGTCCACAAAGTACAACAGAGTTCTAGGAATCTCTGTAAGGAACAACCAAGCCGGCTGAAGTGCACAGCGAGACTGAGTTCCCGACGAATTCCAGGTAACCTGAAACAAGTTCGGGTCACACGTGGCGGTCCCGGTTCGGTGCATATCACCAGGTTGCACTCCACCAATCCTCAGGTGCCGGATTATGTGATCACATCCCGGAGTCAGGACATGAGTGCGGCCCGGATACGCGACAGTAAACACAATTGAATAAACCAATCCAGTTCTATAGAAATAGTACATCATCCCACTACACTACCGTAAATTCCCAAGTATAACCAGCATCTCGAGTATAACCCGCACCCCTAACTCAAGAAAATCCTATAACCTGTTTCTGGATCTGAAAATATCTATTTTTGTATTGTCCTTTAGTCATAAAAACACTTGTATAACCTGAACCCTATAGGGCATGATTGGTATCAAATGGAGGCTTGGTTTGGTTTGGGTACAACCCACGGGTAGTACACAGGCATTTACTGTAGGAGGTCCTGAAAGGTGCACTGGGAGAATGACCAGTGCCAGAGGAAGGAGCAAGTAGGAAAGAGTACAAATAGACCTTGCGGCATAATATTGTCCTTTAGATTCAGAATTGCCTGCATGGCACAAATATGCCCTCTTTTTTGCAATATTTGAGGCTTGAATCAGCAGTATTTGGATACCATGCTGAACATGAATGCCTATCAAATCCTGGCTCAAATAAAGGCAATAGAAGCCATGGATTAAGAAGTTATACAGACTGTGTTGCTTCTTAAGTTCACATTCCCATTCTATTGAGTAAGCAAACTGTGTTTTAAATACAATGCACTTGAGACAATATGTAACTCTCACTCTCGCTCCCCGCGAAATCACAAACAAGGCAGTGGCTTGGGATAATTAAATTTAATTATTTAAATTTAATACATTTTAATTATACCTTTTGTTACATAAGAGTATGGTGACCAGCTAACATGCTGGGTTTAGTAGAATGGAGATATAATTATGAGATTATAATTATGATGTGACTGCTTAACACGTTTGCAGTTTTATGAAATATTTGATGAGAATATTATAGAAAAAGGTGGGTGGGCGGGAAATTACAGGTGAGTGGACCGTGTTGACGGTGTGAGGGATTGGTTGAGACTGAGGTATGAGTAATGTATGGAGGTTGTGATATAACCCTGTAGTTTATACTACTTAGTGTAGGTGGGGTAAGGGGTGTATAAGTTGTGCTTGGGATCCGCCAGGGGGCGCGAGTGACCCCCCACACGCCCACTCCTGGGCTGTGGTGACACCACTCTCGCTCCCCGCGAAATCACAAACAAGGCAGTGGCTTGGGATAATTAAATTTAATTATTTAAATTTAATACATTTTGATTATACCTTTTGTTACATAAGAGTATGGTGACCAGCTAACATGCTGGGTTTAGTAGAATGGAGATATAATTATGAGATTATAATTATGAGTGCCAAACTGCCATAAATTGGGTGGAGTAATAGATTGTGGGTGGATGGTGGGAGAAATTAAGAGTAGAGATGGTATGTTTATAAGATGCGTTGAGTTTTTGGGTTGTGGAGTCTTATTTGTGCTCCGAGGTGAGTTCATCTGACGGACTTGATCAGCGCCCGTGTGACAGTGTTCTGTCTTGAGTAGATATATGTCTGGTGGGCATTTGACCTCCAGCCTCCGAATTGTTTGATGGCTATGTTGTCACACCCGTTGTGATGCGCCTCTGATGCTGCTGCCTTCCTGATGCTGTGCAGCGTCCAGTTTTTATGGGACTTTCCGATTGCACTTAGAGCGCGCTTCCACGTAGCCTCTATGTGCGAGATTGGCAGTGGGGACCCGTCTTTGAACATTAAGAAAGGGTCGTCTTTGGTCACTGTTGGCGCTGCCTTGATAATGTCTTTGATCGCTGCTACCGGGCACATGTCTGCTCCCGGGATCTCTGGGACTGTCACTTTTCGAATTTCTCCTGATTTTTGTAGGTTCTTGGCCGCTTTTATAATAATAACGGCTTTTCCTCTGTACCTTTTCACATCCTTCCTGGAGAGGTTGCGGTATTTGTCGTATAGCTTGCTTCGTCTGGGGGCTATTTCTGACTGGCGCATTGCTGTGAAGTACATGATTTTTAGCGCTGCAGCCACCACTATGTCCTTCTGTTTGTACTGAATCTGGCGAACGGCCCTTTTGAAGGACCTGATGTCTATGGGGTTCCTGATTCTTGGTACATACTTTTTGTTCCTCTTGACCGCCTCCAGGGCTCTGACGACGCGGGGGTGGTACGCCCCCCCCCTCTGGCCCTGGGAGCCGCCTACCAGGTGGATGTACTGTCTCACATGTGATATGTGGTTTAGGATGGTCCTTGGTGACCTGACGTGCTGGGCTAGGTACTCTATGTACGCGCACAGCATCACATGTGATGGGCGTCTTTGGTTGAAGGCGACCCTTCTTGCAAATGCCAGGTATGTCCTTGTCGCCGCTGTATGTGCCCTCCATGTATTGGGCGCCCTTGACTGCCTCTGCCGCTGGCGTGCCTCCTCTAGCAGACAGTCGACGGCCGGATCTGCAATAGAGTGGTGAGGCTGTCATGTCGAGTGCATACATGCATGGATGGATGAGTTCAAGGTCATACAGTTCAATGATGAGTCTGGCTTTTTCATGATCAGCGTCGCTGATGTGGGCTCTGCTGAGCTTGTCAGCAATTTCATTCTTTTTCCCTTCTATGTGGCAATAAGATAGTTCTACCCCGTGCATGGCTTGCATCATCCATGCGCCCCTAGCTGCTTCTAGAATGACCCCATTTTGTCCCCTGCCTGTCTGCAGAACCTGCACGGCTGGGAGGTTAGCGCAATGTATCTTAATATGGGTGCCTCTGTCTTTGTCTCCTACTAGAGTATGGATTGCCATGAGTACATTTATGGCCTCCAATTCAGTGATGTTTACTACCGGGTCGAATAGTGGGGCCACCTGTGCGCTGTATGCTACTAACCCGTCTGAGGCCCCTACCCCTGTGAGGCATGCATCTACTGTTATTTCCCTGCTCGGGGTGGTGGGGGGTATGGCTGATATGCCATTCCATTCCGAGCAGAAGTTCTGAAACCATTCCAAGTCTAGCCTCATGTCTTGTGTGATTGCTACTTTCTTGGTCTTCATGCTCCTAAGCGCTCCCAGCAGGCGGGCTATAAATAGCCGCGCCGGCCGTACACATTTGGCTATGAATACCAAGGACCCAATTAATGACTGTAACTGTTTCTTGTTTATAACTTGTTTGCGTTGGGATTGCCTGACCTTTTTAATGACGTCGGCCAACTTGGTGTCGGGTATTGATAGAGTCATGTCTTTGGCAGAGATGTTGATGCCCAACCACTTCACTACCTGACAAGGGGTTTGTGTTTTGTCAGTAGCCTCGGGTAGGCCTAGTTCTACCAATAATTCCTTAGCCCTATAGTAGTCTGCCCATGCCTTTGTTTCATTGTCTGCAATGAGGATGAGATCGTCTAGGTACATTCTCCCTTTTATTCCTTCCCTTGCTAAGATGTCCACAATTGAGGTAGCTACCCTCTGCATGTGAAGGCTAGAGCTTCTTGCGCCGAACGGCATGCTTAAGTCGCAGTAATATTGGCCCTCGGCGCTGCCTCGGGGTCTATGTGCGGCCAGTGTGCCCGGCGGTGGGCTTTAAAAGCTGCCGGGTGTGTATCTAATACATGATCGTTATCGTTATTTTCACACACTGATCTAAGGGACGCAAACATTTGATTCCACTGATGGTGCTTACCGGCGTTGCTTGCTGTTGTGCTGTCTGAGAGAGCGAGGGTGGCGGTATTGTCGGGGCGAGTGTGAGCGTAGCCCCGCCCCTCGTCTGTGTGCCGCTCTGTTACTCCCAGCAGCGTCCCATTGCTTATAATGGGAGGTGGGGGGTTTGTATTTACAATGTCCAGCCCTAAATCGATCGGATTACTTGCGGATCCGTCTTTAGACCCGTATTTATCGGTGCTGTCTTGCGTTGTTTTGTGGCGAGGCGAGCCCGCCCCGCCATGATGGATCTCGTGTGAGGTCTCGTCGAGTGCGAGACTCTGTATGACGTCACGGTGGGCGGGGCTTAGTGAGCGCGGCGCACGTGCGATTGTTGAGTTGTCGTCGCTCGGGTGAAACCACGTGGCGGGGATTCCCCCCGCCCCGTCTCGGCCGGTTTCGCCACGTGTCTTTGTGTACAAACATTCGCCACCACGTGCTTCTGCGTCGCTTTTCGTCTCCGACTCTGGTTTAGGAGGCGCCACCGTGAGTATGTCGTATGTGGCGCCTCCTAGCCGGTTTTTGGCGGCTTATCATAATTGTTGTTGTTTCGGTCGTTTTCGGGGCGGCGTGTGGACCCCCCTTGGGCCGCCGGCCATTCTCCCTTAATGTCCTTGACCTTTCGGCCGCACATGACTATGCTATGGTGGCACTCTTTTCCCAGAGAGTCGCAGTAAGCACAATAATGTAGCAGGCCGTCATGGTGGGCTCGCTGGGAGCATCCTGCCCTCGAATTGAACTGCCTGCATAAGGCGCCCCCCGCCCTTTCTGTCCCTTGCGGGCCCTCCCTTGCTTGATTGTTGGGCCCTTTCTTGCTCGCTCCCCCCATGGTGGGAGGGGCGATGCACTTCATAAATCTGTCGTTCTGTATGAGCTGGTATTCCTCCCACACATAATCCTGCCTCTCTATGCTATCCCATACGCCCTGCGACCATGCTAACACGTCGGGCCAGTGGCGGCCCTTCGCATCGTGTGCCACCTCCTCCAGGTGGCGCGATATAAACGGGCGTTCCTCCTCAGCATACGCGCCCGGGAAGTTAATGAGTTTCATGGTGGCTTCTAGATATTCCATTTCTGACATGGAGGGCCTTGCCTCCAGGCGCTGCTTCAAAGTGAGACAGCCCTGTCGTTTGAGGAACATGTATGGTTTAAATATGGGGTCAGCACAGAGTGGGTCATAAAGGGGGTTGTTCCTACCGTGGTGGTGGTGTACGTACTCCTCCTGCTGCAACTCCTGCTGAATGTAGTCGTCGGCACCCTGGAGTGCACGTAGGCGGCGGGGTGCTTCGATGTATCCTACCGCCCCTGTGCCCTGCGTGTGCCTCCCTGTGTGCGTGTGTGCGCGTGTCCACCGATGCTGCTCGTGGTGGTGTTGTAGTTATCCGGTGCCGGGCCCGGGGTGGAGGGACCGTTGTCGGCCGTCCCTGGCCCCTACCCCCGTCCCGGCGTCGTGTGGATGCCGGCCTCGGCGCTCCGTGAGGGGCGGCGCTCTGCACCGTATCGTCCAGCGTTGTGTCGTCCTCCCTCTCCAGGTGAGGGTGTATCGGCTGCGGGGTGCTGTGTCCTATGGGGACCGCCTGTCTCGTGAGTACCTCCTCCATACGTTCCGTCATCCGTCTGACGTCTCCTCTCAGTGCCTGTAGGTCGTTCTCCACCCTGTTAATTCTAGTGTTAGACAGGGTTGAGTTGCCTGTTAGGTTTGACCGCGATGCCGTCCTCCTGGACGTGTGTCCCTCCGTGCCGGTGCGCCGGCTCCTAGAGCGCGACTGCGACTGGTGTCTGGAGCGGCTGGGGAAGTCTACTTCCGAGTCTGCAGATAGCTCGTCTACCGTCACCAACTCCTCCAGTTGGTCTGATTCCTCCAGCGTACTATCGGCGTACTGCGCCGCCGTTGCGGCTGCGCTCGGTGCCGACGGTGCGGTTGTCAGTCCTGTTTCGGGACCTCGTCCGTCGGTCGGACATGGTGCTCCGGTCTCTCCCCTACTCACTCCTCGTATGCTCCTCCCCCTGTTCGCTCCTCCAGGGCTCTGGTATCTCCCCTGTGAGCGTGTCCCGCCAGCTTGTTATCACCGGGGGGCGGGGGAATGCCAAAATGGCGGTGCACTGAAATTACAGGTGAGTGGACCGTGTTGACGGTGTGAGGGATTGGTTGAGACTGAGGTATGAGTAATGTATGGAGGTTGTGATATAACCCTGTAGTTTATACTACTTAGTGTAGGTGGGGTAAGGGGTGTATAAGTTGTGCTTGGGATCCGCCAGGGGGCGCGAGTGACCCCCCACACGCTCACTCCTGGGCTGTGGTGACACCAGTCATGCCATTACTCTTTACGAGTACCGCTAATATTAGGATGAGCTGTAATACTAAGACTGAATCATGAATTCAGCTCATATTAAATGGTTTCATGCCAATGCTCTTTCTTATATTCATAGGTCATCATTACGCTTACATCGAATGTATTTTATGTAAATCAAAGCCTGATTTTACTGTACAGCTAAATCAAGAAGAGGAAGGATGCCATAACCTAGCATGGAAGTAGTGAAGGAGGCAGAAGTGTAGGTGAGTAATTAGGTCTCTAAAGGTAGCACTCCTAAATGTGACTGTGTTTGCCACTGCCACATCTGCCCTAAATAACCCGATTTTATGCAGGCCGGTCAGAGCTGGCACCCGGTCAGAGCTGGCACCAGGTCAGAGCTGGCACCCGGTCAGAGACAAAAACATTGGCCCAAGGTCGTGAGACACAGACATCAGGTTCCTATTAGTATCCAGACTTATTCCACAACTAATTAAGGGCCCATATTAATTTTCCCTCTCGTACAGATGCCACAGACAGGAGGATGAAAAGCAAATTAACATACCTGAGTATCTGTAAGCATTTGTTGTTAGCCAGTGAGTTATGTAATGCCCAACTACATCTAAGGCTTTAGAAGGAGAGTTCTAGCCTCTTTTGCCGACATGATGCATATATATGCAGCACTGGCACAGTGCCTACTCTATATGGTCTATACACCACTGAATGATCAGCATAATGCATCTGTATACTGCCTTGGAGTGCCAGTACTAGATAAATGACAGTTCATCATGATGGATCCATACATCAGCTATGAGTAACTTGATGTTGATTGCGGCTGACCCTCACAAGGATGGCATGATGTTTGAATGTAGCTATGCTGTACTTAAAGGGATAATTGTAAGGTTGCAGTCTGGGTGTTCTGGTGCATATGGACAGGCTATCAGTGTCTAGTGGTAAGGGTGGGGAATGTAAGATCAATGTGTAATGGGAGGGTAGTAAGTAGTGAACCGCCCAGCCACGCCACAGCCCTGTCATCACGACTCTTACCACTTAGGCTGCACAGGTTACACTGTTACTGAATAGGGTAGGGATGTATGAATATAGCACTGGCAGTTACTAACGGTAGGGGGAACCAGGTCTACATTGGTGGGGTATGGTTGTGTAGTAGTAAAGGTGGGGGGTGTAAGATCAATGGGTAATGGGAGGGTGGTAAGTGGTGACCCGCCCACCTACACCACAGCCCTGTCATCACCACTCCTACCACTTAGGCTGCACACTACTACTGGTCAGGTGGGGGGTAGAACTACAGGCTGGCCAAATTGAGACATTAAAGACCAGGACATTCACAGACAGCAGAGAGATAAACAATGAGAGGGAGAGAGAGAGGGAGAGAGAGAGAGAGAGAGAGAGAGAGAGAGAGGGAGAGAGAGAGAGATGGAAAGAGAGAGAGAGAGAGAAAGAGAGAGAGAGAGAGAGAGAGAGATATGGAAAGAGAGAGAGAGAGAAAGAGAGAGAGAGAGAGAGAGAGAGAGAGAGAGAGAGAGGGAGAGAGAGAGAGAGAGAGAGGGAGAGAGAGAGAGATGGAAAGAGAGAGAGAGAGAGAAAGAGAGAGAGAGAGAGAGGGAGAGAGAGAGAGATGGAAAGAGAGAGAGAGAGAGAAAGAGAGAGAGAGAGAGAGAGAGAGAGAAAGAGAGAGAGAAAGGGAGAGAGAGAGAGAGAGAGAGAGAGAGAGAGAGAGAAAGAGGAGAGAGAGAGGTAGAGAGAGGGAGAGAGAGAATGAGAGAGAGGGTGACAGACGGAGACATGAAATGGGGAAGAGAAACAGATTGCCAGAGTCTAAAGTAGAGGAAGAGAAAGTAAGATGTTTTGATGTCTCGCTTAGCAAACTCTTGTTCATAGCACCTTACAAATTCATGTGTATCCAATTTCCAAACATTTCCAAACAGAGGTGTGCTGACATAAGCTGCACACCACAAGACACCTGTATCATATCTACGTCTGCCTGCCTGTGGGGGGATACTGGCTATACAAAATGTAGATATGAAGGGTCGAGCTGACAGCCACAGCCTGATAGAGCATGGTAGGTGGTAGTTGTTGGGGTTGGGGGGGGGGAGGGGAGGGTGTAATGGCTTGCATCATGGCATTCCTAAAAGGTTGAACCCAACGACACTTCATTATGGAATTGAGTTTGAGTTGAAATTAAATACAATAACATCGAATAACAGAATAGGTTGATTCTAGGATGATATAAAGGAAAAACTTTTTTTGACAAACAGGTAGCATTTTGACCATAAATGGCCATGTAAAGTAAACAGGTGTGTGCAGGACAGTGATGCCTGCCTCAGTAATTCCCAATTCCCTGTAGCACCAGAAATGCGCAACAATACTTCTTGCACCAACAGGCTCTAGATCCACTCATCTCATCATTGTAATAACCATTAGCCTCAAGAAGCCACAGATCTACTCAGGTTACATATTGTAATCATGTGTAGCCTCACCTGTACTTATTCTTGACTTGGTACTGAGCACCTCATTGGGTTCCCTGTAGAGTAGTGTTATTTATAGTCTCTTGTTACCTTCATCATACTGTCTGACATATTCCAGCTTCTGTTAACACAGTTCTGACATTTTATGAGCTTCCTGCTGATTAAGCTGTCAGTGGTTCTGTTCTCTGTTCAGTGGATGTATGATCCATTTAGTCTCCAAATCAGCTCAATAAATAAAAAAATATATCATTGTGTGCTAGACCTTCGACACCGACTGGCATAGTCCATTATTGCTAGAATATATATATATATATATATATATATATAAATATATATATATATATATATATATATATATATATATATATATATACATGACGCAAATGTTGGGCGGGAACATTGGGATATATTCCCCAGGTGGAGTAAGTGCATCAGCTAGTTCACCACCAACTTTTTTTTTGTTTAACTTGTGATACTACATGTTAATATAAAATGGCCCCCTGACCGTGTCTGGCTGGGGCAAGAGTAATCTGTGTCTTCTCATTCCCTCTTGCATTATCATATTTACATAACATCACAAATATATATATATATATATATATATATATATATATATATATATATATATATATATGTATGTGTTTTTATGCTTGTTAACTAGCTACTAACAGATCTTAATCATGGGTTGTGTTTCAGTACTTTGAGTGTGCCTGTTGTCATGGCTACACGGGAAGTAGCTGTGAGGACCTTGATGCATGCACAAGCAGTCCGTGTGAGAATGGCGGGGTGTGTAAGGATGAAGCTAAAGACCCAAGCGGCACCAAGTACACCTGCACCTGCCTCCAAGATCAACGTTTCACGTCTATAGAACCTTTAAAGGCTGCATTGTGCTTCAATGGGCTCTGCTGTTTTGTCAGCAGAACTCGTCAATATATATCACTGGCAAGATTCTGCTGTATTAAATCATGCAAATGGAATTGATACACTCCAGAGGAATCAACATAATAGAGTGAGGCTGCTTTGGTGAGTTTCTCAAAAGAGTTTTCCTTGCATCTTGGGAGGATCTTGTGGAGAGCATGTTGGGGTATTAGCTGCATTATTCTATTCTGTTTAGAGGACACTACCACTGATGTCATATGGACTTACCATATCTAAGGTGCAATGGCCAGCACTAGTTAGTTGTTAGAATGCCAATGTACCTGAAAGGCAAGGTATTATATTTGGCAAAGCTCATGGTAAAGAGCTTTAGACAGCCATGGTCGTTCATGGTCGTTCAAATGAACTAGATCATTAAAGCATAAGCTGCTCATAACTGTAAATTCTCTTTAATGAAGTCATTATGTACTTCAAATATATTTTGTTTAAAATGATAAATTAGAAGCTAGATGCTAAGATTGCTTGGATGAAAATATTTTTTCTGTGTATATAATTACCCCATAATTATATAAGTATAATGCTACCGGTATGATTAGTCACAGTTGGTTTATATGTTTTACTTAGGTATATACTAAGCCTACCTGGCCTGCTGGCTCTGTATGCCCCAGGTTAGGGTCAAGGTATCCTTGTTCACTGGACCATAACCAACTAACAGGGATCCACACCTGTGTATTTTTTCACATTAATCTCAGCATATTGTTTTTGTGAATAACTATTTGTTATCCTTGATTAGATGACCGATGAAGGTGTCATTAGTTCATTCAGTGTATACAATTCTAAGTCACAGTTTTTTATTCCCTATGGATTTAACAATGAAGGTGTGCAACAAGGAAGTGCTGCACAAGGAGGGTCACATTCAGTACCTCAGTCATGACTCTGTAGTCAGGGCTGCCACAGCCATTGAAATACATATACAAGTACAGCATCAGGCCATCTGTTGTTAATTTGCATGTGAAACGCTATCAACTCGGGACCACTGCCACACTTGGACAGTCTGCCCTGCTACAGGTAAGATGGATCAGGACAGACAAGGACTCTAAGGGTGAGGAGGCCTGATAAATTAAACCAGGGGTGAACTGAGTAGGTCCTGGAGGCTGAACATGAGGCATACCATACATATGTATTATGCTTTATAACGTTTACGGCTGTTCAGTTTCTGAATGAGCTACCATTAAAGTTTAGTGCCTAATACAAACACACAACAGAAACCCGTACATAATCTATCATGCTTGACATAGTAACTTAGTCATTTTTACCTCTACCTGTCCTTTACATACTCCGCTCGGCCCAAAATTGTAGGATTTATGGCCCTCTAAAGTAAAAAAAAATACCCCAAAACAGGGTTCCCAGCTCTTTTTTTCCTTTTCATTTGTCTCCCATGGCCAGGAAACCCATTAGAAGTCTCCCCAATCAACATGGTCTACAAGGTTTATGTTTTAGCTATCATATTCATGAGATTTTACAGGAATTTCTGTTCAAAATTTTTCATCCCAGCCCTCCTCTTAATAAATGGCACTCGTGTGATGTCCGTAATGATAACTTTTGATGCCTCAGCCTGGTTACTTCCAATGTCCACTCAATATCAATTCTATATGTCATATATGGGGGTCAATGGGTTCTCAAGCCAAAAAAACTAATTAGGAGCCTTCGAGTTTTATTTTAGCCTTCAGGTACAAAAGAGTTAATTTGTAATGCAGGTAATGTTACAGACATTACAACACATAAATCCTCTATAAATCTATAAATACCCCAAACCTATCAATTCAAAGTAATTCTTATCCATGGCTAGTATATACTCATTCATTCTGGAAAAAATTGCAGCCTAAATTCTCTTCTGTGTATTAGGAAAGGGGTTTTCAATGCAAAACTGTAATGTCCATAATGTTAACTCTGTAATGTCCGTAACTTCAACTCTGTCTGACCGTAAGCCCCCCTGCTGCATTTTAAGACATGCACTATGCTAAATAACAACATAATAAGATAGAATTGAGTTTGCTACAGCACTGTGTGGCATTTAGATACATTCCTACGGGTATGACTCAACCTTTTCCCAATGTTTTCCAATGTTTGCTCCATTGATCAGTCAGTTTTCAAGATACTTCCCTTCTAGAATCTGCTTAATTTCCATCTTGAGAAGCCAGCTTGTGCAACTGCCTGGCTATGTTGGTAGTTCAGATGCCAGAGTTTCTGGATATGAGCAGACAATGATGACAATCATTGAATGGCTTTTATCTGCAATGAGCTTCCGGTCATGGATGCTTGGGGAGCCACTGTGCCACTCTTAATGTTTCCAGTATCCACTGTCAATGCCGCACATCAAAATCCCTTGAGTTCCATCTTGTGTTTAGGAGTGCACTTATGGCTGATGGCCACTCTCCTCTTATCATTATGTTAGTACTCTTTGAAAAATTGGAAAAACTGCTTGATGGTATTACACCTAGTCCAGGCACTAATTTAGGAATGCAATAGGTTGTCCAATGCATTATGATAAAAGGTAAACGTTATCTGTTTCTAGGAGGCATGTTCACCTTAACGCCAATGTTGCACAGGATTGTCATGCCAACCCCTTACCACTGTATCATTATCAATAAACCCTTTCATAACCAGAACTTTGCTGTTTGCCTAACCAGGGTCATATAGGGGAATGTGATTATACTATTAGTCACAGCAGTTGCATGGATGGTTTGAAACAGAGCCAAGTCTTAACCCAGGGGGTTTTAGCGACAGCATGTGTTGCTCTATTGTATTCATTACCTATCATGGAAACAGTATAACGCCCATCACTTATGATGTAATAGCTGTAATGACATTATTCACAACACAGAATAGGCCCATGAGTCAGCCACCAAATGAACCCAATATACACAAATGCTGCAAAGGGTATTGTGGATTTGCTCGTATAACATACAGAGAAAGGTGAGATGTTATGAGCATCTTTCTATGTACTTTATAATTGAAAGAAAACACTCTTTCTTATAGTATTAGACTTTTATAGGTTAAATTTGCTGGAACTAAAATTTCTATGACCTCGCATTATACTTGGAGGACCTTTGATCCCAAAAATTATTGGTAATATCTCTGTACTTTACATCTTAGCCTAAACACAGATTTTATATCATTTGAGATCTGCAGTAATTGTTGTCAGCATTGTTGTGGGTCAGTACCCAGGCATACAGTCTGAGTCTTGGATGGAGCAGAATAAGGAGAAGGGTATGGCAGGTATATTTATATCGCCATACCTCGTTTTTGCCAGTTCTCTTTCAGCTTGATGAATTGTACTGTCAAAGCCAGCCTTCTCCTCTGTGCCCACTGGGTTAGTGGCAGGAGGGGAGGGCTCTAGGTTCACCTCTAGGATGCTTTGTCCAACAGCTGTACTAGACTGTTGAAATGTTCCAATGCTTGGTCAGAGGACTGCCAAAGGGTAAAGGATGAGCTCTGGTCCCTATGATTATGCAAGCAACTTCAATAACTGCTATTTGTTATAGAGCATTTGGTTCATCATCTTTCATTATATATCTTTTTCAATTTTCTCAATACCAATAGGGTATTCTTTTATACTTTTGCTTAGCATCAAGTATTCATCTCATCTTCCATTTTGGGCTTAGGCCACTTTTTCTCATATTTTCTCATCCAACAGGGCTTGGCCCTCACCCCTACACTCAGTGGGATTCATGTTTTTTGTTGTTTGTTCTGTCATGTCTTTTTGTCCTTGTTATGTGTTCAACATTCATTGTCCCACCAAAACATGGGACCTTCATATTCCAATGGGTTCCCCCTGTAAGGGAGGCCTACACATACAGTGTTGCCGTAGAAGCACAGGTTCAAAATTCTACAATATCAATAACCCTATTTCTCCATCTTGTCACTTCTTGTAGTCCCTTGCATCACTCTAATTCCAACTGGAGTCTTCCCGAGTTACTAAGACATGGTTTTTAAGTTTTTGGCATAGCCTATAGACTGTGTTGTATGCCTGGCTAACTCCAGGTTGGGTTTTAAAATGTATCATCATATATTTCACAACCATCCAAAGCATTGCATTTTTGTTTTATGTTTTTGAGTTCCACCACAATTTGTGATGCATACGTTTCTGAAACGTTCAGAGGTTACACTTTATACAGTTCTGATTTACGAGGGTAACCCTTACATACAGATGCAGATGCCAGTCTGGCAGCGGTGGAGTCTAGTAAATAAAAAAGAATGTCTTAAAAAGCCCTCTAATCAAAAAGCCACCATTAATCAAAAGACAATATTGAGCTATACCTGCTGGGTATAAGAACGGGTACTGTTTTATTATAGCAAAAGTCTTTGAAGCGGAATAAGATATGGCTGTCTCATAATTAAACAGCTTTGATGTTTGAAGTCAGTGGAGCTCATGCTGAAAGCTTAGTGAACCAAATTACCTAAATACAGTCTTAAATATTTAAGTTAATCCCATCTTCCTTAATAGCCATTAGTTGTGGGAACTTTTAGTTGAATTTGTGAATATGGACTGTTCATACAGGAAGTCCTCCTCCCCCCTTCTAATAAAGATATGGCCTGGGAGAAATGTAATAGGACAGGATGCACCTTCAAGTACAGTTAAATATTGCTTGAATGTTGGCAAGCACTGTCAGCAACTCAGTATAGATAGCATCGAGTCAACAATAATATCCTTCTTCCGCACTGTATGGCTACCCTCTTAGGCCCTTCCCACTGAATGTGGAATGTCTCTACCCTCCCACTGATGTTACAGTCCTATCGTACCTCCACATTTCCTTTATTCATCCTCATTCTGTCTCTGTCCATCTGCCTCTGGCTTCTGCCTTCTTTCTCTTTTTCATTCTTGCCCATTTTCCTAATTAATTTGGTGGGACATTTGACTATTGGCTTACAGGATCGCCTAAACCAGGGCACAGTTGGCAATATACAGGTGAAGTGTCCCTCTATCAGAGTACTCTGTCTTATAGAGGAGGCAATCAAAAGAGGGCCTCTTTGTTCTGGGTGATAGTGGTGTTGTAAATCTACTCAATTGTTATTTGACATGTCCATGGAGAAGTGTTTACCTGTGCCCCTGCATTGTGTCATATCTTACACTACTACATCAGGGAGTAGATGGTTGCTGGTTGTTACACAACTTGTGCTTGTGGTGATAGAATAGGTCTTTGTATCTGTCATATAAACTATCATCATGTGCTCACTTAAACAGCACAGATTTCTAATGGGTGTTATAACATCAATTATCTGTTTCAGCAGATACCTTATGCTCAGCATTGCCTCTTCAAGCTGGATCTGTAAGACCCTTGTCCATGATCCAAGTTAAGGGGTCACTTTTATCACAAGGGTTTTGCTTAGTCAAAAGAATTGAAACCTAGTAATAGACAAATCATTTTGAGCCGAGGCATTTACTAGCCTCTCCTCTGCTGATATGAGGTTGTAAGGCCAAGGGAAACTACAATGGAAATGATCATTTGGGCAGAGTGGCATTTTCAACTTGTTGCATGATGTTTTTCTGACCAAGTAGTATGGTTAAAAACTCCTTTAAACTTCCCATTAAATAATCCCATTTAAATACAGTTCCCAGTGACAAGTATCATACAGTATATAATGGCACAATATGAGCTGAAGATACAATATTTGTATCCACTAGGGCTATCATTTATTCCATGGTCAGAGGACCAAACTATAGGGCCACCCTAATATTTGCCTCTAGCAGGGCAAACCAGTGTAATACAATATAAAGCCCCACAGTGAAGCCACCAGTCCTAGTCCTGTCGACCCCTGGTTTCAGCATCCAGTACAACAGGTCACAGGTCAAGTCTGGTCAATTTGATTCTGATTGTGCCGATTCGCCTTATGTGTAGAGGGACATAAAACTCCCACCTCTACCATTATTCAGCAGAATCAACACGCGGACCAGCAAATTGTATGGTTTAGGGGTGCTCGCAGCCTTTCTATTTTTTCATGGAGCACCTTTGCATGCTTTTTTCTATCAGGGGTATAAATGAAAGGTGATATCCTACAGATCATGACCGTTGGGCTTTTTATCAAGGATATGACTGAGAGGTTATATCCTTAATATCATGACCCCTATTCAGTGTGTTGTAGAGACACTGACAGATTCTAAAACATGTAGCCTGGATTTTTATAACTATCAGGGACCATCCATCATTAAACTATATTCCTCCCAGGCTGTTATCTACCTTACTGTCTTATGAAATATAAGCAGAAGAAAAAACATTACCCTCCAAACAATAGTCATTTTATTAATGAGATGCCTGTGTCTGGGGCTAACTTTATTCTGAGGTCTGTTTGGCCTGTCCCCTGGGGGTATAGTGAGAATCAGTCTGGGAGCACTTTGATGTGAGCAGGGAGAGGGACTGGAGGGGGTAATTCTGGCAGGAAAAGGCATAGGCTCCCCACCAAAACAAACATAGCCACCCACAACGACTGCTATGTGCAGCTATGGGCCCCAATCAGGCATGATACTGACAGACACCATTTTCCATAATATGAAGACATATGGACTTCTGTGGCTGGCTCAGGCTATCTAGGCTTAGATTCTTAAAGAATATGTGTTCATGATGAAAATCTATCTACTTGATAAGGTGAGATGCTGCTTTAACCTTTGTGCCTGCTGCTGCATTAGACACATTACAATCTTCCATTTCCGGATACCTTTACTGCACCATTTGTCAAAAGATACGTGTACCTTATATTATTCAATGATTCACTGAAGTGGCCTTTTTTTCTTCTTTTTCTTAGTGTAGACACTATCACCAGTACTGCTTGTCAACCGAGAAAAAATACTCTAGTTCTAGACTACCAAGGAAGTATAGATATGGTGTCACCCCTGCAATACACAACCTGTCTGGCCTGCACTGTGATCTTATTACAGAAGATACCCACGGTCCCATCCACCAATTAACGTATATAATCTATTTAACCTGAGGGAGCTTCATATCAAAGTTCCACAATTATAATGATAATGTATAACATCACTTGCCTGCCATCACGATGATACCCCCTGTTGGCATATTTGCCTTATTTGATGATAAAAAGAATGTTGCCCTGAATTGAACAAGGTACTATTTCCATTGACTTTCTTTGACTCACTGACTTCCTGAGATTAGCAAAATAACTGCCTGAAGGAGATGCTGATTCCTGTAGAAAATAGCATAGATTTAGCGCATGAGTGAGGATACAAATCACACCACTGTAGACAGCGCTGGCGGGCCTGGCTGACAGTAACAGTGGTTTAAGAGGGACATTTGTCACAGCAAAACGAGAAAATCCAAGGGTATTGTCAATGGGAATACTGCTTTCCAGTTTCTAAGGGAATAGTAGTCATGCTGAAATCAGTTGTCTCTGGGAATTAACGCATGTCCAGCCACTTATCAAACATGTTCAAAGTTGTCTTCATTTAGAATGCAGACATTCATAAATTTATACATATCATATACAATAATATCATTTGAAATTCTAAAGAACATTTTCCCTTCTAAATAATATTTTTTTTCATTTTACAAAGCATAAAATAATATTTTATAAAGGACACAACAGACATAAAGTTTTAAAGTGATATGTACTACTTAAAGAGTAGTTACGAACTGAGATCACAACATTTTGCCAAACTGCATTACAAAAATTACACGGACACTTCGGGCAAGAATATGGATATCATAGATAATATGTCACTATTTGTTTCAAGCTGTCAGCCTCCAATGCCTGAGTTACCACTGATAAACACTGGTACTTGATGACAGATTTACACATTTACCCGAAACTCAAGTTTCATTCCATTCCACTAACAGTAGCTAAACGATTCTGTATGGGAGACATCCAAAACTGATTTGCTTCTATTTACTTTCAGTGCATCATGATATCCATTCTGACTGTGGATAGCCTTTTTGAAATCCTAAAGTAATTCAAAACTTATAATTTTGCCTCAGCTAATGAAATATTTTATATTAAATTGCATATGTGCTAAAACATTATGGCTTTCAGATTGAAACTTTTCTTAATGTATCAAAACATCAAAGATATAGAAGACACTCACATGGTGTTAGGGGGAGCAGTGTTAATGAAAAGTCTGACAACTCAATTCTATGACTATGAAAAGGAGATTATTTTGCCTCAAGGCTACTTGTGGGAATATTGTATCCATCCATATGGACATTCAAGAATAATGTATTGCACTTGAGGAAATGGCTTTTAAGCTCTTTTTGCTTGCTGCTCTTATCAGGTCCGGGAAACGGAGGAAAACCCTCCCCAGAGCTTTTATTTACACCAGTGCTAATTTTTACAACGCAGGTAAGTGTGAAAGCACTGCAGGGCTCACTGCCTACTGGGTGAAAACACTGCAGGGCTAGAGTTAGCGACGGTTTTGCTTGTAGCATTAACACTACAGGGCTAAAATTAGCAACGGTTTTCTTATAACCCATTTGCTGAATTTACTATCAATTTGCTGTTAAATGTATATATCCCATAAGATAGATTAGTGTATGCTCCTGAATCATACAAGGGGAATAGTGAATCATGCGTGTGATTGCCATGAAATCACATATAAATAAGCTTTTTCTATAGACTCTCCCTCTGTGCTCCTCCACTTCACCCAGTAGGCAGTGAGCACTGCAGTGCTTTCACACCTACCTGCGTTGTGAAAATTAGCACTGGTGTAAATAACGGCTCTGGGGAGGGATTTCCTCCGTTTCCCGGACCTGCTAATAAACTTCCATTAACTCATGATTGAAATGACTGTTGAACTTCCCAAGTTGTAATCATCCCTGACATAGTGCCCATGGGTTATGAGTAATATTTCACATGTGGACTGGCCTATGCCAAGTTGCTATATCAACAATCAACTATACCTCTTTCTAACGCCAGTATTGATGTGGTCCCTGAATCATTTAAAATGATGTGATTTAGATTGTGAAGGAGCCTGTTGGTCTGGAGGTAAAGAGCATTTACACAGATCCATCACATCTAAGGGAGTAGTCACTGAAGGACTACAGGGCTGTTAATGTAGGTAGTCTGAGGTACAGTGGGGAGATCGACCTCCTTCTTGGGGCAGGGGATCAAAAACATAAAACGCATTTTCACTTTCTAAGTGCAGAAAATGCAAATTACCTGTGGTGCAAAATATGGACCACTCGAGAGGAGGTCCTAGGTAATATATCTAGCAGACCTTCCCCTTCTGGTTAAACATTGCCTTCATTGACCATTTCCTAGTGTTTGACATTGACAGGCTACAATTATAGGGATCCTGTCATCAACCAAAAATGGGGTAATCCCCTAAAAATTAAGTGGCATAGTAGCTTTAAACTATAATTAAATGTGCCCTGCTACTTTTAAGTTGTTGGTTGGTGCTCCATATTATACAAAAATGATCACATTCAATTGATTGGGGTTCAATGCAGATGGCTTACAATTTAATCAAGATGGTACAGATCTATGTGAGGACCTAGACTGCACCCTCCAGTATAACATGCTGTTCTACACGCTATAAATAGAGACCATCTATGCTAAAGTTATTGAGATTTGATCCCAGGCCCATAGGAAGGTAAATTTTGAGAAAACGGCAAGCCCAGACCCAAAACTAAGGGCCATTGGCTCCCATTGCAGGGTTTGTGTCTACGCCTGTGTAAGTATTGATGCCTGATATACTCCGTAGACTTCACGTTCCCACCAGTACAGCAATATATCATTGTAATACTCTCTAACTATACAACCTGAGACCCTTCCCAAAGGTACTCTTAGAGCAGCTCAGTGCTGCAATACAGCAGGTGGCTGGGTACTACTATATAGCGTGGCATTAACTGCTGTGTAGCAGGGTAAACACAGCACATCTATCAGGGAGCTGTGCCTGGATGCTATAAATAGACACAGACTCCCTCTAGTTATGAATAATGTATTAGTGAATCGGCTCCCATCTGTAGTCCCCCAAAGGTTGTTCCACCCCTGTAATTTCTGCAGGAGACATCAGTCAGCCATCTGTCAATTTCCCAACAATATCCTACTTATTTATTTGGGTAAACACATCAGTCATTTGATCATGATCAGTTTGGTGGATACATGAATGGCTGGGAGACAGACGAGTTCATGCATGTTGCTACACCTCATTTCAGTGGGAGGAATTCTTTAAAGGAAGGACTATATATAAGTTATGTGGGACACTATGGTTATACATATGGATGATATCATCATAGGAACATGATAGAATAGCATTGCATAGTGCTGCTATTTGTTACTGCTTAAAGTATTGCTCTGGCCTGCCGATTATAGCATACTCTGGGCCGGCTCTAGTCTCGGCTTCAACATGATCTACTCTTATAGCCCCTCATTATAGAAGCTACTAGTGGTCCCAGCCACCTAAACAGTCTGGGTAACATTGGGGAGTTTTACATCTCAATTTCCTCACTTTAATGTCCATTATGGATGAAGTACTGTTGTTGTAATCCTGCCTTACCCTTTTTTGCCTATTTTATTTTACAAAAAAAGCAAAGCCAGCGGTAAAACATGATTTTTTTTCACTTTAGCTTTGTATTGATCCCTATATTCCTGTATTCCTGTACACTCTATGATTATCAAGATGTTATACTCCGTAAATCCGGGACAAGTATAGATAAACAATGTTTAATTTTGTCTAATAATTCAGAGAACAAAGTAATTTTAAGCATGAGAGAGATGACTGTGTAATATCTAGTAGAATCAGTAACTGTTTCCTTCCAGTAAATTGCAAGATTCTAGCCGTTGGCGGGGATCATTTCCCAAAGGAAATAGTTTGCATTTAACGAAACATTACACAAATCACACAACTATGGCTAGTGTTCAGAGATTCTAGATATTGTGACCATATTGCAAATGGTTCAACATTCTCATCTGCACCGGAATGTGATATTCATTGAAAGTACCAAAATTAATGTAGCATATTATGGACAGTTTTATACAATCCCACTCACATGGGATGAATAGTTATTTGAATGTGACATCTAAACTGATTCTTCTGTATCCATTTATTGTCAAGTCTTTCAATGCTGACTGTCGATTGCTTTCTAAAAATTCCTTAGTTTCAAACACATCAGTAAAAAGGAGGAGAAAAGTGACTGGCGATGGTTAATTAAACTTATCATCCTTTCAGCATAGATGCTGTTTGTCAATGTGCATCAGATTATTTATCTTCTAAATGTATTAAACCAATACAGATATGTATGATGTTAGAATTGGCCCTGAGCACATTCCCTCACAGTTTATTATTGACTAAAGCTGCTACATATGCTACGTCACCCTAACATTTCCTGGATACATCACGTAGCTCATTGACCAAAATATAAGTAGCTACTGAACTCTTTAAGCAGGGCATGTTGTTAAAAGATGACATTTATCGTCCTGATACACCACTGTCATGATGCACCAATGCAGCCCTGGAGAGTAATTTGCTGGTGCTGCATTGGTGCATCATGCCAACCCTTCTTTGTACAGATAAGCCTGAGTAGACTTCTAGATACGGCCTCCCTCCTGCCAACTGCCAGCCCTCCACCACCCCCATCCACCCACCACACAAAGGGCACAGAGGAGGGGGCTGGTACTGACAGATACAATTGATCAAGCTGCAAAGGAATTGGACAAAAAGCAAGGGATAGAGATTTAAATAAGCCACCCTCATCCAGCTCAATACTCCTCTCCTCTCCATCCAAATCTCAATCCACCTGTCTGGGCACTAACCAATAGCCCTTTAAGGATGCCATGTCACTAAAAGATGACATTTGTTATAATTATTCACCAATGCAGCCCCAGGGAGTCACTTGCCAGTGTTGCATTGGCGTATCACGCCAACCTTTTGGGAGTGTATCAATGCAGTAGGGTCGGTATGCATTCATGTATCATGATGACTAAGCCCATGATGCATTGATGCATTGATGTATTGATGCATTAATGCATTATGCTATGCTTAACAGGTTAACAATGCTGCACCAAAGTGACAGCAATGACTGCAACTACAGGAATTCAATTTTTTGGGGGAGAAGGGGGAGTAACAATCACTTTGTTCGGCCACTCTAGGCCAAATAATGGAAAAGGTGTGTCTCAGGCAAAAATATGGGCTAAATACTTGGGCATTGTAGTCCGAATAAACATATCTCGGCAAGAAATTAGGTTTATTCTGTATGGCTTGTATTCTTAAACATAACTGATAATCTTTTGCCAATGGCATAAATTTTTATATCAACCTCATAAAACATCATAAATGTGTCATGCCCATTGGGGTAGGTATGTTTGATAATCTCATAAACAACTCAAAAAACTCCTTTGCAAGTAACAAGGGGAGTTGGAATGGACAAAGATGGACCACTTTTAAGGGATGGATCAAAACTATTTAGCAGAAAAGCTTTATCGCAATGCATGATAGGAGCATAAATAGCTATGCCCTTAGTGATGGGTCGTCTCTGTGAGGTGGAGAAGGACATTACAAATATTGCATAATAAGTAATGGGCCTTATGTTGCCTGCATGTTAGCAGATACAACAGGCTAAGACTTTACGTCATTGTTGCTCCCTGAGTAAATGACCTGGCTCTGTTCCTAATCATCCATGCAACTGGTGTGACTAATGGGATAATTACGTCAGCAATATGACAGTGCAGCGGGTAGACAAACAGGGGATGATAGGAAGGACAGGCATAATGATATTGCATTCATAAGACTGAACAGAACCCTGGAACTAGCCTTAGAGGTTCAGCACTGTGGCTCAGATTGCAAAATCAGGTTTTTGTTCTTTGCGTCACAATGCTTTAAAAACTATAACCTAATCTATTGTAAACCTAGGTGACCTACTGTAATTCCTTATTTAAGGTGTAGTACCATTAGGGCCTTGCATATTTAAGACATAACTAGATAGGGGATATCTGATATCCAAAGGACCAGCTCTAAGCTCTGCTGTCAGGTGTCTATAGTGGGATGTAGGGTGGGTCAAGTGATAGTAGTGGACATTTTAGATAAACTCACTTCTCTCTTGTGAATTGATTAAATCATCGGAACGATAATTGATACTCACAACCTTTGGAAATTGCAAGTTGCTATTCAAGAATTATGCTCAATGAATGAGTTAGATAAAAGGTTTGCTGCACATTCCTCTAATTTGCAATTGGTACAGGCTCTCTCATATTGCAATTTTAGAATGTTGATATCTGCCAATCAGGAAATAAAATCATCTCCTTTTCTCAGGAGGAAAGTGTTATCAGACAGCAGATACTCTAGCACCTCATCTTACTGTTTAGGTATACCCAGGTGGTGCTCTAGTAGATTACTATCTCTCACATTCCTGTTATTACACCGCAAGTGTTATATCATCAAGCTGGTATGCCTGGCCTATGACAGTATATTTATGTTCCTCATAGAGGTTTCAGGATCTCAAAATGTCCGTGGCTACTTCACACACTCCTTTACCTTCCTCCATTTCTATTTGCCGCTAATCTAAACTTTTCAGGTGTCACCTTTTACATTGTTCCATGCTTTACTTCCAGGAACTGGAAAACTCTACTGTAGAAACATGGAAACAAAAGTGAAGAGACCCACTGATGATTCAATCTAGCTCCCATAACTCCTTCTCAGAAGAGCCCTATAGGGAGGAATTATCAAAATAGACATGGGAGAATCTTTTTAAAGCTCCAGTATTTCTGTTCATGAACAATCCAACAGCATTTGTGCTAATGCCTACAATAAGGAGGATTACCTTACAAAAGCTTTGGATCATTTTCATGTCTATAGGACTCCTTTGTCTGAATGGAATAGGACGACATTAGTCATATCTTTCTGACACAGGCTATAATTAAGATTGAAATAATAACTGGGAAAGGGAGAGCAATAACCTGCCAACAGCAAAAAACAACATGAGCTAATGAGTGCACCCTAAAGCCGCAATGTCAAACATGATAGATTACCCATAGATTCTTGTTGTGTCTGCTGTGTCAAATGGTAGTTTATGCCCAAAACTGTCAAATTGTATAACATAAAGCATGAAGCATCAGTTGGCTCAAATCTAGCCACAATAACCAACACAGACTACACTTGGTTTAACTTGTCAGGTCTCCTGCCCTAAAGGCTAGTGGGCACAGAATTAAGTTGTACGTTGATTCAATGTTGAATCAACATTGAATCGACATTGATAGCCATTTATCAATGTTGATTCCCGTGCCCACTGGGTCATCCATCTTACCTGATGGAGGGCAGACTAACAGTGGTCACAGAGGAACATTCCTTTATATTGAGCAGATGGCCTGACACCAGGGTGTTATGCATGTACGTCTATGCCAGTGCTGATGCAAACTGTGGCTATAGAAACACGACTATGTAAACCTAGGGCAATCCAGCAAACCTACACCGTTTTTTAAGTCTTTTAGTAAAGTAGGGAATAATAAGTTTTTAATTACAACCAGGGGTCAAGAGTTTAAAGCCAACAAGGTATATCTTTGGACAGGTCACCTAAGTGTCTAAATGTTGTGTTCCAATTCAGATGTCTGATCATGCTTTTGGTTATTGAAGCTAGGAAAAGGGTCTACTTGCTTGATGCTCCAAAAATGTCTGAGTCAGTCCTCAGCTAATAAAAACTACAGGTGAAGCTACACATGATTACAATCTGTAACCTGAGTGGCCCTAGTCCCCAGCTGATGTATTGTTGTGCTATTCTGGTCCTACGGGGAGGTGTTTTACAGAAGCCGACATCACCTTCCTGCACTCACCCCTTTATTTATTACCTTGCTCAAACATTTAAAGACCACACAATGCCTCAAGGAATTCATGAAACCTTCCTAGAAATGATCCTTTACTTGCCAGGACTGGAATAATGCATCATTAAAGCAAAAGAACACAGTACAAGAAGGCATAATAACTACTAAAGGGGCTACATCCACTAGGCATGTAGAAGTCCCTGCAAATCAGGGACAGGCTGACAATGATGTTTATAGACTTGGCTAAACACACATCCATATTTGCTACACTAGTCACTCCTGCACTAAATGTACATTTTGTATCAACTTTGTGTCAATTCCAAAGAAAAGTGACATCCTTGATTTAAACTCTCCTCAAAGGCATCGCGATTCAGCTGGACTCATATTTGTATATCAGCTTGGGAACCTTTGTAGCAGAAGAAATGGCTTTGATTCAAGTACCTTACCGTGTCTGGGAAATTTTGAGGAAAAAGGCTATTGCAGGATCTCTGGCCCTGCCCTCTCACATTCCAGCAAGCCGTGGCAGGCAGCTCGGCTGATGATATGTACATTTCTATGCACAGTATCCCCTCACGGGCCTGCAAATGCTGATATGATACAGTTGCCATGGGAATTGGGACATTTCTATTGTTGTGTGGCCCCTGTGTTGACACCTTCCATGAATGTAGCCAGAATATGATTAGAAGTTGGAAGGTGCTAAGAAAGACATCAAGGTTAACTGAGGGTCTGTCTTTCACATTTGTTTATTGCCTAAAGAAGGCAAAAACATTCCCCAAAATAAAATTAATCATTTCATGGTGTCACACTACAAATTCGCCCCCAGAATGTTGTAGTCGTAAATAGTGCCAATGAAGAACGGTACTACTGTGCATATAAACAGTGGTAGGAGGCCTTAAATTTGTCACAGAATCATAATCTGCGGCCCAAATTGTTCCCAAAGGCCTTGGTAAAAAAAAAAAAAGAAAGTTGGTTGTTGCCATGGTAACCCTGGGTGGTGCTTGGAGGGGTCAAAGATCAAGGTCAAAGGTCGCTGGGCGCTTGTAAAATTTCTCCAGTTTGGGTAAGTCTGTTTCCATGGCAACTAGCGCAAAATTGGAACACACTTTTTTATGCGGGATGCAAATTAAGAAATCAGATATGTGTTAAGCTTTAATTAAAGGGGTCATTTATTACTGCACACTCAAAAGAACCCAACATTTTGCCCCTCTGAAGGAGAAAAATAGGGTCAGAACCAGAATGTTGTCAGCTATTTGTACCGTGACACCTCATATAAGTGAACACATTCTCCAATATTGAGGGTCAGATTGTCACTACGGAAACCTGAAACCGACCATATAGTTCCTAGTTGTATTTCCTTTAGTCAACTATTCATCGCTGACAGATAAAAGGTACACATGTGGACCCAGGTGTGTGCCATAAAGTGTTGACTAACATCTTATCAGCAACAACTGCAAATTGAGTTGTGCTTTCCCCGTCTGTCCCTATCTGCTTCATTCACTTGCAGGCTCTTTTTTTCAATACAAAAAAATAATCACTTTTGAACCATTTCTATATTTCAGACTCCTAAATAAGAATAGAGTTTTGAGGTTATATTTAGTCATTTGTCACTTCATAAATGGTCAAAAACATTATCGAAAACTTTTCTGAACATTACACTTTTTTGCTGCATAACCTTTGCATGGAGCATCCTTTCTGTATGGCTGCTCAGCTATCTGTCAGGTATTCAGAGACTGTACGGAACTTGATAACACCGGCTACTCTGGCCTCCTGAGGGTGATGACCTACTCAGTATAGCTCAGAAACAAGGTGATGTAGACGCCCAGAGAGAGGGAGGTGGTGGGACTACCATCTGCTCCCTGGGTGAGTGATGGTAGAGAGGGTAGGGTTTAAAGGTGGGGTAGGAGTTATCTTTTTTCGGGGGACATATTTACCACTATAGACATGATAAATACTTGACAACACATTCAACAATTTAATCTATACGTTTTGCAGCGTTGTATATCAGCTGAACAGATAGAAAGGTAATCATATATGAAATAAATTTAAGATAATAAATGAGGAATATACACTGGGCCCCTAGATATTATGAACAAAGAAGTTTAATGATTTAAAACAGTACACATGTACATTTATATAATCATCATAAACACAACCACATTGTGCAGCTGAAGACTAGAAAATAAACCACAAATTAGCTCCTAACCTATCTTTAAGGGAAGGGGTAGGGTGTGTGGGATGATAGATTAGCAACAGGGTGAAGGGTAGGGGTGGTTTATAGTATGCAGGATATGGAAATTGGAGATGAAGTGTAGGTGGTGAATAGACAACTAAGGAGAGACTAAACAGAGACACTGTACCCCTCCGGGATGGAGGGATACAGATAAGAGAATGCAAAGAGGAAAGAGAGAGAGAGAGAGAGAGAGAGATAGAGAGAGAGAGAGAGAGAGGGAGAGAGAGAGAGTGAGAGAGAGAGAGAGAGAGAGAGAGAGAGAGAGAGAGAGAGAGAGAGAGAGAGAGAGAGAGAGAAACATACATAGGGAAAGGGACAGCATTGAGAGCATAACAGACAGAGAAAAATACACATAGAGAGTTATAAGAAGAAAGAAGTCCACAGCATCATGCTACTGTCACTGATTTGAGTCTGAGGATGCAAATAAGAAGTGCCCTGAAAGAAAGAAAGAAGGTGCAAGTCATCCCTTTGTGTTCTTAAACAATAACACAGTTGCAAAGTTCTCTTAGGGAAGCAAAGGAATATTTACTTTTTGTAAAAATGAAAGCTTATCTATGATGAAAGATGAGCCTCTCTGTTTTCCTAGTTGTTTTAATACAGTGCTTTTGGCAGCTTTGATAACAATAAAAAAGGAGTGTTAGTATTTAAGGAATTAGGGCATTATGGAGAAAATCATGTCAGGACTATGTTACACGATGTCTGACTGCAAAATGTATAAAGAGCCATCTGTTTTATAATGAACTGTGAAGTAGGCCTTTATTGGAATCTTTCTTTCCAAGTGATTAGCACAACAATGTATACATGTACCCTAGGTACCAACACAATGTTTATGTACATAAAAGCCCTTAGTTGCAAAACAAGGACTAATAATGCTATCCTGATATGAGTTCCTTTAACTTTGGTAACAATACCCTATGATTAGCTGTACATGGAGTGTATGAATAACACCATTTCAAATTATTGTGCCCCCTCCTGTCTAAGATTACAGCTTTTTATCATAACTTGGTCTTCACATAATGCTCCTTGGCTTCCTGACTCTATTTTGTGTAGCCCTTTGCCCTCCTATGCCATCACTGACATCACAATGACGTTAATGTGACATGGACAATGTGTATGTGCTGCCCTCATGTGGCAGACACATACATCATGGAGGCTACACTGTTCATCTGTGCTTGTATACCTTCAGTAACTAAGACAGCAGAGTATAAATAGAGAACCAGTATCTTACAGAATAATATCTGCTCTGATTAAGGCTGACCTCTGGACAACCAGAGGGCGGTAATGTCACAAAGGTCAAATCTGTAAGACGTGCTTCCCCTTTAAGCCCTTTGACAGTAGACAGCTTAGCCAGAATTTATGGTGCTTCAACACATTCTATTCACTTGGTGGGATGATGTAGGCATAGTGCTGCGGGGAGTAATTCACTAAGACAATAATGTATCATTAGCGCAGTGACATGATGCATTTATGAAGCTCTTGTGAGTTATTGCTGTATTGGTATAAATCATTGAGGCATCATGCCAGCTTTTATAAGATGGTTAGTGTCATCCAGCTTCCCACCCCCTGCAGCCTATATTCACGTCAAAAGTCTAGTAAACAACCCTCATGCCTCCTCAAAATAGCTATACCTACTTATCTTTACCTTCATCATCACAGATTAAAAATATGGCATCGGCAGGTTTTATTATACATATCAATTCAGGTTTACAATGTTCAAATCAGTTCCAGTAGGTCTTCTGTAGGAATGCAAACAATGTATTTATATTTACCGGTGGTCCATTCATATATGAGGTCCATGTGAAAATTATCAACATATTCTCCATCTTAAGACTCTACACAGCATTTGTGATATATAATTTGTATATGGACCGTCTAGTGTGTTGTATTTACACCTTGAAATATACCATCGGGAGACCAAAAGATGTTGATAACACAATCATGCCATCATTAGCTTTATAACTGCCTCTTGAATATAAAATGTGTAATGTATTATGTTAAATATTATGGTTATTCCTTTACCAGTTGTTCTTGCCATTATCCATAGACGGTTGTAGAATGTCAGTAATCTGAAGCAGCAGTCCTAATCAAAACTGAATTTGTGAAATCATTTAGACTAGTGTGTGGGCAGGCTTCCTGAGTTTGATGTGTAATTGTGGCTAATTAGAGCTCATTGTGCTGCACGGTGCTGAGGCCCCTCTTAGGGGCTGACAGGAGGATTTAATCACTGAGCAACTTTGAGCCACTCTGACTTGTGGGATGACAACCGTACAAATGTAACACCGTATGGGGTTTTAACAACAGAGCAATAAAGAAGAACAGGTGGATTTCCTAGTACACTCTAAACTTCCCTTTGAGATGTAGTTTAATGATTTCATTTTTGCTAGGTGTGATCATCTACTGCAGTAGTGAAGGAGCTAATGCCCATTTGCCCTACTCACAGTGTTCAGACAAGCTTTATCAAGCCTGCCAACAGTCTCGGTGCTTCTCTGCAGGTCATTTTTCTATGTTTATATATTGTCCTTTATGGACAATAAATGATGCAACTTATTCTTTCCCTTATTTTATATGCCTCTCTCTCTTAATCACTTCCTTTGTTTGCCTGTATCTCTCTCTATGGCTCACTATGTTTGTCTGTCTCTCTAGCTATGTCTCTCTCTCTGCCACTCCCTCTCTCTGTCCCAAGTGTTTACCTGCCCTCTTTTCATCCCTGTCCATATTATTTCCTTGCTCATAACTCTCTTCATGGCCACTTGTTGATGAATTTGTTTAAAAATTACTCCATTTTGATCATGATTTCTCCTTATTCCATGCTTGCTCCCATTACCTCATTTCCTGCACTGCTTCAGCTTTCTCGTCTCACTTCTCTCCTTTCCCCATTTTACCGCCCACTCCCCTATTAGTGACACCTCTGGTGTCAGTCTCAGGTACCTCACTGAGCTGCTGCTCATATTTCTATTCATCCTTGCGTTCCTCCACAGCAGCGAGTAAGGACACACAAGTGAAGGCTGTGCTCTCCAAATAGGGAGTTGTTTTCTGCTGCGGTTCAGTGCCTTTTTAGCCGAGATGAGACCTAATTCCATTTAATATTGTCTTTGTTTTTGGCTAAAAATATCTATCCAGGGATGAGAATATTTTTTTCCTTCTATGGTTTTCACCTCTTACGATTCTTTGATAATGGTTTAGTAAGGAATTAAAATGTTTCTTACTTCACTTAAGCCAATCAGAGGATACTCAGATGTATCTCATCACCTGGTTGAGCCTTGGAGAGGTATTTTACTGACATATACTGCATGGCTCCTTCATGCAAAACCTTAAGGTTGATCGCTACTCTTAACTTTTTATCCATGAAATGTGCTGTTTTTCGCCCAAAAGGTTGCTTATATCATTTACAAATGGAAAATGTAAAAAAAATCGGGGGGTCCCGAGCTACTTTTTTTATTACAGATTTTTGAAAAAAAAGTATTCTCTATTTTTGCCAAAAAACGCAAAAAATTCGGAATTGTTCATGAATTCTTTTCTTAGTGAACCAATGGCCATATTAATTTTGTATTGCACATGAATAATCCAAGGTTATGTTGTTTAATGGAAAAAATAAAATATGGTCCAAAACTGCAACCTTGTTTGAAACAACCTGATGGTTTTATGACAATTATTCAAATTTAATATATAATTCTTCAGCAATATCTGAATATCACTAAAAAACTCCATTTTTCTTTTTTTTTTTCAAAAAATTGTTCAGATCAACAGCTAACATTTTAAAGAAATGTTGATACGTGGTCCCGGGCATATTTTTATGGTTTTGGGCCTTTGAAGTAAATAAATAATGCAAAAATGGACAAAATTTCTTATTTAAAGCCTAAAATAATGGGTAAAATGGCAAAAATCAGGGTACAAAATGGTTGTATTTCCCACCCTTGGTTATCTCAAAGAACCTGACGAGATATATTTCGATCTAGAAAATGATTTATTGATTAATAAGTCCAATATTCGAACTCACATTGAAAATAGCAAATATCATTGGCTATAAATATATCAAATATTCAAAGTCCAATAAAATGCTCAATTTTGCTCGGAATCAGCTCATCTTTTAATATTGCATTGTAAGTATGTATATGTATCTAGCATTCTAATATTAGGCCAATCTGATACATTTAAGCTATGTGCGCAGAGACCTGCGCAGTGGTTCATATTCAATGAGTAGCGATCAACCTTAAGGAGTGCATGAAGCATAGCCCTATGTAGCACTGGCAGGTTAATAGTGTTACAATCATGCATCATGGCAACGGGAGTGCATACAGCTCTATGTTGCAAAGGGATTTAAGATGAGGTCATTTTGGATGGCGACCAGAATCGTAGAGATTGAAAATTGAAATATAGTGAGACATGTCCAGCATGTATGATTCATTTTCTCTTGAAATCTATACCTATTATACCTATGTTTGACATCTTTATTAGATTTCCGGTGATATATATTTGGATAAATTTATTGCAAGCTGCAATACTATCCTTAAGGGTAATGTATACATATGAACATAGTCTCTCTTCTTTTTGTCTTGTCAATTTACTGCATGGGGACACCTAATGAAAAAAGGGAAGGGTGGGAAAAAACAGCTCTTTAATCTTCTAATGAAACAAAAAAGAAAAAGATCCATCCATTGACAAAAACTGTGTCAAGCTAATCCAAATTGAAATTGAAACTTGATCCTGCTGTTTCTATTTTGAATTTTGAATTCTGACAGGTAAATGAATGTGAACCTAAAAAACAATGCTTTTTGTAAAATCATAAAGAATCATACAGGCTAGTGCCAAACGAGTCTTTGCTTTACTTATATTATGCTAGGCTATCTTATCCAATTAAATGACATCCCTACATTCAAGTTGACAGACAATTAAGCTAAAATTATAAGATATTTAAATTATTAGTAACTTGGAGTCAGTGTAGCATTCAGATTATCCTCTTTATTGTCATCAAATTGCAGCTGAAGTTGGACACGAATCATGTACACATGACTACTTGTTTAAGGTTGATCGCTACTCATTGCTTATGGACTCCTGCGCAGCTCTCTGCGCATATAGCTTAAAATGTTCAGAATGGGCTAATATTGCATAATCGGTTACATATATATGCAAACTAAGCAATATCCAAAAATTGGACGATTCCAAGCAAAATTGAGCATTTTATTGCACTTTAAATATTTGATATATTTGGAGCCAGTGATATTTGCTATTTTCAACATCAATTAGAATATTGGCAATATTTACCAATAAATCATTATCGAGATTGATATAGATCTCATCCAAGTGCTTAAAACAACCAAGGGTATAATATATATACATTTTTTACCCTGGTCCTTGGCCTTTTACCCATTATTTTGGCCTTTAAATATGAGATTTAGACAGTTTTTGTCCTAATTTTTAACTTCAAAGGCCCAAAACCCTAAAATTATGCGCGGGACCACCCGTCAAAATTACTTTTTTATGTTAGAAAATGATCTAAACTATTTTTTGAGAAAGTAAAAAAAAAAGTCTATGGATTATTTTTGCTATTTTTTAAGATATTGTGGAAAAAATTAGCATCAAATTTAATTAATCGTCGTAAAACCAACACTTTTTTTCACAAAAGGCTTGTTTTTGGACCATAATCTTATTTTGTCCATTTAAGGACACAATATAGGACTATTCATTTAAAATATAACATTGATGTGGGCAGTGGTTCAATAAGAAAAAAAAATGTGAAAATTTCACAATTTTTGGTATTTTTTGCCAAAAATAGAAAATACTTTTTTTTTTCAAAAATCTGTAACAAAAAAAGTAGCTCGGGACCCCCCCTATTTTTTTACATTTTCCCCTTTTTAATGATCCAAACTACCCTGAGACAAAAAATTAGGAAATTCTATGGATGAAAAGTTAAGAGTAGCGATCAACCTTAAGTGGGCCTGCGGCGCTAAATTCTTGAATGAATTGCACAAAGGAAGGCCTAATGTGCTAGATTCAATTGAGGTTGAATTTATTGAGGCTACTCAAAATCAAATTCCATCTCGTATAGGGACAATCCCCTGAACTGGTGTTAGGTCCAACGTTCAATGTAGTACACACATATAAATAGCAGTGAACATTCCTTTTTCTGCTCATCTTATTGTCATGATGGTTATTTCAAGAAACACTTAAAAGAGTGTAAGCGGCGCATCCATGCAGCCTGCATCCTTTCAGCATTAATGATACATATGTTATAGATACAGTACAGATAGATTTATAAGGAAGTGCTCATTTTCTTGAGTGGGTGGGGGTGGAACATTGTAACCCCTCGTGGGAGGTGGGTCATTTTTGCAACAACCGGGCCTGAACGTGAGATTTTTGACGTGCTGGTAGGGGGCTGGAAATGGTGACCCTTTTGGTTGTTTGAAGAACCTTTGCCAGCTCCCCCCCCCCCAAAGTCTTACTGATCCCTCCCCCTGTTTTTAAAACTGAACACCCCCTTACATTACCAGTTTTTTGTAGCATTAGTAAACGCAAGATGAGCTTTTGTGTGTATGCATAGATGACATAGATGGCCATCAAACAATATAAAAAGAAAACTCACTAGACAAATTGTTTTAGCTAATTGTATTGGATATTATATATCACAAGAGCCTAATTACTAATACAATTTCCATAAAGGGGATTAACTAGGGATTCTGTATCAGAGAGACAAGTGCTTCATGAAGATAAGACTGTCGCAGTACAGAGGAAAATCATGTATCAAAGAAGGTATCTAGGGTGAGGGGACATTGTTTCTTGAAGCAGTAGTGGGCCTTACTAGGAAACATTACTTAGCTTTATAACTTAACCCTTTAGGTGCAGCATAAAGCCTTTTTGTCATCATGGTACATTTATGCATACCTGTGAGTAACTTGATGATAAATAACAAGCCTAAGTGGTTGATAAAATATAAACATATGTACATGATACATGATTGCAGTGTCAGTGAGTCACCTATGTGCAGATAAGCATGAAGCCTCGCAACATTATGTGCATAACGCCTGTACATGGTGAAATAATCAGTTCCTTGAATAGTCCTGTATCTCAACCCTATATTCTGTAAGTAGGATCCTCTTTAAATATTATACAGTAAAGCCTCAGCAATCCTATTACACTATGGCTTGGGTTATATGAGGCTAACAGGAAGTACTACAATGCATTTTGGAACAGATTTTAAAAAAGCCTACATAATTGTTATGTTCATCTTTGCCTGAACAAGTAATGAGTCAAAAGGCGAAAAAGATGGTTTATCTTCTCCCCAATAGGGCTACCTCATTGACAATATGATTAGCTCCAATAATCTGAAAAGCCCCTCCAAAGTACCTCTCCAAGCATGCATAGAAAGTACTCAGCGAGTGTTGGAGCACCAGGGGTGCCAGTTGGCTGCTGGGTGGCCTCCAGTATGTGGGACTTCCTTTTGGTCGTCTTACTATTCATAGGTTTATAGCTTACCAAGGCGCATGTTGTGATACAACTGTTGGTCTATAAAATAGCTAGACAGGAAAAATATATGAAGTTGTATTCATTCATAATGACAACCAAGTGCACAGTGCATTTATACCTCATGCTCTCCTTAAATGCTCAGCCCATTACAACCTATGGACCATGTATGTACTGGGCAGAGTCTGGCAGATTTGTACCGAAGCACTAGGATATGTTTTGTAGGAATTTCAAATGAATAGAAAATTATTATTGTAGGCGTGGCCAATTTCACAATGCCTGCAGAGCAGTCCAGTCTATACACATCACCCATTAGCCTGGTGGCTGCCATGCCAACCACGACACTTCCCCCAGGGACCAATAACACAGGAGTTGCCGGCTACTTGGGCACCTCCAGCAGTGGGAAGTGGGTGATATGAGAGTCCCAGACCTTTACTATACAGTCACTGTACTATGCATGCTTGTTTCATCATATTTCCCATACTTTCCCATACTTTCTACTCATTTGAATTTATATATGAGCAGGTCAATATGGATATAGTATGTATATGGGAGATATCTGTTTAGCTTATTATATCTGTCCTCAGGGGGTATTCATCAACTCATTCTATTATAATTCATTCTGTGACAGTGATTTGAGAGCTTTCTCATGGTTCAGGGGGGCTTTGAGATAAAACATGGGATATGTGTCTTGTGAGCAACTTTTTACAGGAATCTTCTGTCAAATATGATAACTCTTATGTGTAACTTTAGACAGTATGATGATCCATACCTAAATGGCTGCTATCTCATAGATAATATGAAAAAGTATTGAAAACTACATACTTCATCGATCCAGTAGAAAAAGACTATGGACTATATCATGCACTGACATAGCATGCTCATCTATCACATATTTCTTTCTTTCCTATACTCTAATTGTAATACTATTTATGAAGCATTCATATAGAAAGACATTAAGATGTGCATTTTAAATGTCAAGATACATTGACCCCATAGAAGACCATATAATAATAAGTCACTTTATGTTGTGGTTAATCCAGTAGACTAAAGTAGACTGTTGGATCAGGACTCCACAGAGAGACCCAAACTACCCATCCCCTGATGCACCTCCCTTTGATGTAGCTGTGAGCCAACCACTTCACCATATAAATATTTAACTTTGTAAGTAGATCTTTTAATGCCTCTAGTCATCTGATGGTGTATGTAAACAGCTCCCATGACATATAGACCACATTCAATGTGGAGCGCTCCTTGTTTTTGGCCTCTTGTGTATTTGGCATCTACTCCATTTTAGATTGGCGGTACTCAGTTTTCACCTGCCACTATAATTTTGCCTTCTCATCTACTTCAAGTAAGAGTACTTAAAATATTATATTTACAGATGGGATGGCAGTTGCTCATGTATCACTTATACCTTAAATATCTTTTTGGTTGTATGCATTTAAATGTATAATATTCCCTTCTCCTTCTAATCTGCCAAATCTGTTCAAATGGTTTGTTATTACAAAAATTGATGGCGCAAGAAGCCTAACCATTATGTCAATTTCCATACAAAATAGACGTAGAGGTCCTGTTGTCGATTCCAGCCATTTCAGCAGTTTTTGAAAACCTGTTTTGGGATCACCAAACAACAGGAAATTCTACCTTTTGATTATAAAGAAATATTGCACTGAATTCTAATTAATATTGTCCCTACAACATCCTTGTAAGGGAAACATTACGTCAATGTGTGCACATTGAAGGGTTTATCTTCAACAGGATAGCAATTCAAAGATGCATTTAATGCTTATTTATATCAGCATAATTAACAAAAAAAGGTCAGGCATGGCTTCAAATATTCATCAGGCATATCCATCTAAAAGGGTAGAGCAGTCTTCTTCTGAATGCAAATTCGTTAAATGTTTGCAATTCAGAATCATCTAGAATATTGCTTTCTCAACCTCACCCTGAAGTAGTAGTTTCAGAGGATATGTTTAAGCAAAAAGGCTAGTAACTCATAGGGAAGCAGAGGTGCAAATTCAGAGAAACCATGCAGTGAAATCCCATTCTTAAATTGTTGCAGTAAGACAGTTAATCATTTCTTTTTTACAGAAACACTCCATGGATGTGTTTATTGCATTACCATAAGGAAATAAAGAAATTGCAAAAAGAACAGATTTCAACCGTCTTCACTTTTCTTGGGAATAGTGTAAGTTCCCAAAATAACATTATTAATTTTACGAGATGTTCTCCAGTTCCAAGGGACGCCTAAAGAGGGTGTTGTAGTCACATATATCGTTTTACTCTGTATTTCATGGCAGCTGGCGGAGAAGCTCATGGTTTATACAGTGGGTAGGTAATCGTACCACTATAGCAAATTCACTAGCAACCTCCTAGGAACTACTATAAAGATATACACACAATAATGTGCATATTTTAACGAAAAGCTTAAAATGATGGTATAAGCATATCACATTTACCCTTCAATGTTTTTTCCCTCTTAAGTGATCTCAATTCACTCCCATCTTCTATGTACTAGAAGTATTACTTTCATTCTAATTGCTTCACGGGATCAGTTTCACTTGAGGTATCACTATACAATGTCTTAAGTCTGCAGTAGAGGCAAGAGAGGCTGGGTATGGAGGCAGCAGGGTCTGTTATTCTATATTCTGACATCAGGTATGTGAGTGATCAGCGACAGCCCTAAATTGGGCACCACAGGCCCTTACTGAGCAGCTCACAGAGCAGCTTCTCTGCTGTGTGTTGCAGCTCAGCAGCACACTCATCAGGCTCTTATTTGGATAATTACAAGAGACCTTCCTAATAGGACAGAAAGGTTGGAATAAGGAGGGAGTTGGAAGAAACCAGAAGTAGCAGTAGCCCACCCAGGAGCCTATAGGCCAATGTTTGGGCATCTGGCCAAATGCAAGGAAAAGAGCCAAGGGAAGCAGGTATGAAAATCAGGAAAGAAAGTAGAAAAAGCCAAGGTGAGAATAGGGAGAAGAGAAGTAGTAGAAAGTATAGAGATGGGAAAACTCCATTGTAGAGATATGAATAAACATCTTCACTACTTTGGATGCATATTGTCCCTCCTCTACAACTCCTCCAAACCTCCCTTTTCATCCCTTTGCACTCTGCGTCCCTTGTGATGAATTTTGTGACAAATTTGAAACTATTCTAGCTAGTTTCCTACAGCTGGGCAACTTATGGTGTGCATGCTCCGTAACACAATACCCTTCTTCACTGGTTTCTGAAAGACTGGAAATACCCATAGTGTGCATGCCAAGTATGTATGACATGACAGGAAGTGTCACCTGGCACAACCCCTACAGTGGTTCAAATTTTGTTCTGAAAGGTATTGAAACTTGTTTGTATGTATGTATAGTGGTGGGTCAAGTTAAGGATTTAATTATGTCAGCAGCTATGCAGAAAAAGATCTAGAAATGAAAAGGTTTAATGGAAATTACAGAAATTGAATTATCTACATACTCTTTCACTGATCTGGCATCATTACTATTAAAGGATCAGATCCAGCTGTGTCATTGCTATCACTTGTGAGTGTATTAACCCAATAGGCTTTGCATGATTCATAAATAGATCGCTAGCAAGTTGCTACTGGTGCCTCAACCATCATGTCAACTAATTTTATCAATGAGATGACTGTGTCTGGGGCTAACTTCATTCTGAAGTCTGTTTGACCTGTCCTCAGGGGGGCATGGTGAGAATCAGTCAGGCAGCACTTTGATCTGGGGAAGGGGAGGAGAACAGAGAGGGTTATCTTGGTGGGAAGAGGCATTGGCAGATCAACAGATCATCTGCTCGCAACCAAAAACAAACATAGCCACCCACAATGACTGCTATGTGCAGCCGCAGGCCCTAATCAGGCATATTATTGAAAGACACCATCTTCCATAATATAACAACATGTGGACATCTGTTTTTTAGCAGGTTAGTAGGCAATCAGTCCTTAGTGGTCTTTGTGATGGAAAACTTCCGGGGAGGTGTAGTATTTGTCCAAGGTGTAGCCGAGGAGGTTTTACTGCAAATACTACACCTTAGGCTTATGTTGTAACAGAATATGTTTTCATGTTAAAAACATATCTACTTGATAAGGTAAGAGGCTGCTCAAAATTTTGTGCCTGCTGCTGCATTAGACACTTTACAATCTCCCATTTCCGGATACCTTTACTGCATTATTTGTCAAAAGATATGTGTACTTTATATTATTTACTGATAAACTAGAGTGGCCTTTTTTCCTTCTTTCTTTCAGTCCAGACACTGCCAGTTAATCTCTGCTAGTCAATCAAGAAAAAATACTCTAGTCTAGACTACCAAGGAAGTATACATACGTAGTCACCCCCTGCAATACACATCAGCAATTTGCTCCTTCCCCCTCATTATAACAATCTGTGGGCCGGTTCCTGTCTGGCCTGCACTATTAGTTAAAGATTACAGCCCTTATTGCAGAAGCTACCCATGGTCTGATCCACCAATTAGTGTATATAATCTATTTAGCCTGAAGGACCTTCAGACAAGAATATGGATCACACCACATTTTGAAAAACTGCATTTAACACATTACACAGACACTCCCAGGCCCGGATTACCACTTATAAAATTTGGTACTTGATGACAGATTTTCACATTTACCGCAAACTCAAGTTTCCTTCAATTCCACTAACAGGAGCTAAAAGATTCTGTATGGCAACTGATTTGCTTTTATTTACTGTCCATGCATCATGATATCCATGCTGACTGTGGATAGGCTTTTTGAAATCCTAAAGTAATTCAAAGCTTATCGTTTTGCCTTAGCTAATGAAATATTTTATATTTACTTGCATGTTTGCCAAAACATAATGGATTTCAGATTGAAACTTTTCTTAATGTATTAAATCAATGCACAGACATTCCCATACTGTTAGGGGGCACAGCCAGAGTTAATGATAAGTCTGACAACTCAATTCCATGACTATGAAAAGGAGAGTATTTTGCCTCTAGCCTGCTTGTGAGAATATTGTCTCCATCCATATGGAGATCCGACTAAACATTTTCTGATAACATAATAATAATGTATTGTACTCTATGAAATCGCTTTTAAGTGGAATGCACCTTCCAGTATAACAAAACATGGTGTTCTACTCACCACTGCATACTATAAAAAGATACCATCAAAAAGTTATTGATTTAATCAGATATTGATTCATGTCTTCAGATCCACTCCCCTCATCATGCCTATACACTGTACCCTTATGCCTTGTACCAATGAGACTTAGATCAGACCTCATCAGTAGTAGACATGGGTTTTATGGAACAACCTAAGCATGAAGTCAGAATGTTGATTGGCAGAAATCAATGTACTAAGCAAATTACCCCAAACAGTCCATTCTAAGTGGACACACACTGATTTTGCAATCTAAAATCCACTACCTATGGTTCAGGAGAGTATAGTGATGTGATCATAGTGGATTGCAGTATTTTATCGATTAGATAATTCCACTATGACATGAATGAGTGCTGTTTTGGAAACAAATACCCGACCAATGTTTTGAGCAATTCGAAAAAGGCAGAGACTAGAGAATGTGTACAATGCTAGGATTTGTGTGAAGGATCATAAATATTAAAATGTAAGAAATATGATAAAAGAAAACTGGCTGGTTTTCATAGTGATTTTCTCTTTTCAACAAGATATGACATGAATATATATTGGCATAAAAATATTTTCCTGTTGGCCACCCAGGCCCATACGAACATAAACCCTAAGAAAATGGCAAGCCCAGACCCAAAACTAAGGGCCATTGGCTTTTCACGCTAGGGTTCATGTCTACTCCTGCATAAGTATTCATGCCTTTGATATACTCTGCACACCTCATGTTCCAAACAGTACAGCAGTATATAATGTGATACTCTCTAACTACTCTTAGAGCAACACCGTGCTACTATACAGCAGGTGGCTGGGTACTACTATATAGCACGCATTAAGTGCTGTGTAGCAGGGTTAACACAGCACATCTATCAGAGAGCTGTGCCTGGATGCTATAAATAGACACACACTCCCTCTAGTTATAAATATTGTATCAGTGTATCAAAGGCCATTCCATCAGAGAATTTCTGCAGGAGACAACAGTCAGCCATCGGTCAATTTTCAAACAATATCCTACTTATTTATTACCAGATCATAATCAGTTAGGGATACAGGAGTAGTCGGGAGATAAAGGAGTTCATACATGCTGCTATACTTTGGCTGAATTAATTCTTTAAAGGAGGGCTTATATTATAAAGTTATAGTGGACACTATAGTTACACAAATGGATGATATCATTACAGGAGCATGATAGAGATACATGGTATAGCGCTGCTATTTGTTACTGTTATTGCTCTGACATTCTGATTATAACATAATCTGGACTAGCTCTAGTCTGGGCTTCAACATGATCTACTGTTACAGCCCCCTACTATAGGATCAACCAGCAGTCCCAACCACCTAAACAATCCAGATAATATTGGGCAGTTCCGTATTTCAATTTCTCCACTTTAATTTTACTGTCGCTGTAATCCTGTTTTACCCTTCTTTGCCTATTTCATTTTTTATGCCGAAGTGGTGGCGTAGCCACCTGGTGGTGCCGCCAGGCACCACCAGAACGAGGTATATGATGTTTGCACTTTGCCAGAAGTCAGAACGGGCGCCGCCATCTTGGATTGTGCCGCCATCTTGGATTAAGGTGTCACAACACAAATTTATGCTATGTGATAACAATAATATAAATCAACCTTTGATAGTTCCTGAGGTTGATTATAATCATACCTACCCCCCCATAATATGGACCCAAGGAATTCAATGGTTCTATTGGTTATTTGCTATTACAGCTAGTTGCCTAGCAACGGCTATTCTAATTGTTTATCTGCCTAGCAACACACATTTCCATGGTCCTGAAGTTGATTATAATCATACCTACCCCCCCTAATATGGACCCAAGGAATTCAATGGTTCTATTGGTTATTTGCTAATACAGCTGGTTGCCTAGCAACAGCTATTCTAATTGCTTATCTGCCTAGCAACACACATTTCCATGGTACTGAAGTTGATTATAATCATACCTACCCCCCCTAATATGGACCCAAGGAATTCAATGGTTCTATTTGTTTGTTGCTAATCCAGCTGGTTGCCTAGCAACAGCTATTCTAACTGCTTATCTGCCTAACAACACACATTTCCATGGTCCTAAGGTTGATTATAATCATACCTACCCCCCCTAATATGGACCCAAGGAATTCAATGTTTCTATCGGTTTGTTGCTAATACAGCTGGTTGCCTAGCAACAGCTATTCTAATTGCTTATCTGCCTAGCAACACACATTTCCATGGTCCTGAGGTTGATTATAATCATACCTACCCCCCCTAATATTGACCCAAGGAATTAAATGGTTCTATCGGTTTGTTGCTAATGCAGCTGGATACCTAGCAACGGCTATTCTAATTGCTTATCTGCCTAGCAACACACATTTCCATGGTCCTGAGGTTGATTATAATCATACCTACCCCCCCTAATATTGACCCAAGGAATTAAATGGTTCTATCGGTTTGTTGCTAATGCAGCTGGATACCTAGCAACGGCTATTCTAATTGCTTATCTGCCTAGCAACACACATTTCCATGGTCCTGAGGTTGATTATAATCATACCTACCCCCCCTAATATGGACCCAAGGAATTCAATGGTTCTATTTGTTATTTGCTATTACAGCTGGTTGCCTAGCAACGGCTATTCTAATTGTTTATCTGCCTAGCAACACACATTTCCATGGTCCTGAAGTTGATTATAATCATACCTACCCCCCCCCCAAATATGGACCCAAGGAATTCAATGGTTCTATTGGTTTGTTGCTAATACAGCTGGTTGCCTAGCAACAGCTATTCTAATTGTTTATCTGCCTCGCAACACACATCTCCATGGTCCTAAGGTTCATTATAATCATACCTACCCCCCCCTAATATGGACCCAAGGAATTCAATGGTTCTATCAGTTTGTTGCTAATCCAGCTGGTTGCCTAGCAACATCTATTGTAATTGTTTATCTGCCTAGCAACACACATTTCCTTACCCCCTAACGTGGACCCAAGGAATTCATAGGAAATGCAATATTTGAAGTAATATCATCCTTCCCCCTGATAACCCCTTCCCGGCCCTGCTTTTTTGGTGTCTTGAATGGGTTCCCTTCAAACATACCAACCATGCAGACATTATGTTTCTTCAAATGCAAGAATTGCGGTTGTTGCTGCGTATAAAAATGCCTGAGGCATTTTTTACGCGGCAACAACCGCAATTCTTGTTATAACAATATCTGTAATTAACAACAATAGAACATGTTTTTTTTGCTTTAGCTGTGTATTGATTCCTATAATCCTAAAGTCATTATACATGTATTAGGATTTTTTTTTACTTGTGTACAGTAATTGATTATCAATATGTTATACCCCATAAACCTGTGATAATTTAAGTATAGATAATGCTAACTTTGTCTAATAATAATTTGAGAACAAAATTGAATGCAAAATACTTTTAAGCATGATTGAGAGGATTTTGTTATATCTAGTAAAATTGGTTCCTGTTTCCTTCCAGCAATTTGCCAGATTCTGGCCATTGGCAGGGGATTGTTTCACACAGGAAATAGTTTAGCTTTGATGAAACATCACAGATACAAATCCCACCACTCTGGCTGGCACTCAGAAATTCTAGACACTGTGATTAAAATCTTATTAGAAATGGTCTGTCATCCTTGGCTGAACCGGAATGTGATATTCATTGAAAACATCAAAATAAATGTAGCATATAGAAGGTTTTATACGATCCCACTAACATGGGATATCTAAACTGACTCTCCTGTATCCTGTAGTAGTTTCAAAGAAATCAATAAAAGGAGGAGGTAAGTGACCGACCATGGTTAATGAAACTTATCATCATTCTTTTAACATAGATCCTGTCTGCCAAGTGTTGTATGTACATCAGACTGATAATTTCTTTAAATATATTAAACGGATGCAGCTACCTCCCAATATAATGACGTTAGAATTTACCCTGAGCACATTCTCTCACAGTTTTCAGACTCTACACTTATTGTTGCATTTGCATGCTTCAATTGAACTTACACTGCATTGAATTTTTTCTAATGAGATATAATGCATGGTGGCCCACGAGGCCCACGTAAAAAAAATCAAAAAGTGAAATTTCTTTTTGGAAGTGAAGTTTTCTGTCTGCAAAGTGAAGTTGTCTTTCCAAAGTGAAGTGGTTTTTTATCAAAGTGATGTGTTTTTTTCTAAGTGATTTCTTTTTCTAAGACATTTCTTTCTAAGATTTATGGTTTTTGTTTCATGTTGTCAGATTTTTAAAAATGTGCACTACAGAGAGATTGGATGGTGAACATCCTCTTTGGTTTATAAAGAATTTGACTGAATCATGAAATTACAGATAGGCCTGAGTAGGCCTATAGATTGGGCCTTCCTCTTACCAAGCCCTGCCAGCCCTCCACAATCCCCATCCACCCACACAAAGGGTGGCTGGCCCTGACAGATACAATTGATCAAGCTGCAAAGGCATTGGTCAAAAAGCAAGGGATAAAGCTGTAGATAAGCCACCCCAATCTAGCTCAATACTCTCCCCTTCCCATCAAAATCTCAATCCACCTGTCTGGACACTAACCAATAGCCCTTTAAGGATGGTATGTCACTAAAATGTGACATTTGTTACCAATACAGCTCCAAGGAGTCACTTGCCACTGCTGCATTGGCAAATCATGCCGACCTTTTGGGAGTGTATTAACTCAGAAGGATCAGTATGATGCTTGAATACATTTCCTGTGAGCTACTCAACAGGGCTGCATTCATAAATCATGATAACTAAGCCCATAATACAATTACGTATTGATGCTATCCTTAACAGGTTAACAATCCTGCATTAAAGTGACAGGAATGACTGCAGATACAAGAATCAAATTGACATATGGAGAGAAGGGGGAGTAACAATCATTTTCTTTGGCTGCTTTAGGCCAGATAGTATAGCAAAAAGGTGTTTTATGCAATTTGGTTATATGTTTGGGCATTATAGTCCAAATGATTTCCCAACATATCTTGGCAAGACGTTAGGATTATTCTGTATGACTTACATTTTTTAACATAACTAACAATCTCCTGCTAATGACATAAATCATTATATTGACCTCTTACGGCATCAAAAGTGTGTCGTGCCCATTTGGATAGGTCAGTTTGATAACCTCATAAACAACTCAAATAATTCCTTTTTGCAAGTAACAAGGAGTGTTGGGAAAGACAGATATGGACCCCTTTTAAGGGATGGATCAAAACAATTTCACTAAATTTATCGCAATGCATGATACGAGCCAGAAAATAAATAGCTATGTGCTTTATTAATTGGTCTATGCAATGTGTACTCAAACTCTTTTACAGTGTAGAACCACCTGATGCTAGACTTATACTTTGTGATGAGGCCTCGCCGTGAGGTGGACAATGACATCACAAATATTGCATAATGAGTATTGGGCCTTATGTTGCCTGCATGTGAGAAGATAAAACAGGCTAAGACATTATGTTATTATTTCCACTCTAACTCCCTGAGTAAATGACCTGGTTCTGCTCCCAACCATCCATGCAACTAGTGTGACTAATAGGAAAATAATGTCAGCAATATGACAGTGCAGTGGGTAGACAAACAGGGGATGGTAGGAAGGGGGGAGGGGTAATAATATTGCATAGAAATGGACAGAATCCTGCAACCAGGAGTTTCCACACTGGTAGTTGTGTTACTCAGATGCAGAATCAGGTTATTATTCTTTGCATCACAATGCGTGGAAAACTATGACTTAATCTATTGCAAATCTAGATGACCTACTGTGATTCCTTATTTTAGGTGTAGTACCATCAGGGCCTTGCATATTTAAGACATGACTAGATAGGGGATATCTGATACCCAAAGGACCAGCTGTAAGCTCCGCTGTCAGGTGTCTATAGTGGGATGTAGGGTGGGTAGTTATGGCTATAATCTACACAATTAAATTAGACTGTGAGCTAACAGTCCTCTAAGGACCTCTAAAGTGTTTGGTATAGCTTTAATGTCTGCCAGTACAAAGGATCAGAAAAGGATGTCAATTGCAAGTAATAGTAATGGACATTTAAAAAAACTCATATCTCTCTTATGAATTGAATAAATCATCGGAACAATAATTCATACTCACAACCTTTGGAAATTGCATGTTGCTTTTCAAGGATTATGCCCGATAGATGAGTTAGTTATGAATTTGCCTGCAAACTCCTCTAATTTGCATATGGTACAGGCTCTCTCATTTTGCAAATTTAAAATCTTGATATCTGCTAATCGGAAAATAATATCTTTCTCAGGAGGAAAGTGTTATCAGAAAGCAGACACCCTAGCACCTCAGCTTACTGTTTATGTGGATACCCAGGTATTTCTCTAGCAGATTATCATCTCTCACATTTCTGTGTCCTCTGTGTGACCGAATCGTATACTTTGTATCCTTGTGGGGCCAGTATCTATTGGATCTTCTTGCACTACTTTGCATCTTGTGTCCTTGCTACCACCTGTCAGAGAAAGTTAACAAAGACCTCTCCAAGAACAAAGAATAGGTCCTACATTGGGTGTTCAATGGGTTAGGTCAAAGAATGCATAACCAGCAAGGTATACACAGATACAATAATATTATTCTTAATACAGTTACTATTCACTGTGCAAAGAGGCACAATATAAGAATTATTTTTCATACAGGTCAGCTAAGTGTCTAGATCTGTTGCAATTAAAATATCTGATCACTCTTTTGATTAGTGATGCTGGGTGCTCCAATAATGTCTGAGTCAGTCATCAGCTAATAATAACCACAGATGAAGCTACACATAATTACAAACTGTAACCTGAGATGACCTGGGCCCCTGTGAGATGTATTGTCTGCTATTCTGGTCCTACAGGGAGGTATTTTACTGAGGCAGACATCAACTTCCTGCACTCACCACTTGATCTATTACCTTGCTCAACCATTCGAGGACATTACAATGCCTCAAGGCGTTCATGAAACCTTCCTAGCGATGGCTGTTTACTTGCAAGGACTGAAATAATGCGTCATCAAAACATACTAAATACTACAAGGCCTACAGTCACTAGATGTGTAAATGCCCCTGCAAATCAGGGACAGGCTCACAATGATGTTCATAGACTGGGCTAAACACACATCCTCCTATATTCAGGTTTGGGCCACAACCACTATTCTAGTATGCCCTAAATTAGGTGTACTTGTACTTACCATTTAGGGCGTCATAGTATAATGGCCTACCCAGTAGCATCAGCATATAAGTGTTTAAGCATATACACATGAGATGTGTCTAAAAGTTCTTATATATCATATATCATGCATGGTATCATTGGAAAGAGGACTAGCTGATGTACAAGTTCAAACCATGTATCTTCATTTAGATATCATGCATTGAACATGCCACATTCATAAAATACTTGTATAGAGACCCAGCAAAATCCATTTCCGAATTTTTTGTTAGATTGGCTGATAAAAATAAACATACAGAGGGGCAGCCAAGACACTGATCTATGACTCTGCCTTTTGGTTCTATCTGCTAATAGAATGGTAAGGTCAAAAATAAAGAAAACCATGAGAAAATGTTGGTATAGATGATACCCATTGTTATATGATTACAGATAAGGCACTGAGGGGGCTGCAGACATAGCCATGGGCTAATGGTCATGGTCTAATGATCACACCATCTGTACCAATTAAATGGTACGGCCCAGGAGCATGCACAGTACCAGAATACTGGAACGTACCAATAAGGTACTCCTGTCCCCTACCTGATATTTCCTCCACTAGTCACTCCTGTACTAAATGGGATCCTTTTGTATCAATGTTGTATCAAAATTTCAAAGAAAGGTGACATAATTCATTTGAACTTTCCTAAAAAGCATTGTGATTTAGCTGGTTCAGTTGTACATCAACTGCAGAGGCTTTCTCAAATCAGGTATCTTACAGTGTGTAGGGGATTCTGAGGAAGAAAGCTACTCCAACCCTGCCTTCTACCTCCCATGTTCCAGCAAGCTGTGGCAGGCAGCTCAGCCAAGGATATCTACATTTCTATGTACAGTATCCCCTGCCAATGGTGATATGATACAGTTGGCATGGGGATGGGGACATTGCCATTGTTGTGTGTGGCCCTTCTGCTGCACCTGCTATGAATATAGCCAGAATATGTTGGAAGTTGGATATATTGTAATTTTATAAGGTGAGTAAGTACACAGGGGTACTAAGAAAGATGTCAAGGTTGACTGTGGGTCTCCCTTTCATATATGTTTAACAGAGTTTATTGCATTAAGAAGGTAAACATATTCACCAAAATGAATTAATCATCTCAAATAACTAAACAAGTTCTTTATTAAGGAGGGAGATTGAAAACTGAGGGCAGATTGTTGCTACAAAAAACCTGAAACAGACCATATAATTCTTAGAAAGTATTTTTTTCCTTAGACAACTATTAATTGCAGATGTAGATGTGTGGACCCAGGTGTGTGGCACAAAGTATTGACTAACATCTTGTCAGCAACAACTCAAAATTGAGTTGTGCTTTCCCTGTGTGTCCATGCCTGCCTGAATCACTTGCAGGCCTTATTCTTCATGTGAGCCTCCTGGGTCACCATACAGATAACATTGTCTGTAATGGCTATGTTAGAAAACATAGTATATCAAGAGATCCACAGGAGAGTTATCATTTCAATATTTTGAATAGAGGATTTTATATTTATTGATTTGTCACTTCATAAATGGTCAAAAACATTATCAAAAACTTTTCTGAAAATTACACTTTTTTGCTGCATAGCCCTTGCACGGAGCATCCTTTCTGCATGGCTGTTCAGCCATCTACCTGGTATTCAAGGACTGTACACAACTTGAAAACACCAGTTGCTCTGGCCTCCTGAGGGTGATGACCTGCTCTATATAGCTCAGAGACAAGGTGATGTAGACGCCCATAGAGAGGGAGGTGGTGGGACTAACATCTGCTCCCTGTGTGAGTGATGGTAGAGAGGGTAGGGTTTAAAGGTGGGGTAGGAGTTATCTTTTTCGGGGGACATAATTACCACTATAGACATGATACATACTTAATAACACATTCAACAATTTAATCTATACATTTTGCAGCTTTTATATAACAGCTAAACACATAGAAAAGTATTTATATATGAGATAAAATTAAGATAATAAATGAGGAATATATGCTGGGCCCCTAGATATTATGAAAAAAGAAGTTTAATGATTTAAAACAGAACACATACATTTATATAATCATCATAAAAAAATTACATTGTGCAGCTGAAGACTAGAAAATAAACCACAAATTAGCTCCTATATATAACCTATCTTTAACAGGGGGTAGGGGTGTGGGATGATAGATTAGCAGAGGGGTGAAGGGTAGGGTGGTTTGCAGTATGCAGGATATGGAAATTGGGGAGGAATTGTAGGTGGGGAATAGGCAACAAGGGGGAGACTGTATCCCTCTGGGATAGAGGGATACAGACAAGAGAATACGAAGAGGGGAAGAGATAGAGAAAGAAATTTGGAGAGAAACACACATAAGGAAAGAGACAGCATTGAGAGCATAACAGACAGAGAGGAACACATATCAATTCAGGTTTTATAATGCTCAAAACAGTTCCAGTAGACCTTCTTTAAAATTACAAACAATGTATACTCAGCAATGCACCTTTTACCACATGGGATCCATGAGAAAGTTATCAACCGATTCTTCATCTATACAGCGTTTGTGAGATGGCATATAGACTGTCTAATGTGTTAATAATGTGTTATATTCAGCGCATTAAGACTGTACCACAGGGATGCCAAAAGATTATGATAGCACCATCATGCCATCGTCAACTCTCTAAATGCCTCTTGAATATGATATATTATGTATTATGTTAAATACTATGTTTATAAATGCCTTTACAGGTTATTCCTGCTATTACCCAAACAAGCAAGTAGAATGTCAGCAATCCTAATTGGCAGTCCTAATCAAAACAGAATTAGTGAAATAATTTAGACTTGTGTGTGGGCAGGCTTGCTGAGGTTGATGTGTAATTGTGGCTAATCAGGGCTCATTGTGCCGCCAGGTACTGAGGCCTGCCCCAGGGGCTGACAAGACTGAGCCACTCTAAGCCACTCTGAGGTATGCTGGGGGGGGGGGGCGGAGAACTGTACAAATATGACACCCAATGGGTCTTTACAACAGAGCAATGAAGAAGAACAGGAGGACTTCCTCCTTTTGAAATGTAGTTTAGTGATTTAATTTTTGCTAGGTGTGATCATCTACTGCATTAGTGAGGGAGCTAATATCCATTTGTAATCTACTCACAGTCTTGAGACAAGCTTTATCAAGCCCCATGTTTGCACACTGTTAATACCTTATCAACGGACTTAACTACATTTGTGTCCCAAGGTAAAATAGACATGTTGGCAGATAACTTTAGACTGTTTTACAACTTCTTGATTTTAGTCTGGCTAGGCATGGGGAGTTGAGGGGGTGGGATGAAGCTAGGAGCAGTGCTGTGATTACGTGTTGTAGAGTAGAGGGAGAGAGGATAATGCCTCAATGGTTGTATGTTTTTATTTGCATGATGCACCAACTCAGTGCCAGCCAATTACACACTGACACTGCATTGGTGCATCATCATGACCATTTTGGGAGGTTGGCCTGATGTATTTCAGGGTCGGATCGAAAAAAAATGCTGATCAGGGGGTACATAAGGACAAAACACAAAATTCACAATTTCACTTAACAATTCTATTTTCCTGAAAGGGTAGCATCTTGACTCCCTGAAACCGCTGTGGAACTCTGTTTTGCCCAAGAATGCAGTTTTTATTCACCGTAGACCACATGCTACCTTAATCCCGAGGCGTCTGTGACGTTAATGAATAGTGCACTGCAAGAAACTCTTTTAAAGTGACCTAGGTATTCCAAATTTTGGCTCCTAGTTGACTGACTAGGTACCATTAATCCTGGGAAATTTCATAGCTGTAAGTCGTAAATTAAAAAAATTGTGGCACTTTCAATTATGTAGAAAATAGAAAAATCCAAAGCATTCTGTAACACTTTACCAACTTTAGCCTAGTTTCCTTAATCTTGCTTTGTTTACCATTAAAATTACTGTCTAAAGTCTTTAGTACATCTAGTTGCCAAAGCAAAAGGTTTTAGGTGTGAGTTTCCGACCAATTGGTCACACTAGTGTGTGCAACATGGTACCAAGTACCCAGTTAACGTCACAGACGCCTCGAGTTTCACAGTAATAAACTAGATTGGTTACAGAATCATTGAAAGTGTTTAGAACATCTTAATACCTTACACACATGTACAGAACAGGTTGGTGCATTCTTTAAAACCTTAATGGAAACATTTTTACAATTTTTTGAGTATGCGCTCAGTCTTTAAACAAAAAAAATTCACTTTTTTACCGTGTGTCGGCACGCGCAGCACCACATCATCAAAATATTTACATTACAATGGAACCTCCTGGGCTCTATTCTACAAGGCAAGTTTACCTGTTTACAACCATTTAAAACAGTAATAAAGACCCTTCTAGCACTAGCAGGGCCATACTAGCTGTCTGGCTAAACCCATACATTTACTAGGTTAACGTCACAGACGCCTCGGATATCTCTACTATAACAGTACTTTACTAGAACGGTCACACAGCCATCAGAAGTGTTATAGGCCTCCTCGTCTTCTCTCTTCTTGCGGGCCCGACTTTCCGGCTTGCGCTGTGCACCCGTCTCTACCATTCCAGGTGGCAGCTTGGGTTGTACCATACTGCAAAGTAGACAACAATTTATGCTTATTTAAGGGAATTTCAGACCTTTTAAATAAATTTGCAACATGAATAATAATTGCTAATTATTGGCAAATGTTCACTTAAGTTAATTGTATAATTAGACACAGGTGTATAGCAAAAGCATGGAGGATTTTGAGCACATCAGACAAACAGAACTAGGTCTGCCGCAGCATTTAAGCAAAAACAGCCAGGGGACACAGAAGTTGGAAAAAAAAGTTTTAACTACTGCCAATACACCTTACTGGCTCTTTAGATATATAGTAGGGGCATGCTGTCTAAAAATATGGAGAGGTTGGGTGCAGGGGAACTACTATTTCCATTCGATTAACTGCTTTCGAGGCGTCTGTGACGTTAATGAAATGACCTATAAAAATATGTAAACTTTGATAAATAAAAACATTTCTTGGTCAGGGCATTAGCTTACATGCCCCTGAAGCATGGTACGAAGTTACATTGTTCAAATCGATCAAATAGTCACTGTACAGTGACAATTTCATTTTCGTCGGAGGCGTCTGTGACGTTAACCCGAAAATGCATAAATTGGCTTGCAGTGGCCAGAAAAGGAGTACCAGCTTAAATGTAGCCCACCAACATGATGAGGGGACTTAGTAGGAAGAGAATTAACCATAATATATTAAGTTGAGATAGCTTTCAGCTGAGTGAGAGTACATTTTCTGACTGAAAATCCAAAAAATTTCCAAAATATTTTTTTAAAAGGCATGAAACATAGGCTCAGATACATGGGATTGCTACTAAACTGCATAGAGGCATAGAGGAACATCTATTCTATTGAATCAAGTTGATATGTACCCTCAGGGAAAGATAGAACGATAGCCAGAATGATTTTTCGCCGAGCCCGCATTAACGTCACAGACGCCTCCGCTGAGGGTGCACCGGTTAGAAATTGCGAAAACTAACATGGCGGCGTCCATGACATTAATAAGCGAGCACTCGAACGAAAATAATCAATCAAGTCTACCTAAAATAGACCGTTCTAAATGAAAATAAATGTATCTGCGCGGGCCTTGGTGCAAAATGAATCAAAATATAACATATTTTAGTCTGATCCCTTACCTTTCTCGGTGGAAATAGCTGAAAAAGAACTCTGAATTGTTAGTTTGGGAGTCGCTCCAGCAAGATCAGATGCTTCTTTGCTCGCCGAAATGGTACCCGGATGTGTGCCACTTTCGGTGGGTAACAGGAACGCCGACCTCATTCCCACGCCAAATTTTGGGTTAACGTCACGGACGCCTCCGCAAAGTATAAATACCCCTCCCGCGGTGCCTGTTCCGTACATATCGAATCAAATGCTGTTGAGGATCCTCAAATACAACCCAATAGAGTACACAGGGTACAAGAAATATATATAAAAACATAATTAAACGCTGGAAAGGCTATAATGCTTGGAGGCGTCTGTGACGATAACTCGAGTTCCAATACACTATATTGCCCATAAGGGAGAGTAAAAGTGGGCGTGGCTCAAATTTTTTTTTGCCATGAGCTCACCCATTGGGAGGCTCTAGATTGCTGGTAGTAAGGATATTTAGTGAATACTATTAATAAAGATATAGGCCCTTTTATTAACGTCACAGACGCCTCCGAAACATGTACTTGCTACATTTGAAGGTCACTGTTGACAAATTTGCGTGGGATATGAAAGTGTAGCAAGCTGATTTGTTCACATAACATATATAGCTACTAGGAAATGCTGTTTAGTGATAGTTTTTGATGTGTCAGTTGACATGAGGGCCTTGTTAAACATGGATAATTAGCTAAAAAACATGGATTTTAGCCATTTTTCTACTTTGGAGGCTCATAAATCAGCAAAAAATCATCGTATATGCAAAATTATAATTTTTTCCGAAAGCCTAGAGTATGCCCTCTTATGAAAAACCAACAAAGACCATACTGGTGTATGTATTTTTATTCTGTGGCTCTTGCAAAGTAGAAAATCCCCCGAAACCCAGATCAGCATCTTTTTTCGATCCGACCCATCAATGTAGCACTGGTGAATCAGGGCTGCATTCATCTACAATATAATTTAAGAAGGGTTATGTGCACAGAAATACTATTCTGCCATTAAAGAGATTTACTTGCAGTGTGAGAGATCAGTACCTGCACAGAGAAGGGACATATGGAGACAGATATTGTAGAAATGAATGTGAATTAGTGTCAGGGCTGTGTAAGGGACCTGTGTGTTGTCCCCTACCTGACTGTTCCTTTAGTACGTTATTATAGTCTCGGCCCCTGTTCTCTGCCTGTCATTTTATCTTTATCTATTGCCCTTTATGGACAATGAATGGTGCTACTTCCTCTCTCCTTTTTGTATATGCCCCTCTCTCTCAATCACCTCCTCTCTATTTCTCTCTCTGTCTTTATCTGCCTCTTTATGGGTCACTATGTGTGTTTGTCTGTCTGTCTCTCTTTCTCAGTCACTCCCTCTCTCTGTTCCAAGTGTTTACCTGTCCTCTCTATAACCCTGTCCATATCATTTCCTTGCTCATATTCTCTTCATGGCCAATCGTTGATGGATTTGTTTATTCATTACCCTATTTTGATCATGATTCTTTCTCATTCCATGCTTGCTCCCATTACCTCATTCCCTCAACTGCTTCAGCATTCTCGTCTCACTTCTCTTCTTTCCCCATTTTGCCACCCACTCCCCTATTAGTGGCGCCTTTAGTGTCAGTCTCAGGTGCCTCATAGAGCTGCTGCTCATATTTCTATTCATTCTTGCATTCCCCCACAGCTGCGAGTAAGGACACACAAGTGATGGTTTTGCTCTCCATATAGGGAGTTGTTTTCTGTTGCATTTTTTCTTGTCTTCATTTTTAGCTAAAAGAATTTTACTTCCAAAGGGTGAGAGTTTTTTTTCCTTTAGAAAATTAGAAAAAGAAAAAGAGGTGTGTGAGAGATATTCTCCTTTTTCAATTTATCAAATTAATATAATAATAAAGTTATGAGCAAAAATCATACTTTTCGGTAATGGCGTATAAGGTAAAAACATTCCAGTAGGAATGAGGTCAATTTATGAGGCAGCCAATGGATATTGGATGTAAAGATATTATTACAAATGGGCTATTGATCGATATCAAAATAATTGTGATTTATTGGGAATGAGATTATCAGCAATATGGGTTATATAGAGAGACAGAGAGAAGGAGATTGGTCTGTATTAAAGCTTATGTCTCTGCTTAATATAGTCTCCCTTAATTTTGTCTGGTCAAATTATTGCATAGGGACTGCAGCTTAAAAAGGGAAATGGAGGGAAAAAACTGATCATTAATCTTCTAGTGAAAAACTGTCTGGAGCTAATCCAAATTGAAATTGAAACTTGATCCAGTTTTTTCTATTCTGAATTCTTGATTCTTTTCTGAATTCTGACAGGTAAATGAAAGTGAACCTAAAAACGATGTTTTTCGTAATCTCTTGACGAATCATACAGGCTAGTGCCAAAGAAGTCTTTGACTTACCTTTATGATATGCTAGGCTATCTTATCCAATCATTTGATATCCCTTGGGTCAAGTTGACAAACAAATTTCTTTAATTTATGAGATATTGAAGATACTGTTAACTTAACGTCAGTGTGGCATCAAGGCTATTATCCTTATGTTCATCAAATTGCACCTACAGATGGATAGATAATACATACCATTAAGTTATAATTAAAACTGTGAATTTGATGACATTTCCAAAGATTGAATTTTTCCATTTACACCTCATTTCCAGCTGACTTTGGGGTCCTCATGCTCCTACAAGTTAATAGATATCCAAAAGTCTTGTCCCCTGTCTGTATATATACAGGATTTGGTTATAATAGTTCTGTGTTTTCTAGTTAACAGAGTTTTCATATAAGAAATGCCTAAAAATGGACTCCTTAAGATGAGCTCACTCCTTCTTCACTGAACAAGACATCATTTCTAAACCTGGTTTAAAATTTTGAGCCCATATTTACATATGATATACAGGACACACTGGGCTATCAGCAAACTTAGTGAGGATAGAATCTGAGATGGTCTCCCAGGAGCCGTTGGTCCAATCTAAATGGGCCAAGCCATTTTGACTTACATTTGGACGTTCTAGTATTGACCTCAACTTCTGTAGTCTGCAAATAATAATGGTCCAATATTGTATTGAGGGTTGGCTAATTTCTAGACACTTATATCTATTTAGCATCAGGTTTCTACAAATTGTGTCATAAACCAAACTCTAATATCTGAATCGCTCTCCAGCCTACTAGTGAAGGTTTTAACTGGCTCAACCTCCATGACCACCTCCAGTGATAGAAATGCATTCATACATATGGATTTAGAATTACTATTGTATTATATCCTGTTACGGGCTAAGCCGTGTCTTGCAGGCAACTTTTCACGGCAATCATCTATTATATATGTCATGCGCAATATCGGAATTTGCGCAATATCGCAACTCCTACATGGTCATAAAATATGTACTAAAGTGTATCAGTATACCCCTCAAACAGAAAGGTAGGGCAAGAAATCTATCCGCCAGGAGGTTATTTTTTATCATCGAGGGCTCAGGTAGCCAATGCCCCAATGTTTTATCATAGCAGAGGCATTTCTGCCACACCTTATTCACAGCTATATACAGGTGTGACTTGCATGCAGGTTCTCCCTGACTGTTATTTACACCTCCAATATCTACAGTGCAGCCCCCTCAAACATCACTGAAATATATATTTATATTCTATATCTGTACCCTACAATAAAAACAGAAAGGAATTCTATAATACTGCTCGTCCCTACTCTCACACGAGCGTATAGCAATTATAAGAATTAATACTTGATTACCGGTAGTTATTATAAATACACATAAGAATGAATACAAGACAGTGATTGGGCTTAGGCTGGGCTCACAAACCCGCCATATTTATTAACAAATATAATAAGATAATAATAACAAATAACAAGAAAAAAAATTATTACATCAATCCCTGATTTACACGCTGGCTTGTGCTACCTTCTCTGCCATAAACAACAATGGCCGATCTTCGATCCGAGAAGACGGAAATGATACCCGCGCATGCGCAAAGAACCTGGTTAACCGGTGGTTCCCGCCAAGGTCTGGCTGGATTATACTCCAGAAATACCTCCTCTATTTCTTGTACCATAATACTGCTCGTCCCTACTCTCACACGAGCGTATAGCAATTATAAGAATTAATACTTGATTACCGGTAGTTATTATAAATACACATAAGAATGAATACAAGACAGTGATTGGGCTTAGGCTGGGCTCACAAACCCGCCAAACCACCAAACCCAAAACCTGCAAGTGAGTTACAGTCTGAAATCCAACACCTTCTTGCTCCACAACTGTTCCTCCAAAACCAAATTAGATAATGGTCTATTTAAATAACGCAAAACACACATACTTTTCCAATCGCCTCGCTTAGAAATCTCAGATAAATCCATACCAATCATTGCTAAAGTCGTCGCACCCCCATGTCTAAAACTGTGGGTGCCAAATTTACCTTTCATACCCAATTTAACACATAATTTTTTCAATTTATCTACAAACCAATCATATTTCGCTGGATGAAACTTCCCTTTCTTTAACCAACCCAGCAAAGGCTTGCCTTTACCGGTACCACTGTATTCCATAATAAATCTCAAACACTTCATAAAACATAAAGGATGGCCTTTTACTTCAGCCACAGGAATGTCCAACACACGTTCCTTATATTGAATAGTCTTAGTTCTCTTTACTTTAAACACGACACCCCAATCATACCAAATCACATCATCAAAACCAATCACCATCTCCGACAAAAATACATTTGATCCTCTCAACAGGGTTCTGAACATCAATAAACACGCAGTCCAGAAAACCATATCTTCCATCACATGTAATTCCAATAAACCTTTAAATCTACACAATTGCTCTGGAAAAATACAAGTTGACGAATCCACAAAAGTACCTTTAAATCTTTTCACCCCTCCAAGTACCCACAACAAACCTAGGGTAGTCCTGGATTCATCCTTATGACCCAGCATTCTAGCATGCACTAGTACAGCTGACACATACTGCTGAATAGACAAATAACTAATTTCAAAACTCAAAAACGCCACATATTTACGCATTACCAACGAATCCAAAGGATAACAATTAAATCCTTTAATCCGACAAAAATTCTCATAACGTCTAATCTGCACTGAACGCGTTCTCTTAGTGTTCTCAGAATAATACAAATCCTCCAGTCGTCTAACCTCGAGAAGCAGATCATCACCTTTAAAAAACAAAACAAAAAAAAACTATATAATAACATTCATGAATGTACACATTTAGACTTATTACTCAGACAACAAAAGTCCCGACTTCTTGCATAATCCAAAGCTATGTCTCTAGCTTTCACACCAATAACCCTCGACAGTGCATCACAAAATACATTTTGCACACTTGAAATTCGATGAGGGAAAATCTCAAAATTATGCACAAAAGAACACCAAAAAATCTCCCTCAACCATTGCATACACAATCTGTTCCTAGACCTACCAGTTCTCAGCATAATTTCAACCGCCACATTGTCAGTAAATATATGAATAGCTCTATTCTTCCACAATAAACCCCATCTCACACAGGACATCATTATAGGCCACAATTCACGCTCAGCAGAACAATTCAACAACTGAGAAGGCCCCTTCTCAAAATGATTCACAAACTCAAATTCATCCACCATTTCATTACTCCAAGTACCGTAAAACCAATCATTATCAAAGCACGCTCCAAATCCCAACATTGAAGCGTCCGCATAAACGGTATAACAATTCACATATTCTACATTAATTACAGCAGCCCTACCATTAAACATCACAGCAAAACTCTTCCACCAATTCAAATCATCTTTAAAATTAACATCCAGATTTATGAAATCTCTCTGCCTTTGTACCGTATTAACCAAATTTATCGCCCTTCTAGAAAAGGTACGACCTCCCATGATTACCGTACTGCAATGTGATAACACGCCTACTAAACTCTGCAGCTGCTCTTTGGTGCACTTATCTAATAACAGAAACTCCCCTACCAAGTGCTTCAGCTCCACTAATTTATCATCCGGTAAATACAAACTCAAATTAGTAGAGCATAAATCAATGCCCAAATAACGCACTTTACTTGACGGACTAACAAACTTCTTGTAATTAATATAGAAGCCAAAACGCCTTAGTAATTCCATTAAAACATAACATGCTTCCCAACATTTCATTTCATCGTCTTCCATAATCAAAAAATCGTCCAAATATCCATATATTCTTACAAAACCTCTTAATCTCATACAGTACACAATAAATTCTGTGAATTGTGTAAAAATAAACGGCGCTGACCTCAAACCAAACGCCAAACTGTTATTAACCAAATACTCCACCTTACCATCAATTTCCCAGCGAAAACCTTGCAAGGTGCGCTGTTCTCCACATACAGGAATACTACGATACGCCCCTTTAATATCTAGTACAGCCATTACGCAATCTTTAGACATATCTTTTGCAATATCCTTAATTGCCACATAACAAAAATCTTCTACTACATCCTCCATATAATTATTAATGCTAACATTTTTCGGTCTACTAGCATCAGTTATACACCTAATAGAAGTACCATTATCTTTATCCACAGCCCCTAAGGCATGTACACACCGCGGTTTAACGTTTACAATACTCACAATACCCTCTAACAATTCTTCATGAACAATATCATTCATACATTTAAACGCTTTATCTTTTAGAATAGAATTATAATTCATCATCTCATAACTCGTATCAATAGTATAATTTGCTATCTGGCAACCCAACAAGCTACTACGAAATATATACTCAAAATTGCCATCAATACTACCGGTAGACACCACTTCCATAAACATAGCACAGGGCTTCAACAAAATCCTCGTGCCATTAATATAATGCACACATTCACCATTACACAACTTGAAATCACCCCATTTGTCCACAAAATCTCTCTTTGATACATCTAGCATTAAGGCTTTTTCATCAATCCAATCCGACACCTTTCCGCCCCGAAGTTCCAATACCGTATCATTCACATCACGACCATCTCCAACCTGATCCACCTTGGTTTCTACCTCCCCTAAGGCGACAAACTCACGTTTACATTTTTTACTAATAATGCTATCAATTATCCAAAATTCATCTCTAGATACATATAATCTAGGCAACAAATAACACATGTATATAGAAACTTGACGAAACATGTCTTGCACAGAATCATACCGAATATTATCCCTCAAACATTGCATCAATATCAACACACAATCCAACCATACATAAGCATTGATAATCCTCATACACAAATATAAACTATCCAACCACAACACACACACATACATACACACACACATACCATCCCTCACAGAAGCCAGCTGTACCCCCTACCTTGGGATCAGCCCCCCCCTTCCCCTACCCACCCCACACTTCCCTGCCACATGATCCTTGTCCCCACATTCTGCACACACATGCTTCCTATAACACCGATCACCCCACATACATCTCCCATCATTATGCAGGTAACACGCCTGATGACTTACATCAAAACCACGACCCAGAGAGCGACCCCCTCTCCCCCTCCAGGTCCCCCTCCCTCTACCCCTCCCCCCCCCCATCAATGCATCACTCCCCAAATTTTCAAGCACTACATCGGAGCTTCTTTTGCCAAAAGCCACAACACCTTTATTGGCAGCCTTTTCACGTACGACCGCATCATACTGCACTATGCTATCATAATTATATTTCTTCAGATCCTTCCCTGCCAAAAATCTTAAATGGCCCACATATGGTGCCACTGACTCCCCCTTTTCCAAAAGATTTTCGACATCAAGTAATGAGTAATATAAGGTCTCTTTATACCCCATTAACTTATTCCTATCCTTTTTTGGCACCAGTTTTTTCAAATCAAAATCACAATCACTACCTGACGAAGATGAACTGTCAGCACTGCTACCAATCACAGACTTCTTTTTCTTTTTCTTGTTGTGACGAGACTTCTTCGACTTCTCTTTGGCATCTTTCTTTGTCTTAGCCCCCGTCTTGCCCTTCTTCTTCTTCTTGTGCTTGCTCACCACCTCTTCAACACTACTCGCTTCACTGTCACCACCCAAATTCAGCTCAGAGTCACTGCTGTCGCTATCACTAGACGTATCCGCAGTACCAGAACCTGCCCCAGCTCCAGCACCTTCGACTTTTTTCTTGGTACCACCAGACTTGTCCTTCTCCTCCTTCTTCCCATCAGCCTCGGCCTGCTGCCTCGCCAAAACCTCAGCCTGACGATCACGATCCCCTTTCAGGGACTTCCCTATCAGATTCTCACGCTCCTTATCATCACGACCCAACTTGTGATAGCACTTATCCACATGCTCATCAAATTTGATTTTTCGGAGTTCCAGTTTGGATGCCTGACGTCTAGCATCCGCCACCTCTGCTCTCAGCCTTGAAATCTCCTCAGCATTGACATATGCCTGCAGTCTATCCTTCTCATAACTCAACTCATCACGAAGGCTGGCCAACACTGCTTCCTCAGATCCTCTTTCTAAGGCACTATCTGGCGAGCCTGAAAGAACGTCCTCTGTTGCTTTTCCAACCAGAATGTCAGTATTGATACTACCTCCTCCTGCACCTGTAGAAGCTCCGGCGACATTGTCAACTGCATCAGAGGGCGTTTCTCTACCCAGAAGTGACGCACCCTGCCTATCGTTTCCTTTTCGTCTGTCACCACCGAGCATGATATTTGCTCTTGCATCTCCACCCTGTCCGGGCGCCGTCTTTCCCCCTGTAGCGTTATCACCGACGTCAATATCTTTCCCATTACATTTCCTACAGATGTCACGGAGTGGGTTTGAACGGCCATCGAAGTTTTCTTTACACTCGGTACACTTCTTTGTAGGCATTTGTGACCGTAGACTTCACCTCTTGAAACAAGATGGCAGCACTGTATGTGCCGGCAACCACCCGATACGCTCTCAAAACTCACGTAACTGCCTCAAAACTTCTTCACACACGGTCTTCCTCTTCTCAACACACCAAGGACACCTTCCTACGTCTTCGACACCAAGCATAGACACCACCAGCTTTCTTTAACGAATCCAATCCCTGATTTACACGCTGGCTTGTGCTACCTTCTCTGCCATAAACAACAATGGCCGATCTTCGATCCGAGAAGACGGAAATGATACCCGCGCATGCGCAAAGAACCTGGTTAACCGGTGGTTCCCGCCAAGGTCTGGCTGGATTATACTCCAGAAATACCTCCTCTATTTCTTGTACCGAAACTGTGCAATCTAACTTTGGTGCAATTCCGGAATTGCCCTGCGCAGTTCCAGAATTGAACAGGGGCAATTCCGGAATTGTGCAGGTTCTGATTCTGCGTCTGACATATATACCAGGACATGTAGTTTTAGGCAATGTGATAATCAATACTTAAATAGCTGCCATCTCATATACTATTTAAAAGATATTGAAATTTAGATCTCATGGCCTATTTTATATCATTTTAATAGGGGGCAGAGTAGCCCCCTTCTCATTTCAACCCCCCCCCCCCCCCCCACGCCCCAAATGCAAAGATCACTCCCTAAGCCTCCCAGTGTCTCACTGACCCAGATCACCATGCACCAGCGCTATAGCAACCCTGCGCAGCTGTAGTAATCTCACCCTGATAACAAATTCGCTCAGAGCATCGATAAAAGGTTTAGACTTGATTATCTCAATGATTGAAATGTTTTATACTGTGATACTCAGGACACGTTTAAATTAACATTTACTCTGGAAATTATTTGCAAACGACCACCATACTTTGATGGATGAGTTATTCTCATGTCCTTTTGATGCAGCAGAAGATGGCGGAATTTTCAAACTTTCTCTGCTTTTTGTTGCTAGGTCCAGAGTACGTACAAGAGCATTTGTTGTATTTATGTTGTTTTGCCTTTAGACACAATGAAAATCTGAAAATTGGAACAATAGAAAGAACATTTGTGACATATAAAGGAATCAAAATATCAATTAAAGTCAATTTGGAAAGAAACATTGAGTCAACTTTGAAAAAAATCACATAGGTATAGGTAGCATCTTCAGGTTTACCCGTACCAGCGAACCAACCAATGCCGTTTTATATATTGGGGAACAACCCCTCCATGAAAGGCAATGAGTTCTGTGTTTTAAAAATTGAGATACATTGAACCCATAAAAGACTATAAAATAACAAACCCACCTTGTGTGGAGGTTACTCCAGCAGACTAAAGTAGATAATGAGATCAGGACCTAACAGAGAAACCCAACCTACCAATCCCCTAATGCACCTCCCTTTGATAAAGCTGTAAGCTAACCACTTCAAAATATAAATATTTAACATCGTGGGAGGATCTGTTGATGCCTCTAGTCATTTGACGACATATAGACCACATTCAATATGGGAGTTCATTTTTTTTGGACTATGATGCTTATGGTGTTCTTTTTGCACCTGTCATTTTGACTTTGTCTTCTCATCTACCTCAGGGTAGAGTGCTTCAAATATTTTATTTACAGATGGATGGCAGTTGCTCATGTGTTACCCAAACCTCAAAGATGCATATCTATCGGATGTCTGCATCAAAATGCATAATTCCCCCTTATTTTTTCTTAGCAGTCAAGCAACTTCATTTGTTACGTTTACCGTACAGTATAATCTATTGTAGATGTACAGTAGAATGTACTGTAGAATAGAAAAAAAAGTAGATCAAAGGAAGCCTGACCATTATATAGCCCGCATGTACATATGGAATAACTGTTGTATAAATATATATGTAATATGTAATATGAACATATAACGATACAAGGTAGTATTGTGTGCATATAGCATATGGCTGGATATACCTGCCCTCTTTGTTAACATATATACAACAGTAAATTTTGAATTCCAACTGTGTCGGGCTCAGACGTGTCCTTGCCGACCAACCACCTCACCCTCTGGTGTGTGGAAGCAGTATGAATACGAACCCTGCGCCGCGGCTTTCTAGTTAAGGGTGTGTGCTCAATGAAACATAGCAATATACACATATAACTGCAAGCCCTTATATAGACAGTCAATTTCAATAGAAAAGGCATAAAGCTTGCATTGTCAATTCCAGCAAGTTCAGCACCTATTGCCAACCTATGTTGAATGAAGCACTAGAAATAGGACAAACCAGGTGTTTGAATTGCCAACAAACGGGAATTTCTTCCTTTGATTAATAGGAAATAGTGAACTTGATTTGAATTAATCTAGTTCCTATAATGACTGATTCTCACGAACGTGATGCAACTCGGGTGGGGGGGGGGTGGATAGCAAATTCCGGTATATGGTCAAATCCTTTTATATTTGTGTACTAGAGGTGTTGGTGGACAAAACTGGATGGGTGGTAGCAGTTAAATATGGTTGCGGTAGCCATGGCAACCGTTGAAATCTGACATGTTGAAATCCCGGGCACATACAGACCGGGTTAAGATGAACAGAGCTATAGAACTGAAAAAGGTAGTATATACATGTGACAGCATTTTTGTATTTTTTGTATATTGAGCGCATATTAACACAGTTTCAATAAAAAGAACTAGTTTACCCATCATGCATTTCATTATATGATGCCAGGACGTTCTATTTTTGGCATTTTCTCCATTTTCTCACTTTTCAGCGGTTGTAAATATTCATAAACTTTGCAGTTCTGTACTGACAAACCTGTGATACATGTAATGACAGTTTTTGCTTTATTATATTAGCTTATTCCCTCATCTTATCAGCTGTAAAACGCATTACACTATTATATTTGATACTATTTCAGTATTAACTTTTTCCCAAAGTGTGTTAAAGCGGTCTGTATGTTCCTAATATATAAAACTGTATTGTGCACTATTGTATTGTAATAAAGACAAGATACTTGTGTCATATTCCTGAATAAAACTTTATTATTTGTTATTTTTCAACAAGCTGTACAATGGGCTGTATCTTATTACCATTCAGGCATACATGGGGTATAATAAATTGATGTAGTACGACTGGAAAAATGGAATTTTTTTTTTTTTCTCCCGCTTTCCAACCTCTCCTTCTCAAATTTAACCTATATAACTATGTATGGCAGGATTAAATAATACACTTATATGTCATGTATCAGTACCCTTTTGTACCACCCTTAAATGCTATAAAAAGTACAGTAGAGAGACCAAAAACTGCCTAAACCGGTCTGTATGTGCTTTCAGCTGCCTTAACCCGGTCTGTATGTGCCGAAATATACAACCCAATGGAAAAAGGTCCATTTCATTTATTTTGGAACTATTATAACACAAAATTCATTACTTATACTAACACAAGGCTCTGGGCTATAACACAAACCACTTTTCACATACAAGGCACTACTTTTATACCCATTGGGGGCATTAGGAGACCCAAAAACAGCAAATTCAACTATTTCATCAGCCACACAGATCAATTTTGCCACAATTAACTATTTGTAATTCATTCACATAGTGCACAGACATTATAGCAAAAAGATACCAACGGTTGAAAAATCATTTCCAACTCCTAGGACTTCACTATGGCGACAGGGGACCATTTCACTAAAGCGGTCTGTATGCGCCTAAAGCGGTCTGTATGTGCCAAACACACATATGTATGGAAATAGGCCCATTTCATCAATTTTTCAACTATTATTACTCAAAATTCATTTTTTATAGTAACGCAAGGCTCGGGCCCGTCACACAAACCACTTTTCACATACAGGGCAAGTACTATTCTACCCGTTTGGGCCAATACAAACCCAAAAACACAAATTTCAACTATTTTTTCAGCCACACTGATCAATTTTTGCACAATTAACTATCACTAATTCACTCAGGTCCTTCTTAAATGTGCAAAAATCGAGTTCAAGTGACTCAAATCAACATTTACATCACGGAAATACCTCACTATGGCAACTGGGGACCATTTCACTAAACCGGTCTGTATGTGCTTAAAGTGGTCTGTATGTGCCAAACACACATATGTATGGAAATAGGCCAATTTCATCAATTTTTCAACTATTATTACTCAAAATTCATTTTTTATAGTAACGCAAGGCTCAGGCCCGTCACACAAACCACTTTTCACATACAAGGCAAGTACTATTCTACCCGTTTGGGCCAATACAAACCCAAAAACACAAATTTCAACTATTTTTTCAGCCACACTGATCAATTTTTGCACAATTAACTATCACTAATTCACTCAGGTCCTTCTAAAATGTGCAAAAATCGAGTTCAAGTGACTCAAATCAACATTTACATCACGGAAATACCTCACTATGGCAACTGGGGACCATTTCACTAAACCGGTCTGTATGTGCTTAAGGATAGGCTTTCCCCTCCTCTTTCCATGAAGAAACTAAATATTTAATGGACTATAATTTGATGAGTTTTCATCAGAGAATTACATAATGAACACCATTATGACCGTATATTATGCCCCTTTCAAATTCCTTGCATTAGAATGACCGTTGCTAGGGATGGAATGTGAATGGAACAAAAACGTTCTTTTTTGGGTTATTTTTCTTTCAACAGCCCTTTCGGGTGGATTATCATCAAAAATAATATTTTTGATGGATTGGCTGTTTTCTAGACATGATTTGCCAAAGAACGGTCCCTCAGTTTATGGAAATTCTTGTTATCAAGGCCTGCAGAGCTATTCAAAGTAAGAAAATCGGGAAAAAATCAATAAAATCGAAAAATCTCAATTTTTCCCCAATTTTCTTACTTTGAACAGCTCTGCAGACCTTAATAATGGAAATATCCATTAACTGAGGGACCGTTCTCTAGCAAATCATGTCTAGAAAACAGCCAAATCATCAGAAATGTTAATTCTGAAGATTTTCCATCCCATATGGCTGTTAAAAGAAAAGTAACCTAAAAAAGAACGTTTTGGTTCCATTCACATTCCATCCCTAGCAACGGCTCTTAAAATCCAATTAATTTGAAAGGGGCATAATATATGGTCATAATGGTATATATAATGTGATGTTCTGACAAAAACTCATTAAATTAGAGTTCATTGAAAGTGTAGTTTCTGCAAAGAAAGGGGAGGGGAAAGCCTATCCTTAAAGTGGTCTGCATGTGCCAAACACACATATGTATGGAAATAGGCCCATTTCATCAATTTTTCAACTATTATTACTCAAAATTCATTTTTTATAGTAACACAAGGCTCGGGCCCATCACACAAACCACTTTTCACATACAGGGCAAGTACTATTCTACCCGTTTGGGCCAATACAAACCCAAAAACACAAATTTCAACTATTTTTTCAGCCACACTGATCAATTTTTGCACAATTAACTATCACTAATTCACTCAGGTCCTTCTAAAATGTGCAAAAATCGAGTTCAAGTGACTCAAATCAACATTTACATCACGGAAATACCTCACTATGGCAACTGGGGACCATTTCACTAAACCGGTCTGTATGTGCTTAAAGTGGTCTGTATGTGCCAAACACACATATGTATGGAAATAGGCCCATTTCATCAATTTTTCAACTATTATTACTCAAAATTCATTTTTTATAGTAACACAAGGCTCGGGCCCGTCACACAAACCACTTTTCACATACAGGGCAAGTACTATTTTACCCGTTTGGGCCAATACAAACCCAAAAACACAAATTTCAACTATTTTTTCAGCCACACTGATCAATTTTTGCACAATTAACTATCACTAATTCACTCAGGTCCTTCTAAAATGTGCAAAAATCGAGTTCAAGTGACTCAAATCAACATTTACATCACGGAAATACCTCACTATGGCAACTGGGGACCATTTCACTAAACCGGTCTGTATGTGCTTAAAGTGGTCTGCATGTGCCAAACACACATATGTATGGAAATAGGCCCATTTCATCAATTTTTCAACTATTATTACTCAAAATTCATTTTTTATAGTAACACAAGGCTCGGGCCCATCACACAAACCACTTTTCACATACAGGGCAAGTACTATTCTACCCGTTTGGGCCAATACAAACCCAAAAACACAAATTTCAACTATTTTTTCAGCCACACTGATCAATTTTTGCACAATTAACTATCACTAATTCACTCAGGTCCTTCTAAAATGTGCAAAAATCGAGTTCAAGTGACTCAAATCAACATTTACATCACGGAAATACCTCACTATGGCAACTGGGGACCATTTCACTAAACCGGTCTGTATGTGCTTAAAGTGGTCTGTATGTGCCAAACACACATATGTATGGAAATAGGCCCATTTCATCAATTTTTCAACTATTATTACTCAAAATTCATTTTTTATAGTAACACAAGGCTCGGGCCCGTCACACAAACCACTTTTCACATACAGGGCAAGTACTATTTTACCCGTTTGGGCCAATACAAACCCAAAAACACAAATTTCAACTATTTTTTCAGCCACACTGATCAATTTTTGCACAATTAACTATCACTAATTCACTCAGGTCCTTCTAAAATGTGCAAAAATCGAGTTCAAGTGACTCAAATCAACATTTACATCACGGAAATACCTCACTATGGCAACTGGGGACCATTTCACTAAACCGGTCTGTATGTGCTTAAAGTGGTCTGTATGTGCCAAACACACATATGTATGGAAATAGGCCCATTTCATCAATTTTTCAACTATTATTACTCAAAATTCATTTTTTATAGTAACGCAAGGCTCGGGCCCGTCACACAAACCACTTTTCACATACAAGGCAAGTACTATTCTACCCGTTTGGGCCAATACAAACCCAAAAACACAAATTTCAACTATTTTTTCAGCCACACTGATCAATTTTTGCACAATTAAATATCACTAATTCACTCAGGTTCTTCTAAAATGTGCAAAAATCGAGTTCAAGTGACTCAAATCAACATTTACATCACGGAAATACCTCACTATGGCAACTGGGGACCATTTCACTAAACCGGTCTGTATGTGCTTAAAGTGGTCTGTATGTGCCAAACACACATATGTATGGAAATAGGCCCATTTCATCAATTTTTCAACTATTATTACTCAAAATTCATTTTTTATAGTAACGCAAGGCTCGGGCCCGTCACACAAACCACTTTTCACATACAAGGCAAGTACTATTCTACCCGTTTGGGCCAATACAAACCCAAAAACACAAATTTCAACTATTTTTTCAGCCACACTGATCAATTTTTGCACAATTAACTATCACTAATTCACTCAGGTTCTTCTAAAATGTGCAAAAATCGAGTTCAAGTGACTCAAATCAACATTTACATCACGGAAATACCTCACTATGGCAACTGGGGACCATTTCACTAAACCGGTCTGTATGTGCTTAAAGTGGTCTGTATGTGCCAAACACACATATGTATGGAAATAGGCCCATTTCATCAATTTTTCAACTATTATTACTCAAAATTCATTTTTTATAGTAACGCAAGGCTCGGGCCCGTCACACAAACCACTTTTCACATACAAGGCAAGTACTATTCTACCCGTTTGGGCCAATACAAACCCAAAAACACAAATTTCAACTATTTTTTCAGCCACACTGATCAATTTTTGCACAATTAACTATCACTAATTCACTCAGGTCCTTCTAAAATGTGCAAAAATCGAGTTCAAGTGACTCAAATCAACATTTACATCACGGAAATACCTCACTATGGTAACTGGGGACCATTTCACTAAACCGGTCTGTATGTGCTTAAAGTGGTCTGTATGTGCCAAACACACATATGTATGGAAATAGGCCCATTTCATCAATTTTTCAACTATTATTACTCAAAATTCATTTTTTATAGTAACGCAAGGCTCGGGCCCGTCACACAAACCACTTTTCACATACAAGGCAAGTACTATTCTACCCGTTTGGGCCAATACAAACCCAAAAACACAAATTTCAACTATTTTTTCAGCCACACTGATCAATTTTTGCACAATTAACTATCACTAATTCACTCAGGTCCTTCTAAAATGTGCAAAAATCGAGTTCAAGTGACTCAAATCAACATTTACATCACGGAAATACCTCACTATGGTAACTGGGGACCATTTCACTAAACCGGTCTGTATGTGCTTAAAGTGGTCTGTATGTGCCAAACACACATATGTATGGAAATAGGCCCATTTCATCAATTTTTCAACTATTATTACTCAAAATTCATTTTTTATAGTAACGCAAGGCTCGGGCCCGTCACACAAACCACTTTTCACATACAAGGCAAGTACTATTCTACCCGTTTGGGCCAATACAAACCCAAAAACACAAATTTCAACTATTTTTTCAGCCACACTGATCAATTTTTGCACAATTAACTATCACTAATTCACTCAGGTCCTTCTAAAATGTGCAAAAATCGAGTTCAAGTGACTCAAATCAACATTTACATCACGGAAATACCTCACTATGGCAACTGGGGACCATTTCACTAAACCGGTCTGTATGTGCTTAAAGTGGTCTGTATGTGCCAAACACACATATGTATGGAAATAGGCCCATTTCATCAGTTTTTCAACTATTATTACTCAAAATTCATTTTTTATAGTAACGCAAGGCTCGGGCCCGTCACACAAACCACTTTTCACATACAAGGCAAGTACTATTCTACCCGTTTGGGCCAATACAAACCCAAAAACACAAATTTCAACTATTTTTTCAGCCACACTGATCAATTAGACTGGTGGCAGAATTCTGAAATTTTACCCTAGGAGGAACGGAATGTTACAGGGTGGCATCCATGCCAGACTTGAAGTATAACACCTACTGAACATATTTAGGGTGGATGCCACGCACAGAAATGGATTTTCAGGTAATTAGGGCTCGATATAGGCGGCCATTAGCCAAATTTACTATTTTTGCAATATCATTAGGAATAATGATGGTAGACATGTAATTAGGGTGTCTAAATCCACATTTTCTGGGTCAAGGAACACACTGGAAGCATTATCTTTAGTCTCCTCAGCTTATTTTACCCCTTATAGGCTTAGGGTAGGCCTAAATGAACCAAATTCTCAGTTTTCTTTACGTGTGCCATTCTTATTATCACACTTTTATTAATGCAGCAGGAAAACACTTCCAACCAGGGTCTTTATATTCATCTTTGTCTTTGTAGATATCTAGCTTGATAGTTTATTAAAATAGCTATAATAAGAATAAAGGCTAGACGTGCCTAACACATACTTGGGGATACATTATTGGAAGCCATCACAAAGTAAAATGATGAAAGTTTATTCACAATGCTTTTATTCAGCATACCTGGTCTATTTAACAATTGTGATATTGTGAAAGGCTTATATCAAGATCCATCTAAGTCTATAACTTATCCAAAGTTCTAAAACCTGTAGCACCATAATGTTTCAATTCTGTGAGGGTTATCAGCAAATGATTTGGACACTGTCTGACACATAATGTCAATCAATGATGTTAGGGTTTTTGCAATTACCATTGTTGTATTCACAAGCTACAGTACAGGGTAGCTTCTTTTGCCTACAACTGCACCTGCGGGTGGCACAACTCTTGCACTTGCAGTAGGTAAATTCAGGTACGATGTCTGGAACTGCATCTTGTGTCATCAACATTGGCAAGATATTGCTGTCTGTTGATTCATACCAGCCATTGCCTATAGGTGACAGGACATCTGGTTGGGGTGTCATTGCAGTATACCAGATGTAATGCGCACGTTTGATGTGTTCAATCAAAGCATTCTGGGTAGGAGGGAGTCTTTCTGGCTGTTTTGCTCCCTTGAGAAACAGGTGCAACCTCACATCATTTACATTATGGTATGAGTTTCCTACATATAAATGATTCTATGTTCTTTAATGTCTGTGCAGTGACACAATCACCAGAGCCCAGGCCACCAAGCAAACGTGCTTCATCTCTGTAGACCTGCAAAATACATGTGATCAACATCTTTCAGATTTATATGGTACTAGAAATGCAATACATTAGTAATGAAGTAGCAGAGCAAAAATGAGGGGAAAAGATTTGTCATGCATCAACAGCTTCACACAAATTATAGATTCTATAATGTCCTACCTTCCATGTCGTCTTCTTCCCAAGGCCACAGAACTGGCTCACTACATCGCAGCCAGTCAAGGCATGGTAGCCTAGCAGGTTCGCACGGATCTGTTCCTCCAGAGGAATGCGATGGACTGCCACAAACCGTCTTTGTTTTTGATGTCCCAGTGCGAAGCCACACTTCCTGACAGAGGAGTGGTGCAAAGTGGATCAGGAGCACAAGGACATCAGTGTCCCGGGCAGCTACGATGATTCTTTCAAACCCCTCTTTTGATAGGGCTGCTGAATGCATAATGATCCGTGTATCTGCCTCATGATGATCAGACTGCAGATCAGTAACATCAGTTCCATGTGCTGATTTCACTGTCAGTGTATCCTTGAATCCCCCAGATACAACAACCTCATGGTTCGGTGGTCCTTTTTTTGCCCTAGAAATTAATGTTGAGCTCAGGAAGTCTGCCAAATCAGCTTTATTCTCTGGATGATGAATGAAGCCCTCCCAGTTACTTGGCAGTGGTACTTCTTCGTTTGTTATCTCTCGACGGATCAGTTTCATTCCTCCTGCCCTGATGTTCTGGGTGGCATCTTTGACAGTGTGTCCATCATATCTGTCAAAAACTATATCTATCCGAGAAGAGACACCACCAAGATGACTCAGAGCACACTTGACAAATGCATCTGATAAGTCACCAAATGTTTTTGCTCCAGTTGGCTTCCCAATAGCCCTGACCAAGGCTTGACCATCTATGATTGTTGCAGTTTTCAGACTCGATGTTGGGAGGTATGACAATGTTTGAGAATCTCCTAGCAGTGTACCAAGTGCAGCTTTGTTTGTTGGTCTTAACGAGCCATCTGTAGCTGCTAACGCTAGAGGTACTGGGGAAAGTTCATGGCTCAACACTATCTTCAAGTCAACATCTCTGCCAGAGTCTTTGCATACTAGGACGCGCTGGAACAGAGTTCTGTCTGCTCTTATAGTCTGTTCTTTCTGTTTTGCTGTTGACTTTGATTTCCTTTCATATATCACTTGGAGTGTTTGGGCTTTTGTTTTGAGGATTTTGGAGTGGAATTCTGATGGTGGTTAAGAGCAAAAAGCCAACATTTTTTCCTCACCACATGATTGAGCATTGAGAAGTGCAGATGTGATGTCACTGGATGCTACATCGTGGGTTGCTAAACACACCACACAGGTTTCATTTTTCACTTGAAATACTTCAAACTTGGTTAATTGCTCTTTTATCTTCTCCACATCAGACCTATCTCGTTCCATTCTTTTTGGACCCAACTCCTTTATGGTAGGTTCAGCATCTTTATCACCAGTCCTGTCTAAACCAAACATAGTGTAGGTTTCATTTGCAAGATGACTGCGCACATTGAAGGTTAAGCACCATTGGTCACGTGCATTCTCCTTTCTAGTAATCCCCAGGAGGCCTCCGGCAACTTTTGACACCTTATTCACGTGTTCAAGAGCCTGATCAGTGGAGATCTGGTTAAATTTGTTCCCAGTCTCTTTTACCACAAAGTTTCCTTGTTGGAACTCTTCAAACACCTCTGGATGGGTTGTTGGAAGTGCCATACAGTCGGCTATGTAAACCGTTCCCCACCTGTGGTAATTTACACGATCATACCGTGCAAACCAGGGGAGCATGGCAATGAAGGATGTTACATGCAACCTCCAGTTTCCTGTACGCTCTGCCCTGATGAACTGTAGGAGGATCATAACCAGTTTCAAGTAAGTCAGGGCTTGACAAATCGCTGTGTCCAGTGCCCTTGGTACAGAAAAAATCCACTTGACACAGAAAAATTTGAAAGTTGTGCCCAATGGGCACAACTGAAACTGCAAACTCTGGTCAATTTTTCCAGTGGCAAATTCACCAGGCAAAGAATGAGTGTTATACACCGTTGGAAAGCTTGTATTATTAGGATTCTAAATATGCAAGTCAATATCTCAATACAAGATCTTGATGAAAATGATTCTATCATCAAAGAAAAAGTACATATCTAAATTCAGAACGATTTGTCGAGCCCTGTAAGTAATCCAATAGTTAGTTGTTGGGGCCTGGGCTTTCTGAAACTCATCCAAAAGGCTGAGTATTGAAGTATGGTTTCTGCAACATGCTTTAGAGTTGCAGCTCTCAACTCATTTTTGTCTTCATCTGTGAATGTTTCGATCAATAACCTCACTGCTTCTTCGATGTGATTGGTTATGCCTCTGTAACCCAGCCAAGCCTTGAACTGAGGCCATAAAATGTGCCACAATGCCTCGAAGGTCAACGTATGGGCTCGCAGTGCTCTGTTGTATGATTTTGCTTGCATGTTGTTGTGAGCAGTGTTTTCACCATGCTTTCCCTCCACACCTCTTCTATACCAGAGTCTGCCATATGGTGACCAATCACCTGCATGAAGTTTTTGATGATGTGAAACCCTCCTAGCCTGATGAATATAGTGCTACATTGCTCTGCATTGGCCCACTGGAGCTCTTTTGCCCTGCAGTAGAGTTGTTGGTCAAATGTGATCACAGTGGACTGACCAGGATTTACAGCATTGGAGATATTGACACACCTCATCATGGCTCTCCACAGTGTGTCAGTTTCATGTGCTGCAGCATTTATGAGTGGGAGATACCCAACTGCAACAGTTTCCTCGTCGCTAGTTGAAGTCAGTTGGTTGAACCTAGTCCATGCTGGTTCTCTAGCCCCGTCAAGGATATAGAATCGTGCAAGGACCCATGCTAGGTCTTTGGCATTAGATTTGTAAGCAAGCTCCTTATTTGGAGAGTACCACTGCTCATCAATCTCATGGGAGAACACTGGCTGACACCCCTTACCAGCTATCGGAGGCGACTGTGTCAGACCGTGTCCAAATCATTTGCTAATAACCCTCGCAGAATTGAAACATTATGGTGCTACAGGTTTTAGAACTTTGGATAAGTTATAGACTTAGATGGATCTTGATATAAGCCTTTCACAATATCACAATTGTTAAATAGACCAGGTATGCTGAATAAAAGCATTGTGAATAAACTTTCATCATTTTACACCACATTCATTTTGTGATGGCTTCCAATAATGTATCCCCAAGTATGTGTTAGGCACGTCTAGCCTATATTCTTATTATAGCTATTTTAATAAACTATCAAGCTAGATATCTACAAAGACAAAGACGAATATAAAGACCCTGGTTGGAAGTGTTTTCCTGCTGCATTAATAAAAGTGTGATAATAAGAATGGCACACGTAAAGAAAACTGAGAATTTGGTTCATTTAGGCCTGACCTAAGCCTATAAGGGGCAAAATAAGCTGAGGAGACTAAAGATAATGCTTCCAGTGTGTTCCTTGACCCAGAAAATGTGGATTTAGACACCCTAATTACATGTCTACCATCATTATTCCTAATGATATTGCAAAAATAGTAAATTTGGCTAATGGCCGCCTTTATCGAGCCCTAATTACCTGAAAATCCATTTCTGTGCGTGGCATCCACCCTAAATATGTTCAGTAGGTGTTATACTTCAAGTCTGGCATGGATGCCACCCTGTAACATTCCGTTCCTCCTAAAGTGATTTCTGGGCTTCATTTGAGATTCCGCCTCCAGTCTAAATTTTTGCACAATTAACTATCACTAATTCACTCAGGTCCTTCTAAAATGTGCAAAAATCGAGTTCAAGTGACTCAAATCAACATTTACATCACGGAAATACCTCACTATGGCAACTGGGGACCATTTCACTAAACCGGTCTGTATGTGCTTAAAGTGGTCTGTATGTGCCAAACACACATATGTATGGAAATAGGCCAATTTCATCAATTTTTCAACTATTATTACTCAAAATTCATTTTTTATAGTAACGCAAGGCTCGGGCCCGTCACACAAACCACTTTTCACATACAAGGCAAGTACTATTCTACCCGTTTGGGCCAATACAAACCCAAAAACACAAATTTCAACTATTTTTTCAGCCACACTGATCAATTTTTGCACAATTAACTATCACTAATTCACTCAGGTCCTTCTAAAATGTGCAAAAATCGAGTTCAAGTGACTCAAATCAACATTTACATCACGGAAATACCTCACTATGGTAACTGGGGACCATTTCACTAAACCGGTCTGTATGTGCTTAAAGTGGTCTGTATGTGCCAAACACACATATGTATGGAAATAGGCCCATTTCATCAATTTTTCAACTATTATTACTCAAAATTCATTTTTTATAGTAACGCAAGGCTCGGGCCCGTCACACAAACCACTTTTCACATACAAGGCAAGTACTATTCTACCCGTTTGGGCCAATACAAACCCAAAAACACAAATTTCAACTATTTTTTCAGCCACACTGATCAATTTTTGCACAATTAACTATCACTAATTCACTCAGGTCCTTCTAAAATGTGCAAAAATCGAGTTCAAGTGACTCAAATCAACATTTACATCACGGAAATACCTCACTATGGCAACTGGGGACCATTTCACTAAACCGGTCTGTATGTGCTTAAAGTGGTCTGTATGTGCCAAACACACATATGTATGGAAATAGGCCCATTTCATCAATTTTTCAACTATTATTACTCAAAATTCATTTTTTATAGTAACGCAAGGCTCGGGCCCGTCACACAAACCACTTTTCACATACAAGGCAAGTACTATTCTACCCGTTTGGGCCAATACAAACCCAAAAACACAAATTTCAACTATTTTTTCAGCCACACTGATCAATTTTTGCACAATTAACTATCACTAATTCACTCAGGTCCTTCTAAAATGTGCAAAATTCGAGTTCAAGTGACTCAAATCAACATTTACATCACGGAAATACCTCACTATGGCAACTGGGGACCATTTCACTAAACCGGTCTGTATGTGCTTAAAGTGGTCTGTATGTGCCAAACACACATATGTATGGAAATAGGCCCATTTCATCAATTTTTCAACTATTAGTACTCAAAATTCATTTTTTATAGTAACGCAAGGCTCGGGCCCGTCACACAAACCACTTTTCACATACAAGGCAAGTACTATTCTACCCGTTTGGGCCAATACAAACCCAAAAACACAAATTTCAACTATTTTTTCAGCCACACTGATCAATTTTTGCACAATTAACTATCACTAATTCACTCAGGTCCTTCTAAAATGTGCAAAAATCGAGTTCAAGTGACTCAAATCAACATTTACATCACGGAAATACCTCACTATGGCAACTGGGGACCATTTCACTAAACCGGTCTGTATGTGCTTAAAGTGGTCTGTATGTGCCAAACACACATATGTATGGAAATAGGCCCATTTCATCAATTTTTCAACTATTATTACTCAAAATTCATTTTTTATAGTAACACAAGGCTCGGGCCCGTCACACAAACCACTTTTCACATACAAGGCAAGTACTATTCTACCCGTTTGGGCCAATACAAACCCAAAAACACAAATTTCAACTATTTTTTCAGCCACACTGATCAATTTTTGCACAATTAACTATCACTAATTCACTCAGGTCCTTCTAAAATGTGCAAAATTCGAGTTCAAGTGACTCAAATCAACATTTACATCACGGAAATACCTCACTATAGCAACTGGGGACCATTTCACTAAACCGGTCTGTATGTGCTTAAAGTGGTCTGTATGTGCCAAACACACATATGTATGGAAATAGGCCCATTTCATCAATTTTTCAACTATTATTACTCAAAATTCATTTTTTATAGTAACGCAAGGCTCGGGCCCGTCACACAAACCACTTTTCACATACAAGGCAAGTACTATTCTACCCGTTTGGGCCAATACAAACCCAAAAACACAAATTTCAACTATTTTTTCAGCCACACTGATCAATTTTTGCACAATTAACTATCACTAATTCACTCAGGTCCTTCTAAAATGTGCAAAAATCGAGTTCAAGTGACTCAAATCAACATTTACATCACGGAAATACCTCACTATGGCAACTGGGGACCATTTCACTAAACCAGTCTGTATGTGCTTAAAGTGGTCTGTATGTGCCAAACACACATATGTATGGAAATAGGCCCATTTTATCAGTTTTTCAACTATTATTACTCAAAATTCATTTTTTATAGTAACGCAAGGCTCGGGCCCGTCACACAAACCACTTTTCACATACAAGGCAAGTACTATTCTACCCGTTTGGGCCAATACAAACCCAAAAACACAAATTTCAACTATTTTTTCAGCCACACTGATCAATTTTTGCACAATTAACTATCACTAATTCACTCAGGTCCTTCTAAAATGTGCAAAAATCGAGTTCAAGTGACTCAAATCAACATTTACATCACGGAAATACCTCACTATGGCAACTGGGGACCATTTCACTAAACCAGTCTGTATGTGCTTAAAGTGGTCTGTATGTGCCAAACACACATATGTATGGAAATAGGCCCATTTCATCAATTTTTCAACTATTATTACTCAAAATTCATTTTTTATAGTAACGCAAGGCTCGGGCCCGTCACACAAACCACTTTTCACATACAAGGCAAGTACTATTCTACCCGTTTGGGCCAATACAAACCCAAAAACACAAATTTCAACTATTTTTTCAGCCACACTGATCAATTTTTGCACAATTAACTATCACTAATTCACTCAGGTCCTTCTAAAATGTGCAAAAATCGAGTTCAAGTGACTCAAATCAACATTTACATCACGGAAATACCTCACTATGGCAACATGGGACCATTTCACTAAACCGGTCTGTATGTGCTTAAAGTGGTCTGTATGTGCCAAACACACATATGTATGGAAATAGGCCCATTTCATCAATTTTTCAACTATTATTACTCAAAATTCATTTTTTATAGTAACGCAAGGCTCGGGCCCGTCACACAAACCACTTTTCACATACAAGGCAAGTACTATTCTACCCGTTTGGGCCAATACAAACCCAAAAACACAAATTTCAACTATTTCATCGGTCACACTGATCAATTTTGCCACAATAAACTATTTGTAATTCATTCACATAGTGCACAGACATTATACCTACAAGATACAGACGGTTGAAAAATCATTTCCAACTCCTAGGACTTCACTATGGCAACTGGGGACCATTTCATTAAACCGGTCTGTATGTGCCTAAAGCGGTCTGTATGTGCCAAACACACATATATGTGTATGGAAGTAGGCCCAGTTCATGAATTATTGAAGTATTATTACTCTAAATTCATTTCTTTATGGTAGCAGAAGGGTAGGGCCTCTCACACTGACCACTTTTTCTCTTACCATGCACTAAACTTGTACTATTCTAGCCATGTAATTAAAGCGGGCAAAATAACAAGAGGGAAGCTAGCCCATGTTCAGACCAATATACGAGATTTGGAGGAGACCACAAGGTGTGAAATGAAATTAAACAGGCATCTCGTCAAGAACACGGGACTTGCTTCCAATGGTACATCTTTTGCAATCGGCTATATACCACATCATGCAGCTCAGTACACAGAAAAGGTGTGCTGTGGACATTGGGATGTAAAAATACCTGTTTGTTCCAATTATTGGTTTCTCCCCTTTCTCCCAATTAAATTCCTTGGCAATATAACAACAGGTGAACATTTTGCTAATATCTATGCTATGTCACAAACAGTGGTAAGGTCGTAATGCAGTTGAAAAGGTGACAGGAATGCCATACAGCTCTATCTTTCTGGATAGTATGCTTCCATCTTGTGTTAAGTTGCGGAACTTCTACCCTTAAACCGGTATGTATGTGCAGCATTCATGTATAGATCTCTATATATATATAATAATATTATTAGTGAACGCGACTGATTTCCACAAATGATGCAGATGCTAAGTACTTGTACACAATTTCCTTTACCCGTTATAACAAAAGGGTTGATCGCTGACTGTCCGGCCCTAGTTCCTCATGTTGTATACACCACATGCACATCTCCAGTTAGCTGGAGAACACAACAGGCTGTCAAATTGAAATCCGTAAGGAGGAAGGCAATGGGAGTCAGCGAAGCCCTTGTGAGACCTAGAATTGCAGCGGTTTATATAGTATGTCATCTAGCTGGTACACAGAAAAGGTGTGCAAGAGCCTGTCAAACTGTACTACATGTTTTGCTGGGTGTTTCCTATGCAATATTACATTATTTTTGATACAGGTTATAAGAAGTCAAAAAGTACTACATTTTCATGTTAGGCATTCGGTGTATTACACCCATCTTTACGCATATATATGAACAAATTAGAACAGGGGCAAGGAGTTCATGTACGTTGTATAAACGTACCCTATTGCGGCCGCTTAATACCGGCGTTACAAGACAGATGGCGCCACAGTACGGCCCTTCTTCCCTTCTTCCCGCCACCCTTTGGGCCACAGGTTTTAACTAGATGTCAGCTTGGCGAGTGAGTAGCCCATATGGGGTAACATGGGAAGGTGTGCAACTAGAAGTCCACCCTGGTCTAAGGACGTGACATTTAGACTAGTACAGACCAGTAGTGTACACAACATGCACTATATGGTGCTAATGCATGCCCTAACTAATTTAATGCATGTTGTGTACACTACTGGTCTGTACTAGTCTAATTGTCACGTCCTTAGACCAGGGTGGACTTCTAGTTGCACACCTTCCCATATTACCCAATACAGTTTACACACTCGCCAAGCTGATATCTTGTTAAAATCTGTGCTTTGGGCAATGTGGAGAGCGGGTTGGATCACCTTTGTACACAGAATATACCTATTTAAAGTACAATACTAGTATGGGGAAGCTTTTCTTGGTTTTGTTCATTGTTCAGGGGATGTCGAGGGACGGTTACAATTGTGTGGGTTTGGTTGGAAAGTTATTCTTTTGGTTCTTTCAGCTCTAGCATACGCTGTATGGGGATGATGTAGGACAAGGGCCATTCATCACTGGATGTGTCTCCATCCTCAGAGGGCATGTAGAGTTCATTTACAAGCTGACCTCCCCGCCGCCGCTCAGTTATGTTGGCGTATCGTGCAGCTTGCTCTTCTGTTTCTGTTTGGGGGGTGTAGTCAGGGTCATCATCTGAATCAGACTCTTCCGGCTCTAGTTCTGGCTGCTGTAATGTTTTCGGTGTACTAGATGGGGTTGCCCTGCTCTGCTTCGCAGATGTGGTAGACCTGGTTTGCCTCCTCCTCTCACGGTCTGCTGCTCTGACCGAAGCAATGTCTATGCTGTCGTCGTCGCTTGAGAAGACTGGGTCTTGTACATTGGCCTCATTGCCACCGTCCTCATCCTCCGAAAGGTCAGACTCAGACTCACTGTCTGACTCGCTGTCAGAGTCAGTGTCATCTGGGAGGACCGGTGGTTGTTGTATCTTTGTGTCAGTCGGTGTCTTGGTCTTAGTGCTGTGCCGAGCAGACCGTGCAGAGACAGTGGGAGTGTCAGAAGGTGCTGCAGGGACCATGGGAGCCTCTGTCTCCTCACACTGGGCAAGAGGTGCTGTGTCGCAATCCATGGTAGCTGGAGCAGTTGTCTTGGTCTTGGTGCTGTGCCGAGCAGGTGCAGAGACAGTTGGAGTGTCAGAAGGTGCTGCAGGGACCATGGGAGCCTCTGTCTCCTCACACTGGGCAAGAGGTGCTGTGTCGCAATCCATGGTAGCTGGAGCAGTTGTCTTGGTCTTGGTGCTGTGCCGAGCAGACCGTGCAGAGACAGTGGGAGTGTCAGAAGGTGCTGCAGGGACCATGGGAGCCTCTGTCTCCTCACACTGGGCAAGAGGTGCTGTGTCGCAATCCATGGTAGCTGGAGCAGTTGTCTTGGTCTTGGTGCTGTGCCGAGCAGGTGCTGAGACAGTGGGAGTGTCTGAAGGTGCTGCAGGGACCATGGGAGCCTCTGAAGTGGTAGCTGGAGCGGGTAGATGCGGATGGTGATACTCGCAGTGCGCACTGATGTTCCACACCACATCCTTGCAGTGGGGGCAGTGGTGTGGTACTGGTTCTGCAGTACGAGGGGCAGTAGGTGGTTTGGTGGTTTTGCCTTTGCTTGCTTTGTTGCCCTCCTTCGCTGCCTCCTTTTCTGCCTTCTTTGCTGCCTTCTTCTCAGCCTTACGTTTTGCTTCTTACTCCTTTGGTGTGCACCAGGAAGCACACTGGGGACGCAGATCTTCCTCCATGCAGCACTCCTGGTAACAGGACGTTTTTCTCATGAGCAGCTCACCCTTGAAGAACGTTGCTTGGTGTTGGGTTGTGATGCCAGGCACCGTACCACATTTCCAAGAGTCAACGGTGTCTTCAGCCGCGTTAACTTCTGCTTTGGTCGCATGGAGGAGTTTGATTTTCCGAGTCTGAGGAGCGACGTGCTCCACAAACTCTTCAGCGGTCTGGATAGAACCTACAGCCTTTACGACCCGGTCCGCCAGACCCTTCAAAGCACCTCCTACGCCATCGCACGGTCCCTTCCCATGCCCGGCCTCCAACCAGTTCCACTTGGCTATGCTGGTGCGCAAGTTGCGTTTAACACGGACCTTAGCTGGGAGAACACTGTTGCGGCACATTCCAAGGGCCCGGGCCAGTGCCGACTTCTGGCCATAACGCGGGACAGCCCCTTCACAGTGCTTTGCAAGCAACAGGTTTTGGACGTGGGGTGGAGCGCCTCTCACAAGCTCAGCGATCTCATGTAGTGTGATGATTTCGCCTCTTGCTTGTGGAGTCACTTGGCAACCCCCGTCCAGAGTCCGTGCCGTCTTCTGAGTAGCAGTCAGTTTAAGTATAGGATGATCAGAGGGGTTTTCCGGGGATATAGCTTGGTTAGTCGGGGGGTTTGTCTGGTCGGTTCTTGCAGGGGGTACGTCGCCATCTACCGGTATGGGTAAAGGCGGTGTGGGTGTGACAGGGACAGGGACACGCAGACGGACACGCTCTGCGTTACGCCTCCGTTTCGATGAAAGCAGAAGCTTCTTCCAGCGTGACCATTTCTTCCTCCTTTTCCTTTCTTCCGGTAAGGGGTTATACTTATGTACCGGAGTGGGATGGGAGCGTAGACCTTGACGTGGTACAGCCTTCACGGGCGGGGTGTTATGTTTTCCGGCTGCCTCTGTCACACAGCGAGGTACCTCCTGGTCCTCACCTCGTCATGCAGAGTCATTACAGGAGTCATCAGGGGAGTCATCAGATGACTCACTCCCTTGGCTTGCATGAGGAATAGATGTGGGAGTGCTATGTGCCTCGGGCACTAGCTGGAAACCTGGTGCAGGATCTTCCACTATGGGGTCCACACTGAATAATTGAGGGTCGATGTGGGCCATCCAGGCATCAACGTCTGGCTTAAACTCCTCACATGGAGCACCACGGGATGGAGTGGTATCCAGGGACTCATCCAGAGTCCCCTCTGATTGCGTGCCGTGAGACAGTGCACTGTCGTCATCCACTACTGACTCGCCGAATGGGAGAAGGCAATCTGTCTGAGTCTGGTCCAGACATGACACACTAGGGTGCGTCTCTTCTAGGCTGCCGTTCTCGGCAGCTGGCAGTGCAGTGAGGCTGACATTCTCAGCGGCCGGCAATGCAGTGAGGCTGACGTACTCAGCGGCCGGCAGTGCAGACAGGCTGACGTTTTCAGCGGCCGGCAGTGCAGACAGGCTGACGTTTTCAGCGGCCGGCAGTGCAGACAGGCTGATGTTGTCACTAGGGACAGGATCGTCTGTTGACTTGAGTGCAGAGGGTACATCATTGCGTTTGGGGAACAGCCTTGTACCACGCATGCCCAGTCTCCACCTCTTTCTGCGGCTGGAAGAAGTTGCAAAGTACAAGCCATTTATGAGTTGTGAATTTACAAAAGCACTGTCTGCCTGGAAATATTATACCAGTCTGTATGTGTACTTTTTAGTAGAAAAGGCTATAGATTCATGTATACCGGTATGTATTTTCCTAAAGTGGTCTGTATGTGCCAAAATTGAAAGGCTGGTTGAACAGGCCTATTTATATATACCGGTATGTAAGTTCCTAAAGTGGTCTGTATGTGCCAAAATTGAAAGACTGGTAGAACAGGCCTATTCATATACCGGTATGTAAGTTCCAAAAGCGGTCTGTATGTGCCAAATTGATGAAGACCGGTCGAATAGGCCATCATAATTTTGTTGCCCATGTTTTTTGTTTATAATTTTACAAGTCTAAAACTTGGTGAAGATATTAGCAAAATATAAAAGTTCAAGTGATACAGAACACAAAATAAAGTATGAATGAACTGAACCTTTATTTTCACCGCGCCGCAGTACAATGTTAAACACATCAGTACTTAGTTCTAATAATCTAAGATGCTCTACATCGTTAATACAAGTACCCTTCATGTTCATATATCAAGGACACAGGAAATGAAGCTTTATTTTCACTGCGCCGCAGTATGTACAATGGTAAACACATCAGTACTTAGTTCTAATAATCTAAGATGCTCTACATCGTTAATACAAGTACCCTTCATGTAGAAAAATAAAGGACACAGGTGTAATGCAGTATGTTATGTTAGTTCTGCTAACTAACTAAGTAGTATGAAAACGGCACATTGAAATCAAAATCAGTAAAGAATGGTCAAGGTTATGACTAACTCGTCAAACGCAGTCTCTATTTCTTATAAGGCCACTTTAAAAAAACACCGCCCGCACTGGTCAGTTTAAAAGGGCCCTTGGGTGCTTTTCATTTAATTTAGATGGTTGTTTCCAACATTTATGATGGATATATGTACGCTTACATGTATAACTTTACCTATCAGGCTTATATATCAATAAACCAACATAACCGTGCTTCTACAGCATTTGTGATAAAAGTTATAAAAAGTTATAAAAGTTATAAAAATTATAACAGTTATAAAAACTCTCAGGCATCGGAGGGCCCTGATTTCTCTTCCTCCTTGCTGCCTTCCTCCTCCTCTGGCGTAGTGGTGAAAGGGGTGGTATCTCCCGTGGGTTGGGGGAAAATAAGGGCATCAATGTCCACCGCATAGTGCCTGCAACAAACGTTGTGATTATGATATACATAATACAACAATAACATGTAATTCTCGTACAGAAATGTACAATTTTAACATAAACGCAACTTCTACAAGTCCGGGGTTTGTGTTGTTAATGTATGAAGTACTAGTTAAGATATTTAACCATAAACTGTTTTTGCAAATAGCACATGTTAATAACTGAACTGCAGTTCTAAGGAATTTAATACTGACCTCAGTGACTCGGGCAGCCACCATGTCGTCGGCATTCCGAAGACTGCCGGCTCCGGGGAGTGTAGCCGGGAAGCCAGGTGCCCGTATCGTGGTGGCGAGTGTGGTGGGGATGGCGACCCACTAGAGGAGGAAGGGGACAGCACCAGTCGTCTGTAGCGCACTGGTGGTGGCATTAGCGCCGCATCTTCCTCTGCCTCAGTGTGGCTTTCAGTGACAGTGTCACTGTCTGACTCACTGCCACTGCCACTTATGATGAGCGTGCTCTCACTGGAGGAGTCCTGGGTGGAGGTGTGCTCTGACACCGCAGTCCAATCAGGATCTGATTGGTGTGAGGACGAGTCAACTGAACTGGTGTCAGATCCGGTTGTGGAACCGTAGGGTTCCTCGTCGGACCCGGTGTGGGGGGGGTCTGAAACGTGAGAAGTACATGATGTCAGAAATTTATGGCAGACAGCGTTTATGTATGGACAGTAGATAAACAAAGCATGTACAACGCTTAAGATAAATCATATATCAACTATTAAAAGGATTCAAAGGTCAAGTAACTGCCATTTTGATCACGTCACATGGGTTATTTAAAAGGTGGGTGTATAGATCTATGCAGTACGACCATGACATGTCATGTACACATGTGCTGTACTCACCTGTAGCGACGGACGTTTTTGCATCCGGCGTGGTGGAGAACGAGTCCGTGTCGGAGTCGGACCCGTAGCAGACCCGGGTGGAGGTTGGTCCTGCGGTGGCGGTACCCTCGGGTTTCTCGTCGGACCCAGTGTGGGGGGGGTCTGAAACGTGAGAAGTACATGATGTCAGTAATTGATGGCAGACAGCTTTTATGTATGGACAGTAGATAAACAAAGCATGTACAACGCTTAAGATAAATCATATATCAACTATTAAAAGGATTCAAAGGTCAAGTAACTGCCATTTTTATCACGTCACATGGGTTATTTAAAAGGTGGGTGTATAGATCTATGCAGTACGACCATGACATGTCATGTACACATGTGCTGTACTCACCTGTAGCGACGGACGTTTTTGCATCCGGCGTGGTGGACAACGAGTCCGTGTCGGAGTCGGACCCGTAGCAGACCCGGGTGGAGGTTGGTCTTGCGGTGGCGGTACCCTCGGGTTTCTTGTCGGACCCAGTGTGGGGGGGGTCTGAAACGTGAGAAGTACATGATGTCAGTAATTGATGGCAGACAGCGTTTATGTATGGACAGTAGATAAACAAAGCATGTACAACGCTTAAGATAAATCATATATCAACTATTAAAGGGGAAGCCTAAGATAGCGTATTTCTATCCACTTTAGAACTACCTGATTTAAAGGTCAAGTAACTGCCATTTTGATCACGTCACATGGGTTATTTAAAAGGTGGGTGTATTGATCTATGCAGTACGACCATGACATGTCATGTACACATGTGCTGTACTCACCTGCAGCGACGGACGTTTTTGCATCCGGCGTGGGGGACAACGATTCCGTGTCGGAGTCGGACCCATAGGAGACCCCGGTGGAGGTTTGTCCTGCGGTGGCGGGACCCTCAGGTTCTTCGTCTGACCCAGTGTGGGGGGGGTCTGAAACGTGAGAAGTACATGATGTAATTGATGGCGGACAGAGTTTATACATGTATTGACAGTAGATAAACAAAGCATGTGCAAGGCTTAAGATAAATCATATATCAAATATTAAAAGGGAAGCCTAAGATAGCGTGACATGTCATGTACACATGTGCTGTACTCACCTGCAGCGACGGACGTTTTTGCATCCGGCGTGGGGGACAAGGAGTCAGTGTCGGACCCATAGGAGACCCCGGTGGAGGTTTGTCCTGCGGTGGCGGGACCCTCAGGTTTTTCGTCTGACCCAGTGTGGGGGGGGTCTGAAACGTGAGAAGTACATGATGTAATTGATGGCTGACAGAGTTTATACATGTATTGGCAGTAGATAAACAAAGCATGTACAAGGCTTAAGATAAATCATATATCAACTATTAAAAGGGAAGCCTAAGATAGCGTGACATGTCATGTACACATGTGCTGTACTCACCTGTAGCGACGGTCGTTTTCGCGTCCGGCGTGGGGGACAAGGAGTCAGTGTTGGACCCGTAGCAGACCCGGGTGGAGGTTGGTCCTGCGGTGGCGGTACCCTCGGGTTCCTCGTCGGACCCAGTGTGGGGGGGGTCTGAAACGTGAGAAGTACATGATGTCAGTAATTGATGGCAGACAGAGTTTATGTATTGGCAGTAGATAAACAAAGCATGTACAACGCTTAAGATAAATCATATATCAACTATTAAAAGGGAAGCCTAAGATAGCGTATTTCTATCCACTTTAGAACTACCTGATTCAAAGGTCAAGTAACTGCCATTTTGATCACGTCACATAGGTTATTTAAAAGGTGGGTGTATAGATCTATGCAGTACGACCATGACATGCATGTACACATGTGCTGTACTCACCTGTAGCCACGGGCGTTTTCGCGTCCGGCCGAGCGTGTTCCTCTTGCTTGTAGTGGGGTATGGAGGTCAACGTGGAGGTCGACGTGGAGGTCGACGTGGAGGTCGACGTGGAGGTGGAGGTCGACGTGGTGCTAGAGGGTGAGGTCAAGGTGGAGGTCGAGGCGGAGGTAGAAGCGGAGGTCGACACGGAGGTCGACGCGGAGGTTGACGCGGAGGTCGACGCGGAGGTCGACGTGGAGGTCGACGTGGAGGTCGACGCGGAGGTCGACGTGGAGGTCGACGCGGAGGTCGACGCGGAGGTCGACGTGGAGGTCGACGCGGAGGTCGACGCGGAGGTCGACGCGGAGGTCGACGCGGAGGTTGAAGTGGAGGTTGAAGTGGAGGTGGAAGTGGAGGTCTTCCCCTTACGGCCCTTACAACTCTTTCCCTTCCCTTTCTCCTCTGTAACAAAATTTGATTGAATAACCACACTCTAATTAATGTCTAACAGACACGCTTATAAATTATACAGCCTATAGTTGATCAAGTTCAAGTTTCAAGTTTGTAAATATTTATTCAGAATGTAGACTATCATATTATACATCACCAATACCTAGGTATCAGCATACATAAACATGAATGAATAATATATATCTATGCATACATCTATGTGCATTTAAACATATCAATATAGCAGATATTACCCTTGACACGTAATTGTACCATTGTAATTTGTTATTGTCTACCCTGAAAAGGCTGCCGCTGAGAATTTGCTTCTCGTTTTCGTTGGCCACCTCTAGTTCATATTCATGTAATCCCAGTTGTATATATAAAAAAACAATGTAATTATTCAAATATGCAATTATCACAACATTTCAATTAGTAATATATATTATCTCTAAAATTAGCCTTTAGAGTATTATCAACCTCTAATGATAAATATAACAAGTTAGAATAATATTTCAAATACATATTATTCAATGTATCTTCAGATGTGTATTTATCACAAAATATTTATCACAAAATCTAGAATAATATTTCAAATACATATTATTCACTATACCGGTTGATATGTAATATTTCAAATACATATTATTCACTATACCGGTTGATATGTACACTTCTCTTAATGTATAAATTTACTTGATATTTTCACAATTTTAATGATTAGGACATTATACACAAGATTACATAACGTTACACAACTATACACGACATTACAAGGAATAAGGGTAAGGAATTAAGTTTTGTTCAATAGTTTGTGCAACTCCGTTATACATATATGAATATAATTGTGTTTCAGTACAAACAGTAATAAAATATGTATGCACCTTACGTTTAATATATGTGATGGTTCCAAAATTAAGTAAGTTATCATAAGTTTAAAAGCACCATATTGCAATCATTATACTAACATTTCATTCAAAAGAATAACCCTCTAAAAAAAATATTCATGTTAAATGAATATAAAACTATTGTTTCAATATTTTACACTACTAAAATTTTTTATCATAACTATATCCCAGCCCTTCCCACTTGTATTATAATTTTCTATTCTATTGTCACCTTGGGAATTAATCCTTTCAACTCCTTTTTTAAAAGGAATTTAAAGCAATTTCTATCCCTCACATTTCTTTTTCCCGGATCCAAACCATTCCAAAGAGTAGATACAGTGTACTCCAGACTTCTTTTATATGACTCACAGTGAGGTAGATGATTTTTTAAAAGTATACCATCAGCACTTCTGGTTGAGACAGTGACCTTTTTTATGTATTTCTCCTTGCACGACCGTTTATGACCCTCTACATAAACATGTGATAATCTTCTATCAGCCAAGTAGTTGACATTAGACTCATAATGGATTAAGTCCGTATGAGTTCGCATTGGTTTTTTTAGACAAACTTTTAAGACCCTGTTTTGCGACCTTTGCATTTTTGACAATAAAGTACTCCCAGATCTGACATATAAAATATCACCATAATCAAAAATAGGCATTATGTAAACCCTGTAAATTTTGAGCAAACTGTTTTTGCTTAAGAATCTTGATATTTTAGTTAGTTGATAAGTTCTATACGCTACTGTTTTCATTTGATTTTTCATGAATACTTCATAATTCAGTCGAGGGTCCAAAATTATTCCTAAATATTTATAAGTAAAAACTCTTTTCAGAGCCTCATTTCCTATGTACAAATTTGCATTTTTGAAACTTTTTTTCCCACCAAAGCCCATAAATTTGGTTTTACTAATGTTAACTGTGAGTTTGTTTTTCTTACACCAGGATACAAAATAATCTATACTAGTCTGCATTTTGGCGCAAGCTATTTGCTGGTCCTTATCAGAAACGTATATAACCGTATCATCTGCAAACAGGCTAACAGCGGCACCAGTTACTGCAATATTTACATCATTAATATAAATTAAAAACAACAACGGGCCCAAGATTGAGCCTTGTGGCACCCCACATGAAATGTTCATCTCTGCAGAGCACTTGCCATTAATACATGTCTTTTGTTTTCTATCTGATAAATAATCTGTAATCCAAGATAAAAGGTTTCCAGAAATTCCCATATTTTTCATTTTTTCCAACAAAATCACATGATCCACAGTGTCAAACGCCTTCTTAAGGTCAAAAAAAGTTGCTATGGTGTCAATACCAACATTCTTATTTGATAGAATGTCATCAGTAATATTACCAACAGATGTGATGGTCGACATGTTTTTTCTATAGCCATATTGAAATTTTGACAATAAATTGTTATCCTCTAAGAAACCCATCAAATTCTTGTGAACGACTTTCTCCAGTATCTTTCCTGGTAGAGCTAGCAGTGATATAGGCCTATAATTTGAAATTTCCCTCCTATCTCCACCCTTATGTATTGGGATGATGGTTGCACATTTCCAATCCTTTGGAACAAGACCAGTTTTCAGAGAGGAATTAAATAGATGCACAAGCAAACTTTTTGATGATTGGAAAATTAATTTTAAAATATTTGAATTTACATTTTTGATTGCAGATGATTTTGAAATGGCTATGTCGTTTATAAAATCAGATATTTCATCCTCATTAGTTATGATTGATGTTAGTGATGTTCCCAAGTTTAATTCACCATCATAAGACCAAGGCTCATTAAGGTTTTCGGCCAACTTTTTACCAATATTAGTAAAATATCTGTTTACATAATCTGGCGTATCCTCCTCTGAAACTTCACCACCATCACTATCCACCAAATTTATTGAAACACAATTTGATTTTTTAGATGGGAGTAATTTTGATATCTCTCTCCAAAATCTATTGGGGTCGTTTTTACACTCCTCAGTTAATTGATTTATAAATTTTTCTCTTGTTGAATGTACATCAACACTAATTAATTTTCTAGCGTCAGAAGCAGTCTCTCTGTCCACTACATTTTTTGTTTTGTATGATCTTGCCAAAAGCCTATCCTTTTCTGCTATTTGCTCTAAGAGCTGTGGATCCACCCATTCCTCTCTGGGCTTTAGTATTGTAAAGTTTTTAAGAGGGCACATGTCATCTAAAATTAATAAAAGTCTGTCAATATAGATTGACCACAGTTCTTGAGGATCTTGTATAGAATAGAAATTATCCCAGTCAGACAACAAAACGTCTTCAACCAGTTTTTCACCATTAAAATTCTTCATCGATCTTCCATTAAATTTGGTTTTTTCCCTAGATTGAATAGATTTATCTATTGTGCCAGCTACAATACAGTGGTCACTAAGATCAAAGGGTATAACCGTGGAAGAGTCCATGTCAAAGTCATTGGTAAATATCAGGTCCAAACACAATTCTTTATCTGATATTCTGGTTGGTTCTTTTATCCAGTTCAGGAGCCCATATTGAAGCATCATATTGGTTAATCTGGAGGTTAACGTCTTTAATTTTGGATCTAGCAAATCTAAATTAAAATCTCCCAATACATATAATCTTTTTCTAGACTTAGCAACCAATTTTTGTAGAATTGGTTCAATCAACTCAAAAAATCGTTCTGGATTTCCTTGAGGAGGCCTATATACCGTACACACAACACTAGTCTTTCTATTTTCGTCCAATAAAACTAAACATTGGGTTTCCAAATCTTTACAAGATAAGTTAAGAAAATCTAACTCATCATTATTACAATGTAAACTATTATTAACATATGTACAAATTCCTCCTCCAACTTTGGGCATTATACTATTAGGTACATCTCTCCATGTTCTGTCAGATCTATACATATGATACCCCCCAATGTTATACATACTCGTAGAATCCATACTAGTTAACCATGACTCTGATATTGAAAGAAACTTAAAGTTAGTACCGGTAAATCTCAACTTCAATTCATCAATAGTTTTCTTATTTTTAACACTTCTAGCATTCAGATGCAAATAATGCTCACCCTCCAACTCATTTAACTCTGAAACCGTAGGTTTAAGTTTGTCATCCATTTGATATAAACTGGAGGATATATGATCTACTACACAACCTAGATAACCTAGATTCCCAGACAAATATTCCTAAACACTTAACACATAAATTAAATCTAATACTTAACACTAATGACATCCTAAACCTCGACCTTTGTCGTTCTAGCATGTATATATTTAGAGATGGATAAGTTACTGTCGACATTTCCCAGCATAATTTCATACAGATTTTATAATAAATAAATTTGGGTTTTACTGATATACCATTGTTCATTGACAATATGGCGTATATAACTATATTATATAGTTATACATGCACGTTAGATTATAAATAATAATATTATTGTTTACATATTTAATTCATATAATCAATTCTACATTATATTATAAGTGAACAATCCAATTGATAAACTATGATGTTCCAGCTTACTAAAATGGATTTTTCAAGCACATACCCATATAAGAATATGTACAAAATGTATTAAACATTTCACAGACATGTGAATTATTCATGTTTTTTCAGACCAAGTTAATAAATCAGATCAAATTGATGTTGAAGTTAACAAGGAATGTAAAAGTCTAGTTTCAACGTGTTCAAATCAATAATCATGTTGTACAAAGCTGGTCAACGTAGATATATTGAAGTAGTAGGGTTGCTGTACAGCACTTGTCGATGCCCTGCCTTGGACGCGAACGGTTGTTGACTGCCACGCCCCCTTCTCATCTGCGCCAACCTCTCAGCTTTGACAACGTCTCAATTGAAGACTCCATGTGTTAGATAGGCCTATGGAACCAATTGTTTTTGTTAACAGTGATACACAACCACACATGTTCCCAGTATTCTATTGGTAACAACCTCAGTAGATCAGACCAGTTAAGGGGGATATGTTTAATTTTAATTCCAGAATAGAAAAGTGCCACTGAATTATGATATAAATGGAAATATTTTAGTAGGAAGATTTTGATGATATAACACTATAATGCAGTGCAACAGTCCATTGATATTAGTTACCTTAGTAGTGTGACTTCATATGGTTGAGCAATTCCAGAGCCCAATACTTCTGACACTCCAATGTGCCTGACAGGCTATCATTGAGCAGGTTATAGTTAGGGTTGATCCCTGTGTGGACCACTGAGGCCATGTCTGGTGTTGTCGTTCCGTAATCTAAGTTAAAACCATCTATAAAATCATTTATTACCCACACCACGTTGTTGAGTACTTTTTGGGGTTGCGGGCCACAAAATTGGGAGCATGTTTTAAAAACATCAACCCCGGTTACATTTGTTAAATGAATTAAAGTATTGGGATGCCTGTTCCTGAGGTAGCCTACTGATCCCTCAATCAGTTCCATGAGCTCTTCACACATATCATCTTCTTCCATTGCCATGAAGGTATATCCATTGGTGTCTTGTACTGAATGTATAATATCAAAGATCCCTGCCGATAAATAGTAAACAGGTAAAGGGTTCTGGTTGATCAAGTCGTCCACCTCTTGACACAGCCTCTCGATACCTGCTCCAGGCCAGCTGTCCACCAGCACTTCGGTGTTCCAAAAAGAACAATGTTTATGTAGAAAATACTGTAGCGAGCCCTCATGATCCTCTCTCCCATCAGTATATACGTAGATCTGCTTAAGATGCATGGTTTAGGTGTAATTTAAAACCTTATTTGATGAAATATGTCCTTTTAAAGCAGTCCGCGACTTCTCGACGTAGTTGTAGATTCAAAACACGCGCTGTTTGTATCTAATGACGCTTTGTCATAGTAACCGTATAGCGGCCAATCCTAAGGCACGCTCAGATCACGTGATGTTATGATTACGTCATCAAAGCACACGCTGTCAGAAGACACGCGGTTTTGTTTACAAACATAGCGCTGTTTTAAATGTCCATACCGATGAATAGAGAACACATTGACCCGCTAAAGCAATCTTAATTTTAGCGAAATGATGATGGCTGATCAATATTATACATAAATACATTACTCTAAATCATCCCGGAGAGATTGAAGTATCAATCCCAGTTGATTTTGTCCCGGTAGATTGTTTTTATTAATGTATTTTCTTTGAGTAATGACCATACCGCAGCTCCACAGTTTGTCAAATGAGGATGAAATTAGAGATCCCTTGGTTTTTAGAAGATCTTGTTTTAAGCTTTCATTCTGACTGAACTTTAACTTCTGAGCAAGCTTCATGGCTTTCATTTTTTGGATCTTGTCCCATTTTTGGGATTTCTTTATCAGAGTAGACAGCTCTCTAATTTCCCCAATGTCCTTTGCCGTACGGATCTCAAATGCTAGTTGATCATCTCCACTAATTGTCGCCTGTTGTGACTTGAAAAAGCATTCTGCACTCGAATAATCTAGGCCCTCATGCTTCAAGTCACATTGATATTCAGCGGACAAATAGCTGAATGGACCACCAAACATCACTCCTTGATCTGTGTCAATTGTCTTTATGTCCATCATTCTGAAGCCTTTAGGGAGGTTGTTTACCTCCTGGTATGAGAACCTTTTTCCCTCAAAGATTAACCCATTGCCTGATAACTTCGCCTCTTTTCCTTTCGATTTACAAAATCCTACTAAGTTCATAAGATTTCTTCTCTCTTCCTGATCCTTAGGTGCAAGGTCATCACAGACTGAGACATATTCCCACTTTTGTTTGTTGGCTTTCAAGTTGGAAATATTTGCGTAAATCTGCTGTTTTTGCCTAATGGTGGCAAATCTCACCATTATAGGCCTAGGCCTCTTTTGATGTTCCTTCTTTTCGCCCAGCCTATAACAGGCTTCAGTTTCAGCAGATGTGAAGTTTACTTTTAAGTCTCTAAACAAATCATCCAGTTGAACTCTCAAGTTTAGGTTGTTGCTCTCCTTGATGCCTTCAATTACTATGTTTTTCCTCTTTTCTTTATTTTCCAAGATGTCTACTCTCTCCGCTAAAGAGATTATCCTTCTCTCTTGGAAATTGCATTTGGCCGTCAGTACCTTGTTACTTTCCTCTAGCTTGAAGTTGGTATCAGACAGTGTTCCAATCTTGCTCGTAAGATCTTGATTCAGTTCTTCTAGATAACTTTTGATACCATCTCTAGTTATTTGAGAATCTTCTAGATCAGCAAGCTTTTTGAAAATGACCTTTAGAAAATCTCTATCTGAGATATCATCAGCTTCCAGCATCTCCCGAGTTATCTCCCCATTTAAGATATCAGAACTCTCAGTGACAACATTTTCCTCCTTAGAATCAATCAAGTCCCCCTTACCTGTCTCCATGTATGCATTATGTAGGACTTGATCTTCTTCATGTAGGCCATGAGCTGCTCCAACGTCATCTCCGCGAGCTGCTCCTTCAGTTGCCCTCGATCCGCCATTTTTAAATTTTAACGGCTTTTCGTTGTTACTCTGCGCTCCAGACTTCTTTGGGGTTTTAACCCTGTTAGATCTTCTTGACATTTTAGTAAATTATACCAAAATGATCCTTGATTAATTATCTCCAACTTTGTCGCGAACTTTAGTTTGTAGTAGTAAATTAAACCCAAATAATTTACAAAAGTGTAATGTGCCGACGTGCACCACTTCTACTCTCGCTGACGCTCCATCTCCATCCCAAGCTATATGAAATTAAGTATTGTATGTAATGTTCCCGTTCCTTACTTGTAACAAGATTTGTACAGTTGTAAGTGATATACACTGCTTCATACATAGTATAATGCTATATAATTGAAAAGGACGCAATCTAGACATGCCAAGAAATTAGAACTTTGAGTGGGAAATCATGTGTAAAAAAATTCGATAGTGTATAAAATCCCCTCAGGCATATACATGTACATGTGACTCACTTTTCGTAGGGCGATCCTTTTCACAGTCTTCCAACAGGGCTGCGCGCTGCTCCACAGTAAATCGCTCTGCATTCTGCACCCGCAGCCTCTCGGCTGCCTCCACATTAGGGATAGGAACTATGGAGTGGTCCACCGGCTCCACCGGTTCCTCTCCCCGTATGTGGATCCCCCGTTCTAGTTCCCTGACTGGCTGTTGCTCAGGAGTAACCTGCGTTAAATTATATAGTACTATAGATATATATATATATAATAAATATATAATGAATTTTGGTGGCTTATTCTGTCATACATCAACTTGAAGACAGGGATAGAAGGCCAAGATAGTTCAAGCCCGGGAGTTCAAGATAAATGAAAGCTAATCAAGAATATCAAAGATAACCCAACATTGGGATACTCATTAAAGAAAACATGTAGGCCTAGCTTGGCCGAGGGATGGTACATGTAGGATTGTAGGTGTAATAAATCTATAGATAGGAAACCTGTATGCTTTGTTGTGCTAGGTATTATAAGTGTAACACATAACGCAGTTTGCATACAGTTTGTGGTTTTCATTCAACTGTTGTATGCCACGGGAAGCTACATCTTGGCATGTACACTGGTTGAATTGTGCTATGTGGGCACATACAGACCAAGTTAATGAGTAATTCACAAATATAGTCAAACCTCATCGTGAAGATGGGAGGGGGACCTCGTAGGTGCGGCCGGCTTCCTACGCCGCCTCTTTGCATCAGGCAGGTCCTGCGTGATGTCGGCTTTCTTTGGTTGAGAGGGGCCCAGCTCAATGTCGTCCGGCTCCTCCTCAGCCTCCTCAATGTGCCGCCCCCGCTTACTCTTGCGAACCTTAGACGCAGCCTCCGCCTCTTGCTCTGTGGAAATATTTGGAATGAACATTGTATGAAAGAAAAAAGAAAAAAGAAAAGCTAAAGGATATAGACAAAGGTGCACAAGTTTCAGTCTGTTGACTGGGTTATTTCACAAGTTGACCTTGGGCCGTATTTCACGAGGCCGTAGGCCGAGTGAAATGCGGCCCAAGGGTCAACAAGTGAAATAACCCAGTCAATAGACTGAAATGATGGCAGGGGGGAGCCTAAAAGGGCTAAATTGGTTTCTTTCTACGCAGATACGGTATTCACATATACCATGACCTGTGACGTAACATGTGATTTGTTCAAAATATTATGGCCATTTAAATGTAAGAATAATATTATTGAAGGAATACTTGGTAAGAAGTAAAATGCATGTGTAATGTAGACGTACCTTTCTCCTTCATAGTTTTCTTGTACAGGTTATTCCTGTTGCGGAATTCTATGTATTCATCGGTCCCTTTGTCAGGAGTGCACTTCTGTTTGGTTAGAAATAAAATTTATCTTATAGCTGCGCACTAAATTGTATGTTACTTTATGGCATATAAATTGTATACATGTATTTCTATAAAAGGGGGGGTAGGAAAAACGAATGTGTAGTGTATTACAAGTATCTAGGGGTGATAAAATAATACCAAAAGTAATATGAGTGTTATATGACAGTTATTCCCATCTATGAGAGAGAAGGTACCTAGGGCCTATATACGGAGTAAGCCCTAGTTAGTCATATCACTTTAAGCTGATGTATACATTTTCAAGTAGAGAAACTGAAACTGGTTTTAAATCAAGATCTGTGGTACAATTTGACAAATATAGTATGGTTTAAATTTACCTTTTGACTCAGTTGGCGCTTGGCCAAGAACTCCTTACTCTTCTTGTTCTTGGCGTAGTATGTACTGTTCTTCTTTCGGCCGCGAACAGCTTGGTATATGGCCCGGTCAGCCGCATTGAGGGTCTGGCACACTTCTTTCACCCCGTATTTGTCACACCAGGCCTCCAACTCGTGGTAGCCTAATACAATTTTATACAAATTCATTTTGTACATGAATGAATACATCATATATATAGACAAATGCCAACGCCCATAGATATACCGTTTCTGTTGTATTTTACGAGTGGGGGCTGGGTATCCCATGAGGCCTCAGCCCCCATGAGTGAAATACATCATGAGCGGTATTGATGTAGTTGGCATTTGTTTTAATTTATTTATTTGAAGCCATAAATATTGAAGGGGAAATTTTTCTTTTCTTAGCACGTTGAATACGGCCACATTGTATTGAATGGTACCAATGAATACGGTCACTTAGTGCTTTAAGAGGATAGGAGATATTGTATTTCCTACAAATAAAGAGGGGGGTACAGTGTGGGGAGCTAACATATCAATTTAAGGATATCAAGGAGGGGTGAATGGGGGGGGGGGGATTTAGACCGACATATAGAGGGGGGGAGGGGGGGGGGGGAGGACAGACCACCCCCCCTTGTTTTTTAAAATTTAAATCAAGCAGAAATACGTCAGGGATACGCTGTTAGAATATTGTATATAACACATATAGCCGTCTGTATGTACACAGCACATACAGACCGGGTTAAGGAAAACCAGAGGAGAGCGAAGATGTTATTTAAAGTGTATTCAAACTGGTTGTATCATGTAATAAAGTATGTTATGCAGTGTATCAAGGTAAGGGACTACACAATTTCCCATTTTTTCTGTTCTAAAGCAGGAGAAAATGAGAAATAGGGTGGTATTTACATGTCCAAAAATTAACCCGGTCTGTATGTGGAACATACAGACCGGCTTATGGTAAACGAAACCTGACAAAACAATAACTGTATTTAACTTGGTATTAAAATGAAATACAGTATCTAATTGTGTTATACTACGCCAAGGACTAAGTTTGGACAAAAACAGTACTGACTTTTCATAGATAAGCCACTTATTTTACCCGTAGTACACATGTATGACATTTCTTAACCCGGTCTGAATTTCGCAAAACATGAGCCGGGATACTACAGCGAGTGGCGAAATTAGTTACATTGTCCACTGCTTACTTGTAATCTGGATGATGATATTCCAGTAGAAGTAGTAACATGTGATGTAAAGATACATATCTACTTCCCTTGCATGTTACAAGGTGGTAGCGCTTTGTTTTGTTTAGTATTATGAAGAAATTGTACGAGAAATTGTTGTGCACAAACACACCGACTTACCGTGGAAGACACACTGCACAGCTACATAGCAGTTGTTGTCCGTATCCGAGTGTCGCAGTGTGTGGTACCGGCAGGAAGCTTTGCAGGAGAAACAGAAGAGGGCGCCACTGGTGCATACACTTCGCTTGCAACTCACCAGTTGTCTTTCTGGTCGGATTTGTTTAAATCGGTCTGTATACGAGCTGTTTACCTTAAAGCGGTCTGTATGTGAAAGAAAAGGACCTGATTTCTTGGAAGGCGCTATGAAACAAAAGGAGGCACATGTGAGTAGTAAAAACTCTTCTAGAATACGAGGTATGGGTTGAAATACGAGATGTAAAACATAGAAGAGGGCCAGATATGATTGCTTTTGTGTAGGCAATGCAAAGGTATGGAATTTAATGGAATTTATTAAACCGGTCTGTATGTGAAATTTGATTTTTTTCAGGTAATGCTTTATAACAGCAGCTGTACCATAGAAATTAATTGCATTTTCACTCAGGGTGATGCAATATAACAATATACAAAAATAAAACACAACAAATAGTCCATGTTAGCTTAATCCATTTTTTTATTCATTTTTTCCTTAAAAAAATTGCAAAATACGTCAACTTTTGGGGGGTTTTGGGCCAAAAAATCCCGAAATAAGGGTTAGATAACATGTAAAGTATACATTTTCTGGTAGAACTAAACCCACTCTAACTTTCAGTGAGAGTTATAGACATGTGAACATGATTGGGGTGAAAATATCCTGGAAAAACCCCAAATTAGCAGTTGCATCACGTTGGTGAGAATCAGTCCTATACTATCTTAGTAAAGGGAAACAAAACATCAATGTGTGAAAATTTAAGCATCTTTGGATTTAAATATTCATATGGCATATTCGTCTAAAAAGGGCAGGACAATATTTTGATGAATTGGTTTTATGTTTGCAATTCAGAATGATCTAGAATGTTGCTTTCTCAACCTAAGTGATGAGAGTATTTTCTCCTCAGATTGAAGAGTAATTTTAGATACATTGAATTACGAAGGCTAGTAACTCAAAACTAGAGGATTCCGTTCTTATAGTGTTGCAGTAAGACATTTAATCATTACTTTGCACAGAAACAGTCTGATGGATGAGTTTATTTCATTACAAGAAGGAAAAACAAGTGGTCTAAAGAGGCTGTTGTAGTCACATATATCCCTTTACTCTGTATTTTATGGCACTTTGCGGAGAAGCTCATGGTTTATGCAGTAGGTAGGTCATCTTACCACTATATCAAAATGACAAGCAACCTCTAACCACCATTTTATAAATTTACTCACAATAATGTGCATATTATAAAGAAAGGGTTAAGATATTGGCATAAGCACTTCACATTTACCCTTCCAAATTTTTCCCTTTAAGTGATCTTGATTCACCTACATCTTTCACCAGAAATATAAGTTTCACCCTAATTGCCTTATGGCAGCGGTTTCACTTAAGGTATCACTATATAGTGTCTTAAGTCTGCAGTAGACAGGTCCGGTAAATGGAGGAAAACCCTCTCCAGAGCTGTTATTTACACCAGTGTTGGTGTGAAAACACTGCAGGGCTAAAATTAGCAACGGTTTTGCTTGTAGCATAAACACTGCAGTGCTAAAATAAGCAATGGTTTTCTTATAACCCATTTGCTGAATTTTCTATCAATTTGCTGTTAGTAGTATAGTATGTATCGGAACGGGACTATAGTTAAGTACTGTTTATTACTCAATCGACCTGCAGCCAATCAGAGGCCTCCCTTTTGGCGGGAAATTCAAAAGCAGCCAATGAGAGGCCTCCCTTTTGGCGGGAAATTCAAATAGGTCACGTGACCGGAAGTGACCTACTTCCGGTCACGTGACCTTTGGGCGGGAAATTCAAATAGGTCACGTGACCGGAAGTGACCTACTTAAGAGGGTCACGTGACCACCATGTTGGCGGGAAATTCAAATAGGTCACGTGACGGGAAGTGACCTACTTAAGGGGGTCACGTGACTACTAGGTTGGCTTTCAAAATAAGTCACTTGAGATTTTGATGGATAAATAAATTTAAAAAAAGAAAAAAAAAGCAAGCTGAAAAAAGCTTGCTAAAAAATAATTTAAAAATGTGGCTCTTTTTTTCTAGGGGGAGAGGGGCACTCTGGGGGGCACTCTTTAAGATGCATGGGGGGGGGAGGGGGGGAGGGGGGGGGGGAGGGGCAGGGTTTTTTAAGAGTGAGACTCGCTTCTCTGCCCTCTCTAAAAGAGAGGGCAGAGAGGCGAGTCTACTTACCATGAAAGGTATCATGATCGCGTTTATGATGATGTGCATCATGATGTGACTATCTTACAACCCTATGAGAAATAAGCAAGACATGGGCGTACTTACACGGGCTATTTGTAAACTAATTTCTCTTGAATCTATTAACAGCTCACATTTTTTTTCTTAGATGACATCTGACAGCTGCTTGCTAGGCTAAGATATTGTTAAATAAACAACTTGGAAAGCTAATTACAGTTTTCTGGCTTGAAATATAGTCTTTCAACAGACTTTTTTTCTCATCTTACACAGAGGCAAATATCAGAGACACCCAATGGCGCTTAAACTGCTCTCAGCCAAGGGTCGGGCACTGCTGGACTATAATAGACGGGTCAAGGACCGTTCTACTGTGGGTCAGGCTAGGTCGGACATTCAATAACGCAACTTTAGCAAAACTTGCTTGAAAGTCTGACCATGCGAGATCCTTATGCCCCAGTCTGTCAATGCTGTCCAGACTTTCAAGCAAGGTTGTCAAAGACCTACCTGTCATTGAATGTCCGACTTAGCCTGCCTGACCCTCAGTAGAACGGTCCTTGACTCATCTATTATAGTCCAGCAGCGCCCGACCCTTGTATGAGAGGGGTATTGACACCATTGGCTGACTCTGATAATTCGCCTGTGTGCACGAGGGGAGGAGAGGGTTTACAGCTTGCGCTTATAGAGCACTACTAGTGGAGGTTTGGATGAGGAGGCTATGACATATGATGTTTGTCTTAAAAAATAGCCATGGCGCATGTCGATGTCGCTTAATTATGCTCATATCTCATGTCGATTTTAAGAATTGCTCATGTCACCTGTCACTGTGTTTTTCAAGCTTCATGTCAAATGTCACTAGGCTTCATCTCGACTTTAGTGGTCCACACTGCTGCTGCTGCTGCTGCTGCTGTCGGTGCTGCTGCTTGTGCTGCTTGTGCTGCTCATGCAGCAGCTGCTGGCTGCTTGTGCTGCTGCTGCTGCTGCTGACAGATGCTACTGCTTGTGCTACTGCTCGTGCAGCAGCTGCCAGCAGCTGCTGAAGCAGCTGTCAGCAGCTGCTGGCTGCTTGTGCTGCTGACAAGGTCATGGGGGCTGCTGCTGACGATGTCACGGATGCTGCTGACAAATGCTACAGCTTGTGCTGCTCGTGCTGCTTGTGCTGCTGAAGTCGCTGCCAGCTGCTTGTGCTGCACGTGCAGCTGCTGCTGAAGCCGCTGCTAGATGCTGCTGCTTGTGCTGCACGAGACTGAGTAGCCGCTATTCGGCGTTTCACTCCTTATGTACCCTGTCCTAGTTAATCCTCTTAAACGGCTGAAAAGGCTCTCTCAGCACAGAGACTCTACTCAATGTAAGAGATCAGTTAAGTAAGTTTTCACATGCCACCTGACTACTGCGGGAGGGTTTAGACTTAAGCAGCTTAGTGCACACACGTGTCTGTTAGAAAAGCTACCTGCACACCTGCCTTCCTTTTTCACTAGTATTTACCCCCTGCCGACTTATAAGGCACCTATACACGCCTTCTTGCTTCTAGAGCTAAGCTGACTGGCAGCTATTTTAAAAGAGAATACTCGTTACCTGTATAACGGATAAGGGGGTTATGAGATTAGCGTGTGTATACAAAAAAAAACAAAAAAAAAGCTACAGGGGGCGCGTGTCTGTCTGTGAGGTAGAGACCATGTGGTAAGCGACTCAAGTGTAAAACAACAGCACCTCCTCTTGTCGCAGTGAGTGGTGTGGACGGCGGCTGGCTAGTTGAATTTAAGCGTCAGCTTGAAAGATAAGGCCAAATAAAAAAAAAAGGTTTGTTTCAGGTCACCCGACCAACCCTAGCAAAACAGGGTCGACCCTACGTTGTTTTTTTTAAGCAAGTTTGAAGAAAATTTCATATTTTTATACTTTTTGGGTCATTTTTAGAATTTCCACGGAGGATGGCTAGTACTTTCATGTTAAAAAAATAAAATAAAATAAAATAAAAATCCGACCTACCGACTCCAGTCTTTCTGCCCATGTTACCTGAAACATACCTTTTTTTTTTTTTTTGGCTTAATCCGTTCACGGGCTGGCGCGTCACACCTGTCGTTAATCACCCCCTGTAGTCTTTGTATACACAGGTGACTCGGCTTTATCTCTTCACCAGCTATAATCCCATATACATGTAGCGCACGTTACACTCGTTAATTCTCTTTTCATGCTGATGGATTAGGGGTGGAAGGGTTCAGGTGAAAAGCGATTTGATTCTCTCTGGAAGAGGGTTGGAGCTCTAGGTGAAAACAAGCTTAGAACATCCAGATTAGCTGCTCTCTCGGCTATATAAAGAGCTTCATTTTTTCTAATCTCTGCCCACTTCGTCTTGTTGTACACTATCAGTCACGAGGCAGACGCTGGAAGTAGCAGATGTTTGCAGTATGGTTTACACAGAGGTTACCTGCTAATAGGATTTTGTCAGAATAGGGTGAGTTGCTATTAAAATGAACATTTTAAATGGGTTGTTAATATGGTATCTGATGTTAATGAGCTAACACCTAACATTGAGGATTATGACCTCCCAGAGGGGCGTCTCGCCAAATTCTCCAGTCTTGACTATAGTCTTAACTGTCTAAAGACTGTGGAGCACGTTAATGGGTGGTCTCCTTACTAATTTCACTTGACCAGGCCGGCAGGGTCAACTAGGCTAGGTAATTACAACCACAAGGGCGGCTACTCAACATGCAAGTAGACCTACTACTACGAGATTGTCTTTTGACCACTCTGCCGCCGCCTGCTAGTCTGGCGATTACATGCTCTAGTATAGTTCTCCGCTCTTTTCGTCAGATGACGCCACAATAGGGTTTTTGTACATTTCCACGATACTCGCGAACATTTTAAACGCATAATGACCTATAATAAGCAACAAAGCACACTTCTAATATATTGAATATAAGAAACATGTCAACGTTGTGTATTTCTGATAGAATGAGGCAGATTCTTTGAAATATCAACTAAACTATAGTGAGATTGAAAATACTACACCATATCTAAAGCGATATAAAAGCTATATAAAGTCAGAACCTCTGACGGATCGGTAGGATCACTCAACCATTCGTCCTCGAAAGCAACACACGGTTCCCGTCCAACAGGACTTTGAGCCTTGACGCTTTTGAGGAGGATTGATCTCATGCTGCTTAACATGTGGTGTAATTAATCAACACCGCGGCCCCTCTTTAGGGGCCACACAATAAACAAAGAATAAAAAAGGGTAGGACTTAGGTTTAAAGTGAATCTCCCAGGATTTTGGCGAGGTCGACAAAGGAGGAGATAACAGATTAAACTGCAGGAGACTATACGCAAACCTTGATACTCTCAGAGGGGGAGCTCCATATTGCGGACCTGTGGTCAAGGTAATTACAACCACAAGGGTGGCTACTCAACATGCAAGTAGACCTACTACTACGAGATTGTCTTTTGACCACTCTGCTGCCGCCTGCTGGTCTGGCCATTACATGCTCTAGTGTAGTTCTCCGCTCTTTTCGTCAGATGACGCCACAATAGGGTTTTTGTACATTTCCACGATACTCGCGAACATTTTAAACGCATAATGACCTATAATAAGCAACAAAGCACACTTCTAATATATTGAATATAAGAAACATGTCAACGCTGTGTATTTCTGATAGAATGAGGCAGATTCTTTGAAATATCAACTAAACTATAGTGAGATTGAAAATACTACACCATATCTAAAGCGATATAAAAGCTATATAAAGTCAGAACTTCTCACGGAACGGCATCTGCAACAGATCACTCAACCAGGTGTCTTGAAATGCCACACAGGGTTCCCGTCCAACAGGACTCTGAGCCTTGTCGCTTTTGAGGAAGGTTTGATCTCATGTTGCTTAACATGTGGTGTAATTAATCAACACCGCGGCCCCTCTTTAGGGGCCACACAATAAACAAAGAATAAAAAGGGTAGACCTTAGGTTTAAAGTGAATCTCCCAGGATTTTGGCGAAGTCGACAAAGGGGTAGATAACAGATTAACCTGCAAGTGACTATACGCAAACCTTGATACTCTCAGAGGGGGAGTCTCATTTTGCGGACTTGTGGTCAGATCTATCCCTTCTAGGGGGCAGGTTGCATGTCGTAAATGTCTACTACAGACATTGGGATATATTGTTAATCTTACTCTAGGGTCTCCATAATTAGACCCTGAATCCGTTGTTAAACGGGTGTGAGGGGGTGGTAACTAATACTTATGAGATGTTAGCTTAGTTCATAGTCTCCTTACCAATTTTCACTTGACCAGGCTGGCAGAGCCAACTAGTCTAGGTAATTATAGCCACAAGGGCGGCTACTCAAGATCTAAGTAGACCTACTACTACGAGATTGTCTTTTTGGTCCTTCTGCTGCTTAGTTATTACATCCTCCAGTCTAGCTCGCCACACCCTTTGAGCAGCACCACCATTGCCTCGGTAAAAGTGTAGGGTGTGTGCTTTCCACCTTCAGGTATCCATAGATTCGATCACTATCACCCCCCTTGAAATGACTTCAGCTGTTAATTAGGGCGTAAAGCCACCAACCAAGTCCCTGTCAAAAGATGTGAATAACGAAACGCGCTAGTATAGTTCTCCGCTCTTTCGTCAGATGGTGCCACAATAGGGGTTTTGTACATTCCTACGATGCTCGCGAACATTTCAACGCATAATGAGCTACATAGGCAACAAAGCGCGCTTCTAATATATTAAAATATAAAAAACAATTCAATATTGTGTATTTCTGATAGAAATGAGGCGGTTTCCTTAAATACCAACTAAACTATAGCGAGATGAAAAATACCACACCATATCTAAGGCTTTATAAAAAACTATAGAAAGTCAGAACCTCACACGGATCAGCATTCTGTTTGCAACGGATCACCCCTGACCCACTGGTCCTCGCATGCCACACACGGCTCTGCCGTGTTTGAGCTTTGAGGTATCACCCATCAAGTGATCCATGCTGCCCAACATGAAGCGTAATTAATAGCTGCTGTTGCATAGCACAGTGGCAGCATCTAACTAACTCTAAAGAGTTAGTCGGCCCCTCTTTAGGGGCCACACAATAAACAAAGAATACCCTGAATCTGGGACCTGCGGGCGAGGGCCCCAACTGTGAAGTCATTATTGGCCACATTGGTAATATCAATTAAAACTTTAGACAACACCCACCTTAAGTATCATTAACGGACAATATCAATGAACTCAGCATCCGCCTGGTTACCACATTTAGCACCAATTTTACAACTCACAGGAGCCACACTAGCCTCACCGCGCTTTTTATTGCTCTGCTGATTTCTCCAATCCAAAACATGAGGTATCTAGTCTAGCTGTGAGCTCATTGGGCTAAACAAAAAAATAATCCGTGTTCAGGTAACATGGTCCAAAAAAAAATAGGGTAGGTCTACGTCGCCTAAGGCGACGAAAGCGCGTCAAAGCGTTTACAGGGTTCGAGCCCGTGAGCTGCTCCTTGGGGCTGCAAAAAACGCTTAGACACTGAAATCCCATAGGGAAAAAATTTTGGGTTTTTGGACTTTAGGCCTTAATTTGAGGGTGATCCCGGGCTGATAGAAAAATAATTCTTGGACGAGCGGATAGCTCTGGATCTCTTTTATCTAAAACAGCGAAAAATTGATTATGGTTTCGCCGCAATTCATCCGACGGGGGGTAATCAGCCCCCCCCTCTGCCAATCAAGGCAGTGAATCTTGGCGACCGTGCGATCACTCACGGCCACCGCGACGAACCGACAGAAGAGATCGGCATCTTAGTATGATTCGTGTGACCTACTTAGAGGCTCACACGGTGGAGGTGTGTCCGGCGTTCGGCGCGCTGATTGGCTACTGGTGGGAGGCGCTGTGCCGCGTCAAGAACTTCACCTATTTGGGGCGGCTGTTAAAGGCGCACTGAGTTGAGGTGCACCTTTAAGCAAGAGCGCGATCCGGCCTAGTCTTGCGGACCTCTGTTTAGAGAGTGTAGCAAGCGGCTATGTCGCGCTCTCCAACCACAGGCTTAACAGTGGTCCGCAAGACGCGTGCACACACAGACCGAACAGACACACACAGACCCACACACCCACACACTCCTATCAGTGAGACGTCTAGCAGATTCGGGAGAGGCGACCAGGGAGGTACTCTCGGCTAGCGGCCACTAATTGCCTGTTTAGATAAGGCACAGAAACAAGGGTGATGACAGACTACGTGTTCAAGCAGCCAACATGCCCTGACACTTGATAATGGATGTGGACCGCTAAATTCGATATGGTGACATGACCATTTCTTATAATCGACAAACGACATGAGGTCTAATGACAAGTGACATGAGGCCCAAAAAATCATAGTGACAGGTGACATGAACATTTCTTAAAATCGACATGGGATATGAACATTATTAAGTGACATTGTCATGTGACATGGTCATTTTCTAAGATCGACATTCGACATGGGGACCCCCTATCCAGAGCCCCTTGATAGATGACAGCTGTTGTGTGTAAGAAAAGTGTATGCCTCACAATCAAAAGATGATAAAAGGCTTTATCCCACTCGATGTGGGTTTTGAATCAAATATCAAGGGATCAAATATCAGATCGATATTTGACGTCGTCAAGTGATATCTGACGTTGTCAATCACTTTTACTATGTAGTCAAGGTCGTAAAAACAGAGCCCCCTGATTGGTCAACAGCATGAATGAAAGTTGCATCTCAAACTTTTAATACTCGGTATGGGGCCCCGTGGGGTTGGGACCAATATTTGCAATTTTCGGAAATACTGTCGAGAATTTCTAGATGGAAACACCTTGTCTGGGGTAATTTGACCTCTACTCTTCGATATTCAAGTAATACTCAAGCTATTCTGACTCTAAACATGAGTAAAACGGTCATTTACCAGCGTTATCGGCAGCGCCGACATCAACAACTGCTGATCTCCCTTGGTTACATGACCCAGCTCCGTTTCTAAGGCCTCATGGATCGGGGCCCTGAAGGGGGATCTGCAGAGGCCCTATATCGGGCCCTAGATATGTACATTATATTAATATCTCATAACTTAATTTACTCTAAAATCTTTTGATAGTTCATAACCTTGACCCTTATCTCCTTTTCTCGCGGGATAAAGATAGAATTTGGTTGTTGGCGTGGCCTCTCGTAGATATCTGCTCTTCTCCACGACACCTCTCGAGCCCCCTGCGGGGCCTCTAGGGGCTGCTAGACGTCTCTCTGCTATGTAGTGTGGGATGTAAAAGAACCCTTGTCTCGGTAAAAGGGCCAATAGATTCGATCACCATCACCGCTCTTGAAATGACCATAGCTGTTAACTAAGGCGTAAAGCAACCCACACACCCACACACCCACACACTCACACATTTTTCTGTATGAGCCTTCAGACCTCAAGCTGCTCAGTGTACGGGACTAGGTTTTGTCATAGGCCCTACGGACGCTACTCAAGGTAAAAATAAGAGAGCTGTCTCACCATGACATTGGGCTGGCTGTAGTTTTTTATGTTTCGGTACCTACAACCAAAACAGCCAGTACCCGCCTCAGGGCTTCATGTCGCACGCGGGAAAAGTATAACGGTGGCGCTAACTGTCGGAATAGCGGGTACACTACGTCAGTAGTTCTTTTGTTCTCTGCTGAGTGACTGGGCGAAATGTAGTCGGTAGCTCTATTTTCTGTGCACTGTTCTGTTCATTTTCTACACTTAACACTTAAATAGACCGCGTGTTTGTACAAGCTAACCGTTTTTATCAGTGCAAAAATTAAATAAGCATCGGATAGAACACTAAAAAATGAGAAAGTAATCCGGCGCTTAGTATAAGGCACCAGTTTTATCATGAGACACCGAAAGTCTGGTTTTTTTAAGGTGGATAAGACAGTCGACTGAGAGCTCCCAACTAACCAAAAACGTACCAGAGGGAGAACGTACCCGACAGGGCAGGGGCCTTCTACACCCCGGCTCTGATTGATGAGCAAGCGACAAGTGCTACAGAGGGCCTATTCCTCTTTTGAGGTGGGCCCGAAATTGAACAAAAGAATAAACTCAAGAAAAAGCCTTAGGCTTAAAAGAGTTGTAGATACTGATTTTAACGAAGAAGTCACATTCATTAGTTTACAAATAGCCCGTGTAAGTACGCCCATGTCTTGCTTATTTCTCATAGGGTTGTAAGATAGTCACATCATGATGCACATCATCATAAACGCGATCATGATACCTTTCATGGTAAGTAGACTCGCCTCTCTGCCCTCTCTTTTAGAGAGGGCAGAGAAGCGAGTCTCACTCTTAAAAAACCCTGCCCCTCCCCCCCCCCCTCCCCCCCTCCCCCCCCCATGCATCTTAAAGAGTGCCCCCCAGAGTGCCCCTCTCCCCCTAGAAAAAAAGAGCCACATTTTTAAATTATTTTTTAGCAAGCTTTTTTCAGCTTGCTTTTTTTTTCTTTTTTTAAATTTATTTATCCATCAAAATCTCAAGTGACTTATTTTGAAAGCCAACCTAGTAGTCACGTGACCCCCTTAAGTAGGTCACTTCCCGTCACGTGACCTATTTGAATTTCCCGCCAACATGGTGGTCACGTGACCCTCTTAAGTAGGTCACTTCCGGTCACGTGACCTATTTGAATTTCCCGCCCAAAGGTCACGTGACCGGAAGTAGGTCACTTCCGGTCACGTGACCTATTTGAATTTCCCGCCAAAAGGGAGGCCTCTCATTGGCTGCTTTTGAATTTCCCGCCAAAAGGGAGGCCTCTGATTGGCTGCAGGTCGATTGAGTAATAAACAGTACTTAACTATAGTCCCGTTCCGATACATACTATACTACTGCTGTTAAATGTATATATCCCATAAGATAGATTAGTGTATGCTCTTGAATCATACATGGGGAATAGTGAATCATACAGGTGATTGCCATGAAATCACATATAAATAAGCTTTTTCTATAGACTTTCCCTCTGTGCTCCTCCATTTCACACAGTAGGCAGTGAGCCCTGCAGTGTTTTCACACCTACCTGCGTTGTGAAAATTAACACTGGTCTAAATAACAGCTCTGGGGAGGGTTTTCCTCCATTTCCCGGACCTGGTAGAGGCTGCAGAGGGTGGTTGGTGAGGCAGTAGGGTCTGTTATTCCTGACATCAGGTAAGTGGGTGATCAGTGACAGCCTAACAGGGGGCACCGCAGGCCCTTAGCGAGCTGCCCACAGAGCAGTTCCCCTGCTCCATGCCCCAGCAGCAGCAGGCTATACAGGTCCTTATTTTGATGATTACAAGAGACCTTCCTAGTAGAACAGAAAGGTTGAAACAAGGAGGGAGTGGGAAGGGAGGAGAGTAGTAGTAGCACACCCAGAAGCTTACAGGCCCATGTATGGACATATGGCTGAACGCAAGCAGGGGCAGCTTGGGAGAAATGGATAGGCGGATGATGGGCTGAAGATAGAAAAGTACATGCAGGAGGCAAATAACAGTAGGATTAAATGAAGGAATAACTAAGGAAGTGAGAAGACAAAGAGGAGGGAAGAAAAACTTAACGTGAGGGAAGAAAGGAAGGGTAGGAGGAAAGTCCATGGCTACTAAAATTGGTAATAATGGAAGAAATAAGTATTAAAAATTGCCAAAATGATGTGTAACATGTACAACTTTAAAATCTTTCTTTTGAATTAAATACCTCAAACTGTTTTAGTGCTATTTTGGTGCTGAGAGTCCTAAAGTAGAAAACGTTGCTGTAGTGCACAAAAGAAGGGGAGGTGTGTTATCACTATCACTGGTAAGTGTACTGATCCCATAGGGTCTGCATGATTAGATAACTGGCCAGTTACTCAATTTCGCTGCAAACATAATGCAATCAGATAGTAATGCATATCGTTTTAAAGCACTATTCTGCCCCTAAAGGGTTAACAGCCTCCATCCGCCACTATTCCCCCATTACCTTCCCCAGTCAGTCTCATCAATGCTTGCTGAATTGTCCTCTTTGGGTTTACAGCTTCACTAGCGGCCATTGATTTGATGTGATGCTCCGCTAAAAAATGTGGTCATTATAGAGGGTAGCGCAATACTGATGTAGACAGGATTTTATTGGCAATTGTTCAAATGGAGACATGAGGGGGTCTCCCTGACTGATTTGATATAGCTGGCTGAGTTAAACCTCTCAGTGGGACATAATGACAATGAATAGGTCTACATGAAGCCTTGAGACTTTGTGTTTTCATTTAAGGGATATCTATCACTGTCTGATTTATTTAAACGTATTTCTGCTATTAGATTGATTTTTTCCCTTTACATTTGGTACACATGCATTTTTTCTTAACTGTCTTCAATTTTCTCTGAAAATCTTTATCAGTCGTAATTCACAAATATGCATGTTTATGTGTTGGGGTATTTCTACTATTAGTATTAAAAAGAACACATTCAGATTCAGTCATGATATTTTGAGGGTGTGTTTTGAAAGTAATATGGCCTTTGTATCATGGGCCCTATCATGTTAGTGTTCACAATGGCTGCTATCAAATCATACATTACATTAGTATAACTTCTATAAATTCAATACCTGTATGAGTGTCTGCAGGTAATATCACTCTCGGATTATAGACAGTGTATACAATATGCATGGTAACCATAGATGTACCTTGGAGCACTGTTTGTGCCCTTTGCACATTTGGAAGAGTGCAGCTCAATTCTCCTACATTGTAGGATGGGGTCACTAGCTGTGAGAATGGGACTCAAGTTAAACACCCTTAAGTACTACCCTTACTACATTGCTAATATCTCTTTAACTAATGTGAGGCTAGTATTACTGTAGGGGAAGGCTGCCACCACAATGAATGTGGTTACCCTCAGGACACCACAGGTAAGAACACAGTACTGAGAATGCCATAATACAAAGGTAATGCAGGAGACAGGGACCACACTGATATTCAGAACTTGGTCAGTACTGGCTTATGACTCATTCACTAGTGATTAACCTAGTTAGTCATTTATACACATTCAGGTTAGTCAGTAGTGACCAATCTGTCTAAGTCTTTCCATTTATTGAGCAAAGTATTAGTCACATATTGTTTTGTCTTGTCATTTATGCTAGTTTGTCATTCTGACACAAATATCACTAACTTTGGATAGACACTACAGACTAGGAGCCACCTTTTATTTGCCTGGACAGAATTTTACTGTATTTTTCTTTTGGTTAAGTTGAACCGTTATCTGAAATGCCTCAGTGGGTCTCTCTAAAAACACTGTCAGAATTTAGTAACTTCTCAATGGAACCAGCTGCTGCACACTAAACACATTCTGGTAAATGTTTCAAATTTAGACACCATCTCCTTTAGCTCTGAAAGACTGCCTGTCAGCAGAATTTATAGTGAACTGTGCTATTTATGGCACCACCTACTTCCAGTGACCTAATTATGGTGACCCTAGGGGGCCATTAGCAGTGCCCCCTGATGGTCTGAATGTAAAGCTACACCTTATTAGCTGTGAAAGACAAGTCCATTTGGGGACCAATTGAGTACGGTGGATGGCAGGCTTGGCTGGACTACTACACAACCTCTCCTAGTCCTGTCTAGACGGGTAAGTGGAGATCGTCATGCTACATGCATGCAGCCCTGGCAAGTAACTCACCAGTATTGCATTCAAGCATCATGTCGACTTTAGGAGGTTGAGGCACTCCCGAATGCAGAGCCTACTTCCGCTGACCTAATTAAACTGACCCGAGGGGGCCATCAGCAGCGCCCCCTGATAGCCTGAATGTTAAGTTACACCTTATTAGCTGTGCGATACAAGTCCATTTGGTGACTGATAGAGTAGGGTGGGTAGTAGGCTTGGCTGAACTACTACCCAACCTCCCCTAGTCCTGTCAGAAGTAAGTGAAGATGCAGATAGTGTCCAGTCCTTGTGTGCCTCCATCCACAAATGTGTAAGGGTCCTGATTATCTGCTTCTTTTTTCGTTTAGAACTGGTGCCTATTGCATAAAAACACTGTCGAGAGTATAAGGTATTCCCATTTATGGGGATGGCTAAGGGTGGTTACCTTCAAATGTCAATACATCAATATCTAGCATTATACAACAATATGTTTCTGCCTTTATGACATGATAATATTTAAACCCCAAATTATCCAGAGTAATTGTTGGTATATCAGATTTGCACTTGGTAATAAATTTCACCCGGTGGGAGCAAGATTTCAGGGACCCAATATAAAGCCAGGAAAGGGTTAAACTGTCACCGAGAGTGAATAGAATCAAACAGGAAATGGGTAATGTACTGCCCAATCTTAGCCATGGGGTATAAGTATAAGGTAGTCATTGTACCATGCTGTACTCCAATTATAATAAAGCCATATATATGCTCTTATGTAGAGTGGTTATCAGGGGTGTCATTTACAATCTGCAACCATCATCTAGGGATATATAATATTGTGCTGACTACCATTCTGGCCTCCAGTGTAATTCGCTAAATTATCCTTGATTTAGGCATCTTCAGTGTTTTCCTAATGATGCTCCAATACATCACTATAGGAAACTCCCAAGAGGCTTCTTTACTTCAGGAGTGTGGCTTGGGGCCAAAGTGCTTAACCTTTTAAGGATGCATGTCGCTAAAAGATAATGATTCGCCAATGCAGCCCCGATGAGTAACTTGTCAACTAGCTCAATGGTGCTGCTTTGGTGCATCATGTCATGTAGAGTGTCTCGATCCAAAGGGTCAGCATGATGCTTGAATGCTGCCCTGTTGAGAACTTGCCAGGGCTGCTTTCATGAATCATGATAGCCAAGTGCATGATGCATTAATGCATTATGCCATCCTTAAGGGGTTAAGTGTAAGCATGATGCAGCACTGGTATCATGCTGGATCAGCATGATGCACTCACACTTTGCTGGTCAGTGCCAGTATGACATTGTCGCACAATCATGACAGATCAAAGTGAATCCTTTTGGAAACATGCCATCCTTAAAGGCTTATGGACCTGCTTAGGTGCATTAACTCAGATAGCTGAATTGGAGGGCAGATGAATCCTGAATGCCAGAAGTGCGCACTGAAGCATTACGAACTGCCGATGAAAATCTTCTTATCAACCCTATCAATCCTGCCTTACCTAATCATAATTTGAAATTGCATAGGATCGATATAAGTTTTAAACTGTAGCTTGAAAAGTAGCAGTTTACAAAATGTGAATCCGATTTTGAAAAAGAAAAAACAAGAATTGCGGTTGTTGCCGCGTAAAAAAATGCCTCAGGCATTTTTATATGCGGCAACAACCACAATTCTTGCATTTGAAGAAACATAATGTCTATGGTTGGTATGTTTGAAGGGAACCCAGAAGCGCGAAGGGCCTGGGAACTAAGGAACAGACCAAGACAGGTATGGTCCACGCGGTTATAAAAGGGCAAACACAGTCTCTATATGCAACGTAGCTGAATAGCGGGACGCCCCCCCCTCCCACCCCCATGTACACGGCTGCTAAGTGAGAAAGCTATGTTGAGCAGAGGGGGGGTGGGGGGGTTGGACACTCACATATGCATCCTGTTAGATATACATTTGTACTAGTAGTAGTACAAGGGAGAGAAGGGGGGGGTCCGCAAATACATGTAGAACTTTAACTCCTTTTTTCTGAGGAATGCAACACAGAATCAACTTGGTACATCCACAAGCCTTTAGAAGGGATATCTACCTATTGGCATACAATAGCAGTTTATTCCACTAATTTATAAGAAAGATCACAAATCAGTTATAATTTTAATCGCAATTACTATCCCTCACCCACCACATTATAACAAGACGCCTTGGCAATGTGTCTGTGAGTGTATACTAAATAGCAATACGACTTGGTCTCCCACACCAACAAGGGAATGCTGGTTAGCTGTCACCTGCAAGACAGATGTATAGAGATATATTAAGATGGGGACATTCACATTAAGAAGGTAGACATGTAGAAAGGAGAATTTGAAAGAGGGAGGGAGACAGTCAGACAGATAAAGCAAAAGGAGCTTAGGAAGAAAGAGAGGAAGAATATCCACAGAATGATAAAACCGAAACAGGAAGACAGATAAAAGAGAGCATGTATTTGAATAAGGCAGATAGGGATAAACGGGAAAAGAGCAGCTCAATTTAAATAATCTGCAGTAAGCTTCTGACAAATTGTTAGTTGATGTACTCTATCATACACATGGTGCCACGCATACACCCTTCATCTGGCAACAATGTGACTGGAACTGTTGACTGAGGGAAAGGCTACCCTCTAAGGTTTACATGGTCTGTCTCAGGTTGTCTGTAGCTACAATCTGACCCCTGGATTTTAATGTCCCTGCTCATTGAGGAACTTGTTGAAAAAAGTAAAACAATGTATTATACTTTGCTGAATAGTTTAACTTTCTTTATGCATAAACACTCACAAAGACATTTAGATACCCAAGGGGACCTTGTCTGTTCAATCAAGACTTATTAAATACAGACTACTGTGTAGGTGAGAAGTACTAGTCACCCCTGCTAGTTCTACATAGAATGATGTCCACAGTATCCCCATATCACCCCTTTTTCTTGCCTAATCCCCTTTCTCACCCCTCAAAGTGGCTCCATACATATACCTTCAGTCAACCTTGTACATAGCCAAAAATAATTCTTCTCATTCCAAGATAATAAGATAAAGCATTTCATCTAACATACAAATGACTAGTTTAAATTTTTTTCATTTTCTTGACACTAGTCATTTGTCAGCTAGGCAAGTTAATTCATCTTATATTCCTTAAATGAGATAATGATTTTGGGCTGTATAGGTGGTCCTAATATATGTATATCCCACTTCCAAACATATCTGGGCTACGTCCCTGGCAGGTGCAAGCACAGGTATGATGACAGGGGCCACACACCACAGTAGAAATGTCACCGTCCCCGATGGCAGCTGTATCCTATCAGCATCTGCAGGGCTGTGAGGGGATACTGCCCATAGAAATGTAGATATAACAGACTGAGCTCCCTGCCATAGCCTGCTAGAGTGTTGGAGGTAGAAGCCAGGGTGGGAGATCCTGAAAAAACCTTTCACTGATGGGGGTCATATTGTTCCTATTTTTGGAAACTGCTTCATAACTGCCACTGCTAATGCAGGATAGGGAAGAAGGTAGCATGGGGGTGGAGTAGCTGATCTAAGGGCATTTGCAAGGCACAAACCAGGGAGAGTTTTTGTTTGGCTCAGTGTATTAAATGATGTTGTAAGCCTGTCTCTGCTTTGAACTTAGCCGAGGACAGGGTGACTCTGTCTTAGTTATGATACCTTCTATGTCGAGGACCTTATGGCCAACTACAGTGTTCTTTTAAGCTTCAATGATGTACAAAGTCAGTCCTGGCAAGTAAATGAATATCGCTAGGAAAATAACATGAAAGCCTTGAGGCATTTTATTGTACACAAGAAGTCACTGTTAGTACCTTGATGCATGTGCAAGCAGTGCATGTGAGAATGGGTAGAATTAAGCATACATGGGGGGAGTTACAGAAAAACGGCTTATGCCTTGAAATTTACGCATATTTTAGCTATTTTTCTCATACCATCTTTGTAGTAGGACTTTATTTTTACATGAGAACGTACGGTAATCAACATAAATCAAAATGCTTTTATTACAGACTCCCCGGTCACGTTTGTATGGATAATATCATGGCTCACTTCTGCAGGGGTTATCTGTTCGCCTACACGGATAACCCCTTCTAATTTACTGAGTCTTCTTTCTTTCGTTCCCTCCAGACGGGTTTATCTGCGGTAGATTCGGCCGCAAAGTGTCCCATCTCCTAACATCAGAAACATTTAACTGTTGTTCGATCTCATTTTGATTGTCATTTCTCATATTCTAGAAGACCCTTCATCTCGTTCATCATCCCCACCATGTGCTTTTTTACTCTCAGATGGTTCCGTCACAGGTGGGATTGCTTTCAGACCAGTCAGAGCTGGATTCTCCTTTTCGGGCGTTTTGCTCGTATTCTTTTTCCACTATTTCTTCTCGTCCCTCCTTTCCTCATTCATGGCAGCTATTTGCTCATCCCCTAAACTACCACTTTCCATATCATCATCTGGGGGGGATGCATGCGCTCCTGCCACCCTACTACTGGGCACGAACCCAGCCAACAGCCGTCTTTTTTTCTCATGCTGATCAATGGCCAAGAAGAAATCAACCATAGATGACCCTCGTCCCCATTCTTTCTGTACTAGTTCCGCATGAGACGGATCCCTCAGTTCTTTTATGAAATGGGTTAATAATACGTCCAGGAAGTACTCATCATCCCATCTCCACAAGGGTCGTGCTTTCTGCAACAATCGCTGTAACTCCAATCAGAACACCTTAGGGGATTCTTTCGGTTTATGTGTTCAAACTTGGAACTCCCGAAGATGTGAGTTGCAGCCGACACCAACTGGTCATAATCCCCGGACTCCCCGTAGGTCATTCTCCAATCATCCACAGCTATCCTCCCTTGGCCTTCACTCAACCATTTGATCAGTGGACCCGAAGAGGCTTCCTTGTCGCAACCATGATACTGATTATCATCACAGAAATCCTGGTTAATTTCTTTACAGTTCTCTCCAGTGAATTTCCTGGGGGTTCGTACCGGTTTCCTGGCGCTGTTATGATTCCACACCAACCTGTCAGACTGCCTTTGACTCCACTCTATGGTTTCAGAAGCATTCTCCACCGTTCGACTACAACAATCTATACCCATTCCCTGTATACATGGATCCGCATTCATGATGGCAGCCAACCCAGGACCCATGGATGCCCTCTTGATCTATTTCCTTGGGGCCGGAACTGGTCTGGGCGTGGCTCCTCCCATGGGTTGGGAACCTCCTCCACTGCTCATACCCCCAGCCCAGCCACCTGGCTGCGAACCACCCCTGATTCCTTTCTCCGGCGTTGGCGCCCCGTACTGATATGTAATATTATATATCGATGGAGACCGACCGGACAAAGTGTCATCCGCTAATGGATGTAGAGACCCTTAACTGTGGTTCATTCTTTTCGTCTGAGGGCAGGCCTCTCTGTTTTCTTCTTGGGAAATGTCTTTCGACTGGGTCCCACCAAAGGTCACCTTTCGATCACCTTCGGGGGCCACTTCTCCCCTTGGATTTCTTTCACATCTCCCATCACAAACTCTACCCCTGGTCCCGACCTTCTCTGCAGGTTCGCAGGATTTCAGTATGGGTCTGGGGGTGGAGGCAAGGTGTGCCACTCCTTCCGAAATGGATCCTTCCTCCCTCCTGCTGGGGACCGCTACAGCCCTTCTGTCTTCCTCCATTTGTAGACCATAGGCTACATAGGAATCATTCATTTCTTCTGTCTTCTTGTTCAACGCGTCCAGTTTGGATCAGATGTCCAATCTGGCCTGGATCAACGCATGTCATTCGTTTTGGAACTGTTCCCTTAGATCTCGGCTGGTTTCCTCCTCTTTGAAGAAGTCCACCTTGATTCGTTTAATTTGATCAGACTGACAGCTGATCTCAATCTCATACGTTTCCCCTTAAGTCTAGGGATTTTTTCGCGCTTCTTCTTTATCTTTCTTTAGTTTGGACTGTTCCAGGTCCAACTGTTGAGCATTTGTGAGTTCCTTTTGGGTAGCAGCCAACTGCACGGTCTATTGGGCCAGCTGTTCGTTAACATACTTCCGATCCACACTCATTCTGCTCTTTGTTTCCTTCATCTTCTCCATCTCCTTTTCATTCTCTCGAGAAACCTTTTTGTGTTCCTCTGCTAGCCGGACTAGATCCTTATTCATGGCATTATATTATCCCGCATTTCATTCTCTTCCGCTTCTAGCTTTTCGCAATAGGCATCGTAATCTGGAATCTGCCTACCCCGTCTGGACAGATCTTTTTCATACCATCCCATAGATTCCCTTCATAAGGATTCATACTTACTTTCCCTTTTGTATGTGATTGTTCCATGGGGGGACGGTAGATGAGCCTCCACCGCCCTTTTCCTCATCTGTCGGGGGAGTGTAATTTTGCAGCCTGGTCCCACACCTTGTTGATATGCGCCAGACTGAGGTCCAGTTCCCCGTCTTCTGATGAATCTTTTGTTTGTTCATGCTCCCCCCCCATTCTCCAATCGAGCCTCCGCCAGGGTCGATCCGCAATCAAACAAAAAAAATATCCTGGTCACAGCGCCAGTGTAGAATTTGTTTTATAAGAGGATTTGAAATAAGAACACGTACCGCAGAATTCTTTGTGAGATGCGAACAAATGAGAGTGACTTTATTATATCCAACCTGTACAGATATTCTAATTCCTTTTGAATGGGTCTTTCACTTTTAGAAACGTTCTGGTTATATATAACTTTCCATCAGTCTGTCTATACTGGAGACCTGAGAAGGTCTGCCTGAACCAGGGGGTGGGAAGCAGTTTATATACTGTTCGCCTTTGCTCGTAGCGACCCCTGGCTCCGGCCAGACATACTATAATGGTAGGTGTTCGACTGTACATTAATATTCTTGCCCTACACTTATTTAATAACTCATTGACAATCCATGAATTAAGGCCCTTGGAGCCACTTCTAGTTTAATATGGACAACACTAATTGTGACTCATTATTTAGTTAAGTAACACTTTTGGGATTTGTTGAAAAACTAGCTAGACCAGCTACAGTATCTTATGTGAAAAAAACTCTTTTTGCAATTCAATATGCATGTGGTACAAGAACCAAACAAAGTAATGGTGAAATATGTGATTTTAGATCTATGTGTAGGGTGTAACCTGTATATCCACCTGTGTAAAGTATTATATAGTTTTTCTTAATGTCAAATTTCATCATGTCATCTAAGAATTGCAAAAACCCCACATTCATCTTTATGCATACATATATAATGGGATTGCGAATCAGAAATATTTGTTTAGATATGTGTTATATCCCAACAACTGCACAATAAGTATACAATAAACAGCATTAGAAAATGGATGAAGCCATAATGTAAATATGATAATAACTAGGATTTTGTAGCTGATATCGTAAGTGAAAATCATTTTTTTTAAATGCTATGTGCATGCACAACCGCCGATTAACAAAGTGCTTAATCATGTGATTTTAGATCCTAGTTTGTGTGTTGATTATTATGAGTTTAGCTGTTGAAACACTAATGTTGATTGCATTGTCAGAGTGTAATGGTTGTGGAAGATGGAAGGGCCAGTAACCAAACTGGACCCTTACACTTGCAATCGGATGCTAGACCACTGAGCCATGCCCCACCATGCATGACTTTGACTGCTACCTTATGTTATTGTAGGTTACTGGACTGTACCCCTGACAAGAGAAGCCTCCATTGCTACAAGCATTAGCATTAAAGAATCTAAGATTCACACAAACACATGTTAGAGCATTGTGCATTAGAAACATTTGGTTAAATATGTGATTGAATGAAACCATTTTTCTAGAAATTATGATTACCAGATTTTTGGTTATAACAATGTTAGTGTTAACAAGATTCTCATAAAATTGATGGATTCCAGCAGCTCTATAACCCCTGCATCAACTATCAGAGCCTGCGACAGTGATAAGAGCCTATGCACTGTTTTTTTAAAAGATAGTCTTCGGGTTGTTCCTTTAACTTTAGGATCTTGAAACAATGTTATATAGTTTCTAAACATTATTATAATTGTTTATCGTTCAGACCATACATAGTTCTACCAAAACCCAGTGGGTCATGCTTTCTCCCCCCTGATGAGGGCTCTTGTTTGAACTTATGAGGTGCCACAATTGTTGTCACAGAGCCATTGTTCATTGGTTTTGGGGTATTGTTTTTTTTATTTGGGGTAGAACAATGGAGTGTAATTTCTATGGCTGCATGGTATTGGCAGTGTTTCTTGGACTAGGTCTAAATGCCCAAACATCAAGCCGCTTTACATATTTATTTCACCGCTTCATCTGGTGCCAAACCGCTCCACCGTTGTAGTCATATAGAGATTATAAATTGATGAGTGCCTGAGTCTGGGACCACTTTTATGGAGGAAGCCCAGGATCATCATTTTCTATCTGGACAAGCTTCAACATTAATGACATTTGGGTCAACCTTTTTGGACCTCTTTCCAGCTGCAATGAGTTTCATGATGCTTTGGTACAGGATGAGATCGAATATCTCACAGACGGTCATCACACTGGCCCCCAGCAGCAGCCCCATGTAGCCTCCCATGTCACCTGCAAGGGGAACAGAAACTTACACTTACATTTCAGGTTTAAGAATATAGAGGCCACAGTTCTCACCGCCAATTATCCATACTAGCTGATATTCAAAACCTGTTCTGGAATTGAGATTAAATCAATTAACATTGTTCCAGACTATAACGTATTTCTTGGCTTTCATCTTGCCTTTGAAAGGAAAAGCTATAGACAAACATAAAAAAACACTTACTGAAGAAGGCTATAGCATCATAGGAAGGGGTTTGTTCAATGAATTCATACTTCAACTCTCCATAATAAACATCCAGTTTCAGGAAGTTTTCTCTGAAAAAAAGGAAACAGGGAAAAGAGTACATTAAAGTATCACATTCAGTATAGGGCTACTTGAAACATTCTGATATCAGCCTAGTGGGACCGCATGCATCAAATGTCTTCCTCTTATGAAACAGAAAACGTTTCATATTTGAGGTTGCTTTTAATCAGCTCCAAAATCGCCTGGTCATTATAACATTATTAGAGAACTTACTTTACATGAAATTCATACATAGCAAAATCATGTTTATCATTGCAAAGAGGTACATGGTATATTTCAAATACTTACACAACAAATTTTGCATCTATGACAGAGCCCAGTCTGAATGCATTCATGTTCTGTACTAGGCTCTTGATATCTCCTTTCAGCGTGGTTATGTAGGCCTTGATCTTTTTTTCAAAATCTGAAAATTCATTTGTCACCGTCTCAAAGTAGTGTGACATGATATACTTCAGGACCGTGTGAGCCCCCTTGTTAAGGGTGAAAGAGGTAAGGTCACGTGCCTTGGGCCAGAGGATCGACCTTTCATGCTTCCGAAACCGGTACTGGAGCTTATGAAATAAAACATAAGCATTTAGGCAACTCAAAAAAGTAAAATTGTTTTTCATCACAAATATGACGAGGCAGGATTTTTTTTCCCTTTTTATCTTATATCATGGTGAACACGGCACTTCCATTGACTTACCCAATTTCAAGGAGGGCCGTATTTAACACCCCTCCCCTGAAATAACCCAATCCTGCATTTAACGGCCAGTCAAATCATCAAAATCATTGATTTAACCACTATAAAGTAGCTTTTTCAGAGCAATTACGTGGAATTATGACAAATATTGTTAATAAAAACTCTAGTCGTGCCCCTTTGTCTATTTACCCGAGGGCTAAAATGTTTAGGAAAATATTTGCTTTTCTTGACATAAGTTCATAATTTAATAGTGACAAATTAAAAGTAAAAGCTTGAGTTCGATACAAAAAATGCCAAAATTCTAAAACTATAAATATGTTCCATATACTGTAAAGATGTAATTTATGGTTTAGGGCACATAATAATGGTACCCATTATAATGATAATGTAAGCATTTAAGTAGTTGGTAAGGCAGATGTTGATGGATTTATTCCTGAGATGACTGGCATGTTTACATCTTCAAATATGGCTCCATAATGGCTGATCCCCAAGTTCCCCAGTCCACCACCAGGTGGAGCCAAAGGCTATATCATTAGTTTCTGTTTATACCACTTGGTGGGGTGGCTATCACTGGATATCACTACACCCATGGGCAGCGAGAGCCCTGTGAAACTATCTCATGGGGACCAACCATAGGATTTTCTAGGGTATTTTCAATGGGGGGAATAAGATCTTGCACGATTTTATTCCAAAATGACCATATATTAAATATGATAGATATTACAGGAAATGAGTGGGCATGGAATAGATTAAAAGTTTAGTATGTCATATATGAACATTCTGACTCGTCATTAGGGAATTTTGTTGTCACAAACATCAGATATACTCTCTTTAAAAATCTGCAAAAAGAAAAAAAGGTTTATTCCCAGAATCTTATTTTTATAAGGTGAGCGGGAATGAGAAACCTATATTTCATTTTGGTGCCTTTACGAACAACATGACACCTTAAGGCTTCATGTTTTTTGTCGACATAAAGCATCCACACAGCATTGCCAAGTAATGCGCCATCTATTTAGGGTGTATGTTGGGATATGTTGTCATAATGTGTGAATGAAAGAGTAAAGATTCAACCTGTCATTCTTCAGTGAGAGCCACATATTTACTATTGTTTATATGGATCTAATTCTGATTGTATTTTTTGGGATAAATAGCTAGGACCAATGCTTCATGTGACCAAACAGGTAGTTTTTCATTAATAAGCAAAGAGGGACGCCACCCTTCATTGACCTTTCATTGAACATTGTACTTACTGATTCAATGGCATTGCGTTGAGTATATGGCATCCTCCAGATGCCCATTAAACGAGCATCATCTTCAAATGTGGGTGAAGACTGTGGCTCGAAATGGATATGTAGCCGTGTAAAGTAGTCTAATACCGTACTGTACGCATCAACCACCTCCATGTTTATCTCCTCTACCGCTTCACTCATCTTACCTGTCGAAGAACAGAGTTAGAGAAATGATCGGGCAACACAGGGATGTACAGAAACTTGTTCAGCTGCTGACCATATGAGCCCATGCTCCAGAGATCTTTTGGGCAGGGATCAAAACTTTTCTCCTTTCAGCAAGAGAAATTTGTGAGATTGGTGGACAATACAGATATGTGTACAGTTTTTTTTATATCTTATCCTAAATTGCTCAGTTGTTTCGGACAAGTCGGAAAAAGTTTAATTATATTTGCTGGAGTGGTACCAATAATACCAAGGTGATATATGAATATCATTGCACATTTGAATATTAGCTCATCACCATTTGTAAGGAATTTCATTGTCTACAACTTTTATTTGTGTGATATAGATATGTCTAGGTCTAATCAGGACCAGACATTCTAGAATAAACTAAGATGCCCCTCAGTAGAAGGAAAGGGTCCGCCAAAAAGATCAACCACACACTTAAGATGAGTGGGAAGGGGGGGACCTTTCTTACCTGAGTTCATGGACACATAATCATATTTCTTCCATATAAGGAAGTCTACTTTATACTGGAGTGCTCCCTACAGTACACTTGTATTTGTTGTTGTGATGTAACAGTACATAATACTCAGGAATAAAGATAAATGTTTCAAAAAGTTAAATGTACCAAGGTACTCATCAAGAAGTTCTTCTTGGAACAAGTCAAGGGAGCTGTCCATGCGCTGGCTGAGATCGTCGTTTATGTAGGTTGTTAGATTGTGGAGGTCTATGTCATTGATGGCAAACCTGGAAGTGGAAATTATCGATAAGGAAAAAATCCGCTAGAAACGTAGTACTTCCCCTATTCTACATAAATTATATATACCATGGGTTAAACATGATTATTCAAGTGCCAATCTTATGCCAGCCCATTCACCAATCAACGATCCCTATTCTCTCTACATTTGAGGTCAAACAGAAATACTCAATAACGATGTAAATATATAGTAATAGTGTAATAGTGCTACTTAGATTGTCTGCCACCAACTTTTTGTATAGATCTTGAAATGCAACCAGCTCAGTCTCGAGATCTCTTTGCAGTAGTTCCACACTCAGCCTTGTCTCCAGCTCACTGGTGATCTGGCTGACTCTACCGAAGATGTAATCATCTGTACGCAGCCAATGATCGAGATCCTCCAGCATGGTAGCGTAGCTCCCTAAATGTACCCGCAGCTCTGTAGACAGCTGGGTGAATTCCTTGTACTTATGGGCAATTCTATCCAAGGCAGATTTGGTGACAATCGCAGGGTTCATACTGTTATTTTGATTGGTATGTGAAAAGTTAGACACAAGGTCAATATATTCTTCGACTCGCTCGACCAGTCGTTGTGTCATTACTTCAGTGTCTTCCTTTTCCTTAGGCCCTTTATCCAAACGTCTTGGGACCATTTTATAGATGCCACGGCGATATTTTATCTTCGGATCATCATCCTTGATCTTGGCAATGAGGTCTTCTAATTTATCAAAATTAAGTGATTCTGAAATATTAGCTTCTTTTCCCACCTGCTCCATCAAAAGATCAACTGTGTTGCTCATTATATGTGATAATCTCCGTGTTTCTCCCATCAGATCTGCTACTGCCATTCCATAGGAAATATCATAGTCACCAAGTATAGTGTCTATGTTCTCGAAAGTCACAAAAGTATCTTGTTTAAATAACTCCACTATGGTTGACACTGCCTCTATGGCAAAAGATGAGAAGGATTCATTGGAAGAAGACACACGGCTTTCTGTGTACTGCAATGTATAATGCAGCTGCTGTATCACATTTTCAAGCTGGTTCATGGTGACAACAACATATGTTGGGTCGGATCTGGCCATTACTTCTCTGGCAGTGTAGAAACGTTTTTGCAGGACCTTATTTTTGCTTCGATCATTGATGAGTTCCAATGCACTTAACTCTGACAGAGAGGCAAAGGACATCTCAGTGGCAAAGTTGACAACCTCACAGGCATCGGGGCACTTCTGGCACTCATACGGAATGCCTGTGCTATTGCCTAATGAGAAAGAGAAGAACTCTTTATATCAAGAGATACATGTTTGTGGATTGCTTGAATATTATCACAGTTGGATCAAGTTATAATACCTGAAATTTATATACGGAGGATGGTATCTCTATTTTTAACGGTTGTGTATGAATTTTACTGAAATGAGGCAAGAGAGGATAGGCTTGTGTAGGGGTGAAAGTGTCATTGAAAATAGTTCAATATATAGCAGCTTATATGTGCAGGGACACCTTAATGCTATTGCTAAATAGCCTTTATTATGCACAATATGTAAGGATAAAACTTACTGGTGTAAAATCTGAGTGCACAATTTAGGTACTTGTCCAATGTGCAAACCGGTTCATCCGATGTATCTAACAATAGACATGTACAGATATGAGTGACACTATATAGTGCTAGAGCCTATGCAAATAGTAATTTGAGGGTTTACTTGTATTTGATCCAAGGACTTTGATGTCTGAGTGACGCATGAGTGTCTGTTGGTAGATTTGATGAGTGGAATACACACTTAGGTCCAGTACCTAAGTGGTTCCACATAGACAAAGGTCCCCAAGTTTTAGTTTGTTGACTGGGTTATTTCCGAGTTGACCTCGGCCCAAACTGTGCATGGCCACATGCCTTGTAAAATGCTGGCCGAGGGTCAACAAGTGAAAAAAACCAACTAACTCAAATGAATGGACTTTTGTGTTTAAATTTTTTACCCTTTTCGATTCAGATTATTCAAATTATGATAGAGGGGGTCTAAGATAGCTTTTTTCTATGCCATTCAAATGAAAAACAGCCATTTTTGATGATGCATTGGCTTTGAAATATGAAAGAGGGTTATTTCTCCGGGAATGGTGGGGGGGATAAGACTTCCCTTGGGTAAATCAATGGGGCTGCCATATTCCATAAAAATAAAAAGGAAAGGCTATACTACCTGGCATGTAGGCATCCCGACAACTGCACTGGGCCTCCAACTGTTTAGTCTTGCACTGACGCTGGCACCGGGCGTATGTATAGTTCATATCTGGGTAGTAGTCCAGGAATATTTCCCCACAGTCACCATATGGATCCCCCAGACTTATTGACTGTAGCGTAAGAAAACATAACTTGTAACTACTAAAACAAACTAACTGCTTGGAGGAAGTTTGGTTATAGTGTGCCGCTACATGGGTAAAAATCGACACAGGCGACCAAGCGACACGGCCCTTTTAGGCCATTTTAAAAATCGATGGACACAGGAAAATTGGGGATAAAAATCGACCCACAGGGGGTTTTCTCTATGTTCTTATATACCTAAAAATCGACACATTGACACTGTCTTTCTGCTAAAAATCGACACAACGACATGGCCAAAATTGTGGATACCCATGTAGAGGCACTATAGTGGGTTTGATTTACATTAAATAAGTCAAAGTATATGTATGAACAAATAAAATCATAGAATCAAGGTAAGAATCAATTTCAGTTTACTCAGATCCAGGAGCGTCTATAAAGCGTAGGGTAGAACCTACAGAGGTTGATATTTGAAGATTAAGGAAAACATAGTAATGCATTGATTCATTTTCTTTTCATCAAGCCCAAACACAGCCTGGCGATTAACTTCTGATGATATTTTCATGCATTTTATTACAACTCAAGGACTTGAGAGGACATTGTGAAACTGATTGTACTCACTCCTATGTGCAAACCTGAGTCACTCACACATGTAATTTTGAAATCTTTGTATTTAGAAAATCAATTTTCTTTTTTTTTGCATTTTACCTTACTGTCGCTCATCTCTTTGAGAGCGTGTATGAATAAGGCTATAGCGAGTCCAATGTACATATTATGTATTTAACATGGTAGTTGTCTGACATTCACCTTACTGTAGCACATCTCTATGAGGGTGTGCGTGAACAGGCCAATGTTCATGCTATGTATCTAACAGAGTAGAAGTTTGATATTTACCATACTCTATGCAGGTCTAAGCAATGACCAGGAAATGACCCTGCAAAGACTTATGAAGCCGGGGCCATTTCTCTCCATGCCTCCCTCCACATTACCCCCCACCCCTCCCACCTCCCAAGGTGTGAATGCTAAAGGCAGGTTCATTTTTGGGGATGCCTTACCCCTCTGCTTGTTATGTAACCCCATTGAATACACCTCCCTCTAGGCCATTCTGGTGTGTTAGTAAAGAATACACATACAAATATAATTTAAAATTCAGTTTTATCAGCTGCTATACTTCTGTTACCAAAGCTCTCCCGGATTTTACTAGATTATATTGTGGTTCTACTGATGGGGTGCATTTTTTCTGTCACAAATTTGGCACACCAGTCACATTTGCATTCTTCTGAGAATAGAGAGCTACTCTCTCCTATGTCTGGTGCAAGTACTTAGTATACTACTTTGAAAAGTCATTGGGAGATATTTTGAAATACTAAATTGCTAATACATATAGTTCTCCTTCCATTTATGATGATTTCACAATTGAAAAGTGAAGGCAAATATCTGAAATATCCATTACAAAAAGGCACTTACTATGATTTAAGTGCAGGGTCATTTTTCACAATGGCTTCATGAGCCGGGGTGAAAAATGACTACAGGTTCAAAAGTCGCTGGCATAGTCATTTTAAGGAGTTGCCAGCACCTGCTATGAGGAGGCGTGTGAACAATACTATACCTAGTCAGTGTGCATATTACAGTAAAACTTTGTTATAACAAACTCTGATATAACGAATTTTGTTTATAACAAACTAATTAAAGAAATCGTGACTTCCTCCTATACCTTTCTACAGTAAAAAAAACTTCTTTATAACGAAGTATGTGTGCTTTAATTCGTTTATAACGAAGTAAAAAACGTCTTTCAGAAAGAAAAAAACTGAAGTTTTCTGTACCTCTAGACACCGACAGGTGTGTGAGGGGGGCTTCTATCCCTTTGAAGTGACTCCTCCCTCCAGAGGAACGGCCGGGGGGGGGGGGGGTTGTTAGGGCGACTGCTCCGACTTCTTTGGTGCTCTGGCTTCTCCAGGGGGTGGGGGACGGCAGGGGGGGGGGATGTTAGGGCGACTGTTCCGACTTCTTTGGTGCTCTGGCTTCTCCCGGGGGTGGGGGACGGCAGGGGGGGGGGGGTTGTTAGGGCGACTGTTCCGACTTCTTTGGTGCTCTGGCTTCTCCCGGGGGTGGGGGACGGCAGGGGGGGGGTGTCAGGGCGACTGCTCCGTCCCCCTTGATGCTCTGGCTTCTCCAGGGTCTAGGGGACGGCAGGGGGTGTTAGGGCGACTGCTCCGTCCCCCTTGGGCAGCTGCAGGGGTTACAAATGCTATATTTGGTTACTACGAAATTCGCTTATAATGAACTAATCTTTCTGAAAACATGGTGTTTGTAATAACGAAGATTTACTGTATTATGTATCTAACATGGTAGAAGTGTGACATTTTACCTTACTGTAACGCATCTCTATGAGGGTGTGTGTGGACAAGGCTACGGCTAGTCCTGTCTCCGAGACAGACGGAACTTCATTCTGGTCATGTAGGTGCAGCTGGAGGGAAACAAATTTTATAGATTATGGTTTTCTGTCAATGAAATCAGTCTAATTTTGGTCATTATTGAGCTAATGCTCTTAACAAACTAGGGACAAAAATCATTCAAACATATATACCTTAATGCCAGCATCACTGTTAATTCCAGTTGTGTGGTCATATTTCTCCACGTTTAACACCAGACTCAACCCATTAAATGATCCTGAAATATAAAGTCAATAAGATGAAAGCATCAGTCCATTGGAATGATGAGAACAAAAGTTACATAATGAAAGTATATAGAACCCAGGTTTCCTTTTAGAGCTACACTACATTTGAATATTGTCATATAGTCAAATCAGATTTTTTTAATGTAAAAGTGTACCATCTGTGAAATCCCCACACAATGAGTTGATATTGATGGACCAGAAATAAATGGCAGTGACTATTGACAGTTTGAACTGTCAATACCTGGCCCATTGTAGGCGGCTATTGATAGTGCAGACTCTCAATAGTAAAAATAAATCTGTTCAAACTGTCAATAACAGAACAAAATCATCTAATTGACAGTTCGAACTCTCAATACCAGGAAATGATCCTCTTTTTGACAGTTCCAAAATTGAACTGTCAATAAGAGAATCTTTTTCTGTTGTTGACAGTTCGACCTGTCAATAAGGAAATTTTATCCTGGGGGAAAACCTTTCTCTTATTGACAGTTGAAACTTTCAATAGAGGTGAATTACACTGTTATTGATAGTTCTTCACCAAACTGTCAATAGTGGGAACTTTCTCTGTCATTGACAGTTCCTTGCCATAACAATGGGAACCTCGTCAATCTAAAGGTGACTTTGAATGCCAAACCGATTTTTGTGTGCAAACCAATTTTGAGTGCAACCCAATTTCAAGTGCAAACCATTTTTAGTGCAAAAATGGATTCTGATTGCAGAAGCAAATTTGAGTGCAAAGCAAATTTGAGTACGAAACGGTTTTGAGTGCAAAACCGATTCTGAGTGCAACACCGTTTTTGATAGCAAAACAATTTGGAGTGCAAAACAGTTTTTGAGTGCAAAATCGATTTTGGGTGCAAAACTGATTCTGAGTGCAAAACCGATTCTTAGTGCAAAACCATTTTTTGATAGCAAACCCGATTTTGAGTGCAAAACCATTTTGAGTGCTTCCACTATACACAGTTTGCATGAGGAACTGTCAATAACAGGAATATTTTCCGCTAACAACAGTTCGAACTGTCAATAGTGTTTTTGGAAATGGCCAGGGAAATCTTATCCTACAACATTTTTATTTATGCCCACATTAATGTATAGAATTCAATTTATGTGGGATGATCTCAGGTGCTACCCAATGCATGTGTTTTAAACTTTAAAACATGTTATCCAATATGCAATCATTCATGAATCTTGGTGACAAAACGGTTCAGTCAAGTATGCTGTCTATGATCATGTAGGTGTTGGATTCCATACATACCATAAAACCTTGATTATAAGCCTAACTCACATATTAGCTATACCCTTAACTTTGACAAATTGTATAAGCAACAGGGGGTTCTGAGAATTTCTGATTTGGTACTGTATTATACTCTTGTATAGACCGCACCCTATATAGGCATGTTTGGTATTAAAATAAAGCTGAGTCTGACGCACATACAAGCCGTAGCTTCTATGTGATGTTTTCTCGATACCTGTCAGGTCTGTTCTCATTGGATCCGTTGTGTTGAAGTTGAATGTGTGACAGATGCCAAGCTCGGTTGCCTCCTGGGTAAACCAGCTCATGTCACATGGCTTGTTCTTCCACGTACAGCTATGGAAATAAGGAAACACTTTGTTAACACTTTGTGACGCTTCATTTTTAGTATTTAAAGGGGCCGATCTCTGAGACTGAATCATGTAGTTCCTAACTGTGCCACTAGCTGGTTTTAACTGGACTGACCCTACTGACTGCACCCAGCACAGGGTACTGCGTTTGTTTGATCCCCAATCAGCCATAAATAGCACAACTGGATAACTCTATTACCTTGAACCAGTTGACCTGGGTGAAATTGGTAAGGGGACCAAGAATCAAGCTTGGCTTGGTATTAAACATGCTATACAACCAGGATAAAGCTATCATAACCTCCTTGAATTAATCATTTAACTAGGCTTCTAGGGATACACAATACAGAAAGGAATCCTTGTGTATTTAAGTGTTTACTTTTAACCGAATCCATGGGATGTGGTCTATTCAAGGGGTAGAATACCGTTTTCTGTGGCCACACAAGTGGTAGTCTAGACAGTCAGTACATTGGTGGGTATCAATAGTATTGTATACTACCACTGGCATAGTCTAACTGCTGGTCACACCAGTGCAACTTATGTAGAGCAGTGAATTGCTGGAAGGGAACAACCAGCATCCTATTTCTTGGTTGCCTGAGCCATTATTTTTGGGGTACTTCGCTATGGAATACGATCCTACAGGGCTAGGACATGCCTGGATCTCAGGGATTGTGCTTGGGCGATTCTAAATTTAACTGAGGTGTTATATAAACTCAACAACCCTGGCAAAGGATTTTACGATTTGGTTTGAGAAGCCTTAGCCTTTAATTAATGAAATCCCTGTAAACCCCTTACCCACTGTGGTGAGCCATAGTTGTCTGCCACTGCAGTGATCTGACATACAGACTTGACCAAGTGCTCTTTTTTTAGACCCTTATGATTAAGGGGGATATACTTTCTTTTCCGATACAATGCAAATGTAAATAAACCACAATTTTGATGACATCAGTGGGATGTACAAAACTATATATTTCATTGTATAAATCTGTGTATTTTGCAGTATATGATAAAATGATTTTTTTAAAGTAAGTGACACTGAATGCTAGCCTACCTAAAGATTAAGTCATCCAGTTCGTGCTTGGTTGCTTGGTACAGATCTCCTATTGTTATCTCAGCTAAAACGTAATAAGGTTCAAAGAAAATGTCTTAATAAAATAATTGTATTATCATTTGCTCATGGATGGGCAGAGGTGCATGTAACACACTGTTAGATATATATGAAATAGTTCTATCTATGTATTTGTTATTGTTGATGAAGAAAGAACATTAATATTTTTCAATTTCGCAAAAATCATGCTTCTTGGCCCACAAGTCTAATATTCACAATTATAAACATACACACAAATGCCCACAACAAATGAAATAAGAAATGACATGATCTGATTTGAAACTTGCCTTCTACAGGTTTCCTTGTATTCAGCACGGTATTGGACAGAATTATCTCATCATTTCCCGTGGTGTTCTCATACTTGCCATATTGTACAGAATCATCTGCCTGACGGACAACTCTGTGGGACCCACCTTCCTCAGTAACATCAGCTGAAAATGGGACTCATTTTAAATCTTTCTTGGTCTCATCATACAGAGGATTCTCACTGCATTAACGCTGGCATTTAAGCAAACTTTTTATTGCTTAAAGTCACCTTAAATCAGCTAAAGGTGGGTCGATCCCATCGAATCAAAGTGTTCAAAACTCAACAATTCCTTTTCTGAGGCAACCCTAAATCATTTGAAAACGGAAAATGAAAAGAAAAATAGGGGGTCCCGAGCTAACTTTAAAAATGTGGAATTTTGAAAAATAAAAGTATTTTAATTTTACAGATGTAGGGGCAGGAATAATACGTGTACATATAGGTCCGTGGAGTCAGAGCGGGAAGTGCCTCCAACGGACACTAGGTGGCAACACCTACGGAATGTCCTTTCGGTTATCCGGTAGAGAAGCCAGGCAGGGCACTCCAGACGGCGCTACGGAGGAGTGCCACATCGACACTGCTTGGTCCACGCTCAGGGTATATAAGAGGCCGAGGTTGGCTACCTCAGGGAGTTCGTCCCAGGACGAGCTCTGACCCACACCTTTCGTACCTTCGCTTTGATAGGGGCACCTACACCCCTCCCACACTATGGTTCCTGCACCAGCCATGCTGGCTCAGGGCCTGACTGTCCGGTATTGCTAAACTTCGAACTATCGATAGAATCCTGTGTGTCTTCGAATGGTTAAAAGACCAAGTGAACCGGGTAAAAACCTTCGTGTACTTTTGAGGCTGTGATCGAATAAAAACCTGTTGCATTCAAACCGAATTTGGAACCTGTGTTGGCGTTATACGTAAACGAAACCCCTACATTGGTGCCGTGACCAGTTAGGGTGAAACACAGAATAGCACAGTCGGTTCGGGTGAACATGGCTGAACAGGCAAAGGGTGGAGCGTCCCTTCACCCTATTTCGAGTCCGGATCCGGAGGTGGTAGCAGCCCTTGAGAAACACTATGGGCCAAGCCGTTCGAGTTCGACACCAGAACCAAGGAGAGGCAATCCTGATTCTATTCGAAAGGATCTGGGGTCAAACCTGGAGGATTCTTTGTTCGAGACTGGCGGTTCGAAGAGGCACATTGCTCCTATGCCAACACAGGGCATGAGCATGCTGCATGCTGAACGACACCAACGGCAAGAGGTGACACGCCGTCACTTCGCCGAAGAGAAGAATCGATTCGAGGAAGCAAGGATTGCGGAGATGGACAGGATGAATGTGGAGTTTGAAGCCTTGAGTCATCGGTTAATACAGCTCCGAAACAAGAATGAAGAGTTGGACGGGGCAACAATGGAGAAGCAGAACCGCTTAGACACAACAAAGGCAGAACTGGAACATATGGAAGACCAGTTCTCTCATCAGCAGAATGTCTTGCGGCGACGTACTGAGGTTCTTGAACAGCGTCAGGATAAGACCGTACAAGAATCGGACGAGCTCCATGATACGATACGAGAGGCAACCAAAGCAATGATGGAAGAACAGGAGCGTCTGGTCCGGGAACTGAAAGATTTACAGTTGAAACGAGAGAAGGAGTCAACTCGAAGTGGCCATTCGGGGTTCGATCATGTCAATGGTGGCATCTACAACTCGGCGTCTGGTGGGGGTGGTGCTACTACCTCATCCGGAGGGAGACCGAAGTGGGTGACCATTGATGCAGGTGATTCGGATGAGAGGTCGTCACAGCGTGAACAACGCCCAACGTCATGGCTCACTCTCACCAAATCAGTGCAACTAAAAAAGTGACGTACATGATCGGCGGACGTACATGATCGGCAGACGTACATGATCGGCAGAGTACAAAACCCATCTTTTACCCCCTGCACTACGATGTTTAACTCTCCCAACCATACCTACAGGCTGTAATGTATCTTTGGGGAGTTTATTAGAAAAAAAAACCTCCCAAAATATTTATAGGGGCCGGAGGGGGGGGCTCAATGTGTAACCGATCATGTACGTCACATGACGTACATGATCGGCTTGGAATGTCATGTAACATTTCCTCATTACCCACTGCTTCACATGTCTATGATTATACATATTTATACCTACAACATATGTACACCTTGCTATGATTGATTTATGTTTTATATATGGTCAGAAAGGGTAATTAAGACAGTCAATAAATAATGGCCGATCATGTATGTCACATGACGTACATGATCGGGATCGAAATGTCATGTAAAATGATTTTAATAGTCGCATCTATACATTTCTAACAGATAACATTTCAATACACACATCATATGTACACGTTGGTAAGGTTTATTCATGTTTTATCATGTTCATAAAGGGTAGGGCAGTCAATAAATCACCGATCATGTACGTCACCGATCATGTACGTCACATGACGTACATGATCGGTATTAAAATGCCATGAAAAATGACCTTAATAGTCGCATCTATACATTGCTAACATATTGCATTTCAAGACACACATCGTATGTACACCTTGGTAAGGTTTATTGATGTTTTATCATCTTCAGAAAGGGTAGGGCAGTCAATAGATCACCGATCATGTACGTCACCAATCATGTACGTCACCGATCATGTACGTCACCGATCATGTACATCACCGATCATGTACGTCCACCGATCATGTACGTCCACCGATCATGTACGTCACTTTTTTAGTTGCACTGGTTTGGTGTGAGTGAGCCCATACGATGATGACTATTCAAATCACCCCAGCCGGTCGAGCTCTCGAGAGAGACCAAGCCGTTTTGGTTCGAATGATAGGTCTTCGAGATCTGATCCGAACGAGCATTCGAGTGGCCCCACAAGGAGGTCAGGGAGATCTCCTACAAATGCAGGTAGACAAGTCTCTCGACGCGAATCAATGTCCCCTGGGATGAAATTGATTTACGATTCGAACCCCTGCATTGCTGAGATGGGAGTTGACTGTGTTAGCAGACAGGCTGATAATGCTGATATCGTTGATTGGAGCATTGAGCAGTCTCTTCTGTTGCACAGAGATAGCGGGTAAGCCAATCTGGCTGAGAGTGACCACGACTGCCAAATTGAGGGTTTGGTCGCCACCATGATTTTTAGATAGGCATATATAAAGGGTATCAGGAAATATGAGGTGGCCTTGCCTCAGGAGTAGCTTAAGGTCAGGGCAGGGCTTCAAGGTCAGAGAAGTCTAGAAAAATCTGAAAATTATTGATTCACATATGCAACTGAAAAGTCACTTTAAATTTGAATTTCCCAACAAATGAAATATCTACGGCATACTACTCATTCAGGGCAACATGAAAAAGACAAAAAAGGTAATTTTGCTCAAGGTCAACATCATTTTATTCAAGGTCAATCTCAGAAAAGTGACTTTTCTCTAAAAACGGTTACCTTTCAACTCTAATAGAATCCTCAAAAATAGCCAGACATTAGCCACAATGCATGAGGGAATACCTACATAGTAAGGGATCATGGAAAAATGAGGTGGACTTCCATTTCACATGGCTTTTGGCAAGGCACAGCCTCAATTCTCACTGATGCTGTAAAATAGCAGGGTCCACAACAACACACTTTAAGGGCCAGACCCTGGCAACAACTTTGTTTTTTCATTCATGATAAATACCTAGAATATGCTATGTTGTTGGGCCAACCCAAACAACCTTTTAATTTTAATTTTTTAAAGGTCAAGGTCACTTAAATCAAGGTCATATGTGTAAAATCACAGGTTTGACAAAAATCAACCTTGGATGGTAATAAAGTTAACAAAAATGTTTATATCCACATCAATATCTGTCTGTGCATAGCATCAAATATATACAGTTTAAGAAAAAATGTGTTTGAAATCCATGTTATACAGTAGAGAGTAGGTTTAGGCCTCTTGTCACTGTAAAATGTTAAGTATTTACATATTGATTCTTTAGTATTCATTGACTTATCCCTTTTGTTTTAATTCAAGTCCAAAATATAATCAGGGCAAGCCAAACAACCTATATTTTATTCGACCTGACCTTCCTCCAGGTCAAGGTCACTTCATTGAAGGTTACACTGAATGTAAATCATTAAAATGTTATCTCTGTTGTTGACATTTTGATGTAAGGTAGGAATATCTAGATATTTTGTTATCAGATGCATACTAGGATGTTCACTATCTATATACATATTGCAATAGTAGGCTGAGGTCAGGGTCATTGTTACCAAGGGCAGAAGAAGACAGACCTTTATATAAAGTATATATAGGGCTACTACTCCAAACTTCCTTTAACCAGATCATATATGGTCAGTAAAAGAACAAGTTGGAACCAAGCATTTTATGGTCTTCATAGAGAAGGTTGACTGTACTAAAGTACAGTAGACAGGAAGTTCTATCTAGTGGCAAGGCCTCAGCAACCCATAAGAGATGGCAGGACCTTCAGTAATCTGATCATTGATGAAGCTCCACTGTGTAAGTATTGTTTTCTCTTTGATGAAGTGTGTGCAACCAATATGTATATCATAGAGTAGATGCCATGAGTGTTGTTCGTAAAATGAGTGGAAAAGCTGAGACCTTTGGAGAAGCAGCAGATACTCTAGTCAGTGCAATGCTCAAAATAGGATCCAACAGTGATCGAATAGATGACATAAGTGATGTGTATAGGGATACATCCATCAAGAATCTAGCTCGTGAAAGAAGAAAGAAAAGTGACATCTAAGGTACATCTACACAACATCCCTTCAGGCCAGAAGGTCCAACCATGGAAAGAAGCTCTTGAGTGTTCAGCCAGTGAGTCAGCTATTATCCAGTTCTTCTTTGATGATTGGAAGAAGGAATATTATCTGAAGAAGCTCAACAAACTCCAGAAAGTAATGTATGTGACATGTGATGAAAAGTGTGTGAAGCTGACAGGACTAAATTCATCCAACTGTAGGGAGCTGTCATCCTCTCAAGAGGAAGCAGATACAAGGTTGCTTCTGCATGCCAGTCCTGCTTCGCACAGTTATGACACTGTTATAATAGCATCAGAAGACACAGATGTTCTGGTAATAGCCCTTGGTGTGCATCAAACAATCCAATGCAACCTATATCTTCAACGTGGGATGCAGAATACCATCAGGCTCTTCCACATCGAGGAAATTGCATCAAGTCTTGGTGCTGAGATATGCAATTGACTCATTGGCATGCACACATTCACTGGATGCAACAGTGTAAGTGCTTTTGCGGGACGAGGGAAAATCAGCAGTCTAAAGATTCTAATGAAGGACAAAAACATGCAAACTGCCATGCAAACTGTAGGGAAGCACTGGACAATATCCCCTGACTTGTTCACACTTCTGCAGGAATTTGTATGCAAAATGTATGCAGCCAGGTTGAAGATCCAGAAGGTGAATGAGTTGAGATATGAGCTGTTCAGGGTCAAGCGTGGTGATGTTGAGTCCGGGCAATTGCCACCATGTGAGGACTGTTTGTACAAGCATTGCCTCAAGGCTAACTATCAAGCAGCAATCTGGAGAAGAAGCCTTGAACCATTCCCAGTAATTCCAAAGCCCCAAGATCATGGTAGGATCATGGAAGGCACAAATTTATCAATTGATTGGATGAGAGGTTCTCCAGCCCCAGAGGTAGTCTTAGAATTGATGGCCTGCACTTGCTGAAAATCTTGCCAGCAATCTTAATGCCCTTGTGTTGATAATGGGCTATAGTGCACACAAGCCTGTAAACTGGATGACTGTGCCAATATGATGCACGATGAGATTCAAGAGCAAATGGGTGACAGCTCAAGTGAGGAAAGCGACATGGACTAGTAGTCCAATGCAATAAATCTGAACACACTGTACAAATTAGATGTTCATGTCATCAGTTATAAGTTTTTATCATATGCAATAACCACAATTTGAATGACCTTGAGCCCAATGAAGGTCAGATAAGGTCAGATCTAAATGCTTTACTCTTTAAAGTAAATTTAATCCAGAGTAATGGTTTAAGGTATCTATGTAAAATTGTTAAAGCAATTAAGTGACCTAGACCTTAATGAAGGTCGTATTCAAAGAGTATTTTGTGTTGACCCACCTTAACCCATTAGGGCTAACAAAGAAAGTATTTGCTGCTGGTGGGCCTAGATATTTTGCAGAAAACCTTTCCAAATCCTAAAAAGTAATGATGACTATAGTCGATGCTGGGCCGACAACGGCATAAAATATAGACGATGCTCTAGCAGCCATGGCATTTTATCTAGTCAATGCCAGGCCCTAAAGGGTTGATTAAATTTGATGAACTGTTAGGAAATATTATCACAATTTGAGACTAATATGTTTATATGCAGTTTCTATTTTAAATTACCAGTGACAAGAGGCCTAAACCTGCTCTTTACTGTTTAACATGAATGAAAAGACAAAGTTGTTGCCAGGTTCTGGCCCTTAAAGTGTGTTGTTGTGGACCCTGCTATTTTACAGCATCAGTGAGGAATGAGGCCGTGCCTTGCCAAAAGCCATGTGAAATGGAAGTCCACCTCATTTTTCCATGATCCCTAACTATGTAGGTATTCCCTCATGCATTATGGCGAATGTCTGGCTATATTTGAGGATTCTATTAGAGTTGAAAGGTAACCGTTTTTAGAGAAAAGTCACTTTTCTGAGATTGACCTTGAATAAAATGATGTTGACCTTGAGCAAAATTACCTTTTTTGTCTTTTTCATGTTGCCCTGAATGAGTAGTATGCCGTAGATATTTCATTTGTTTGGAAATTCAAATTTATAGTGACTTTTCAGTTGCATATGTGAATCAATAATTTTCAGATTTTTCTAGACTTCTCTGACCTTGAAGCCCTGCCCTGACCTTAAGCTACTCCTGAGGCAAGGCCACCTCATATTTTCTGATACACTATATATATGCCCATCTAAAAATCATGGTGGCGACCAAACCCTCAATTTGGCAGTCGGAAATGGCTTGGCTTACGCGCTAAGACAACCACAATGCTGCTAGACGCACTGCAAGCACTCCGGTTCCGTTCACAGGCAGGCAGCCATGGCAGGACTGGTTTGCAGACTTCATGGACGATATGAGGTATAATCGGTGGTCAGAGCAGGAATCGACGGACAAGCTTCTTCGGGCATTGAGAAATGGCCCCGGCAAGCTAGCTGTTTCTAGATGGAGAACGATGCATGGTGCCGGATCGTTTACCCAATTGGTGGAATGCGCCAGTTATCTGATCGGTAATGTGGGTAATGAGGATCCGCTTCGTTTTTTTCGAAAAAGGACTCAGAAACCAAATGAGTCTCACCGTGTGTTTGGTCTAGAATTGCAAGCTCTCTTACAAAGGGCTAGCCCACGATGGCAGTTTGATGACCCACAGTTCCTAGATGATTTGTTCTCGCAATTCATTGAGGGATTAAGGGATTCGGATGAACGGACCGCAGCATGTGATAGTTGGAAAGCTGGAACTTCTCTTACTGATTTGTTCATGGCCATAGAAGACTATGACAGAAAACGGCATCTGCTATCTTCGAGAGTACTTTCGAGAACTTCCAGTATGGTACAAGACCCACCAGCCTCTGATACAGAGGAAGGTGATTCTGGAAGGGAGGAGGAGATTGGCGCAGTTGCTCAAAAGAACAGCGGCAAATCTTATTCCAATTCGAATTCGAAGCGCTATCCAAAGGCTGACAGGAAAACACCACCTGTGACCCCCGGAGCTACCAGCGCACCTTCGACTACATCCTCAACTCCCAGTTCTATGGAAGAACTCTTGTTAAGGTTGACTGACTTGATGTCTGGAAACCAGCAATCAGCAGGGAGGAATTCGAAGCCAAGAGTGGACAAGACCACTAGGAAGCGTTACAGGTGTCAGGCCCTGGGACACTTTGCAGCAAAATGCCCAGCCGAGAAGCCGGTACCAAAGCCTAAGGAGAAGAAAACGGAAAACTAGAAGGGGTTGCTCGGGATGGCAATGTAGTGACCCCTAAGGTGAATGAAAGCCAGCTTATCACCAGCGGTGCAAGCGAGGAAGTCCGAGGTGCAGTAGAGATTGGAAGCTTAGGGGAGGGGCCTGATCAGTCCCTTCTAAGTATGTCCAATGAACCCAGAGAAGTAGACATCCGAGAAGGAAGTACTGGGGAAGCGGCGAATTGGATACAGGAGCTGGAAGTAGTCAGCAGTGCCCGATTGTCCCCGGATCATCCCTGTTTGAAACACTTGAAACGACAGGGGGTAGATCTTGGTGTCACTAAGGATTTCGAACGCTTCACCGTCAACCCATCACCACTGGATGGGAAGAGGTGGTATTTGACTGTAGCAGTGAAGGGAAGGTCTGCGGAATTTCTAGTGGATACTGGGGCTAGTCACTCCATGATCTCCAAGAGATTCCATGACCTTGTAGCCGATGAACCAGATAACTTCACAACGAGGGTAAACAAGATAGAACATCCGTACAAGGTGGCCGTGCAATGCGTGTTGAGGAAGGTATCTTCTGTAGCCTCGGTGGTACAGACGGTTAAGATACCCCCAGGACAGACATGTGATGTGCTGTTTTCGAGTGACAGTATCTTCCGAGATCAAATGGCGGTGGTTGAACCCGATGTGGTGAGACTTGCATCCATTGGACTCGAGAGTGCAGATACTTTCGTAGGCAGTGGCAGCCGGAATTTGATTCCTATTTCGAATCCTGGTGGTGAAGTCCGTTATCTGATGAAAGGTACTCCCGTGGGACAGGTGATCGTTGCACAGGCAAGCACCAGTATACTCTCAGAAGATACCAAACCGAACTTTAAAGGGATGTTCGATTTGCGTCCGGAACTCCAGAAGTTGGTGGACGATTCGAGCCTGGTGACGGGGGAACAGAAAGATCAGTTGAGACGGGTATTGGTGGAATATGATGCAGCCTTCGGGGAGCCCACTGGTTTGGGGCGAACTGATATGGTGCTACATTCCATTCATACAGATGAAGCTGTACCTTTCAAAATCCCTTACAGACGCCTACCTTTGAAGAAGAAATTGATGGCCGAGAAGGAAATCGCTGATCAGCTGAGATTAGGGGTGATTGTTCCCAGCACTAGCCCCTGGTCCAGTCCTTTTCAGATGGTGACTAAGAAAGACGGCACAATTCGCTTCTGTATCGATTATCGAAAATTGAATGGTTGTACAAAGAAAAACTCCTATCCTCTTCCCCGTATAGACGAGACTATTGATTCCCTGGGCGGAAACCAATGGTTCTGTACGCTGGATTTGCAATCCGGACACTGGCAGGTTGGAATGAAGGAGGAGGATCAGGAAAAGACAGCCTTTTCGAGCCATGTCGGTCTTTTCCAGTACAATGTGATGCCGTTTGGATTGTGTAACGCCCCTGCAACATTCGAAGCCATAATGGAATCTCTGTTGAGTGATCTGTTGTGGAAGGAGTGTTTGGTGTACCTGGACGACGTAATTGTCTTTGGGAAGACCTTCGAATCGTGCCTGGCTACTCTAGTCAAAATTTTCGAGAGGTTGATAACCAATGGTTTGAAATTGAAACCAAAGAAGTGTCACCTATTTAGGACTTCAATTAACTATCTTGGTCGGATAATATCCACTGAGGGAGTTAAGGCAGATCCTGAGAAACTAGATGTTGTGTCGGAATGGGGAAAGCCGGAAGGACCTAAAGACATACGGTCCTTTCTGGGCTTCTGTAGTTACTACAGGGACTTCCTACCAGGGTATGCCAGAATAGCTCAGCCTATGCAGGCTCTAGCTCACTGGACTCCGGGTAGAAGGAAAGAGCCTTTTCCATGGGGTCCGGAACAAGATCTAGCATTCGAAGCCGTGAAGAACCTATCTCGAACCACCCCAGTTTCGAAATATCCAACAGCTGATGGTCATTTCATACTGGACACTGACGCCAGTAACGACAGTATAGGTGCTGCTCTGTCCCAGATGCAAGAGGGGATAGAAGTGCCACTGGCTTTCGCTAGTAATACCCTCAATAAGGCCCAGAGGAATTACTGTACCACTAAGCGTGAATTGTTGGCGGTAGTGGTATATACGAAGAAGTTTAAGCACTTCCTTTGGGGAGGTGACTTTACTTTACGGACAGATCACTCCTCCATAACCCCTTCACCACTGGATTTCCTGTAACTCAATGCAATTCTGTGCAATATATTGGCTTACCGCGTGGAAGGGGTTAAGGTGGCTGCTGAACTTTAAGGAAGCAGAAGGAATGATCGGTCGATGGCTGACCAATTTGTCCGAGTTCGGGTTGGAAAATAGCCAAATCCAACATAGAGCAGGGAGCAAGCATATTAATGCTGACGCCCTTTCGAGAAGACCCATACGGAAATGTTCTAGAATGGATTGTAATGATTGTGGAGCCCATAACGCTGTAATAGCTGGAGTTCGAATGCCGTATGATGTAGGACATTCTAAAGCAATTGAATGGTCCACGGAAACTATCAGGCAATTCCAGAAGGGTGATGCTGTCATGTCAAGACTAATAGAACAGGTCTCCAGTGGTGCCCAACCACAAAGACCAACCATTTCGATTGAGAACCGGGAAATGAGACAACTACTTGCTCAATGGTCTGAGCTAACTGTTGTTGACGGTATCTTATGTAGGTGGAAGATAACACCATACAAGACCAAACTTCGGCAAATCGTGATACCCACAGCTATGCGACGGGATATCATGTATTTCGTACACGGGCACCAGACCAGTGGACATTTTGGAAAGAAGCGCTCCCTTGCACGACTCTCCAGACGGTATTACTGGCCTGGCATGAGTAAAGATCTACTTAGGTGGATCTCTACTTGCCCAGATTGTTGTCTGAATAAACCAGGTGAAGGCCTGGGGAAATTGCCACTAACTCAAGAGCTTTGGGGAGTTAGATTTGCACGCATAGCGGTTGATATCATTAGTGGCCTTAAAACCACTCCTGATGGAAACACGTGCATGATGGTGATTTCTGACTACTATTCGAAGTACACTAGAGTGTTCCCTCTGAAGGATCATAAGGCCCATACATGTGCTAGTGCATTTGTAAAAGGCTGGGTGCTTCATCTAGGCGTGCCCTTGATGTTGCATAGTGATCAAGGCAGAGAATTCAAATCCGAGTTATGGGCAGCAATGTGCCATAACCTTGCGATATGCAAAACGAGAACGAATCCGTACAGGCCTCAGTCGGATGGTCAAGTAGAAAGGTTCAACAGAACCTTGATAGAAGTCCTGAAGCCTCTGGTCAACAGTCAGATGGATGATTGGGACGAGCAATGCGAGTTCGTGGTACATGCTTATAATAGTACGGTGCATGCTTCCACCGGTTGTTCCCCCAATCTGTTAGTATTCGGAGAGGACTTGATTATGCCTGCTGACTTGGTGTTTGGCGTAGCTGGGATAAACGCTGAAATACCCTGTCAGGTGATGTTCGTGGAGGCATTGAGGGATCAATTCAAGTCCGCATACGAGATGGTTCGATGTGAGCTAAACAAATCTGCTTCATGGCAAAAAGTGGGCTATGGCGTGGGTTTGAAACTTAGGTCCTTTCGAGTAGGGGATGAAGTAGTTAGGCTACACGACCCCCTACAGCAGCTGAAGCTGTCACCCAACTGGGATGGACCATTCACTGTGGTTCGGATTGTTTCAGAATCTACAGTGGTGATCAAATCCTTGTTGGGACGCTTGTATAAATCCAATGTAGCTCGTCTTCGTCGGTGGCAGGGTGACGCTTCAGCGCATTCGAAGTCAGGTGACACTGAGCGGAGAGCGACCACCCCGGAACGACATGGTCCTGGTAGACCTAGGAAACTAGTTATACCCTCAGATGAGAAAAAACCTATGCCTCCTGGTATTGGTAAATTAAAGAGGGGCCGGGGTAGGCCTAAAAAAGATTTACCAATTCGAGCTTCTAGCAAGAAGGATAAAAAATGCGTAAAAAAAGTCTCAGCAAATGAAGGTCTGAAGGGGAGGAGGGCTGTCCAATTGACTACTGGACATCCTGTCGAATCTTCCCGGAGGACCAGGTCTAAAGAACCCAAGGTAGGGTTAAGGCGCAGTCCACGGCATGGCCAAGGGACTGCTGTGACCCAATTTGTATACACAACAAGAAGTTTCGATCCCATGATGGTAGTACAGAACTTATTGCTGTCGAGTGAGCAGAACTAGGGCGGGTGCTGATTGTGAATGTCCCCGAGGGTGGCAGAAGGATCTATCCGGCGGGTATTCTTATGTTACCCGTAATGACATTTGCCTACACTCCTGAAGAATTCATGATTAGTGGTACCTATGGTTCTGTGGAACTGACTCAATAAGGATTACACTCCGGTGAGCTACCCATTCGACCAGTGGCGGGAAACGCGAGCGTCTCCCGTTGCGTTATCCGTTAGAAAAGGGCTATCCGGTGAGGCGTGAACGCTGATTGGTTGATCTCTGCTCCCGCAGCGGGCGTGGCAACACGAGACAAGAAGGGCAGCCGCCATATTGGATCAGCGCCAAGAAGACGCGCGGACGCTGCAGGGCAAAGGAGGAGGAAGAGGGGTCTTGTTACCGACCAAAAGTCTCCAAAACCACATCATAACACGCGCCAACCTGGTTAGTTCCCGCTCATAGTGTCATTTGGACACGCGGAGCTTCGTACTCCGCAATATCTTCGATTTAAACTTCGTTTTCGTGGAAAACATTCGACTTCGATGGAGGAGCAGTACACCCCCGGTGAGGGCCTCCAGTCCGACGAGCTGGACCTGTTCGGGATGGATGATGGCCAATTCGACAACGCACAGGAATCGGATTATGAATCCGCCTATGAATCCACCGGGAGTGCGATTACCGTCCGTGTGGCGGGGATCGGCTCCTATTCGACGGCTGAGCAGGATGCCGTGGCCATGCCACCTCCAGCGACAGTCAACATGGGGCTGTTGCCGTGTCGCAACACCCCAAAACGTGTAGCTTCGAAGGACATTGACAATTCCACATCCACGCGGCTCAACGCAGCAGGTGATTCGGAGGAAGACGACATGCCGGAGCTAGAGGAGGTGAGTCAGAAATTGCCCATTCAGGCAGTGTCTGACGAAGAGATGGAAGACTTCGTACGAAAATCGCTGGTCCAGCAACAACTTATGGAGGTGCTGGAGTGCGGTCCGCCATTCGACACCTCGCTGCAGCTCCATCCCACACTCATGGCGATGGTACTGGACAAGCTGGAAGAACACAAGTTCTACCACCACAAGGGGAGATGGCTAGAGAACTACGAGGGAGCCATTCGGGGTGCCTACAAGAACGAAATCTTCGGACAGATCCTACTGAGATGTGGTACGAACTTTCGAAATCTCCAACGAGGTAAACGAATGGAGGAATCGGTGCCCTCGAGTGATGGGAGCACCACTAATACGAAGGGGAAGAAAAGGAAACTTACCAAAACCCGAGGTAGTCGTAAAACTTCCCATTCGAGTACCCCTCCAGCTACTCCGCCCATGTCCGAAGTATCCGAACCTGCCCCAGCTCAGTCCGAGTGCTCTTCGAGTACTCCCCATTCAACGTCATTCGAAGAACCAACCACTACAACTGGGACTACTGAGTCTCAATCCGAACCTCTTCTGAAAGCCCCGGGACCTTCACCAGTCCCATTCGAAAAGGCTCCAGCTAGCGTAGAGTTGACTGTTATGGAAATCAACTCGGATACCTCAGAATCGGCTGAGCAGGAAGCTCGGTTTGCTCAGGTGGTAAGAGAGTCCGATGAACTCCGGGCAGCCAATGAACAGTTACGGCTAACCCTGGAAGCAATGCAAGCTGCCCCCAGAGTTCCACTCACCCGAGCCCAGTCTAGAAAGAACCCCAACCCACAGCAGAAGGGACGGTCCGTGTCCGACGCTTCGGATGTGGAGGAGGTACCATTTGAACTTCCTAAAAGCCAGAGGCGTAAGGTAAAGAAGGGTGAGGCACGACAGCCCTGTGTCCCTCATCCTCTGCCTCCACAAACCACTGCGATAAACATGTCTCCAACTGTGAGGTTGGTAGATGTGGTATCCAGTACGGCTTCCACTCCTTCGACGCCTCCTAGGGCACCAGCCAAGACGCTTTCGACTCCTCCAACGACCCCGACCAAGACTCCGGTGCAGGTTGCCACACCTGTATCCCCATCCACGTCCTCAGAATCAGGACATTCGAACACGTCACCCGTGGTCTCTTCGCCCCCTCCGGCTGCTGGGGCAAACGCCTCAGTAGATGTTCCCAACTCTTGGGCAGAAGAGTGATCTGGCGCAATGCTACCGGGGGTTTCAAAAAGTTTAGGCCCGAGTGTATGGAGCATTGCAGACGGTCCAGGGACATGTACTCCTGTCCTAAGGCAACAGACTGTGAGGGTCTGTCCGATGACGAGGAATGGATCAGGTCCAACACCACCTCACCCAGCACCTTCGCATGGACGGAAAACTGGTTCAATCGGCTACAGGATCGAAAACAGTTCCCCGAGTCCTACTACAACCATGAGGGACGCCCCAAAATTCGATGGGCTATGGCCTGGTACAAGGCAGGGGTAAGGGAGGATTGTCCTTTCGATTCCTGTCGCACATATTTCAAACACGAGAACCGTCCCATGCCCACTCGTCTTCGATTTATGCGGCACCTGGTCGAATGCCACATGCACCAACGGGCGCAGTATAGCTGCGCTGACACTGGCAAGGCAAACAAGAAGTGTTCGGGACTGTGGACCCTCCGAAGAGGCAGGGTGATCGGGCACCTGATACAATGTCATGGCAAGTCCATGTTGTTAGCCAGGAAGAACGTGGGGGACCTCCATGCAACACTGGTGGCGGGCCTGGACAAAGTGAAGTTCGACAACATCACGATTGAGACCCTCCAGTTTGGAAAGGTCCAGGTGACGAGGAATTCGAAGCAGTCAGCTGTCTTCCAGCGTACAGATCGGCGGGGTCGACTAGACCTGAACAGCGTCCTGTATAAGGAGTTGTACGTCTGGAGAGCGGCCAACCCCCTTACGGGGAAACGAAGTGAAACCAACAGGAGTCCGGCCACTTCCGAACCTGACTGTAAAAAGGTCAAATCGGAAGCTCCGGCTCCAAGAGTTCCAACTGCAGCACGAGGGCGAGCGACAACGATTGAGCACCGGTCCCCACTGCAGGACTTGCGGCCTGACTATGGTCCGGACTTTTCGGCCCCGAAAGGTCGTTCCCAACTACAAACCCTTCGTCCTCTGACTCCTGGTAACCTGGCTAGCAGGACTGAGTACCCTTCAATGGACCCCCTGGTCCGGAAGGACAGACTGAGAGGGATCCGTACAGGAACCTCCCCACGGGTATCCCTGTAGAGGATGCCCTTCGCCAACTGGACTCCCGGAACGTAGAGATGGGGGATTCGGATCACTTTGTGCTGCCTGGGAAAAAGGACTTGGTGGTCACTGCCACCATCCACACTCCCCAGGTAGTGGAAGAGGCGAAACCGAAGGCTGACAGCTCTACAAAGTCGGTGGGGCGTAAAACCCCTGCCACTAGTTCGAATTCATTATCCGTGAAATCTGAGCCTGTGGTGGACCCGGTTCCAGTGACCACTTCGAACCCGGTTACCACCACACCAACGACAACTACTAGAGGAGTGCAATGGCAACTGTCGCTGACGCAGTGCTCACCACTACTACCACCACAGCCACTGTGCCTTTCAGGCCCAACGTACAAGAAGAACCGGCAGTCGGCCCGGATAGGTGGTATGACCTCATGATAAGTGATGAGAACATTCGTCCGAGTGTGCGGTTTCCAAAGGACTACTTCGAGCCTGTGAAGGCTCCTGATGCAGTGTTGCATAAGGAGCTGTATGAACGATGGCTGCATGAGCACCAAGTTGGCATGCAGCAGTATGCCGCCTGTGTGGCAAGGGCATCCGCCGTCTATGCCATCACCATGCAGGGCAAGGAGGTCGAGAGACTGAGGCAGATCTTCGAACAACAACGAATTGACGAGCAGGCAGAGCCTGATAAGGTGATCAAACTCACCAAACAGCTAGAACATTCGAAGAGGGAACTTACAACATCCCGTGCCTTCCAAAAGGCTGCGGAGGACACACTGGACGATCAGGCCAAAACTATGAAGGCGCTGAACGTTAAGTTCATCCGAGTATTCGGAATCGGACTCACCCAATGGAGTGGGTCCCTCGAAGAGCTCCAAGGCTTGGTGAAGGACTTGTAAAGATAATTCGAGTGTTCGTTTGTTCAGTTGTGTTTTTGATGACTTGTGCATATGATGTTTCGATGATATCTTATTAATTGTGTTCGTAATTACAGAACGTCCATGATTGAAATCATGATTCGAGAAAAAACATAAACCAGGTGTGAAATGCATAATTCGAACCAAAACTGTACATAGTGTTCGATACCTACCTGGTATTCGGATTTCGAGAGTATATCTATTTTATTGGATATATAGTCATGTATCTATTACCTCAAGTGGAGGCCAATATTACTACATTCCTTGGTTATAAGAGTTAATGTCACACTTATGTTGGTTCCATGTACATTTTTATAATTCCAATAGTTCACGTAATTACCTCTCCAGGGACGGTTCGCCCGCATAAATATTTTCGAGCCATTACTTCTGTGACATTCCGTCCTAAAAAGTCACATATCGTGCATTCCTTACCTACCTTAATATAATTAATGTAGTAATCAATATTGTATCTCAACAAAAAACCATACAGATCTGTGATCACTATAGTTAGAAGTAGTATAGCACATATATATTCACATATATATTCATATCTTTATTAAAGATGGATACTCACGTATCTATCTTGTCGTTATGATGCTGGATCTGTAAGATCCCTGTTATGTACATAGATATGTAAGTGTTGTTTGGTGTGACAGGTCAGTCTAAATCTAAAAATTGTACTTTCTACATGTATGTGTAAAACGTAATTCGTACCTTCGAATGTACCCTAGTATTGTTATCATGTACACTGATATTATTCTCCTATATTCGAGTATATTATATTATATCAGATGTATTACGACCCCTGGTATAATCTGGTGGGGGTGATGTAGGGGCACGAATAATACGTGTACATATAGGTCCGTGGAGTCAGAGCGGGAAGTGCCTCCAACGGACACTAGGTGGCAACACCTACGCCATGTCCTTTCGGTTATCCGGTAGCGGAGCCAGGCAGGGCACTCCAGACGGCGCTACGGAGGAGTGCCACTTCGACACTGCTTGGTCCGCACTCAGGGTATATAAGAGGCCGAGGATGGCTACCTCAGGGAGTTCGTCCCAGGACGAGCTCTGACCCACACCTTTTGTACCTTCGCTTTGATAGGGGTACCTACACCCCTCCCACACTATGGTTCCTGCACCAGCCATGCTGGCTCAGGGCCTGACTGTCCGGTATTGCTAAACTTCGAACTATCGATAGAATCCTGTGTGTCTTCGAATGGTTAAAAGACCAAGTGAACTGAGTAGAAACCTTCGTGTACTTTTGAGGCTGTGATCGAATAAAAACCTGTTGCATTCAAACCGAATTTGGAACCTGTGTTCGCGTAATACGTAAACGAAACCCCTACACATTTAAAAAAACGAAAATAATGAAAAATAAGGAGTTTCCTATTATGGTTAGGACCTTAGTACACCCTGCACTAAGGGCCTTCTTTGCAGACTGTGTCACATATGGTATTCGGGCAGCCAAAGGGGGAGAGGCAAGCGATTGGGCGTCTGTGTATATCACAGCAATGTCCTATGGTGTTGGTGAGACCCAAAAGGATAAATCACTAAGAAAAGGTTTTACTTGGAAAGTCAGTGGTGTCATCAGATCCAGTTTCCTGTTCATAACCATTCGTAAATTCATTTTCATCTTCTCCGACATACTCAACTGTGTATGTTCCACTTTCATCCCCAGTTGCAGAATCTGAAAAAAGTGTTTTCGTTGCATGTTACTGATAACATAGTGACTTGAATTAGGGCAGGGGTTTCAAATAAGCGCAGGTATTAAATGAACAGCCAGGATATCCAGTATGTGACCAAGCACATAAAAAGGGGTACATAGGGGGGAATTGAAAATTATAGTTTTTATCACTTTCCTCAGTAACATCAGCTGAAAATGGGACTCATTTTAAATCTTTTTTGGTCTCATCATACAGAGGACTCTCACTGCATTAACACTGGCATTTAAGCAAACTTTGCATTGCTTAAAGTCACCTTTAATCAGCTTAAGGTGGGTCGATCCCATTGAATCAAAGTGTTCAGAATTCCACAATTCTTTTTCTGAGGCAACCCTATATCATTTGAAAACGGAAAATGAAAAGAAAAATAGGGGGTCCCGAGCTACCTTTTTAAATATTGAATTTTGAAAAATATAAGTATTGTGGTGGTTCGTGTTTATCCCTTTAGATTAAAGAACAACAAGGAACAGCAGTTTCCAGTTGCAAGAGTATATGTATCCGTTTATTACAAGAATAAACCACAGGTATGTTTTACCGTTTGTCCGCACAATAGGACTATGTGAAGTATCGTGAGTCAAGTCAGAATTGACTGCCCGCTACGGGTCGCAAACACCTCTTATATGCAAACACCTGTACTGAGGTCAAGTGTGCAGGTGAGGGTTGGCCAATCACCTGTGGGTGACACATGGTAACCAGGAGAGGATCCAAATCCTCTCCCGGGAACTGTGTGCGCTAACCCCAGGTGCAGAGACCGAGCCAGATAACTAGCAAACACTCCATGTAGAGTAAACACATAATATAGTACCTCTACACTACCCCCCTAGACAAAACTGGGTGGCAGAAAAATAACTTAGTGTTTTCTTAAACACATCAGATAACCATGGCAACATTACAGTTGTTTATTACATAGTATCAACACAGGGTGTACATGTTATGTTCGAACACAGTTTTTGACGAGTAAATAATCATACAATGGCATTACACTATCATAGCAACCATATATGACCCATGTAACATGATGCAACATACAAGTAAATAGCCGAACGGCTTGACACATTTCGACTGGAGGTTCCTTATGAACCAGACTTTTTAGATTTTTTTTTTACAGGGTTGTGGTTTATGTATTTATGATAAGCAATAAAAAAACAGTCCTGAGAAGGACTCACATACCCGTTCAATTTACTTGCTTTAATTACATGTTTAAAAAGTTCTTTCTATCTCATAAATCAGATAGGAATAGTAATAAAAACCTTGTAGTCTTTATAAAGACGTTTTGCGTAATTAATACAGTTTTTAGTAGTGTGATAACTCAGTTCACACATAAACCCGACATGAAAACATATAACAGGGAAAATTGACACAACAAAGTAATCCGCAGATTACCACAAGAACATCATACATATGGTATTTACGACACACATACCTGAATAATGAATACATTAGTTTACAATATCTGTTGTCATTTCCACAGGAGTCATGTCTTATAAATACTTTCACTCTGAACACTGTCCGGCAGTTTGTAGATAGGCTCCAAAGAACCATAAATATAGTCCTATGAGTTACCTTGCAGCATACTAGGAAACCTGCACAAAAAAGTTTCACTAATATAAGTTGTCTAGTGGTGGTCAGGGTGCTCTCCTCTTCTATTAGACGAATGAGCTAGGTGCTCTCCACTTCTTTTAATCCACAGATGTGTCTGATAACTCCATCGGGAAGCAGGGAATGTTCATATAATAATATATAAGCACCGACGCAGTATAAAGACAGACGCTCAGTCTTTTAGTCATCTGGAAAGTCAGTGGTTTACTGCAGTTAGGTGATCAGGAGAAGTGGATCCTGATTAGTGTTCATAAGGTAAAATGCTAGTCCTATTCACATGATCACAAGTAACAGCACAAAGAACAGGAGTACAGTAGTTGGTAGGTTGCGCGGTGATAATGGTAATATGTCAGGGTCCTCACATATGGTATTAAATAATACCTGCTAAGAACATAGTATCTGTCATGTCATACATAAAGACTGATCACACAGTACGGTAATCTGCTCCTGAAACAACATGGTTTCACTCCAGACTACTTCCTTTCTAACAGGCTGTAGTCTAACTCAGTTTCCCATATTAGAAACTGTTTAATTAATTAATTTCCTCGTCCCTTGACTGTAGCAACGCCAATGCTTGCTCCCGGGTGCCGTCCCACTTGTCGAACGCCACCCCAAAGCACCGATGAAACTTCAGGTTCATTGCCTTTAACCTCCCGGTTAAATTATCTCATTCGCTGCGAGCGAATGCCGTGGCTGCTTCAGCATTACGCCGATCATCCTCTAATTTGACTTCGTTGGCTTTGCTCGACAGCTCTTTTACCTCCCTATGGGCTCTTTTCAGACTGTGCGTGAACAGGCCTAGAATCTGTGTATTATAGTCCACAGCCAACTGTCTCTGAGAGGCCTGAAACTTGGTAACAATGGCTTGACCACCCTCTCTTTCCGTGAAAAATAATTCACAACCGTTACATACTTTAATTTAGTACCTCCAGTGGTTTCCTGTTTGGTTACTACTTGACTCTGTGTGACAGGTGAAGGCTGTTGTACCCTATCCACTACAGGAGCAGGTGCTGCAGCCGTTGAGCTGGATGCTACCGTCACAGTTTGTCGAGGTGTGACAACACTGAGACTCACTGCCTTGGGAACAGGCTGTACGTTTGGCTCTCCATACCCCGGGTCGGTGTAGTTGGAGTCCTAGTATTCCTGGGAGAAGCTAGTCCCATGTGGTAAGAAAGAGGAAGATTTCCCCTTTCCATACTGCCCGAGTTTCTTTTCGGGCGTCCTCCCTGGGAGTCTCCATACAAGCTGTCATGGGGACTTCCAGTACTGTCCGTTGAGGACGCCTCCTGTATGAATCAGGATCATGTGACTCCTGTCTAGCAGGTTCCCTAATTTTGGATTTCCTTGTGTAAAGAGGATCCGGATACTCGGTATAGTATCCCTGTCCTTCAGGGGCGCGATATTCATTGTAATATGAATTATCAATATCCTCCAGGCTCTTGGCCTGGTTCTTTTTCCTCTTGCCTCCAGGGGAGGAAGATCGGGAGCGATCCCGAGTCTGAGCAGGTGCTTTATACCTTCCCTGAGCTCCGGTTCTACCTTTCGGTTGCCGGAAATTAGAGCCCGCTCTCCGGAAACTCTTACTAGCACACAATACAGCGTACTCTTCGTCGTTCATAGCGAACTTATTCTTGCCCTCAACTTTGGCAATCCTGGCTCTATGTTTGCCCTCCCCTACTTCACAGGAAAAACTCCGTGACCAGGTGCCTGTAGGCCTCCGGGACTCCGTCATGCAGTGCACTAACTCAGTTTCTGGCTATACCCGCACCCATGTTGTTGCAGTCCTTGAGATGACGTATCAAGGTGCCACATTGAGAATCCAAGCAGCCATTACAGGTACTAGATTCCCTCCCCAACGTGTTGCCACAGTGGTACACTATGCCATGATGCATGTGGAATTCACACAAATGGTGTAGCAAAATTAAGCTTCTCCTGTTGCTTCCTAGTATAATAGGATTCAGGCCAAATATCTAGCTGCTCCAACCATGGTTGGTAGAAGGCTGACGGAGGCCTGTCCCGAGGTGTATTCCGGATCCAGTCCTCGTGTCGCTTAACCCAATGCAGTTCTCCTCAAGGGGACACCCGTAATTGGTGGGACCAATCAGGCAATGTTCCCAAGATTGGGGAACAAAATCAGAGAACTGGTGATTGGGGTTCTGCCAGATCCGTTTCAACACTCCACTGGGAGCCGCCTGGTTAGAGGGATTATCATCTGGATGCTTGGACACGTCGCTTCCCACTGGTCACGTGGGCCGCCTGCGCAGTGGGCTCAAGCAAGCCGGATTGGCAGTGAACACGCCACTGGTGCTGGGTTCAGGTCCCCTACTTGGTGAAACCCTACCTGCGGCGGCTGAAGGTTTGACCTTCCTAGAATCCTCAGCGCTCTCGGAAACATCCATGGCTTCAGCTGATACAGTTGTTGGCTGTACCACTGGCCCGGTTTTAGGACTCTCTCCCGTGGGAGCTATTAATTTTGAATCGGCCGGGTTTTCACGCCGGGACCATTCATTCCGGCGTGCTTGTCGCCCTCTCTCTTGTACAAACTCGGCTGAATCATTACTATCAGCCAAGCTTGACCTGGTGGACGTGGCCCTCTCACCTTTTCCGCCGCGACCTCTATTGGCGGCTTTCAGCGCTTTTACACACGCTTTCTCATCCGCACTGGATGACCCAGTTTTGGTGGTGCGAACAGCATCCTCCAACAGGCTATTGATAGCCTCATCCCGTTCTACCCCATTGTTCCAAACACTATCACGTCATCCAAATAAACTAGACACTTCCGCCATAATAAGTCACTCAAGAGAGTTTTCCGATATGGCTGGAAAACGCTGTCTTCTCCATATCCTCCGGCTTCATTCCTACCTGCCAATACCCGGATTGTAAGTCCAAGGTACAGAACCATTCATTACCCCCTAAAGAATTGATTGTTTCATCAATTCGAGGTAAAGGGTACGAATTTTTCAACCTACGGTAATCAATACAAAACCGTATGGTACCATCTTTCTTAGTAACCATACACACCAGTGAGGACCAGGGGCTGATACTAGGAACTATAACATTATCCCGCAACATTTTTGCTATTTCCTCCTCTGCTACAACTTTTTTTTTAGAGGTAACCTCCTATAAGGAATCTTAAACGCAAGGTTATCCCCCGTTTTAATTTCAGGCAGGACTTTATCAGTTCTCCCCAACGGTTCCCCAGGGCCTGCAAAAGCTTTCCTACAGCGCTGCAACATTTTCAGCAGCGCTTCCTTGTGTACCTCATCTTCTAGTGATGAATCTATCAACAATTTATTGATTACTTCGTGTAAATCACCTCCTTTCCCTACTTCCACTGGCATATCCTGAACGCTACTGGTGACTGCCTCCGCAAGTATCACTTTCCATAATTCAGTGCCTTTCTGGAGATATCGGGTGACATTTCCGGGATTGGAAATGGGTGCAACTGACCATCTGGAATTCCCTTTTAGGGTATCCACAGATTCTAGCCCTTTCTGGGACAATACAGCCATATTCAGCTCCATGACTGCCAATCCCCTTTGAAGTAATCAACCCACACTGATTAGTACGTGGCACATCATTCCCGCGGGAATCTTAACAGTCTGTGCCACACTGGCAACACTACTAATGATCCTCAATTTACAGGGTACGCTTACATGATACGGGTATTCTATCTTCAACTTCCCGCCCTTTGGATTCAATGTCACCCCAAAGAGCGCCGCAAAGAGTGCCGCAAAATCTAACCCTATGATCTAGTACCATCGGCCGTGCATGCGTTTACCCTCATTTTGAGGTTATCACACACACTCGGCAACGAGTCAAAGAACCCCCAGGAGATAATGGAGTGGCTAGCTCCAGTATCTACCAGGAGCTCCCCAGACTTTCCTTGTACAGAACAGGAAACATACCACCTTTTCCCATCAGTTACTGAGGGATTCCTAGTAAACCTGTGAAGGTCACCATAAGTGCCCAAGTCAAATCCACATCCTTTTAAATGTTCCAGACAAGGATGACCTGGGGGAAAGCCTGGTTTCTCCAACCTTAACCAACTCTTTGGTTAGTGACTCCTCTATACTGATACTGGGTTTCCCCTCCGCGCACCCCTGGGCCCTTGTTGCATCAGCATTCCCAGCCTCATGGTTTCCGGTATGATCAGTCCCATCTCCCTTCTTGCTGGATGTATCCACCTTAGATGATCCTTCACCGTCAACGTCGGTGATAATTTGGCATAATTTCTCAGGGGTTACCATCTCGCCAATCTGGGTAACCCCCTTTAGTTTCCCAGAACTTCACTTCTCAGAACTGGCTTCTCTGCCTTGGATTTGGCAGCAAAATTTCCTATCACCTGACAGCGGTAACACTTAACGAGTTACCCTGGTTTCCATTAGAGTAACCATCGGGGCCTCTGACTTATTTGTTTTATCCGAAGTAGTCTTCTCCGGGTTCTTGTTTTGTTCAGTGGTTTCTGAGGGAACCTCTCTGGTATCCATTTTCCGGGTAGTTTCCGATTGTTTCTTATTACTCAGAGACTTCCCTGGGTTCCCAGAGCGTGGACGTCCTTTAAATTTCAGAGCGTCTACCCTCTCCTCCCCCTCAAATTCTTCAGCCGAAGAAATGTCCTCATCTAAGGAATGCTCAATTCCGGAGACCCGCTGACTCCTATTAGCAGGCACCATCCCTGCTAGCAACATCTTCTTTTTATCATGTTGATCTATCGCCATAAAAAGATCTGCCATGGAAGAACCAGCCTTCCAGGCTCTCTCTGTCACTTTAACGTGATCAGGGTCACTGAGTCCACTAATGAAACGTACAAATAGAGATTCAATATAATATTCGGCATCCCTACTCCACTCGGGACGTGCTTGTCGCAACAACCTCTGCAATTCCAGACCATATATCTTTGCAGATTCCTTCGGCTTCTGCGTTCTCTTCTGGAACAGTGTCCAATGATCATTGGTCACCATCTTCCCAAAAGTGTAACAAGCCAATCTTTCTAACTGATCATACGTTGCCTTTTGCCCGTGAGTGTCCCTCCAGTCTTCTACCACTATTTTACCTGGACCGTCACTCAACCGAATGACGAAAGCTCCCAAGGATTCCTCCTTACTCCAACAATTATACTTGAAGTCATCAAGTAACATTTGGTATTCCTCCTTCCAAGGTCTATTGCCCTTGTACGGTTTAGTTACCCTTGCGGATCTTTTGGCCGCATAGCAGGAAGAGACCAATTGTCCTGAAGCTCTCTGGCTCCAATCTAATAGGTCAGACCCATCTTGGCCCCTACTATAGCAGTCCAGCCCCATATTTCCAATTGCCGGATCCCGATCATGCAATCGTGCAATTGCGGGGGTCATGGTCACTCTTCTGTTTAGTGACCTCCTCATTACTGAATCATCATCAGGGCCTTTCCTTGATCCTACAGAATCATCAAACCTCTACCCTTGGTAGCTGCTAAAGCCTACACGCGGCACAGTGCTTTCATTTCACATAGTAGTAGCCTGTGGTCCATTTCCACTGATTGGAAATTTCCGCCTATCCCCCATTGTTATTCCCGTTGTCACAGGCTTAACATTCGGGGGAGGGTACGTGTAATGAGCATCTGGGCAATATTTAAAATTCCCCTTGTCATCATAGTGGCCCAGAGCTCCATATTGAGCCGGATCATCCTCAGCAAAAGGATTCAATGAACCGTAGTTATGATTTATGACTTCATTATGATATGCATCTTATAATAATCTGCTACCTCTTTTTCAGGCGATATCTCCTTTCCATCCTGCACATTATCTGCTACTTGAGGTTGTGTAGATGCAGGGACCCTGTCCCCTGGTATTACCCGGGTACTCCTTCGAGAACTATGGTCTCGTTTATAGACACTCCTATCCACATTCCTAGTAGCATTATCATTCAGGAATGGATTGAACTATTCCAGGAGAGCTCGCGGCGTATCATCCCTTGTCTCCTGGTGGTAGTCTACTTCCTGTTGACCCACCTTTTCTGTCTCCCTAAGACCTTCCTGATATCTGCCCATTAGGTGATTCAATTCACCTTGTAGCATTGTTTTCCTGGCTTCCAAGGCACATACCGCTTTTACCTCAGCTTCTCGCTTTCCCCTAAGCTCTTCAGTTCCTCCAGGATCTTAGTTCTAGTCTCCTCATTGTCCCGAACTAGTTGGTCTCGTCCTTTTTCAAACTCTCTCCTGCCTTTTCTTAAGGCTTCACACTCAGTAGAGTATTTCTTTATTCCCTTCTCATATTTAATACATAATTCCTGAGAATCCTCATTAGCATGACTAGCAAGTGCTATTTCCCCTGGATTTTCTGAAATTCATGAGATTCAAGAGCAACCCTCTTTTTTATGAATTGGTTGTCCTCTATCAACCAATCACATTCTTCCTTCAGAGCGGCTTTCCGTTTCTGATTTTCTGTGATAACCTCATCTCCTTCCCTTACAAGGGAAGTTAGTTCCTCATTCAAAGCCGCATATTGGTCTTCCATTGATTGTTTGTCCAATCATATGTTCTCCCAATACAGCTCTTCCTCTTCCCGAGCATAATGCTCATCCACTGCCCACTGGAACCTTTCATCCCCCAAATATCTAGCTGACAAGGAAAGATCAGCCACTTTTCTTGACCTGTACCTGAACCTTAGGTCTCACGCTGGTTCCTCTGTCCCAGCTCTCCTGGTCCATCCTAGTTGATTCCAGTTCTCCTTCCTCACTCAGTTCTTGCTCAGAACTCTCAGGTTTCCCCCCTGAAGCCATTCTGTCCTTATGCTAAGGACTTCCTATTCAGTTATACTGAACATACTCCTGAACAAGATAACCTTGTTCTGCTACCTTTCTCCTGCAATTGGTCATGGCACCAGTGTGGTGGTTCATGTTTATCCCTTTAGATTAAAGAACAACAAGGAACGGCAGTTTCAAGGTGCGAGAGTATATGTATCCGTTAATTACAAGAATAAACCTTGGGTATGTTATACTGTCTGTCCACACAATAGGACTATGTGAAGTATCGTGAGTCGAGTCAGAACTGACTGCCTGCTACGGGTCGTGAACCCCTCTTATATAACCTGCACTGAGGTCACGTGTGCAGGTGAGGGTCGGCCACTCACCTGTGGGTGACACACGGTAACCAGGAGAGGATCCGAATCCTCTCCCAGGAACTGTGTGCGCTAACCCTAGGTGCAGAGACCGAGCCGTATACCTAGGAAACACTCCATGTAGAGTAAACACATAATATAGAACCCCTACAGTATTTAATTTTACATTAAAAAAATGAATATATTGTAAAATAAGGAGTTTCCTTTTACGGTTAGTTATATGTGACACATACTGGGAAAAAAGGTACCTTAGTGCACCCTGCACTAGGGGCGTTTTTTGCAGACCGTGTCACATATGGTATTCGGGCAGCCAAAGGGGCAGAGTCAAGCGGTGGGGCACCTGTGTATATCACAGCAATGTCCTATGGTGTTGGTAAGACCCAAAAGGATAATTCACTAAGAAAAGGTTTTACTTGGAAGGTCAGTGGTGTCACCAGATCCAGTTTCCTGTTCATAACCATTCGTAAATTCATTTTCATCTTCTCCAACATACACAACTGTGTTTGTTCCACTGTCATCCCCAGTTGCATAATCTGAAAAAATAATTTTGTTGCATGTTTCTGATAACATAGTGACTTGAATTAGCGCAGGGGTTTCAAATAAGCGCAGGTCTTAAATATACAGCAAGGATATCCAGTATGTGACCAAACACATGAAAAGGAGTACATAGGGGGGAATTGAAAATTGAAGTTTGTATCAAGATCTTTAAAATGAGATATCATGAGCTAAGATATTCCCAGTAGTTTTGTGGCAATCTTATCTCGAACATGAGTTGTAATTCATAACTGAAAATGTAGAAAACGAGGATTAGATGTGTGTGTCTTTGTACCTCAACTACAAAAGTGCCAAACAAACCTGCTGGCAAAATCCAGCAGGACATTTTTTGAAAAAATATTTTTTTCTATTTCTGAACCATTGCCATGTTGTGTCGGTATGTTTGAGCTATTTTTTTACATTTCCGTATGTGACATACGGCACTCACCTGTCCCAATTGCGAAATTGTGCAAAAACCATTCTACATTCCGGGGAACCCCTAGGGAATTCCCTCTGTGACGTCATAATATGTAGCAACATACGGAGGTAGGCTGGGGAGAGTATAAATATGGTCCGTATGTTTGGGAACAGACCGGGGAGGTCGGGGAGGGGACAGGGGAGGTAGGGGAGGGGACAGGGGAGGTCGGGGAGGGGACAGGGGAGGTCGGGCAATGGAGTGGGGGAGGTCGGATAATGGAATAGGGAGGTCGGATAATGGAGTGGGGAGGTCGGATAATGGAGTGGGGAGGTCTGGGATTGGAGTGGAGAGGTCAGATAGTAGAGTAGGGAGGTCTGGGAATGGAGTGGGGAGGACGGGAAATGGAGTGCGGAAGGTCGGGGTATGGACAGGGACAAAATGGGACAGTGGACAACACCTTACTCTATATTACCTTAATAAAAATCCATTTAAAAAAAGAAAAAAATTCAATGGGTACATATTCATGTTGTATAGGCTTACCACTAATTACAATGCAACTATGATAAGTTGTAAGGTAGGTAACACCGGAGAGGTTTCTCCCCTGTGTGGGTCCATGTTGGTATCAGGGTGTCCCAGTAAACAAAAAACGTTATACACCATTTTATAACGTTATATAACGTTATATGTCAACGTTTTTCTAAGGCTCTTTAGTATGACATAACGTTATGTAAAGTTTAAAACGTTATTTTGACGTAAAATACGTTTTCACCTGGGTGCCGTGCAAGACTTACATCTTTCAGAATTAGCATTGACATGTAACGGTACATTTGTATTAATGAATGCAATGACCCCTGCCCTCTCCAGACGTCCACCTGTAAACTGGTGAGATTTCTAACAGCTTTCTCTCCCGGGGCTTCTCTTCTCTAGGACTGGTAAGGCTGTGAGGGCGGGGGGGGGGGGGTAGAGCGTGGGTAGGCATACCCCTTGAAGATGTGAGCAGCAAGTGTCACGGGTGTGTAGCTTTAACACCTTCAGAGAAATGATGACGGGCCTGGAAGTAAGGCTGAGAATAGAAATGGGAACAGGGCCCTTTCTTGGCCGCATCTCAGACCTGATAGTAACAGGTTTGTGAATTGAAGCTCGTAGCTCCAGGTGGTATTAAAGTACTTGAATAAACTTCTTTTAAGCATACTCTTAAATGTGACATTATTATCAGCCAATCGGATAGTAGCTGAGATATTGTTCCATCTGTTATAAGTATTGAAGGGTGGAGAAAATTGGACACGTCTGGTATGAGGTGCATATAATTTGATCAGAGGCCCATCTGCAGCTCGAGTGACTGTTTTGTACCAAAACCCGGGAGTTGAGCCTCATCAGCTTATAACACAGTATTCCTAGCAAATATTTCCTTCGCAGATCTATTGGCAGGACTTTGATTTTGGCATGTATATAATACCAACATTTTGAAGAACTTCTTCTGCTCAAAGAGACTGACCCCAGACAAGAATATGCTACTGTTATCTATAAAAGGCAATAGCATAGTTTTGAATGATAATACCGCTGTGTCTTGGTCCATATGCTTTCTGAAGTGCCTTAACAACCAGATTTTCTAGTTGACAGAGCAAGTGATTTTTGATAATTGCGCTTTAAAACTCAGGTTGTTTTCCATAATAACTCCTAAATATTTATATTTAGCTACTTCTTCAAGTTCAGTGTGCTTGACATAAATTGGTGGTAGCTTGACATCTGTCTCATAAGTATATAACATTGTTTTGGTTCTTGGAATTTATGGTTAATTGGTCTTGGCATTTATGGTTAATTGGTTTGCATCACACCACTTCAAGAGAGTGAGGGGGGTACTGGACTCTCCAGGAGGGTGTTTTTCCCCATTGGTCAAATACGGGACCAATATGGACACAAAAAATACGAACCGTATACAGGACCCGTATTGGGAAGCCCAAAAACTGTGTTTTTCCCCCCTCCGTATCACGACCGTATGTGCATACGGGATTGGCATAAATTCTGCTGCATATGGGTTACCAATGCGGGACTCACCTGCCCTAATTGTAAAAATGTACAAAAACCAGTCTACATTCCAGGGAACCCCTAGGGAATTCCCTCTGTGACGTCATAACATAGATACACATACGGGATTAGGCTAGAGAGTCCATACAAACAGTGTTGTAGGTATGTATATGTACCCAGAGTACGGACCTGGGTGTAAGCAGTCCTATGGGAGTTCAATGGTTAGCGTTAGACCCGTCCACTTTTACTAAAAGTGGCCTGCAAAAATGGATTGGTCCTAACAGGGCCAGGTGCCAGCGCGGGAAAGACCTGACCTAACAGGTCCGCGCTTGTTAGAACCGCTCCATGTTTTGATACATAGTTTCTCAGCCCGGGGGGGGGGGGGGGGGTGTAGATGTACCCAGAGCACGGACCTGGGTGTAAGCAGTCCTATGGGAGTTCAATGGTTAGCGTTAGACCCGTCCGCTTTTACTAAAAAAGGCCAACTAGAAAGGAGGTCTCCACCTTGTGGCCTCCCCAACCCAGAGCGGCGGACACCCTACCTTTTATGGGCAGGGGTGTCCCATCCGCCGTGTTGGCCAGGCTGCCCCCGTATCCACCAAGAGGCCAATGTCCTGGCCCATGAGCTCTCCCTGTACCTCCAGCCCATTGCCCCTATGCTCTCGGCGTCCTTGCCAAGTTTTCGACCTCAACTTCGGTGCTACTGCTACTGAGGCCCCCACCCGGTTGGCAGGGGGGCCCCTCCCTAGTTTTCCACTGGAGACTGAGGTGCAGGGCCGGCAGCCTCCTCCTGCCGCTTCAAGTGTTTCTCAGACCCGCACTCATAGCACTTGCGGGGGGGGGGGGGGGGGGGCGTAGGGGGGGTTACCCCTTCCCCTGCCACCGTTTCCTGACAGGGGCGTGAGTGAAGGGTTGTTCTGCAAGACTCCAGGACAATCCAGTTTCTCCAACACTGTCACCATTCACTTCTCCATCTTGTCTTTTATCCAACGGTCCACCGTGCCCTTCAGCTCTTCCATATTCTCCGCCATGTTCTTAGTAGACCCCCGGACCAGGTGTGCCTTAACCCGCTCGGCCTTCAAGTACGCCTCCGCCTGCACCCATATCATCACCACCGATGACAAGTCCCTCTTGCCTCCCTAGTAGATCCAGTGCCGTAACTCCACATCCTCGATGCACTTGAGGAGTCATTCTTGGGAAATATTACCTACAGTTCCCGCGTCAGCGTCCAGGCACACCATCCGCACCAACTGACTGACCTCCTCCGCTAGGTTCTGGAGTGGCTCATCTGGTTTCCGTACCCGCGTACACAGCAACGCCTTGTACGACTCCGTCTGGCACCATGGCTGGAATCACCATGGCTCAACCAGCGCAGTATGCAGTTTCTCGTATCCCCCTTCCACGGCGGTTTTGACTGTGGCCAACAGCCGTCTCGCAACCCCGTCCAGGCTTACCCAAAGAAGGTTCCTGCTTGCTGCCGGGTCCATGCGTTTGCCAGGACGCATAGATCAAAGTGCGTAGTAAGTCAGTAGTAACGTCCAACCGGTTGGGAACAACCGCCGGCTTCTGGGGTCTGGCCACCTCATCGCCTCCCCCGAACGTGGCCACCCCATCAGAGAGCTGGCTCCAGCGCTTCCCGTGCATTTTGGTTACCATCTAGAGAAATCCTGGAATGGGTGAGTTTTTGAACCCACAATCATTTGTTCTAAAGTCCAGTGTCCTATGGCCAGGGCTAGTTTTTGAACCTTTTTTTAGAAGATTAGTGTTATTCAGATAGAGAATGGTCAGAGAACTAGGGTAACCTTTTTATTCCTAATTGTGCCCTGAATACTATGTTTTCCTATGACTACCTGTTTTTATTGTTTAGACATGTTACAGATGATCTCCCCTAGAATTGGTCAGAATATTGCTGGTGAATTTCCCACAAAGTAGGAAGATGTTACCTGGCTGGTAATAGTAAAGTGTGTCATACCTCCAAATGTCAATATATCAAAATTTGACCTATGAACCCTAGTCTTTTTCACCTCTGTTTCATCATCATATATCTAACTAATAAAATGCTGAGTGATTTTGAGATATCATCGGTAGATCAAAATATATTGAACACTTGGATCACCCTTTAAGGTGGCCAGCTGGCATTGCAAACACGTATACATGTAAGTAGCTGAGATATATGACCGACCGCATAAAATATTTGCATGGTGAGTCTGGGACCCCCCTATTTTTCTTGAATTTCCAGTGAGCATATGCCCTTAGGTTCCTATGGTAGGAACATGGTAAAGTCGTAGTTACTTTTAGCCTAAACCCGCCCGCAACCTTGAAGAATACTCTTTAAGCAGTGTTAAGCTCGGTAAATGCATGTAAATGTCATAGGAAGATCATAATCACCATTAGGCCGCTTTAAACAGCATTTACTGAAATCAAATATGCTTAAAGTGTCCAATCCTTGCTTAAATGCCAACATGTATGCAGTGTGAATCTGTTATCTTGGCTCTAAGATGGCTAGGTTCAACAGCCCTGGGACCAAATGTCACTATACCTTCCGACCAAGCCTTCTTTGTAATAACCATTTGAATTCAGAATAAATATGAATTTAAAATAAAGAAGGTGAAGCGTTATTTTACATTATTTATTCACAGTGTATGACGGTTGGCCAGATTTCTTTCACATTATGATATCAAATAGCATGTAAATTGGCCTCAGTAGAAAGATGTAGCATGATTTACTCACCGTAACAATCCTGGCTTGTAACCTTCAAGCTGCCTATCTCAATCATTTTTGCCAACGTTTCTTTCGTGGTCAGAACCACACGAGTACCATCTGAATTTAACATTAATCGCACTGGAGAGAGTTCTGATATTTCGAAGATGACAAGGAAATTCATGCATTGAATCTAATTCTCTACAATATGGGGTGGTGTATCTCGGGAGTTAAATTTCGAGGCATGCACCTGAATTTTAAGATATTAGCGTAAATTATTAAGTATTCAATAGTACCAGAGTAATTTGTTAATATAAGAGTTATTCATAAAAAAATGTTAACCATTAGCGTAAGTCCGCGTTTTTTACGCTATTGTGATCCCTGTACTTCTGTAACAGCCCAAGGATTTTGACAGTATTAGCTTTAATTTGATACCGATATTTGTCCATTTTTATTGTTTATCAAAAATGAACAAAAGAGAACCCAAAACCTCATTTTTATGATCCGCGCGGTGATGAGAGACCTTTTTTCTTCAAAGTTGTCTAATGCCTGCCTATTATGCATCACCCTTTTCTCCAGTCTTAAACATTCTAAATAGCAATGAACATACAAACATACCTGGGACTATATGTTGAAAATATCTTTCCTGGATAGATAAAACTATGCACCATTTGTTGATAGAGTATCAGAAATAGTCAGTCACTTCTAGAATGCATGTATATATGTAACAGAACACTTTACAATCCTGTTGAAGTTCCCTCAAACTTTGTGGTTAAATATCTTAGAAAAAAACGTTCGGACCCAACTACGTTTTCGTATTGTCTTAGATTAAGTTACCTTTGGGACATGTGATATAAGCGTGATGAAACTCTAGTTACTTTGAGCCTATACCGCAAGCCACCTTAAAGAAGTAAATAATTGACAACTTTACCTGCTTGTAGGGGAAAATAAAAGATTCTCCATTCCCAGAAATCATAAGGGCGGTATTCTCCACCTACATCATATGGTTCACCATTCTTGAGTTCAGTTTTGATGTTGAAATAAACGTTTAACTCTGCACGCATGGTAACTTCTAAACAGGTCTTGCTGAATATCCACGGAGACTGCAGTTGGCACGGGTACTCATCAACGTTTTCATTACCACAGGCCAGCACATAGCGGCGGACTGTAAAGAACAATCGATTATTTTGGGGGGAAATTTCAAACATACAGATTTCCGACTCCTCTAGGAGAAGCATGGTGTTTGATTTAGTATGTTCAATATAATATAAAGCTGATATACCTTCTTTTGAGTCCCCGTCATTCGCCTCTCTCTTAACCCTCCTGGCTTTGGAAGCGGTTAACTCTATATCTTTTTGAGTTCGAACTTTCTGATTCCTCTTCTGTATTTGTTTCACTCTCTGTGTCCTTTGTTCTACTCCCTCACTGTCTATGTTTTCAACCTTTTCATCAGCTTTAAGTGACCTCCTTGGTACGGTGCCTCTGACTGCTCGCTTCTGGCGTTTGTTCACCGATTCTTCATAGTAGTCATAATAGTAGTCGCCAACATAGTCACTTTTACTTTCCCCGATGTAGTCAAACTGTGCGGGTTCAAAATCATATACACCTGCATCGTACGAATAGGCCTCAGTTTCTGCAAGTTTTAAAAATACATGGTTAATTGTTTAACAATTATTTAAGGGAAATGATTTGTGACTAAGGGTGTAATTGTCTCTGATTGCTTCAGGCCTACAGCAATCATATCAATTTTAGTGTGTAACTAGAATAAGAAGTTGACCTAGACAGAAGTCATATAGCAATAAACCCTGCATGATTAGTTAGACTTCCATTGTTATGGCTCACATAAATTCACCTATGAAGATAAGTAATAAACTCATATCTGATAAGAATAGCACAGATAATGGACCCTCCCACTTAGGCTTGAGTAACAGGCAAAATACCTCTCCCCTTTTAATATAACAACAACATCATAACAGCAGCTAATAACCAAAAGATAATAATTATAATTCGACTGTGAAAACGCCAACACCTTCCTCCATGAGTGTTCCATGGCCGATATCCCCTTTATCCCGGATGTTAGAAACCTGACGCATGCACGCGTCACATCCGATCATATTCCTGCCACAAATTATACCCTATAAAGGAACGCATCCCTTTCTAGATCCATATATTTGCTATATTACGTTCATGACATGGAACTCTGTCTGAGTAACCTTGTGTATTAACAAATGGTCTTAAGGTAGTTGCCTATCATAGGTCAAAACAAACTCCTTCAAATATTTCTCTAAATTACCTTACATGTATAATTTGAAACCAAACAGGGGAAAGAAGAGTAGCATAGTACTACTTTTAACAAAGGGTCCCATGCATAGTTCAGTGGTTTTTGGCATTTGAAAGGATAACATAATAATAATTAACTAAATGAAAGTCATGCTAGAGGTAGTTTTCAATACCAGCAGTATTGGCATGGCCCCTGTAGCCTCAGATCAGTTTTACATACCGCTGTATTGGAAAGCTATACATGTCAGGATAATTCAGGGAAATTAGTCGCGGAATCCTGTGGAGATGTTCAGAACCTTTAGAAACTCACTAACCCCACCTGATTATCAGAATCTTTTGAAATTCAGTGACTCCCCCTGGTGTGTTTTGGTTCAGGGCTTATTTTTGAAAACATTTTAGTAAGTTTCCCCTAGAGAGCCTCGAACCCTCTACCCTCTAAGTTATCATCAGGTGGAAGACTGCCTGGAATTACAGTGCAACCTGCATAACACACCCAGTCCTTTTTCACAAGTCTCTCAGCCCGGAATACAGGTCTGGTCAGTGGCAGCAATGCGTTTTTACCACAGCTTTTACATATTCATAATTGTGCTTTTATATATTTGCGAAAAATAAAGCCCTCTTGAGTATTTAGATCAATATGTCACCTACCAACTTATGGATGCATTTAGTGCATGGTCTGTTGCTTTTATAAGGATTAACTAAATGAATTCTGTATTTTGTCTGATTTGGCACATATAGAGCAGGGTATAGCAGCTGTATCTACTGGGAGAAGGTGTGAAATCTTGAACCCAAAATTGCTATACCAGGCTGAAGTGCTGGAAGAGTGTGAACAACCTGACCAGACACCCTGCCTGTAAAGACTCCCAGCCTGCTAAACCAGGCTGGGCAGCCTGCATTAACAGGCTGCCTGGAAATACGAACCAGACTGTATGCTTGGTCCAGTCCTCCACCTGATCATAGACATTTCAATGATAACTCACTCTGATATTTTGATATGTTACAGTATGGATATGTCCCAAGCCTAAGTCTAGTGAGGGGTCCATAAACCATTTTCAATGTAAAGATGCCCATTCTGTGAAAAGCTGTAGTATCGATATGGCTTGGTCAATCACTTCCATGTTTTGGTTAAGCATTGATTTTATGTTGTAAATGACCCATGAGAGGTCTCAAGGGGTTTATATGCTACATGTATTTTGAGATACTAGGATTTAACCTTAAGCAGAAGTCTGCGCAATGAACGTTTTCATGATTGTAAGCAACTACCTGAAAGACTTAGACAACAGTAGCATTAAAGGAGTACTGAGTCCGTTACCTACTGTATGCAACGTAATAATCGCACAGTGCCCATAAAAAAATATTATGGACACCTTTAAGTACTTAAGAGTTTAATCGGGGTCAAAAATTGAAATATTTTCGGTTATTTCTAGTATAAGAATCGGCCAAAAACAGCGGGTGTGCGCTTATCAGGGGGTGTGCGCTTATTACGTCGAATACGGTAACCCTGCAAAGTTTTGCATGCAAATGATGTCGTGGATTCAGAGCTCCATTAACACTTCCACTCTTACTGCCAAGATACTCACCTGCCCTCTCTTTCCGCACTGTCCTTAACCACTTCCCAGGGTGTTCAAATGTATCCTTATATCCACAATCATCATTCATGAACGTGCAGTTTAGATTTTGATCAGTCATTTCAATAACCGGTGCTGTAGAGAGTGAATGATATTATTGTAACACCATCATAATTCGAGTACATGGAGCAGGCTTATACTGGGGGAAGGCTTATATTCCTATACCTAAAGAAATGGTCTTGATGGTTCTCATAATTTCCAAAATTATCCTTTATTCTGACACATTTATTTCAATTTTTTCTACAATTTGGTCAGCAATTCCAGGGTTATTCATCTTTAAGCGGTCATAGACATTGATGATTTTATAAAGCTGAAAGAATTATGTAGATAACTCAAGTAGACGTATAGCTATGGCCTAAAATAGGATTTTGTTTAAGATACACTGCAACCCCCAGGTTTGTACTTGGGGCCCAGCTTATACTAGTCACGTTTTCCCCAGGCTTATACACAGGGCAGACTTGTACACAGGGGCTTATACACGGGGCAGACTTGTACACAGGGGCTTATACACGGGGCAGACTTGTACACAGGGGCTTATACACGGGGCAGACTTGTACACAGGGGCTTATACACGGGGCAGACTTGTACACAGGGGCTTATACACGGGGAAAAACAGTATTCCTGAGCAACTTTCCACACTGATTATTATTCTTATATTGACATATGTAATATTTTTGAGTAATTTTCTTACCAGTACAACCTTTGGAGTCATAAAAAATATCATCAATCGCAGCTTTGTGTGCCCAACTGGTAAAGACGATCTGTTCCACCCTCTCGGGTACCTTAAGCTGTAGTGTTGTCCAATCAGCAACTTCCACATTTGTGTACAAAATTGGAATCTTATTCTTATTGTTTTGAAGCCCAGTGATGAGGACTGGGCCACCGTAGACTTTGAGCTGGAGGCAGGAGGCGGTGGGGAGGGGTTCAATGTGGGGGGATGTTAGGTGCACCTCTTGATGTCCACGTCCTGCCAGCGAGCGATCCACCATCATCACATAGTCAACTGCAGCTGTGGGGGTTTAAACAGTCTCATCAGGCAGTGGTCACTTTTTTAACTGCATAGGGCCAAAAATGTGGGGAGGGGGACTGGAAAACATTTGTATCCCTCTCATTGGGAAATTTGTTGTGTGAAAATCGACTGAACCCCCTCCCTGTTCTTCACAAATGACCACTTGCTGAGGGTGTGTCTCATGAGATTGATACAATTGAAATGTCTTTGAACGAGTGTCATCTTTGACCAGGTGTCGTCTTTGACCGGGTGTTATCTTTGACCGGGTGTCATCTTTTACCAGCAAGCTTCAAAATGGAATAAATATAACAATATTCCTATAAAATAGGCCTCATTTCTGCTATTATGATTATAAAGACAACACCCGGTCAAAGATATTTCAATTGTACCGATCTCATGAGATACAGCCTAGTCCCGCTGGTATTCATTGGCGGAAGTGACCACAGGGCCAAGTTCACTTATATTCTTATATATATGACCAACGTCTCAGTCACTATACGGTGAGTCTATGTCAGATCAACCACTAGCTCCTGGGTGACCACCTCAGAATTTGTTCTCAGCTAGTCATATGGTAGACCAATGTGTCCTTATTACCATCTGTAAATATAGCTTTCAGATCCAAAGTGGTTTTCCAGTAGTCACCCATTTTGTGTAGGGGAGGCACACTTATCAAATAAAGGTGTTAAGGCTGGTCAATTTCCAGAGGTCTACTATGTAGAAACTATGGTAACTAGAAATGTACAACTCAAGACATTTACTTATCTATGTACTAACATGAGATAAAAAAAACCTATACCACCATTATCACTGAACCATTAAGAGCAGGGCGCACCAAACAGGAGAAGAAATTAGATACAGACTAGCCTTTTAAAGGCCAACACACTTAGATGCTCTACTCAAGGACTCCCATTTCTCTACAACTGACGTAGGGATATACAGATTTTGTGTAGAAATGGTAATATACTTCATTTCAATGCCAGAGGAGGCGCTGTGGATGCTTAAAGCTGACCAAGGGGTGCAGTAGTGGTAGACTCACTCCAGGAGTTATGTCTCACCAAGAGTAGGGTGTTACATGAGCCGCTGAAGTCCGTCCCTGCAGGGCAATTATAGGGAGAATACTGACATAGGTCCATGCATAATCATATATGCTCCCCAAAATGTTAATTTACATTCCACAATATCGGTTGAGCCCTTCATTTAATCCCAATGAATTTGCGCTCCTGATAGGCATGGTGATTCTTATCTTGTGTGATTCATTTCTATCTTTTAAGACCTGGGAATGTGCAGTTACCCCTGAGTCTTGGCACTGCACGAGTGGGTAGCCTGTGGCACATAAATCTGCAGTAGGATAGCTATGCATGGCCTTAGTCAATGTCAAATATGGGAGAATCTATGAAATTCCAAATAAATTCAAAGCTACTGACGGTTTCTATACATATTGGGGTATCCCATGACAGGTGCACATTTTTATTGTGAGCACTAGTTTAGCTTTTATGACATATTATGTACATTTTTATAACCATGTATCAACTTTCTAGAAAATGTGCATTTATATCATGAAACTACACATTCTGATGAACTGAATGTATCCAAGAAACATTATATGGCTATAGCCAAATCCCGCATACTTGAAGTCAAAGTAGCCCTATATATCCTCCATATTCTTAGTAGACTTATGGTCATGTTAAGACTATAAATCCTTACACAATTTCAATTTCAATTTTCAATTTAACTGTTTATTTTACTGAATGTAACAATCTACAAATTAACGCAGTTAACAATAGTACACTCAGCCAGACAAAGACAGCATATAATGTCCATAATTGTTTGACTACCTATTTTTCATACATTTATCACAATGCCATCTTTTAGCTTCATTATTACAAAGAATTAAAGAATTCTTTGGGTGATATTACTGGGGGAGGGGGTGGGGGTTGGATGAATGAATGAATTCAATACATTTCACTAATACTCTACATGTTACACATTTTACATTTCTCATATAAATACATGATAACTTAATAATGCTAACTAGTTCAGTAAACAATTTTGGAATTAGAGTCTAATTCTGAATATTATACACCTTTAGCTCGTGAATACTATGAATTGTCATGTTACAAATCATTAATCCACATCATATTGAATATTTTTGCTTGTATTAATTAATCATATCGAGTCATTGTTTTATTACAATTACTCATTGGACGACTTTTTTCATTGGACGACTTTACCAGCTTTTGTGCGATAAATATTTGTGATTTTACATTTATGCTTCCTAACAGTTGTACAGTATTTATAATTTTACAACTAATGAGTCCCTCATTAAATTTGTGTCCACATTTCCACCACTTATGCACACATGATCTAGCACCGCTGACCTGACTCGATCTGACATAGTGTAGCTACACATTATCTTTTTGCAACTGACTCAAGAAAATAAGTTATTATATTACAACTTACTTCTCTGTCTTACAAACATAAGTTATGAGATGTTTTATTACAACTCATTACTTTGCCTACATTCCTCATCAATATTTGGTAACAATTCTCCAATTAATGACAGTACTTTATTGCTGCTGCATTGCAGTGTAGATGTCATCTACCGCCTCATTTGTAAATTGCTGATCATATCTCCATTCTTATCAAAGAATTTTTTAATTAGAATCCTTAATTTACCCTTGAGACTCTTTTTATTCTCAGCATTTCGTACCTCAGCAGGGATTAAATTCCATTCATGAAATGCTGCATTTGGGGGAGATTTTCTCACACGCTCAGTATGTGAGAGATACATTTTTATAAGGGGACCATCTGCAGCCCTAGTTCTTCTATTACCTACTAGCTCAAGCCCATTTATTGATATTATTCTATAGGAAAGAACACCCTGTAAGTATTTCCTCCTTAAATCTATGGGAAAGATTTCTGCATCACTATGAAGTTTTTTGATGGAGATTTCTTGGGGATCATATATCTGGTAACATACCCTTAATGCATTATTTTGCAACACTTGCACTTTCTTTTGATAAATAAAGCTAAGAGCAGAAAAGAACATATTGCTGTTATCAATATAGGGAAGAATCATAGTTTTCAGCACTGTTAAAGCTGTATTAATATCTAAACAAGTCCTAAAGTGGCTTAAGATCCATATTTTATGATTTAATTTACTTATTGTTTTGTTTAACTCCAACTTAAAAGTAAGTTTTTGATCAATTAACACACCCAAATACTTGTATTTTTCCACTCTTTCTAATTGTTTTCCTTTTACTAATAGCGGATCTACTCGCACACCATCTTCATACGCATATAGCATGAACTTTGTTTTGCTTGCATTAATGGTCAATTGGTTCACATCACAATAATCCATCAAAAGGTCTAAATCATTTTGTAAAACATTTCTTATCTCCTCAGCAGATTGACCCGACATATATAGAACAGTGTCGTCTGCATACTGCAACACTTTGCTATTCATATTTAACCTTGCAAGGTCATTTACATATATAATGAAAAGAAGTGGCCCTAAAATAGACCCTTGGGGAACACCGTAAGTAACATTAATCCAGCTTGAGTGTACATTAATAGCTATTGTTTTTTGGGACCTTTGGGAAAGGTAGTTTTCAAACCAATGCATAATACTCTGTGAGAACCCATAATCAGGCATTTTATCCATCAACTTTCTATGATTTATTGTATCAAAAGCCTTGCGATAATCTATATAAACTGCCCCTACCCAATCCCCTGCATTCAAAGATTCAAAGATATCCTTTGCTAATTTTATGACTGTGTCTTGTGTTCCTCTTTTCGCTCTAAAACCATTCTGCTTATCAGTTAGAAGAGAATGACCTTCAAGATAAGATGTTGTTTGCTTGTGAATGAATTTATCTAAAAAAGTTCCTGTTACTGGAAGGAGGGAGATAGGCCTCAAATCACTGACATTACTTGGGTTTTTTACTTTTGGTATAGGTGTTATTTTTGCCATTTTCCAGCTATCAGGGAACACACCACTTGCTATTGACAGATTGATCACATGTAGAAAGTGTTCACTCATACCTAATAAGCACTCTTTCAAAACTTTGGCTGATAGATTATCAAACCCTGAGGATTTAGTTACATCAATCTCCTTGACCTCTCTTCTTAACTCCTCGAGGGACACATCATTGAAATGAAACTCATCATTTATTATGTTGGCTTCAATGTTAAGATTACCTTGATATTCAGGAATTTCATCGGCCAGATTCTTACCAATGTTTGCAAAAAACTTGTTTATGTGCTCTGCTGCCCCATCAGTAGGTATATCTTCCCCTATATCATTTATTAGATTCAGACTTGCTGAGCTTACATTACTAGGCAAAAGTTTTCTTAGTTGATCCCAAAACTTTTTTGGATCATTTTTGTACTTAACTAATTGCTGCGTAATGTATGTGTCATTCATCAACCCCCCCCCCCCCTCCCCTCAGTAGTATCACCAAAGAATTATTGAATTCTTTTGTTATAGCAGAGCTAAAAGAGGGTGTTTATTAATTATATGTATTAATGTACAAACTTGATGACGTGTAATACCTTCTTATGTCATCTGAGCAAACTCTTGATAACTGTGTTAATTTGTAGACTGTTTGTTCAGGCTAATAAACTTTTTAAATTGAAAATTGAATTGATTGCGCTCTCCTATTTTTAGCATTTGCCCTATTTTTTGATAACTTAGCAATATCCTTATCTTCTTTTTTATGAGTTTTTCTTGCTCTTCTTAATGCTACATCCCTATCTCTCATTAACTGTGCTACATCTGGAGTTAACCACTCAGGCTTCTCCCTTTTAAAAGTATTACGTTTGATTGGACAATTCTTGTCCAAATACACAATTAAATGATCATAAAATATTTTCCAAGCTTCACTTGGGTCCCTACTTGCAAAAAACAGATCCCAATTCAGACTTTTCATATACTGTAAAAGCTCTTCTGCATTCTATCTCCTATAAACTCTTCCCATAAAATCCGCCGAGACACCACCTCCTTTCTTTATTCTTTTCCTAACAATATATACCGGTAGGTGATCACTAATACTCTTCTCAACGATATCAGCATCATCTATATCATTCTGACCTGTATTTATTATATTTGCATCCGCAACATCATTCATGTTTGTGAAAATTAAATCTATAACTGCACTAGAATAAAGCTGTCTTGTGGGTACTTGTATGTATTGAGTCATACCAAAAGCTGCCTCAATCAATTCACACCTTTCTTGCGCTTTGGAGCTTTTGCTGTAATCTATGTTCATATCTCCGCCTAAAATATAATCAACATTTTTTTTTCCCTCTAATTTCTTAATTTTTGCTAATGCTTTTATAATGTGCAAGAAAAATGCATCTTTATTTCCCGAGGGAGGCCTATATACATTGAGTATATAAATTTTCCTAGTAAAAGGTAGGCACACTTTTAAAGTTAATATTTCCACATTCTCATTCATTATATGCAGATCTTCATCTTGTACAACCTCATGGCATATACTATTCTGGACTAAAGTTGCTAAACCACCAGCTTTGCTAACATCACCTTTCTCATTTAAATATTGCCTATCCAGTCGAAAAATAACAAATAACACCTCAACCATAAATAATCAGAGGACCACAGTTTATTTTCGATGTAACACCCTACTCTTGCCAAGAGTACTCGGCAGGAACTGCCTTTGACTTCTGGGTGGCTGGCTTATATATCAGGTCGCTCAGTGGTGGGGCCAGATATGCGTACGGGTAGGGTTAGGCTGGACCGGATACATAGTTCCCTTGGCCAATTATAAGATCAGCCCGGGAAGGACTTCTCGTACCTCATAAGGGACCATCCGGGCCAAAAATTAGCCCAGTCAGGCGGAAGAATAGCCTAATGGTGTATTTGTACATTACCACACAAGTTAGCTTTTACATACTTTTTGATAAAACAGATGGGATCTTAAAGGGAAATAATGTTTCATGTTCTTTTAAGTGTATCTTTTTTGATTTTCTAAAGCATTCTAAGTTTCCCAGTAAGTAAAGGTAGATTCTGACAATATTTCATTTAAATCCATCCCCGTATAGGATGGGTTCTGGATATCACACTTAGGCCCAATCTACACACTAGATGACAGCAAAGGACTGCAAGGATGGTTTTCCCGAGGATCTACACTAATTATATGGGTTGGTCAGTATTGACTGACGTGACCAACCTGGGTTTGTTGTTTAGGGAGCCATGAAATGACTAAGGTAGTGCTTCAGTACTAACTAAGGTTTTTAGCATAAGAAATATCAGTGCACCAAGGGATTCCACTAGCAGGGAAGGATTCTGCTAGACTCTAAAATAACACACCCACAGATAATCAAAATGCTCCAGACCTTAGTCTCTGGTGGCTATCCCCGGTTAGTCATAGGGACATTGGTCAGGTAGGACCAAGTGCTATTCAAAGATGACTGAGGCAAAACAGAATATATATGTCACGCGCGATATCGGAATTTGCGCAATATCGGAACTCCTACATGGTCATAAAATATATCATAAAATATATCAATATACCCCTCAAACAGATAGGTAGGACAAGAAAAATATCTGCAAGGGGGTTATTTTTTGTATCATCTGGGGCCCAGGCAGCCAAAGCTCCAATGTTTTGTCACAGCAGAGGCATTTCTGCCACACCTTATTCACAGCTACATACAGGTGTGACATGCATGTGGGTTATCCCTTACTGTTTTCACACTTCCAAAATGCAGTACAGCATCCTCAAACATCATTGAAATATATATTTATATTCTATTTCTGTATGTACAGTAAAAACAGGTAGGAATTCTGAAACTGTGCAATCTAACTATGGTACAATTCCGGAATTGCCCTGCGCGGTTCCGGAATTGTACAGGGGCAATTCCGGAACTGTACAGATTCTGATTCTGCGCCTGACATATATATGACTTATGGCCTACTCTAAAGGACTTAGTCTAAAACCTATTGAAATGGAGAAGACCTGGCAGTAGGTACTGTTGACTGATTTATTACCCTTTCTGGAGCCTAAAGATTATCAGTGCATAGCACTCACCTGAGCCTGAAGGTGGTTCCGACATCTCATATTTAGCGCGGAAGCCCTCGTACCAGGTTGACACAGTGAGGGCAGTGAAGATCACACTCATCTCCCTCCCTGAACTCACGAAGACCAAATCGGGATTCTTCTGGTAGCCACAGATCTCTGTGCGGCTCATCATATCTTCAGTGTTGTTATCAGGGACATCAGTGGCGTTAGGTAAAGACACCTGAAGCGCACCCGTCACCTATAATATACACATATATGAGATACATAGAGAAAAGTCCACAAGTTTGAGTCTATTAACAGGTTTATTTCATGAGGTGACCTCCGGCTGTATTTCATGTAGGCCAATAAAATGCAGCCCGAGGACCCCGAATGAGTTGACCTTTGTGTTTGTGTTTTACCACTGTTGATTCAAATTGTCCAAATTATAATAAAGAGGAGCCTAAAATGGGTTTTCTCTATCCAATTCAAATGTAAAAATACACCATTTTTGATGATGTCACAGGCCATGAAATACAGAAGAGGGTCATTTCACAGGGGGTGAAATATGATACTTGGTTAGATCAATTGGGCAGCCGTATTCCATAAGAAATAAATGAGTACAATTGGATTCTTGGTAGCAGACCCCCATGAAATAAAATAGACTAATGCCAACGCCCATTGATACCATCGCTGGCGTATTTCACAGGTGGGGGCTAGGGTCATCTCCCACAAAGCAGCAGGCTCAGTGGCAAATGCCCCTTCCCCTACAATTGTTCTTGGTCCATCAAATACAGCCACATTGTATTGGATGGAGAGTATTGGATATGGCATTCCTATGGGGTGTTTCACAAGGGGAAAATAGATAAAATTCATTTAACATGTTTTCTAAGGCCAACTTAATATCACCCAATGATAATCTTATCTTATAATTGTATCTATGGTCATATTCTTATAATTAGATACAATTAAAGATAATAATGCAGCTTGTGAAACTGACATTTGGTTAAAGTAAGTCAACCTTAAAAACCATTTAGCATTAATCAGTAGTATTGTTTGTATCGGAATGGGACTATGCTTAAGTACTGTTTATTACTCATTGGACTTGCAGCCAATCAGAGGCCTCCATTTGACCGGAAGTGACCATTGCCATGGTAACGTGACCTAGTTAGGCTCTCAGCCAATCAGAGGCCAGCATTCTAGGTGACCTACTGACCTACTTAGTGACTCTCAGCCAATCAGAGGCCGGCATTCTGGTAACCATGGTAACGTGACCTAATTAGCGACCACGTGACTCTTTTGTTTGTAAACAACACCACGTGCCACGTGACATGTCACGTGACGTGTTTGTTTGTAAACAAACGTGACCTAATTATGGGATTAGTGAGAGCACGTGACTCTATTTTTTTTGTTTTGTAAACATGTCGACGATGAGCTGATTAGTTTTTCAGATAACTTATGTATGAAAATAAAAACACAACAAAATAACTCATTTTCATTTCTATTATTCACATTTCAAATCATTCTTTTTCACACACAAGTTTATGTCTTTTTCTTCTTGTTCTTCGATTTGCAACCCAACAGACCGCGAAGCCTAGCCTCGCCACTCTCACACCCACCACTCTTGTTCTCCAACATACATTGCACCACTTCCAGCACCATTTCGGCAAGGCAGTAAACCTTTGCTTGCATGAAACGACAATCATCGCAGCACCCCACTTCTGTCACAACATCAGCATCGCGAGCCTCTGACTCACTGTCCGGTCGCTCAGCTTTGGACTTTTGCTCATTTGCATGACGCATTTCTTCGGGTTTCTTGTTCGACATGCTTCAATTAGGAAATGAACGCAATGAGGTCCACAGGTGTCAGCAGAGGTGTCTTGGAGTTGGACACGGTTTCTTTGCCATTGAACGGAGCAGAGCAGTTCAGGAAGGACAAGAACTCCCCACTCAGCGGCGGTAAGCCGAAGGAATCAAAGTAGTACACTTCACCAGTCCTCGACACGTAAAACGCCACCCAATGCTGACCTGGTAAATTTTGAGGATCTGTGTTGCTCACGAAACAAGTGTCCTTGATAGGGTGCTTTAGAATGGTGTCACAAGAGAAAACACCTAGGAAACAATGTTTTGTGTGAACGTTTTCCTTCAACAAACTTATTTCAAGCGTATTCATACGCTACCACCGTCACACCGTCTTCAGTTCATGTGGTAGTCGGTGATGGGATGGTGATCTCAGGTCAGCTCGACGACGTTGTCGTACACCAAGTAGAGTAGCACCGTTGTGGTCTTCGCTAACGCCGTGCGGAAACTGACCTCCACCCTCAGCTGACCCGCCTTTATAAGGTTGACGAGACACCCGTCGTGCAACCTGTCTGGGGTTAGATCGAGGGGGAACACGGTGTAACCGTTCGGGAAATCGTCGTATGAAATACCACAGGAGCGCGCGCCCTCGTACATCCCCGTTTCCGTGTGTTGTGCTAGGTACTCTCTCACTGCCGTCTTTTTCGTAAAGTCGGGGACGTAGGCGTCGTTCGGCACCTTCTGATCGTTCACTGTCATTTGAAGCGAGCTGATGTCGTAATGCTGCATCTTGAACGGGTTCTTCAGGTAATTACCGCTGAAGGCGTCGTGGTTCAGGAAGCAAATCATCATCGACTTGGGTGGCTGGCCTGTGTTGGAGTGCGTGTGATCTCTGTTTCCTCCAGGGATGGCGTACGTCGTCACCTCCACTCTGTTGACCGGGTAGTCAAAGGGTCCATGTTCTATGACAGCTCTTTCATGCGTTTCCGCCACAGAATCCGCTACCAGCACTCATCGCACAAAGAGCTTCCCTTTGTAGATCTTGAATTTGAAGCCTGCGTCAGCGGCGCACATGAGATAGAAAGAGGGGGCCGCCTGTTTGAGAGTGAGATTGATTTCCGTCTCTCCAACGATCAATTTCGGTTTCTTAAGTAGACGCGGACCTCGTCCAAACTCTTGGATTTCAAGGGGAAATAATCCAAATGTGGAAAACTGATAGCCGCCATCCCACTTCGATTCTTTCCAGTTCTGTCCACCGCGACGCAGCGTAACAGAGGCACTTGCATGTCACCCACATGTCTCTCCTCGATGATGTCGGTGTACACGTACACAGAGTACACGCCTCAGAAGCGGTGCATCATGTAGACGCCGGTGGTCGTCGCATCGAAATGAGTCTTCGCCCCAAAGCCTAGAATGTCCGCCAGATGATCAGTGAGGAGGAGGCAAGTGAGGAGGAGGCAAGTGTGTCTCGGCTGGTCGACGGTGACGCGTCTCGTCATCCCGTCGTACAAGAAGATGGACTTCTCGCGGATCAGGAAGCTATCACCCACTAGTCTATCCGTCATGATCTTATTCAAGCGCTGGATGAAGTGGGCATTGTTTCCGGTGAAAATAGGGGGTTAAGGGAACATGTTCGGCAGAAAGGAGCGCACATTCATATTTTGCTCCATTCGTGCAACCATACTTTTTGCCTGGGTGCTCGTTTCCTCCTGCTTACGGGTCGCGGACAGGAACTGCTTGTATACGGTGTTGGTCTGTTTCAAGTCGACGTCTCTTTTGAACTTTTTTCTTCCCCCTTTCACACACTGCTCTTGCACCGTGTCTGGTGTCTTTTGCATGACATAACGCGCCTCTGTCTCATTTAGCGGGTTAGCGCTCAAGAGCAACCTCTTCAGACCGATCAGCTGGTTCACTTTGGCCCAGTCCACCTCGGGGGGATCTTTCTTGCCGTGTTTCTTGTTATCCAAAACTCTTTTTGCCTCAGCCAGTGAACCCTTCATGCGCAGAGGAAGAACCATGATCATATCGTCGTCTTGAACGTTGCTCCATTCTGTGGGGAGGATGATCTCACTCAGAGCAGCTTCGTACGGTTCGGTCAGAAGGAGCGGCGAGTCGAAGTGAGTTCAGAAAGACGTCAAGCTGTTGTCAGGGTAATACTCCATAGAGCTGTTGCTAGGTAGGGTGATGTTCATTTTTTCTACGTGATTTTTTTGACAGGAATCCACTCGTTGAACTTGTTGTCGTAACCAAACCAATGCACGAAAGCCAGCTCTTTGCCATCCACGGTCTTGCGATGCAACACCTCGTCTATCAGGTAAGTCTTGTCGTAATGAGTCTTTTAGACCTTCTGAACCTCCTCAGGGTAGAACACGCCCTTTATCTCCTCACCGCTGTCGTCTTCTAGCTCGAACCCTCTGCTTCCCAACGTTTTAGCAACGTTCATCACTTCCTCGTGCCAGTTTCCCTCGTGCCCTTTGTCAAAGGCGCCATAAGTTCTCAACATCCGAACTCTGTCACCCGGAGCGATGACATCTGCGGTGGACGTCTTTTTTTTTTTTTGATATTCATTGATTTGTTTCTTAGTGGGGACATCTTGTCTGTAGAAAACCCTTTCGCTATTTTCCGAGCTGACGTCAGCGGGCGCCATTTTCAACGTTTTGTGGTGAGTGCGATTGTAAGAAGACACTACATCATCCAGTACGTCTATGTAGTGATATTTGCGCTTGTGTGTGAAATAGCGCCACAGCTTCTCCTTCAGACTTCGGTTCAAGCGCTCCACTAGACTAGCTTTGATCTCGTCGTTCTCGCCTGTGAAAAACTCTATGCCCTCGCTGCTCAGGTGATCTTGGAAGATCTTGTTGAGAAACTCTTTCCCTTTGTCTGTCTGAACGGAGCGCGGTTGTCTCTCCGCAGCTCATGGTTTGGAACGCCTCGCTGACAGCCGCGCCGCTTTTGTATTTGGTGGGAGCGGCCCATGCATACCTGGAGAAAACGTTGATCGCCGTCACCACGTATTGGAAGCCACCGTTGTGAGACGCCAAAGCTTGCATGTCCATCAGATCTAACTGCCACTGATTGCGCCGGTTATCGTCTTGTTCCTTGCGTATTTTCTCCGAATGGGTTTATGTTTAGTGTAGGCGTCCAGTGACACCAAGGCATCTCGGATGACAGCCGGGTCTTGGTGGCGAAAATGATGTTTCTGGAGTTTGGTGACACTAGTGAAACTGGAGGGTGCTTTGACGTTGGTTTATTTAGCTATAACACGCCTCTTTTCTTTTTCCTTCTTGGTCAGTTTCTTCACTGACTAAACCATGAGGGTGGGGAAGCGTTGAAGTTTGCTTGGCCACTGCGCGGTTTCTTTTTCTTTCTTCGATCACCCGTTCTGCTGGTGGAGCGGGGAGTATACTGCTCCGCGTAGTAGCGCGACAGCGGCCTGTTTGACGGTGATGATCTGTTGGTAGTCGGAGTTTGGAAATTGTCGTCGTCGTTGTCGTCAGAAGCGCCACCAAAGTGGAAGGGGGTGGCCGCCGCACCGATCTCTGCTGCTGTCTCTTCTTCTGTGTTGGAGCTCACTCGTTTCTCTCCTCTGTCGCCAGCTCTCATGTTCGTAGGTCTCTTGGGACTGCTCGCTTTATACAACAGGTTACCAATCAAGGAGCCAGTGGGATCTTCCGCGCGCAGCACCTATTTGAATGGAGTGTAGCCTGCGGGTCTCTCCACCCTCTTCCTGTGCCCACTGATGTCATTCAGTAAGTCCACTATGTTAATTCTACGGGCGGGATCTGTTTTTTTACCCAACATCTCGCGCACCGTACCATCCTCGTTCCACTTGACCGAGGTGGCGTTTTGCAATCTCTTATACAGCTTGGTGGTGGGGACGCGTTTCTCCTGCGGAACTTGTCTGAGCAAACCCTTTAGCAGGGAGACGTGGTGTTCACCAGTCTGATGAGGTGGTGGCGAGGGGGAGTAGGATGTCGGGATGTTGTGGTTGTTGGGATTCGCGAGAAAAAATTGCAACCTATTCAACAACTTTCGGTATTTCAACATTTTCTCTCGCGATTCCAAAGTAGGATCGTTCAACACTAAGTCCAAGTCCCTGTAGATAAACTGTAGCATCTGGTGTAATGCTGCGTTGAGATGAAGGGATTGTTCTGCCTGTCTGTAGTAATAGGGCATATTGGAAGGTAGGCCTGTGACGCTTTCCCTTTCGAGAGCGTGTCAGGATCCACGAGCGCCAAGCGTTTGTAGTGTTGTTGCTGCTCTGAGTCCGTCATGGGGGTAGCGGTGGTGGTGCAGGAATGAGGTGTCTCACATACGGAGAATGCTTTTTATAAGCGGTAAGGCCATCCCTATGAGAGCTGGAATGAGGAAACCTCCCTTGTGTACCAAGACGCTTCTCTTTCTTTTGATGGAAGTCGATTTTTTGCTAACCTCCCTCAGCACATCGGCGGATTCTCGAAGACTGTCCAGTTGTTTGTCTCGCTGAGTGGAATGTTTCCCTCCGGTAAATTCTGACAGATCTCGCTCAACGCCGTGATCAAATCATCGCTTCCAGAGCCTATTAAATGCTCGCAATCCTCTGTCGAGCACTTAGCTAAGTGCTTAAGAGTGCCATAGTGTCTTCCGAGTCGATGAGAAGCCATTGCTACTGCTTTCTCTTTCTCTTTTTTTTGTCTAGCGGTACGAATACGAGCTGATCGTAAATAGATGTCAAAGAGGAGCGTATTCTCAGATCGTCGGGTGTTGTCTGCTTAAAGTCCAGGAGGAGGTATGAGTGAGGACGCTTGAGTTCGTGCGTAAATATACTAGAGAGAGCCGTCGCGTTGGAGGGAAACACCTGTCGAGACAGACTCGCTATTTGCCCCATGTCACTCGAGTTCTTGAAAACGATCATGTAGTGAGCGTTCAGACTCATAGTTCGAAAGTTGACGATTTCTGGAACAGGTTCTGAGTGATTTATATGACGCTCACGTTCCAGTGATGAGAGTATTTGGTCAGCTACCACTTGCTGATTTGAACTACTCATCAGTAGAGTGTGCGGTCGTAGATCACCTTCTGCTCCTCCTCCCACGTCTCCCGCAATAGACTCTTTGCTAGGAAGACCTTCTCTGAATTCCATGCCGTACTGATTTTGCATTTTTTCAAACAGGGGTTGCCACCCGCCGTTATGGTAAAAGATCTTTTCCACTAGTGGCGTGACCAAATTCTTCACGTCCCTCAGAAATCGATCCACCAAGCGCGATTTTCCACAACCGGAGGGACCGCTGATAATACAACTGAAGGGTCCTTGTAGTCGAGGGTCGAAATGTATTTCCGTGAAGGGTATGCTTTTACCACTCGATATTTTTTATTCTATTTTATCTTATTTTATTTTATTATTTGCAGCACGCGTTATAGAGTCCACCTGTCTGTCTGTCGACGTTTGGTGACGAGTGGTTGTAAGGGACCGCTGGTGGTGAGTTTTATTCACACCAACATCACCAGCAACAGCAGTAGTCTTTTTTCTTTTTCTTTTTCTTATTTTTGCGATATATTCTATTTTCACTTAATGTCCATAAAAGATTGTATCAGACTCCGGAGGAGTCTGATACAATTATTTATTTAAAAAAAAGAGGAAGAGGGGGAGGAGCAGGGGGGGAGAGGAGGAGGAGGGGGCGCAGATCAATCTTCTTTTTTTTTGATCATTTAGGCAAAGCTTGTCGCTTTGCCGCTTTCTTTTTCCTTTTCTTCTGACGCGATCACATCTAAGAAGCAATAAGCGGTGCGAATGGTGTGGTGACAATCACAAATTGAAGTGTATGCTTTAAACGGATGCGTTCCTTTCTTCTTCAATTCGGTTACACTGTAATACACAGGATAACAAGTGAGGACATCAAAACGTTTTGAGATCATGTTTACATCGACCACCACGCGCCCCCCCCTGAGTGGGAGCCGCGGTAACCCCCAAATAACCGATGTGGTCATCGAATCGTTTCATAGCACTCATTCTCACAGTATTATAGTAGGGAGAGAAGGAGGAGTGCGCTTTGTTTTCATGAAACGCCCAACGAGTGGGTTCCCTGTGGGTGGCTATCAAACATTGTCAGACTGAAGACTGTTCTTTGAAGATAGCTCTTGGCCATTTCTCTATGTTTTCTTTTTCCGCTCTTGTTACACCTCCCGCGCATTTGCTTTTCATGAGAATCTCATACGCTTCAAGAGAAGCGTGATTCTGAAGTATGTGACGTTCACTACTTTCAGATAAAAAAATAGCTAGGGAGCTGCGTTGTAGAGAAGGAGGAGGAGGAGGAGAAGAAGAGACTTGTCCGCGCGTCCTCTCGAGTGCCATATTTTTTCTCTCCAAAAAAAAAAAAGAGTGAAAAAAAGAAGAAAAAAAAGAAAAAAAAAAAAAGAGTGGACTCAGCTCAGATTTCCTCCTGGAGTGTAAGTGACGGCGGTGGCGACGGCGACGACGGTGTGGTGGTAGCGGTGACGGTGGTGGTGGTGGTGGTGATGGTGGTTGTAGTAGTGGTGAGAGTGTGTGTGGAAAGAAAGTAAATGTCCGCCTTTTCATATGAGTAATGAGAGCGAGATCTAATCCCGTTTTGACCTGGTGTATGATGATGAAAGAGAAACAAAACCCCAATCCCACTTTCGGCTGGATCCCCTCCACCTCTGCTCGATCGACATGAGAGGAGTGTCCTTACTGTGATAATTGGTGTAATGCACATCAGCTGTATAAAAGATTATGGGATCATGGGTGTGACTGTGTATACAATAAACTACAGGGGGTGGTGAGTGTAACTAACCCCTCTCCCCTCCCCCGAGACGTGTGCGCGTGTGTGTGGTAAGATCCCAGTTTCACCTGGATCCCTTCACCTCTGATCCATCGACATGAGAGGGGTGGTTCAAACAGAGCCCCGACTGTGATAATTGGTGTAATTGGTTTAATGCGCGTCAGCTGTATAAAGGATTAGGGGATCATGGGGAGTGAGTGTGTATACCAAAAACTGCAGGGGAGGAGTGTTGAACAAGAGGTGTGCGTGTGGTAAGCAACTTAAGGCTGAACAAAATCTGAAAATGAGCGAGTTAATCTCCTCCTCCTACTGTGAGGATGAGTTGGCAGCTGAAAATCGGTTTAAGAGGAGTAGGGGTATATAAGGGAGAGTGAAACCAAGGCTCACTCACACACTTCCACCAGCTTCATCATCGGTCGCACCGACCGCTGTACTACTACTACTACTACTACCACTACTACAGACTATCAACTCTCAGGTAACGGTGACATGGGGTTTTATGATGTGGCGCGCGTATGTCGAACTACTGCTGTAGCTGCTGCTGCTGCTACTGCTAGTGCTGCGGGTCGTGCTACTTCCGCATTTGCTACACGAGTTAGTGATGGAGATGGAGATGATATTGTTGTTGCCACCCCTGCTGTGACTGCTGCTGCTGCTGCTGCTGATGCTGCTACTACTGCTGCTGTTGCCGATGCTGCCGCTGTTGAGGCTGTTGCTGCTGCTGGTGCTGCCGCTGATGATGCTGTTAGGGTGCGCTCTGTTGCTGTTGCTACTACTCCTGCTGCTGTTGTTGCTGCTGCTCATGCTTTTGCGGCCACTGCTGCGCTACTGCTGCTGGTGCTGCTGCTGCTACTGTTGGTGTTGGTGCTGCTGGTGTCGACAAAGAACCATCATTTGTCACACTTAAGCCTCTGGTTGAACGCGACGACTGGAGAATTAGCGCTGACTCCTCCTGTTGCTGCTGCTGGTGCTACTGCTGTTGTTGCTTCTGTTGCTGAACTTGTTTTTTGTGTAAAAAAATGAGAATAAAAGAAAATGAAAATGTCTTTTTTGTTGTGTTTTTTATTTTCATACATCCTAAGTTATTTAAAAACTTATCAGCTCATCGTCGTTATGTTTACAAAACAAAAAAAAAAGTCACGTGTTCTCACTAATCCTCTAATTAGGTCACTTTTGTTTAGAAACAAACATGTCACGTGCCATGTCACGTGGCACGTGGTGTTGTTTACAAACAAAAGAGTCACGTGGTTGCTAATTAGGTCACGTTACCATGGTTACCAGAATGCTGGCCTCTGATTGGTTGACAGTCTCTAAGTAGGTCAGTAGGTCACCAGTCACGTGGTCGCTAATTAGGTCATGTTACCATGGTTACCAGAATACTGGCCTCTGATTGGCTGAGAGTCCCTAAGTAAGTCAGTAGATCACCTAGAATGCTGGCCTCTGATTGGCTGAGAGCCTAACTAGGTCACGTTACCATGGCAAAGGTCACTTCTGGTCAAATGGAGGCCTCTGATTGGCTGCAAGTCCAATGAGTAATAAACAGTACTTAACCATAGTCCCATTCCAATACAAACAATACTACTTTAATCTTAATTATGCTCCCCTTGTATGATGATCACATTGATCAACATAAGTGTTGTTTAAATGTGTATAAACAATTTATTTTCATCCTGAATAAACAGATAGTTGCAGGGACTCTTGTGTGTAGTCTGACACATATATTGCATGAAAAAAAATGTGAAAACATATGTAAGGAAAATATTAGCGGGCATGGTGTTAGCTCCACACTAATATGCATTGTAAAACACTTATACATTAGTTGTATCTAGATTGTAGGCCAAAGACCCTGACTTAACATTTTGGTTGTAGACCTTTGTGAAACACTTTTTATAACCAGAATACAATTGATACAACCAAATGTCAGTCTTAGTGGTTATATACAATAAACACCTCCTATAGAAACACTTATTCTACAATTAATTGTATGTCCCCCCTGTAAAACACACCACAGGACATAAGAATAGCGAGTCTTGTTTGTCTCATTTCGAAATATTTACTTTTCTTGGGCTGGTACCTCTGGGCTCCCACCTATAGCCGTGGCCAAAAAGGACCAAATCTCAGAAATGGGCAAGCCACGCTGACCCAAGGAAAACACAAATGGGCTTCACCCTGTAAACACAGATACGTAGTCCAGACGTAGATCTACATTGATTTAGAGTGTAAACTATGTAACAATACAAGGTTATTGAAAATCAAAATGTGAAGGTTTATTTACATTCAACAGACGTTTAAGTCTGATTTACGTTTTTCTAGGTCATTCAGACGAATAAAACATTGAAATAAAACAGACACTAACATATTATTCTAGGTAAAATACTATACTCAGCCATATATCTGTGTCACTGATGTAAATTGACACTCACAAGCATGATTTTTATAGATGACTACTAGAATTGTGAGCCTCTATTTCATATCATCTTAGATTTGTTCTTTAAGCTGTTTATTAACCTCTTTGAAAAGCCTGATACATGTAAACACATTATACCTAGTAAAAGAAGTATGTATACTTTAAATTAACTATTTTCACATACTCTCGTAAATATGAATATACAATCATTTGTGTTAGGTTTACATGACATTATATTTATAATCATCAAAATTTTACTGCTTTGTATGTAGTAAATCTCCAAAGGCGCAGTATAATTCTCTCCATACTTAATGATGCTTCTAGCGGGACACTGAGGAGTAACATACACGATTTAAGTTGAAAAAAAAGCATTTCAATGTTCATTAACATATGTTTATTACTTTTATTTACGTTTGAATGAGGTAGATCACGTACCTCATGTTAAAACATTGGTAGAACGTAAATGAACCTTCACGTTTTGACGTTCGTAAACCTTGCAAAAAGTCATAATTCAGACCTTTGGTTGGAAGTTAACCTGGAGAAACCTCTGTGCTTCGTTATATTGTGTGTTTACATGGCAGGGAGCAAATATAACTTGTGACATAATGTATTTAACCATTGATTTGCTTGAGACCGTGTCATAATACTTGGACACTCCTTTGTTTGTAACACCCTAAAAATAGAAACATTATTTAGTATTGGATACTGATGAGACCAAAAATGATTGTGTTCAGGTATCGGAGCTAGCCTACTCTTTTCTTAAAGGCTAGAGAGATTTGAAAAAAAACCAAAAAAACAACCTGACCTTTCTCACCTAGTTTTTTAGACCATGTAACCTGAAACACATCTTATTTTTTTGGCCTTACCAACAAATACTCACAGTTATTTTGTCTTCGTGACATTCTTCCATGCCTGGCTCAAGCGAACTGACATGTATCTTCTGGAAGGTCACCGTGACAGTAGATGACTCCGGCGCCTTGAACGTGTTTGTACATCTCTGCTTAGCGTAGAACTGAGGGAATTTTGGAGACTGGAAAGTTCCTCTGGTCGCCACAAAGTCTGTTTCACATGGGGCTAAATTGGAAAGAGGAAAATGTCACTTAGAGTTGTTTATATACATTCAACGTAGGTAAGAGAGTAGTTGTTACTTAGGGTAGATTCACCCAGAGACGGACACACACCTTAAGTCGGACACTTTTACCATTCAAAAACGTAATATATCATAAATGCTATGTCCTATGTGTGGGTATCACAGTAAAATCCAAATGTACTTCTTACCAACCAATGACATTGCATATATAAAAACACATTCTGTCTGTGTCTGATCAGGCCCTGAAGTTTGTCCGTTTCAGGGTGAGGATCTGTTGCAGAGTGTGTATCATTACCATGCACCTTATGTCAGACAGGGTGCTGTCATGGTAAATTATGCTATTATATCTACACTCTGGTGATATATCCAGACATAAATAATAAGATATATGTATTCTTAAGTTTATAATATAATAAAGGTACAAATAATCGCTAGGAAATTATTTTTTTAAGACCTTCTAAATATATTACATGATTACACCATGAGCCGGACAGCACCAGGCACTGGCTCTTTCTCATTGCTACAGGTAAAGAATGGGTAATGCTATAACTGTTCCAGTAAATATTATTAAAAGTATATAACTCGAATAACATTCTCAAATTTCATTAACCAAAATATATCAATTTATGTCAGTATAAAGGAAGAATGTATGTTTTTTTCTGTATGGGACAAATTCAATGTGGTTCAAACTGTATTTCAGATGTACATATGCTCAATACCTTTAGTAATATCCGCACCTTGGAGAGATAAGGTCATGCCTACTGTACTACTATAACATATCAGTTAATATTACTTGCATACAAATGAAGAAACCTAAAGTGTCCAACATCAGGTGAAATTGAGACAATTAATTTCCTAACTTTGATGAGGAATATTTAATCTAAAATCCTTGAAAAAGGTGCAAATTATTGGCTGGCTATGATGTCTTAACACTCCCCTCTCTATATATATCCTCAGAATTATTCTATGTGGCATATTAACGTAGCTGTAGGCCAGAGGAAAAGGGTCATGTTTGCACTGCCAAAGAGTGTCCGAAAGTGGTGAATCTACCCTACCAACAGAGGGGATTGGTGGATTTAGGGGGGGCAAAAATTCTTATCTTGCCAAAGGGGCGAGGGCAGAAAAATTTATGATACGAAGCGTCTCGAGGTGTGACAGGATAATATTGCTGGCCTTGAAGAGGTTAGGGCGAAAAAGTTCTGCATGCTCGTCAAAAACCCTACGAAAATGTTGACAGCTTTTCACTACAACTCACCCTTTTTTTACGACCCCTTTACAAACACCCTAAATTGAAAAAAAAGTGTTAAAAATGGGAAGATCTTTTCAAAATTTGTGTAAACCTAAAATTGACCCAATAAAGTGTGTAAATATACAAAAAAGTCTTCAAAATAGCATTTGATAAAGTAGGGTCAGTCCTGTCTAGTTAGGGTCGGTCGGGTAACCTGAAACAGACCTTTTCTTTTAGCCTTACTCAAAATGGTTTAGATATCAATTGCCCAAGTTCAAACATTTATTTTTGAAAGCAAACCAACATATTTTAGTTACCGTATGGTTCAATGGGACAGGGTGCTAATTAGAAACAATCTAAATCAATAATTTCAACACAAGCACTGAAACTCCCTTAATGCTTCATTTGCCATTTTATAGAACACATAACATTCTATGTATTTCCGCTTTTAGGTCTAGTAACTGAAGTAGGCTTCATGGACAATCCAATGTCAAGTCAACTAGCATGGATATCTCTAGTCTCGAACATTTCATACCTCCGAATATGCAGCAGGCACAAAGGAAAAAGTATTTTGTATATGGTTTTATCATTGGTCAGTTGTCAGTGTGACAGTATTACAGCTTTATTTCTTATATATATGCATGCCGATGAGCGTTGTAGTTCCCCAAGAGATGGAGACCTTGATTTAGGTGGAGGACTTTTTGGCCCATTTTATAGATGAACAGCAGTATTATTGGCCAAGTACAGTCTGACTGTGGGAGGGGGGGGGGGGGTGGTGGATATCGGGGTGGGGGTGGGGGGGGGGGGGGGGGGGTCAGACAGTGTTACCCTCCAAGTAGAACTCAACAACGACACAAGTTAGTAATGTAATTATAAGTACCATGCTGGTCATGTGGAAGCAAATGGCGCCATCTACCGAGTCATATGGTATTCTGGTCTGCATTGAAGGGTGTTCTGGCTGCTGATTGGGTTATATTTCAGATGAAACAAAAATGGCTAAAATTGTGAAAAAATTTACAGGTGTTCCCAAATACCCTTTGTATAGAATAGCACATGTAGTTTTATGCTATGTAAAGGGTTGGGGAGTTTCTGAGGCATGCAAAAACTGATGTGGCCAGAGGTCGATTTTAGGCCCAAAACAGGGCAAAATGGGACTACCTGTGGATAAAAGTGACTTTTTGAGATTTTCATGGTCAACCCGTTTATTGAGGCTGAAACATTGTGTGTGAGGGATTGTTTAATCAGACTAGGGCTAAGACTATGGTCAACAAATTTTGTGTGTGGCTAATTTTGTGCATTATGCTATATAGAAAACATAGAGGAATAATAATTGCTTCCTCATGACCTATAGCGGGATTGGACATTTTCCGATCATAGCTTGGATTCTCTTTAAATGCCATTTTTCTCTTATAGGGAGATAGGTTTTGAAGAAATATGGCAAAAAAATCATTGAAACCATGTGCAACTGGCGAAAAATGGTAAATATCATGGTGTCGGAGCCTTGTCGGAGATAGGCCATTCCGCAATTTTCCCCGTTTCACCAAAATACCCGAGATACAAGCATTTCTGGGGAGAAATAGTTGAAAGGTGGTCTATTTTAGTCAAAAGTGTGTGATTTTGTTCATCAATAGGTGGTTTTCAGTCATTCTCCACAGGGACATCTATGTAGGCCTATTAATGGTTCAATTAGAATTTGCAGGTTTTAGACGTCAACCCGAGGAGGCAGCTGCTGCCTGATCAACAGCCAGTAGTCTAGTTATGACTGCATGCATATCAATGAAATTGGTCAGGTATGTTGCTTATGTATTTAAATGGAAGGACATGCCTAGAAAAATTGACTTGCAGTTACATAAGTGTGAACATTCACCATGCGGGAATTATCATAATATTACTATTTTTTAGCCTATTTTTCTCGAATTTTTCATAATTTTGTAACCTTTCTGTAAAATTCTGGACCCCATTGTACATAATCAGTACCCATTCCTCCATCAGGCAGATGTGCTTCACATACATGTTGAGTTTGGGGGCTGTAGAGGGTTTATTTGCTTGAAATAAGGGTCTTTTTTAGATTGATGCCCTAGCTTGGAAATAGCATGGAAACGGGTAGGAATTTCTGACCGAGTGGTATTCAGCGACACTACCATAGGATAAAATTGAGAAAGGCTATGGCTTTCTAGCTTTAGGAATTAGAGGGTAAGACTCCAAGGTTTGAAAAAATCATAGTTTTGGCTTGATGGGAAGGATATACCTACACTACAGGTCACGTGGAAGCAAATGGCGCCATCTACCGAGTCATATGGTATTCTGGTCTGCATTGAAGGGTGTTCTGGCTGCTGATTGGGTTATATTTCAGATGAAACAAAAATGGCTAAAATTGTGAAAAAATTCACAGGTGTTCCCAAATACCCTTTGTATAGAATAGCACATGTAGTTTTATGCTATGTAAAGGGTTGGGGAATTTCTGAGGCATGCAAAAACTGATGTGGCGATTTTAGGCCCAAAACAGGGCAAAATGGGACTACCTGTGGATAAAAGTGACTTTTTGAGATTTTCATGGTCAACCCGTTTATTGAGGCTGAAACATTGTGTGTGAGGGATTGTTTAATCAGACTAGGGCTAAGACTATGGTCAACAAATTTTGTGTGTGGCTAATTTTGTGCATTATGCTATATAGAAACATAGAGGAATAATAATTGCTTCCTCGTGACCTGCTTAGAAAAGCACACGCTGTCTAGATAAGATAGAAACAGGTGATTCCTGATAATAGTGAATGTTCCTAGTGACACGTTCAACGGTGCTGTGTATTTCCAGAGTTTTACTTGTACAATTAACAAGAAATCACGCAATTAGTATGATGGTGTGATTTTCTTAAAGTTAGTACATCCGAAAAATCTATTTTGTAAATCCAACAAAATTTTGTTCCATTCAGTTTGACAATATCATTATTGAAGGTTGGTCTATGATTAATTGTTATTCATGGGCTGCTAGGGCCCAAGTAAGGGTACCATGATTCCCATTTAGAGGCTTGTTCTAGTGCATTTTCAATGGGTGCACATTAATTTGTGCCATCCAAAATGTGTACCTTGGCCATAAATTCGAGGGATATAGCTAACTACAAGCAAAATTGAAGGTATAAGGGTATAGAATGCATGTAGGGAATGAAGTATGATCATTATAGACATCCTGACTCATACTTTAGGTAAATTGATTTTCAAGCCCCTATCATCGGATATACTAACTTTAAGTCTCACCACAAGAAATTCCAGAGAATATAACACAAGAAAATGTGACATGATGATGGCAAGAGTTCTATTTGAGATTTTGATTGCAGTGTAGAGTAAAGAGAACCATCAGTTACCCTTGGAATCTGTTGAGGATAAATCGCCATCTGGTGTAACTGTCACATTTGGGACCTTTGCCCAATTAGCAAACGGTGAGGTACCGCTAAGTTCATAACCACATAGACCCGGTGAGTTGAAGGTGCAGCTGATGTTGGCTGCAAGGGCAATGTTTGATAAATAAGGAAATCGAAAAATGCAGTTAAGGGGTTATAGAAGCAATTTCCAGGGTTAAAATGGGGGACGAATAATACGTGTACATATGGGTCCGTGGAGTCAGAGTGGGAAGTGCCTCCTTCGGACACTAGGTGGCAACACCTACGCCATGTCCTTTCGGTTATCCGGTAGCGGAGCCAGGCAGGGCACTCCAGACGGCGCTACGGTGGAGTGCCACGTTGACACTGCTTGGTCCGCTCTCAGGGTATATAAGAGGCTGAGGTTGGCTACCTCAGGGAGTTCGCCCCAGGACGAGCTCTGACCAACACCTTTCGATACCTTCGTTACCTTTTCGATCGGGGCACCTACACCCCTCCCACACTCTGGCTCCTGCACCAGTCATGCTGGCTCAGGACCAGATCATCCAGCTTTGCTGACTTCCAACTATCGGTAGAACGCTGTACATCTTCGAATGGTTAAACCAAGTGAACCGAGCAAAACCTTCGTGTTACTTTGAGGCTGTGATCGTGACTGAATAAACATGTTGCATTCAAACCGAATTTGGAACATGTGTTCGCGTGATACTTCCACAACCCCTACACATCTTTCCAAAATTCAAAGACATAGATGTATGCCCTATATATCCAATCAAAATCTTAATAGTTTTTCAGTTGTATCAGTCTGTGAATGTATTATTTAAGGAATACGAGAGAGCCATTGGTTTAGACAAGAAGCACTGTATTTCACTCTCCCTGTGAATGGTTTTGAATGTTGTTGCAGGGCTATTATTTTTGTGTATATAATTACCCCATAATTATATAAGTATAATGCTACCGGTATGATTAGTCACAGTTGGTTATATGTATTACTTAGGTTTGTACTAAGCCTACCTGGCCTGCTGGCTCTGTATGCCCCAGGTCAGGGTCAAGGTCTCCTTGTTCACTGGACCATAACCAACTAACAGGGATCCACACCTGTGTATTTTTTCTTTTTTTTTACATTAATTAATAAAGGGTGGTTAATTCTACCCAAATTGGTCAATTAATTATCTATTGTTGTTGTTTATCATCATCGTTTAGTTAGGTCAGCTTTATAAGGCCATTTTACATGCTTGTTGCTAGACATTTGAAAAGATACATTTACAATTGAGAATAACACTAGTGCAATCCATGAGGACAGTTTACTATGGTAATCATCATGTTATGTGCATCCATATCATTGTTACAAGGATAATTTAGATAATGCACTTTCCCCTAAATCATACCGTCCCTTTAAAAGGGCGGACCATAAATCAGAGGCTATTAGAGCATATTTCCCAATTTTGCTAAAACCTCATTTAAACGATCATTTTAAAAAGGAAAAATAATGTTTATTCTAAAAAAAGCAGTATTTTCCTCCTTTGGCATATCTGGGATATATTTACCTAAAGATACGAGAGTGAGTACTTACATTGGATACTTCTCCTCTTCCTTACAGGTGTCAGGAGGGGGGTGCTACATTTCTGAACCTCTATATCATCAAGGCTGATGTCACTGTTAAACAATATACAGGGCTATAGTATTA